>CM056377.1:87350612-88027614 GCA_029718625.1 Synaphobranchus kaupii | reverse complement strand
CTGATACCATCGATGCAACTTCCTGTGTAAGATTTGGAGGGCACGCTCAAGCGCGAAACGTCCTCTAAGGCAAGTGCATCCAGCAGCAAGACTGGGGCACAGACGGCAGGTGCCCCGTCTAGCCTGAGGACTGATGGGGGGGAGGGGGGGGGTCACAAAGGAAACGTTTCTTCCCTGGGCAACACTATAGCCAACTATGTGGGACTCCAAACCACATTCGCCACTAGTCAGGATTACATCTGGACCTAGGAACATAACTGCATTAAGAATGAGCTCAGCCATATATGGCACCAGCGAGCCCCTGAGCCACATAGCTTCACTAATGGAAAGATGGTGAACGTCCCTCTATGAAAAACAGACTGAATGCAGCGATCCTGAAACTAGTTAGGGAGAGACTGAAGTACGACACACAAACAGACCAGCTGGCTGGCTGGAATTATCTATATTGTTTATACATGTGCTGAGCTCCCCACAGAGTTTAAGCTGCCTCTATAGCTGAAGGCCTTCCTATAGCCTGCCTGCTATTGTCCAGGTGTACCTCACAAGTGCACGGCCTCACATGTAGGTCCAATTACAAGCTGTCGGGGGCGGGAGGCCCCGAATGGTGGAATCTGCAAAAGTGTGACCACAATCTCATTACAGCTTTCATGCAATTTTTTGTCTGGGACACAGTCCTTTGATTCTGTTGCGCAAGACACATTTCAGTGGAAAAGGAGTGGGAGAGTGGTAATTTTGATCTGCAGGGGCTCATGTGGGAGGCGCGCGTTTCCTGTCGGGTAACCGTTGCTGCACATGGTTAAGCGGACAAGCTGTAGGAGTGTTTCTCCTCGCTTGCTTTTCCTCCGAGGTCTGAGGACAGGGCCACAGCCCAAAACCTTCCCCTATGCTGTCCCAGCATTGACCTGTGGGCCCCCCGGCCTCTAAACTGCAGGCCCCATCCCTCGGGTCTTGGGCCTCCAGGTGCCGGGCATGTCTATGTACTGAGAGTCAGGCGGAATATGACCGATCCAGGGACAGAAAGGCATGTCTATGTACTGAGAGTCAGGCGGAATATGACTGATCCAGGGACAGAAGGGCATGTCTGCGTACTGAGAGTCAGGGGGGAATATGACTGATCCAGAAGGGCATGTCTGTGTACTGAGTCAGGCGGAATATGACTGATCCAGGGACAGAAAGGCATGTCTATGTACTGAGAGTCAGGCGGAATATGACCGATCCAGAAGGGCATGCCTATGTACTGAGAGTCAGGCGGAATATGACCAATCCAGAAGGGCATGTCTATGTACTGAGAGTCAGGGGGAATATGACCGATCCAGAAGGGCATGTCTATGTACTGAGAGTCAGGTGGAATATGACCAATCCAGGCAAAGAAAGGCACATCCATTTACTCTGCCAACAGAAGCAACACTCAGCCGCACTTGGCATTTTCCCAACATTTAAACTTCAGACAAAACAATGTGAAGGCCTTCAGTGTTACGTTTTATTTAGGTCTTTCTTGTCGAGTAGGGACGGCCAAAAAAAAGACGTTCTGTTGATTTGAACGACTACTTCCTCTGCCCGTGGTTCCTGAAAGACCTATCGTATTACCCTAATAAATCCCAAAAGTGTCAGCAGCCCCGAGGTCAGGTCCTTCAGTGGAACCGTGCTCGCAAGAAACCTCAACGGGGATAATCACAGCCGTTCAGCAGCGGAAGCGCGGACCGTCTCCTCCTGGATTGTGGACAATGCTGTGTTTTGTGGAAGGCCCGGAACGGGGGGTCTCAGGCCTTGAAGCAGTAAACAGAGGTTGAGTTACACCACAGAGACGTAATGAGTAGCCTGAAGCCCGATGGATATTGTGCATGCTGAGAGTTCTCCAGGGACCTGGCCACAGATTCCCAGTGTCAACTCCACACAGCAAAGAGAATGATGCTGCTTCTTCATCAATTTACAAAGCTGCCATTTTCCATTTTATCCTCTCATTCAGCTGCTCGTTTACTGAAGTAATTTGAGTTAAGTGTCTTGCTCAAGGGTACAACAGAACTGCCTCCTACCAGGCTTTGGACCTGAATATATACCACGGTCACTAGATATCCTTAGCCAGTGTGATTTACAGTGCTAATAAGGTTATACATTCTGCAAATCCCCTACTGATGAGGAATGTTAATTTTTAATACCATAGTTGAGGGAATGTTCTTTGCTCGGCAGTACAACACTAGAGTCACAACCCAGGATTCATGGCCACAACATTAAAAATAAATAAATACAAATAAATACATAACTTGCAGACACCACATCCAATGGTTTAGCCTCTGCACTACTGACTTCCGAGCAGTTTGTTTTCAATCTTTTGGATTAGCCCGTCTAATACGCCTGGATTTTACCTGACCCAGAGAAACCTTAGACACATTCCACGGGCTTAAAAGGATTTTGGTTAATAATAAGATAATTAACCAGCCGTGTTGACATTGCAGTCACCAAGCACATTTAGCTGGCATTTGGTAAAAAAGGGTTTAGCTAATATCTTATTATTTGTGTGTAAACAGCAGGAAACACCTGGGGGAAAATGTTATCCCACACTTCCAATTCTTTACGTTTTATGATTTAATTTTTAGACACATTCCATTTTCACCCTAAGATGGTCAATGAGTGTCCCCCTGTAGTAGACTGGAAGGAATATCAGAGATACTTCTCAGAGAAAAACATCAGCCTTTCACTCTTCTGAGACACGCCCCAAACACTAATCCAAATAAGAACTCCAAAAGGGCATGGTTTTACGCCTCATAACTCATGTCATGTCAAATGGGCCAGAGAAAACTGGGTTGAGCTTGAGCAAGGCCAAAGGGCTCGCGCAGCTCTGCGTGGTCATCATCACGTGGCTTACAAACCATAACCCTGCAAAGCCAGTGTGGAATTAGGGTCTGATAGCATGATCAAAACACAGAGTCTTAACCTCAGTCCTGTGGACCCCAATGAATACATACTTTTGTTCCAGCTGCAATGTGTATTTCAAGCATCTAATGACCAGTGCTCTGTAAAGGTAGCTATATTTCCCACACTTCATTCATTCAAAATTAAAACATATATGTTATTGTATATTAAGTGTGGGCACCTTGTTTCTGGAAACTTCATATCTATCTGCCCGTGGGAAATGAGGGCTTGCCCTGAGAGCAAATAAAATAGCCAAATTTTAGGAATCCTTGTGAAAACATGTTCTCAATTACTCAAATTAATTACAGGATTTGCTTGATCAAAACAAATATGATTAAGTCTGGGTAGCCCTTGGACGGAAGGGTTGACAGAGCAGAGCCATAATCAGGTGATAACAGTACTGTGTGTGACGCAGACAACCCAGCGCAGACGACCCAGCGCTCCATCCCCCTCTCTGCCTCCGTCTCATACGTACCTGCTGTCTGAAGTCAGCCTACCATTTCTCCCTGCCCAGGCCCAGTAAAGCATGGCTCAATTCATGCTACAGGCCCATCAGTCCAGAAAGAGGCCTCCTACAAATGAGTTAATTGAATTTCTTGAGAAGATCAGTTCACTGGACGGTTCCATTTCTTTTTTTAAAAAGAATGGAGTCACCAGGATTGGCTATAATGGAGGACAAGCTGTTGCACAAATTTTTTGAATGGTGCCTTTTCTGCTATACTTAATAGTTGGTCTGGCTCATTTCATTTTCCACTTCTTGATGGCTAAAAACGTTTTATTTATAACGGTTTCTATTTATAATAGGCGGTCCAAATGCATTTCGCAATGAAAGCGGAGGAATGACCACTTTGCAAGAAGTAAAAAAAAAAAACTATTTCAGGAATTCCACCACTACACACGAATGACATCTGAAATTAATTGTTCTCAGCAGAAAAATGAAACCCTCTGTTGGGCTGAACAGTGGGGGGGGGGGGGGGGGGGGGCAGTTATAGAGACTTTCAGGAGGGTGGGTCTGAAGTGAAGTAGTTCCACAGAACTGAGCAGTTCCATGCATGGAGGAGAGAGAGAGGGGGGGGAGGGGGTCAGAGCGCTGTTCTGATTGTAAAAACAGAGTCACAGGCCTGTGTGCTTAGTGTCCCAGAATGAATATCATTATGTGTGAATCGGCCCTGTGCAACCCGAGAGCCGCCGGAGGATGTCGGCAGATGTTCCCGAGGGCCAAACGCGGGTCGCCATCCAGGGGGCCGAGCAGAGGGCAGACGCGAGTGCGCGTGAGTGAATTTTGCGGTTGTGCGATGGAGGATGCGGCCAGACAGAGTACGGGGCCAGGAGCGACGCATGTTGGCATGCCGTCATCCTGACTGATAAAGTCCGCCAGACTTTCATTGCAGTCAGTAGATTAAGCTGTCAATCAGGGGAGGACTGGACCCGGATCCACAAGTTAACTTCCGTACACGTTCCTTACGTAGTGCCCCCACGCCTTTCATACTGATGCTGAACCCACATACAGTACAGAGCCATGTTGAACCCACATACACTACAGAGCCATGTTGAACCCACATACAGTACAGAGCCATGTTGAACCCACATACAGTACAGAGCCATGCTGAACCCACATACAGTACAGAGCCATGTTGAACCCACATACAGTACAGAGCCATGTTGAACCCACATACAGTACAGAGCCATGCTGAACCCACATACAGTACAGAGCCATGCTGAACCCACATACAGTACAGAGCCATGTTGAACCCACATACAGTACAGAGCCATGCTGAACCCACATACAGTACAGAGCCATGTTGAACCCACATACAGTACAGAGCCATGTTGAACCCACATACAGTACAGAGCCATGTTGAACCCACATACAGTACAGTCCAAAAGTATTTGGACACTGACACATTTTTTGTTGTTTTGGCTCTGTACTCCAGCACACTGGATTTGAAATGGAACAGTGACTTTCAGCTTTAATTTGAGGCCATTTACGTCCATATCGGGTATGCACATTTTAGGGGAACAAATGCAAAGGGACAAATTTAAATAAACTTAAAGTCATTAAATGTAATATTTGGTTGCATATCCTTTGCATGCCATGACTTCCTGATGTCTGTGACCCAACAACATCAAAAGACTTGAAATCTTATTTTCAGGTACTCTTACAAGCGATACTATAACCTCTGCATTTGAATGGGTCTCTATGGGAATTGGGGGGTGGGACTAGATTAAGCTGTAACAGTATGGAACAGTATGGTTAGCCAAATGGCTGTACGTCAAGGGTCCGAGGTATCAAACAAGCCTCATACCATCACTCTGCTGCCCTTGATCTCAGATTGAGATATCCAAAAAATGTGAAAATAAAGAATGACGCACAGCAAAATTCCAAACATCCATCATCTAACCCGCTTATTCCTGATGAGGGAAGTGGGGGGGGGGGGGGGGGGGGGGCTGGAGCCAAAGGCATGCATTGGGCGAGAGGCAGGAATACCCCCAGGACAGGTTGACAATCCATGGCAAGGCATACGCACCAGTCACTCACACACTCATACCTACGGGCCTCCGATTAGCCTAACCTGCATGTCTTTGGACTGCGGGAGGAACGCCACACGGACAAGGGAGCACAGACAAATTCCACAGAAAGGCCCCTAGCCTGGATTCGACCATGCCGCCCACAGCAAAATTAAAGTGAACCCAACAGGGACAATATGTACTCCATTAGAATAGAAAGTACTCTGACAAGGGACATGCTCTTAAGTTTCCCCAAGGAATTTCAGACACCCAACAGTTTTCTTGACCGAGGCAGCCGTGGGGAAGGGAAGGGAAGGGAGGAGCGGGTACGTTCTCCTCCTCGCGGTGACCGCTGGGCCCGGGTCCTCTGTGAGAAACACAAACACTAGGCCTGCAGCCCTCCTTCACTGGATGATATGAAATAAAAACAGTCTGCCGTCACTGGAGTGTTTGAGACCATTTTTTCCAGGGTGACTCACCACTACCCTTTCCGGAACGCTCCTCTGGGCCGGGACCAGCATAACAGCCTTGTGTGTGTGTGTGTGTGTGTGTGTGTGTGTGTGTCCATCCATCCTTCCGCCTGCACCCCACAGTAGCCTCATTATTAATAACTCAAGACGAGCAGGTCATCAATAGAGCATTGAAAGACACTGAATGGGGCCGGTCCCACCAGGAACCCGTCACGTGAGCGGGCGAGCTTGGCAAGGCAATGCGTGCGATCGGCGCAACCCCGCACATTGAATTGGAAGACCTGTGCCAGCCACCAATTACGCAGCCGTGCCTGGAGAGCAGAAACGGTGGCGCCGATGGTGCATACTTTCATTGTTCAAAGGCTCCGGCGCGCTCTCGCCGAAAAATGCCCGCGCGATAAATAACAAGACGGATCTTCTGCGAATGATTCCTGGTTTAAATATTAGATTAATCATGACTGCAGTCCTGTTTTCCGTCCTTTTGACCCCGACCCCCCCCCCCCCCCCCCCCCCCCCCCCCTCGCCAGACAGATTCACTCTCGCCTTCAGTGAAAGCGACGGTTTTCCTTCCTCTGTGGCAAACCCAAGGCAAACAGGAGGAGCCCCGGAGGCAGTCGGAAGGAAGAGTCAAACTCCTTCAACCTGACAATCTTTAACCCAGCGACCTTTCACCTCAGCTCAATGCCCCCTGACCTTCCCCCTTAGTACCCAGAGGAGTCGGACGGGCCGCTCCCTGAAGGGTAACGTGTAAGAGAGGGGAAAACGGAGAGCCCGAACCGCTCTCCTCGCTCTGACTGCGGAAGTCGACGCTAATGGATTGGTACACTGCCACCGAGACAATTCATGGAACTGTACAGAGGAAGCAAACCGAGATTGCCTTCGCAAATGTACACGCTTTTGTTTGTAAACGGTACAATCTTGAGAGGTAAGCTCTAAGAATGAAATGTATCCTATTGTTTAATAAGTAAAACTTTTTTTTAGAAACCACTACAAGGAGTCCTAAAAAAATATTTTCTTGTTCCATAGGTATAATTTCTTGAAAAAAAAAAAAAAACAGCACAAAAGAGCACATGCTTTTAAAACAATCATTTCTACTACTCCACTACCCTCAAAAAACATAAAAGTGATTGTGAAATATTTACTCAAAAAGAATTCCAACATGAATGGGCCATTTCTGTAATTCATTTTTGTCAACCACCCCATATTTTTCAAACCTCAAAACCACCTTTTCAAATTCTTTAAAACTCTTGGGGGATGATTCAGTGCTGAGAAAACGCGGGCCATAAAAAAAACTAATCGGGACGGTGACCCAGGCGTTTCAGCAAAAGCATGGATTCATCTTGGGATCCAGCTTTATTAGGAAATGATTAATCAAAAACCCCCACCCAACACCTCTCCAGCTCTTGAGAAAATGCACATTGTGTCACATCATTCACACACCCCCGCAGTGCTACCCTTCCACCAGCAAATGCACCCTAAACTCGGCACACTAATCAAGCTACTGACGGGAAAGCACAGCGGAGCAGCTGGAACGGCTCCGACTGGGAGAAAGAATGGCTCTGATCACAACCGTCAACGTGTACAGCAAACCCCAGTGACCAGGCTTGAGTTTTAAAATGATTACGTGCTGTATCTTGAAATGCGCACGTTATTTATGAGAGTGACTTCCACGCTACGGTTGTCATCTTTTATATGTCATCATCCGTGTACGTTTCATCATTGGTAATGTTGACGGATGAGATCCAGGTCAGGTGCTTAGGCCAGGGTTACAGCAGCCATGCCCAATGTGGAGCTGGAGATGGCACACCGTCACCTCAAGCCTGACCTTGCACACTGCAAAAAATGTCTGTCTTAACAAGTGTTTTCGTCTTGTAATGAGACTTAAAATCAATTTTTTATTCTCGAAAGTGGAAAATATTACTACTTTTTAAGTTACTTTTTGCTTGACAAGTGAAATTATCTTACCCCACTGGCAAATCTTGAAATGAGTAAAACTCTCACCCCACTGGCAAGCTTTTTGTCTTACTTAGCAAAAAAGTATCAGGAATAAGATTCGAAAGTCTAAATATAAGATTAAAATGCTTGTTAAGATTTGGTTTTTGCAGTGCACTGGCACACCACCCCAGAAGGACCAACGGTATCCCATCATGCACCATCCTTTTATGTTTCCGGTCATAGAACCATGCATCACAGACAAACTGAAAGAAACCGGACTCCCATGAGCCTCTGCACACAGGGCAGCTAGGCTGCCTCTCTAACGCTGGGATAAGACCACAAAAGTCAGGGGGAGGGGCACACAGGGCCTGTTCACCTGTCTGAGGCTCCACCCATTTTCCCATTTTCATATACTGCACCACAAAAACATGTTGGAATACAGTCTGCCTTCATTTCAACATTAACATCGCAGTAAAATTTAAAGTAAAGTAAATTTACAGTCATTGTTTCTCCACGGCTGCAATAACAGAGAACTTTCCAGCACCCAGCACTCTTCCGGCAACGGCCGACTAAATGTTACAAAAAGCCCCCACTCCCTCGCCCTGCCGTGGGCTGAGCTGAAAAGCAGCTGTCCGGCATACACTTCACATCCACATAAAAAGGCCACAGAGACCGGGCCGTGCTTCCCGGATCGGAAATCATCTGCAGCGTGGCTAGCGTGGTCCTTTACGAGCCGCGCTCCGCCATAAATTACACAATCAGCTTCTGAGAAGGTACATTGGCATCACACAGATCGTTGGAGCACAATCTAATATATATGCAATCGGGCACAGGGCGGGTTCTGTGGTAGCCGAAATGTAATAAGAAAGCCTCTCTGAAGCAGTGAACCCCAGCAGAAAGTCGGCCTGGTGCCGAGAGGGAAAGCGCTTTTACATGTATGGAATATGTTAGGTCTTCCGTGGGTCTGGATAGGTCACGTCCTTCACTCTGGTTTCCTCTATGCAGGCACTAAACACAGTGGGGCTGGAAATCTCTGAAAGTACTGTAGTACTAACGTTTCAGTGCGGGACCAATGCCTTCCAACTTCTGAAACGCTCAATCAAGTTTAATAAAAAGTCACTGAGACAGAGGAAAAGTTTATATGAATCTGAGAACCGCAATCAGTTCTAAACCATCCAGTCATTAAATAACTGACCTCAAAAGGTGTTTTACTTGTATGGTAAAAGCATGTTCAGGATTTTGTGACGGGGATGGTTAAAACTGTTTAAAATGCCGTTTTTGGGGTACATTTTGGATAAACACACGGGGAATGAAAAACAAAACGACGTAAAACAAAACTTACAAACTGAAAAAGTTTTAGATTGTGCAGTTTTAGATGTTGCCTGCAATGCAACACTTAGTATTTCTATGTATGGCCATCTTTACACATCAGTGGGGTAAGGGAAAACACAGTGCTCGTCCTTGTTCTTCGTAGCAGGATACAGCGCTTGGCACAGAGTGCTCTGTTCTTTTCGGAGTGTGTTTGTTCCCCCCCCCTCACCCCGCCAGGAGGAACTCCCCCTTCGGGAAGCGAAGTCCGTGGGTTCCCCACCGCAGAACGCTGCCCTCTAGTGAGGTTTAGCGGAAGAGCCGTTTCTGCCGTTCGCAGCGTCCCCGGCAACGCCCGCCGCCGCCTTGCTGCTCTTCAGGGAGTCCAACAGGCCCTTGATCCTCTCGCTGGCCGGCTCCCTCGCCTTCCTCTTCCGGCCCTTCATCTTTATGGACTGCGACAGAGAGGGCTGGAGGAGGGCGGCCAGCCCCCAGGGCGTGTCCCTGACGAGGCCCCGCCCGCCGGCCCCGCCCTGCTGCAGCAGCCAGGCGCTCTCCTGGCACAGGGTCACCAGGCGCTCCAGCTGAGTGGCGTTGACGTTCTTGCTGACGTTCAGGGCCGGCTCGAAGGGGTTTTGGATGTGCAGGGGAGACGACTCCGGCTTGTTCTGCTCCACGCCCTGCGTACAAAGGGGGCACAAAAACACGGTCTGTCGGACGTCTCCCAAACGCCTCATCCTCGAGTCATCCCCCCAACCCCCCCCGTCACCACCTCCACCTTCCTTAGAAGCACACCCTTTCCCCTGGTCTCTTTCTACTCCTAAGATTTTAGGGCAGGTAGGTGTGTTTGGAGGTCCCGTAGGTCCCGATTTGAAGAATGAGCATTTTGAGATGCTCCAGAAGGGAGCGGCGTGGTTTCACGACACCACATAAATCACAGCGCAGGGCCCCCGCGGCACCCTGCCACCTCCGTCGCCAACTCCGCGCGCCTGTCCCGCTGTGGCAGGTGGCGGCAACGCCTGGCCAACACAAGCGCCTGCGGCGTGTCATCTGCGGTTCCCACAGCGAGCGCGACCCTTCCTTCTCTGCTTTTGACTCCCTCACAGAAACCGTGGTGCATACCGCAGATGGCGGGCACTAACCTGGATTCAGCTGAACAAAAATTACAGTCTTTCATTCGACTTGCATGAAAACTGTAGAATATTGCGCAAAGTAAAGCTCGTTGAAATTAGGCAAAAAACTACAGCATAAAATATCGATTTCAAGTCTGACCGTGATGGAAAATTTTGAGAAATTTAAAACTGACCTGTGGTTACTGTGCAATATCGCACACAGGAGTCATTATTTCTTGAGGCCTAATTATGCTGAAAATCTTTCACATAACTCTCCCAGAGACTGTGCAAGGAGGGCTGAAGGTCTGGGCCCCATCAAAGCCCAGAAGCTAAGCGGAGAGGAATGCTGCTGTAATTGGACTTTGAAGACTGCAACAAGGCCCTATTGAGTAAGTAATATGGTTCCGACGTGAGAAAAATCGCAGAGAAAAATCAGTGTGCCGAGTCTGGAGAAAGCACTCCGGTCCGGTGCCGGTGCGCTGCTGGGATCACGACGAGAACAGCGGGCTCAAGGACGGGACAGGGACGGGCGTGAGAATACCTCGCTTCTCTTCTTCGATTACAAATACCGAAATGTAACCTTTAGTCTGCGTCAAGGGGCGGACGGAGGCGGACAGGAACCATCCAGTGTGCAGAACTCCATCATAACAAAGCAGCCGTATCACGGCTTTGGCAGGCACAGGGGATAAACAGGACACTTCCTCTCCACTGTCATCCCTACAGTACACTACTGACTCGGCCTGAAGGGTGAACTCCAGTTCATGCTGCTTTGCAACCACTACGCAGGAGGAACAAACCACTCAAAGACCTATAGCTGTGATTAGCGGTAACAAAAGGAAGTGAACCCTAACTCGCCTGTAAAGATTTTGAGACTTTTAGTATAGAGAAACCAGTTCACAGAGAAATCAGGTAGAAAACTATGTGCTATATGCATGCTAAGTTTACTAAATAAATAAGGGTAGAGAAAAGGCTATTAGAAATGTTAATTGCCCAAGATGCAGATG
This sequence comes from Synaphobranchus kaupii, assembly GCA_029718625.1. NCBI lineage: Eukaryota > Metazoa > Chordata > Actinopteri > Anguilliformes > Synaphobranchidae > Synaphobranchus > Synaphobranchus kaupii. Next base: position 88,016,367 of record CM056377.1, on the reverse strand, counting down.
CAATCCCAAGTAGACATTGCAGTAGAAAAGTAAGGTTAAGTAAGAGATTCATTTAATTAAAAATAAGGAAGGAGCTTTGCTTTATAAGGTTGCAAATACTGTATGGCTACAATATTTCCCATATACAGAAATGCAAAAGCTTCGAGGAAAGCTTGAAGACAGTTCATCTACTCAGGCTTCCTATGGGGGGGCCCAGCACTAAGACACCTGACTCAACTAATTAACTAATCATGGTCTTCAATCAAGACCTTGATAAGTAGAATCAGGTGTGTTAGTGCTGGGCTAAAACAAAAACCTGCACCCACACCGGCCCTTTTCAGATAAGATTGCCCACCCCTGGGATAGAGGTTTTTAAATTCATATAAGGCAGGGGTGTCAAGATCCGGTCCTGGAGGGCCGCAGTGTCTGCTGGTTTTTGGTGCGTTTAAGCACAAGTGATTAATTTAAGTCACTAATTGGCTAAGAAGTCCACACACCTTGTTCTCAATGCTTTAACTGGGTGCTGATTGAAAGGAAACCACAAATACCTGTAGACACTGCGGCCCTCCAGGACTGGAGTTTGACACCCCTGATATAAGGAATTAGAGCTAAATGCATATAGGTAAAAATATGATACTGGAGAGATTTTTTAAAGTGATTTTCATTTGTTTACCAAAGTGTCTTGTGTTTACTTTATGGGAAAGTTTTACTTGTATGTGGTACTTCATATAGCCATGTAATACATAACATAAACTCATGGGCCAGACTTTCTTGAACTGTTGTAAATTTTCTATTTTTACCCATTAATAGGGTATACATTTTCGTGTCCTATTTCGTGGCCTATTAATGGATAAAAACCGAATTTTTTACACAGAGAGCTGTCAATGTGTGGAACAGCTAGCATGACTTTCACTGCTAATTTAACTGTTGGGGCAGCCCGGTCAACATTCCTGACAACTGAGGGGACGAAAGCGTTAAAAAGCGCTGAAAGGCCGCCCCTTAAAGGCTCACGTGCTAGCGGCCGAGTTCGCAGAAAGGCAAGAATGCGCGAGGAAGCCAGGGGGGGGGGAAGGATTTTTTGGACACGGCGTGGAACTGAGGAGACGATAAAGCGACGGTTCATCCAGCCTCCGCAGCGGCATGCTCAGATTCTTACATCACCCTCTAGCAGTGAAACAAAATAAAACTCTCGCAGCGGAGGGGATTCCGCAGGACCGGCTTCAAGGGCGCCGCTTCTGCAGAAATACCTTCCAGGCGCCTGCCCCGGCCGGTCCGTCCGAAAGCGTCTTTAGCGTTGCGCGGCTCGGTTGCTCAACCCCCCCCTCCCCGGGGATCGGCGTTGACAGCTTCCTAGCGGTAATTGGCGGTAATGAGAGTCACGGGAAGGTCCGCGTACGAATTAGGGCCCTCCCGCGGGGCCGATCACGTGGCGGAGCCACAGCGGATGGCCCCCCCCGTTCACGGTTCGGAATTACCAATGACTCACACGCGCAGGAAATTGACTCTAAACTAAAGGCATTTACTAAAGCACGTCTTTTTCCTCTCTCACCCTTCTCTGTCCGTCGCTTACCTTTCTGATGTTGATGGACATCTGGCTGAAGGCGAAGTTTCCGTAAAACACAAAGAATTCCTGCAGCAGATGCTCTGTATGGTACAAGAAGGGGAAAGGTTCAATTAAAAAGTTCAATTATGCCATTAAATGAACCATGTGAAAACATACAGAATAAATCAATAAAAACCTGCTCACCCAGAGTTTCTGTGTTCGTCTGATCCTGGATCCTGCTGAAGTCACTGACAAAAGAGCAGTCATTCCCTTCTATGGTGCTTTTATCCTTGGGTCCTTAGAGAGGAGGGCGAGAGAGAGCAAAGGATCCATTTTACCCCTGTCATCCATTTCAGTGCCATGACCTCTTTTAAAGAAAAACACACTATGAATGTGAGCATGCAGGTTTCTGATATGGCAGTCAGATCAGATCCATCTCTATTGCTTCTGGGAAGGAAAGCTTTTTTCCTGCAATGTGATTGGGACTAACGAGTTTTAGCCAGAGTTAAAGGGATAGCTCACTTTCTGGAGTTTCTTTACATGTTTTCAGTCGTCTCTGACAGCCGGGCTTTACAATGGCAAGAAAATCCACTTCAAGTAACTACAATTGCGTGCCTCCGTAACACAAACTGGGCCAATCAAAACTCTTCATCGCACAAAAACTGGGCCAATCAAAAACACGCTAAAATGGAAACAATACACAAGACTGTCCCTTTAAATTTTACATTAAAGGTCAAGTTGGCTTGATTTGCTGCCTGCATATTAAGCCTCACCTACACAAGATCATGACTCATCAGACGTAGTCACAGCCCATTCATTTATTGACATAGCACAGGTTGGGCTGTCCTAGCGCCACAGTGTCAACCGGATACAGCTCTTAGAACTGCAAGGTTATGAGCCTTATAAGTGAGGCTTGACTGATATGGACACATTATTTAGTGAGGTCAAAGGGTGCAGTCTTTTGCCAGGGGGAGATTGTGTCTCTACTGTTCTGTAAACATAAGGTTTGATGAAACTTCTGTGCCGGGGTCCTTTGTATGCCTGCTGCCCTCCTGGCTCCTCTGCACTCGAAGGTCAATGACAACCCTGAAAACGCGCGCTGCTGCGAGAGCACGCATTCAGTTTTGTCGGGCTAACCATTTTGTTAAGCGTAGCACAACGTTCCCGAAGAGCGGGTCACCTGCCGCCGGTGACGCGGACACTCGCTGGAGTTATCACCGCGGCGCGGTGCGACAGGACGCGAGACACTTCCGGAGACTTCTTCGATGGGCCCTGCTGTACCGCAGCTACCTCCGCTCCCCGCGACTGCGCATTCCCCTCTGCGGAAAGACGGGCCGCAACCATCGCAGGCATGGCGCAAATTCCCTACGGCCGTCCGTCCGCGAGGAGATCTGTTAAAGCGCTTAAATGCTTTCGTCTGGAAATTCAAGTATGCTTCTGAACGGGCTGTGCATAAATATAAGCCAATGAGGCCTTATATATTCCGCTACATTCCAACAAGGACAGACTGGAAAAGGTTTATCTCCATTTAGAAAACAGGCTAACATTAGAATCAGGCAAGATTACTAGAGGGAATTAAAGGTCCCTCTCACATACTGTGGCATACAGTACCATGTGGCCCTGTACTTGGCAGTGAGTGATGTAGCTGATGTAGCACCGTGGGGTGTGTGAGGTGGTACACCCAAGCTAAAGCACTCCTCCTCAGTGCAGTCAGTGACACATTGGAATTTAATTCTGACCATGAGAGATTCAACAGGCCGGCAGTGCCAGAGAGGCATGTAATTCGTGCACAGCGTCTCAGTGGGAGGAAGGATTCCGGTCAGTAGGATACTCCCCGTCTCATAGCACACTCACCACTGCTCTGGTCATGTGGGAACCAGCAGTATCTAGCGCAACGACTCAGCTAGTGGATTGCAGAGCGAAAACAAGGGACGGCTCGCTACACACTTTTCGCGGGCACACACGCTAGCCTGCAGTCTTCCAAAGGCGGACAATCAAATACGCCAAGAAGCACAGTTGAACATTTACCTCCCATATCTAGGGTTACTGTTGCTCTGAACACCGATTTATGCACTTGTCTTCTCATTGTAGGTTACGCTGGATAATAGCATCTGCCAAACTGCCAGTAATGTAATGTACTGTAACATTCCACATTGGGAGAAGCGCATAAAGGGTGGAAAAGTTGAAATGCAGTGCATTGTGACTGAAGGAAAAATGGGGGGGGGGGGCCGGTGTGACTCTGGGGGAGGGGGTGGACGCACCTGCGAGGTCCCGGAGCTGGTCCAGCGTGGGCAGCACGGCCGGACTCCTCCGCTGCAGGAAGAAGACGACCATGACGGTGAGGGAGAAGTTGGTGAGCCAGGCCCCCGGGATGGTGCTGGTGAGCCCGTGCACCCGGGCCCAGCAGCGCAGGCAGAACACCAACGCGCGCACGCGCCCGTCCAGCCCGCCGTAAACGTACAGCAGCTCCGAGCTCTTCATCGCCACCCTGCGGACGCAAGGGGACCGTCACGAGAGCGCGCGCGCTCGCAGGCGAGACGCAGGAAGTGGAGCGGCTGGCTGGTCGATTACGAAGAGGCGACAGTCACTGCAACTTGTATAAATCACTTCCCCTGCTGAGCTACCAACTGAATTTGGAACCAGCTGATAAACTATTTGAAAATTTTCTAATTCTCCCCCGGGAACACCGAAATAGTGTCTTATCAGGATGAGTCGGCTGAAATTTCCTCAAAATTTACAATCTACATTCATACAGGACACCCATTTCCGAAATTTTCTTTCTACGCGCAAATAAATAATAAATTTTAAAAAAATCTACAATCTCAATGCCAGAGAGTCAAAGGAAGCAGTAGAACAGTGGCCTTGAAATCGGTCACACAACTCATCAATTCAATGACAAAGAAAACGTCATGGGATTTAGAGAACAAATAAGCCAACAACTTGCTAAGGTCTGTATTAAACAGGGGACACATATCAGTACGAAATAGGGGCTCTCATTGGAAAAAGCTCAGACTAGTACACATAATTATTTCAAAACGACTTCTGAACAAAGAGAAGAAAATGCGTAAACGTATCAAAAAGAAGGGACGTTATCGGGTGTTATTCTGTTTTCACCACAAGAGGGCAGTCTTTCCTTGGTTTCTATCCGATGACCTATTCAGCAAGTTCTCTGCCGCCAGGAGAGTCCAGTGAGTTTTAGTCAGAATTTTACTTTGAAAGCAGGCTCTCTTATTGACACCATCACCAAACACAGTTCTGCAGAAGGGCTCCAATCGTTTCAGTGATACGCCACAGAAGTCCCCCCACTGACACCGCTGCCCGCTTTCGTTTCAAAACTCGATTTCCACAGAAACTGCAAACGCCATTTTTTTTTTTTTAGAGCAGTGAGTTCAGTCCCTGTAACACACTCAGGTTATTCTTAGAGCCCTGGGCTATCATCCGGGTGCGAGAGAGAAGTGAAACCAGCAGTCTCTCTCTCAGTTTCACCACCCTCCCAAGTGTGCCCAGCTAGTTTCTGCACAACAGTGGCAAAACCAATACCCGCTAATCAGCATTTGTGCGATGTGGCCATCTGCCTTCTACACACTAGCAAGGGCAAAGAATTCAACAGCAATCTTAAGCATGGTTCATGTGGCAGCCTCTGTTTTTGCTGCCCAAGATTACTTTTACTCCTGAGAGCAAGAGTATTGATAGTGTTGCAGAATGCAGGTATAATAATCACTGGAAATATTCACAGATTTACCATTTCAGTGATGAAGCCTGCAAAATTAGTCAATAATATATATGTATACTTGATCTTTGAAAACCAGCATTAGTTAATATTTTTAATGTTACCAATTTAATGGTACCTATGTGAACCAATGTAGAATTTTTGTTTCCCTTTTGTGTCTCAAGTTTTTACATTTGGCACAACTGGTATACAATTCAATCTGAACGTGAACTGCCAATAAATGCTGCAACACCCCTCACCGCAGGGGTGCTGCCGTTTGCTCAGGTTATCTGCAAACATCAAAGGGCTACAGCAATGTAATTTTACCACTACAGGTGGGCGTCGCATTGAAGGGGCGATGAACTGTGATCTGCAGCTGCGTATATGCACGTCTTATTATTTACCAAAGGGCAACTGAGAAGTTGGCCGGTAACTTTTACCTTCAGACAACGAAAGGTGCTTAATTTCTGAGGTGAAAGTGGGTCATGTCAATGCGCTAACTTAGCTGGGGGTGCCAACTCTGCTGAGTAACTCAGGAGGGGTCAATTCAATACGCTCATGCGGCCGAGTAAAATAGGGGGTTGAAGTTCAATGCACTAACCCAACCAGGCTGGCTCAGACAGAGGAGGGCTCGGGTACCTGTTGTTGGCGGTGAGGTCACACTGGAAGCCCGAGGGCTGGTGGGCGAAGCGCACCAGGGGGCAGCGGGCGTTGAGGATCTTCTGCACTCCGACGCAGCCGGGCCCGAACTGGTCCACGCACTCTCCGATCACGGTCAGGATGCTCTGGGTGGCGGCCCTCTCCGAGGTCATCTTCTTCATCTGGTACTCCAGGGAGAGCCCGCCCCCCACCTGGGTTTCAGAACACACACAACTCAACACTGACTCTGCAGCAGGCCTTGAGGTGCGCGAGAGCTTGCTCAGGGCAGTGACATCACAACCCGGAACTCACTCAGCTCATCCTTCTGAGGGACCTTTAACCCAGCAAGCTAATCGCGTCTCTTTGTTGGCGGTCATGCAGCGCGGTTGTGTGGACAGAGCGTTCTGTCCCTGCTTGGACCATACAGGGCACGGCTGCAATTCAACTTGATTCCCAGTTTTAAAGTTTTTAACATGAATACTGGACAAGAGTCCTTCAGGATTCGGTTAGGCTTGTTTTACAGATATTAGGTATTATATGATGAAAGGGTTCATGATAGTTGTCCTGCTCATGGACCTGCAAAACCTCTCATCTGAAAAGAATTACATCAGTTAGTCACAAGGGGTAAAATTAGCTATGCTTTCTTTAGTCGGTAGCAGTACTGGCTTTTAGTTCAGCGGAGTGATACGCATATGGAGCATTTCAGATTTTCTTTAACAAACCTACAACAAAGGACCAGTGACTAAAATAAAAATCAGTGCCTAACCAAATCCCAAATCTTTGTCTTCATAAGCTTCGAGATACTGGCATGTGATGCATAGGGAACGCACAAGTAATGCACTTAACAAAAAGCAGGAAGTTCAAATTAAAAGGAGACATGCCTGCACCTGCGACCACTCTCACGATGCCCGACGGTCTCTCTAACACATGTGCACATAAGCAAAAGCCCTCTGAAACTCAACTGAAAAGAACTGAATAAATACACGGGTAGATCAATAGAGTGCTTTTAAAAATAAATAATTACACTGGCATGGACTTATCAATGGTCTGATATGTACGCCTCTCCAAACAGTAACACAAAGTGCTCTATTCACAGACGAATGAGTAGGAGGAAGCACCACTACACTGTGAGTATGCAAGGTAACCTCCATTGAAAACATCAGAGAACAAAGTAGTAAGTAGTATCACCTAAATATGGCCTTTAGCATACTTACTCACAATCAGAAATACAGCAGTGATTCTCCCCAAACATCTGATAGAAGATGAACAAAAAGTTGTCTAAAATAAGTACTGAGCTATATTAAAATTTTCAAATGTGGAAAATGGTCTACTTTAATAATGATTCAATGGAATCAACCAAATAAACACTTCTCAAATTTACTCCCCAAAATACGTTACACATTTTCTCAGAATTTTGTGGACCTTCTAGGGTAACTCTGGTGAGTGGTCTTCTATAGTATTTTAAGGGACCGGTGACCATATTGGGGAATTTATTTTTAATCATTCCTCAATACAAAATATGACAAGATCCTTTAAATGTCCTTATGCTTGTGGACTGCCCCCTTCAATTCAAACCACAAATCTTTGGTCAGGTTCAAGGCTAGAAACTGAGGTGGCCATTACAAAACAGGCATTTCATGGTCACTTAACCACTTGGTCGATTTTGAGGTGCGCTTGGGATCATTGTGTTGTGGAAAGACCCATTTGCAGCCAAGTTTGAACTTCCTGGGGGGATACTAGGTTTTTTCACCAGAATGTCTTGGTACTTAATTGAGTTCTCCATGGACCTTAAAATGAGCCCCAGGACCAGTAGATGCGAAACTTTAATTTCAAAGATCCACCACCATATTTCACTATAGCTATGATGTTCTTTTCAACATAAGCATCCTTCTTCCAATGCTAAACCCAATTCTGGTGTACGTGGCCAAAAACCTCAATATTGGTCTCACCTGACCATAACACTCAGTTCAAAGTCCCAATACCATTTTTTAAAAATTCAGGATGCTTATTTTTGTTGATTTCCTTCAGCAGGGGCCTTTTTCTGGAAACTCTTCCAAAAAGCCTATTGACATGGATGGTGTCTGATGGTAGATTTGGAAACTGGATGTCCCCGAAACGTAAGCAAATATTGCTACATCCCTTTGTCTTTGCCTCCCAAACTATTTGGCTCACTGTGTGATGAGGCATCCTTTACCCGGCGGGTTAAACACCGTTCCAGCGGTTTGAAACTTCTAAATTAGTGACCAAGTAGTGAAAAGGGCTAACGATCCTCTTTATGTTAATTTCGTAACCATCGCCTGACTTGTGAAGGACAACAACCCTTTGCCTGATTTCTTATGAGAGTTCACTGCCTTTCCCCATGCTGATGGGCGACACATGGATTTTACATGTGCGCTAGCTCGCTTTTTTTACTCCAATGAAACAGGAAGCCATGGGAGGCCACAAAACAGTTCCCCAAGATTGAGACAAAATTTTAAAAAAAATAGCATGTTAATGCAGATTTATTTTTGTTGTATTTCATTTTAAATAATTATTAGAGGTGGAAAATAATTATGATGCATATAATTTTGGAAAAAGCAATATACATCTTAAATAATTAAACCGTTTTCTCTCTCTGAGCAATTGTATTGGTGGAAATATATAATTTAACATTTTTATGAGCATACAATATAGCTCATTACCTGAGTTGTTTATTTTAAACATCCTTTTTTGCTCATCTTTATCAAGGGGGTGAATCCTATAGAAAGGGGTTGTGAGGCTACAGTGGATAGTCAGGAACTGGGGAAATTCCTGTGTGAATTTAGTTAATAAAAATATTTTTTAAAAGAAAACACCAGTGTCAGTGGGCGGCATTTGGGGAGAAAGAGAGTTTGACAGATGGAGAGACAGCTGCACTGGGTGGATACAGGCGAACACAACTTATCTAAAACCTATTTATCCAACTACCATGTAAACACTGAATCATACGTCAAAATTCCATCCACTGATTACAGACGCTATTCCTGCAAATCAAAGTTAAATACATGGCCTATTTAATCACGTGGCCAAATTGATCACATTGGTTCATCTTCTGCGCTGCTCATATGGACATTGATAAAGCGTCCAAAAAGGGATTTCCGTTTGGACTTTCTTAGAAAATGACTGCAATATTAAATTTGCAAATAATTTATTCCTACTCATCCTCAATAGCTATAAAAGCATCATAATTTATTTAGATAGCTTAACACCGCCCCCCCTACCACCACACACACAAAGAAAAAATAAATATAAACCTATAAACCTTGGTTCATAAATGTAGTAGCAGTGTAAACATTGTGGTAATTATGGGGAAAATACTTTTCCAGTAAAAGGACAAATCGCCATGTTACTAAGCAATAAAATGGACACTGAAGGCTGACTGATTCAGCATCCATGTGTCTGCAGTGTTCATCCAGTCACCTAGAAGTCATTACAATATTCACACAAATACAACAGGAATCGTGTCACCTTATGCAATATCCCGAATAACCACCTTCTGATGCTAGCTTGTGTGTTACTATAACAAGAGCAAGCTATAACTTTCAGCTAACTTAGACCTTGTTTTTTCTTTCTAAACGAGAAAGGGTACAGGACGTAAATGATGAACCCAACATTACAATTTAATAACAGCATTGGTATTGGTATCACCAATATCCCTAAATGAAGTATTGGCAAATGTAGTGATATTTACCTGCTTCAGATTCCTTCCACTGACAGCATCAAGATCCAAAAACATATCCAGATCACAACCGAGTTTCCCAAAACCATTGACTGAGGAGCCAAATGGCCTTATGATGCATTCTGGGAAATATGCTGCGGCAATGTCTTTCAGCAAGGAACAGACTAGGAAGCGCAGGCAAATGTTCTCTTCTGTCAGCTGGTACTCTTCCATAAGGGAGTATAATTGCTGGTCTATCTGAGATCAAAAAAGGGGAAAAATTGATATTATTGAATCTTCAGCAATGCAACACAAAATGTACTCTGCTTAACTATATTAAAGATCTAGTGCTGCATACAATAGCAAAACCATTCGTCACATTTTACATCGGGAACATAGTCAACAAAAGATAGCTGAATGCAGAGAACAGATAATTGACAAAACAGGGGCCTGATTCACAAAGCAGTATTACCGAGTTAGCTGGATAACTGCTTTGAGTAAAACCCAGAACCGCCCCAAATCTGGAACATGGACTGAAGTAAAAAGAGCTGTTCCTGATTTCCTGCAGTCATCCAGCTAACTCAGCAATCCTGCTCTGAGAAAGAGCCCAGATCTAGACATGCAATTTCAGCTCCATTCAAAACATCATACGACTTTCAAGGCCACTCTTCAATAATAACGAAGGGTCTTTGTTTTAACTATGTGCACTAGTTACGTGCATTTAAAAAGATTTCTTAGTCAATAAAATCACAATGCAATGCACTAACAGGATATTTCAAAACGTATAATTTTTGAACAATTGTTCAAAAACACCCGACACAATTCAAATGCACATCTTATTAAAAACGAGCAATCATGACACAGCACTTACACTATCCTCTTGAGACAGCTTCAGAATGAGCTCCTTTACACCAATGGTGGTTTGTTTCTGGCACTGTACAGATGGCTGGGAGCTGGACAGATTTAAGTTATTTGCTTTTAATGAAAGCAGTCTGGTTTTGAAAGGCACCGCCGTTTCGTGTTGAATACTGGGAATGCTGGTGGCCTCCCGAAGAGAGGCGATGCTGTCCTTCTCAGAAAACTCCACCACCGCATATATGCCCTACAAGAAACACGAAAAGGAGCAAAGGTCCATTTGCTCAGCATGAAATACAACCTGAATTGACGAATCAACGACACCGATCTGTAATTGATAAACTGTAATGGAACTAACCGTATGCCAACTAAACGGATGTTTGCAAAACAGGTTGAATGCAGCTCATACGTTTAGCAAAATTACTGTGATATGTAATAGCCCCACAAGTACAAAATATTTATTAATATACTTTATTAATGATTCAAGGAAAATGACAATTTTTTCTAATTATTCATTTCAAAGAGCAGGTAGCACAATTATTGTTGCCTACTTGTTGCAACCTTCGCAATCAAGGATAACATTTTCCTATGTTTGATAAGGTAGTCTGCTCTCCTCTCCTCGTCTCATGATTGCCTCGTACTAGTATTGAGTTGTTCTCACTCTGTATTGTTTTGTATTGTCTGTCAATCATTTTAACACCTGTTTTTCAGGAAATAAATAAACAGTATTACTCAATAAATTGTTTTTGTTGAGTTATTAAGGAATAAAACATACCGTATTCCGTATGATTGGTCATGAAATATAGCTCATCATCGTGTTCATTTTATGCAGCCTCCCTTCATTTTCATCAAGGGTGCCAGTAATTGTGTAGGTGGCTATAGGCTAGTCCGGTTTGACTCCAGAAATTTGGAGTCTAAAGATGAATTTGGAGGAATGTCGGTACTTGTTGAGATTTCTTTCAACTTGTGGGTAAACAGCTATGCAATTTAGTAGAAAACTACTATATAGTTTACTATAAATAACATATCCATCTAACTACAGTATAGCTAATACTTACGAAACTTTCGTAGAAGAAACAGTTCTTTATATTTCCATGTCTGGACACATGTTTCAAAAACCTCATCTCACTGATATTTGGCGGACAGCTGATCAGAACAGATCTCTCTGCTTGTTCGCGTCTCTCTTCTTGAAGTGTGGAAAAAGATTTAGTTTCATCCTTTGTTTCTAAAAAGCCAAAAAGTGACAGATGTCATTCACCTCAACGTTCACACAAATCAACATTTTTTATTAACACACACCTGAATGGAAGCGTTACTGTTTTCTTCACAAAACATAGTTTGGCGAGTTCAGGGATTGTTGTACTGAACTTGCAAATGTAGCATTGAAGAAAGTAAGACTTACATTGTGCACCAGGGTTAAAGGCAAATAATGATTGATCCTAAGAAAATGCGCCCAGAAATGAAAGTATTTTGACAGCTTGCCTCCGACTACGCATACGTTAGCGAACGTAGCAAGTCGTCAGTGCAATCTCGGTGTTGGCAATAGAATCATGAAGGCAAGTTAAAAAAAGTTAGTTATCTAGCGGGGATAACCTGAGGCAATTCAACGTTTAAGCAACCATACCATCAAAACACTCTAGTTAGCAAAGAGTTTGTAGCCAATAACATTACCTAGCCCAAACATGCATTCATACCGGCTAGCAGATCAGCTATAGCCTACGTTATGTCAGGGTCATTTCCAGCAGTGGATCGGCACATCCGATTCACCTTTTTTTGTTGTTGTAGTTTGTACTTTTGCGGCAACGGTTTTCGAAGCAAATTTTCTCCGGAAACAAACATTATTTTTCAGTAAACTCCTGAAAAACCTTCCCCGTCCACTCGTGTATAACCTGCACACCTGTATGGAGGCCGCCATCGTTGTGTTCGGTAGAGTGCTGCGCATGTATCTTCTGTGTCTCTACGGCGAGCGAGTGGTGTCAAAAGAGTGCATCTTACGCTCTTACTTTGCAAAATTCTTGTTTCATTTTTGACGTATGCGTCCCGTGACTGTCACAATGTTACTTCTTACAGTCGTTTTTTTATTATCATTATTGAGCAAAACACAGTTATGGTCAAAAGAGTGCATCACTTTTGATAACTAGTTTCTTGTATATATGCACTGTCATACACATTCCAGTTGGTAAAATTATTAATGTTGATCATAGTTATTCTATGCATCTGCATTTATGCACCAAACACAAGGTAATGTCGATAATTTCAAAAGTAGCCTATGCTACAAATCTCAAAGACCTGTAGGCTAGAACGTATTTTTAAGTAGCCTTAGCAATCGCGTCAAACGTAATGGAAATATTACGAAACACTTTTCACGTTATCAGAATCATCTTGAGTCCAGATGACTGAGGGTTTATGAAGTTTTCCAAGAGAGCCATTATGTTGCTTAGAATGTCTATTGTTTATATACAATGAGAGCGAAAGCAATAAAAGGTAAGCGTTGCGTTCTCTCATTGGGAAAATACGTTGTTTCAACAAAAGTGAAAAGAAAAACGAAATGTGGGCAGGGGGGCGTTAGTGACAACATACCAAGCCAACTCGCACGCTTGCGCCTGCGCAGTCGAAACCACTGTTGCCTACTTCCTCTGTTTATAGACTAGCCTAATGTTGAATACCACACATTCGGTAATAGCCTACAACATTATCACTGCTACAGGTATGACACAGTGGACGCGTATAGGCTATTTCTTGGCTTGCATCCCTGGAAACTGAACATAATAAGTAAGTAGCCTACATTTTATAAGTAGCCTAGGCTATACGTTAGCGTACTTAATCCGTGCCTCCATACATCGGTTTTGTTGAAATGCACCAGGAATTTAATTTAATAAAAACGCACAGAAGTCACGTCTTCGGTGAAGCTCAGTTCGTGAGGAAAATCAGTCTGTTCGATTATAGCCTATTATGCGCGCAACCTCAATCTGTGAAAATCTCTCAAGAATTGAGTCCATAATTTTTTAATGAAAAAATGTTTAGAATAGAATAGAATAACTTCTATTTTCCCGCAAGGGAACTTCAGTTGTAGCCTACAAACCACAGCAGCACAGGAGTAACATAGCCTAATGTTTTATGCAGATTGATCTTAGGCTAGGCTACTTGTTCTTTTACTTGTTCTGGTGCTCATTTAGGCTACATGACTGTAAATTAAGATAATAGGCCTTGGTGTGATGCCAGAGTTTCTTTGATTGCGAGGAGCTGCCATCACTGCGACGAGCAGCCGAAAGTTTTAACTGCTTTATTTATGGTTCATAAAAATAAACGAATTAAGTGATAGTTTTATATAGCCTAATGTTATGCCAACATAATGAAGCTTGATTTCTGAACGTTATCATATGTAGTTTGTGTATCCTACATTTATCTACATCTATCTAGCATAAGAGTGCAATTTAAGGTATTTAACGTCGGTTGATGATCGTGTCCTATCACAAAATAGTTTCGTCATTTAGTTCCCCGAGTGTTGTCCCCATATATGAGTTTTGCATACACAATGGGCATCCTAGCATTACCTTTATTAAACGCACAAGTAGGGGTGGCCTTCCTGGGGCTTCCCTTCTAGTCTTGAAATCCCCGTAATTTGCAAGGAAAATATTGCCGATGCCGATTATTAGCATAAGCTCCGCCTCCTGCTGTGCAATAGGCTGAGCATTGTGTCCTTGCTCCACACAGGGGTGTGTAAGGCATGGAGTTACATCTACCTCAGGGCTTTAGTAGACCTAATGGAATCTCTTCACCAACGTTCTGTCTTAGAACTCAAGGAAGACGTCACTATGGAGTACAAGAATGACAATGGTGGAATTGAACTTTATCTGGCTCACATGAACATTGAGGACATAATCAGCGCTGTGGAAATCTTATATCCCTGCGAGTCGTCATCGGGCACATCCTTTGAGGACAGCCTCTTTCAAGAGGACATGGACGAGAACGAGGAGACGGCCGACTCTTTGACCCTTGAGGGGACCCCTGTGCTGGGCAGCGTGAGGTATGGGGCTGTCTCGGACATGCTCTCCTTCATCAACCTCATTTCAAATACACCGCCGTCCTCGCTGAAGCACCTGACTGAGGAGATAGGCGTCCTGTTAAATAAGGTGAGTGAGTCTCACAGAATTTTACACCTTATCTAATAAAACCTTAATTTACACCTGAATCTTAAGCCTGCACCCTAGAGTGCACTTTGGCAGCCCTCCATGTGAGCATTGCAATATTTGTGGATGCCATGTGACACTGCTTTTGTTTGTTTCATCTGTGTTTAACTGCTGGCATGGGTAAGTAGTCATTATCAAACATTGTATATTTAGTGCCTACATTAAAAAAAATTGCTTTGGGGATTCCCTTGTCTAATGTGATTTACCTAGGTTACCTCATTACCCGGCCATTTATGGAGCTGGACATTTGCAGGAACAGTTCAGAATAAGTGCCCCTTCCCAGGAACAAAACCTGCAACCTTCAGGCATACAAGTAGCCTGTATTTCCCTGACCACCGTACTGCATACCCTTAGAACACATATTATAAAGGCAATGCTCTTATTTATTCTCTCATGTTTAATTTGTAAGTGTAGCAAGTGTCTCGGTTGTTTTTGTTTGCTTGCACCTTTACGTTTTCCTGCCTGTGTCTTGGGAAAGTCCAGCTGTGGTTTCACAATCTAGGTCAAGTGCCTTTTTGGCACTTTCAAAAAACCACAGTCGCAGAGGTTTCTTGCAAATCAGTCTGCACACTCAAGTTTAGTTTCTTCTTTTATATATTTTTGAAATGGTTTGAATGATAAATGGCAGAAAAAATAAATAAATATTTGCGGCCAGTCATTATGCACCCCATTATGCACTGTCTCGAATGTAACTTTTTTTTTGATGGTTACGCTTGAGTGGTTCTCTGTGCGACTGTGTGTCTGCATGCAGGTGTGTTTGTGGTCTTCTGCCAGTGCTTACTCACTCTTTTGCCGCAGGATTTAAGTTTCTCATGTTAGCTCTCTGTCTTTCCCTGAGGCAGACAGACATGGTGGTCAAGGGGGGGCGGTACCGCATTGACTCGGACGTGTTCCTGTTCCCTTGGAAACTGACCTACAGGAACCCTGGCTCTGGGCACGTTCCCAAAGGGTCCTTTGGGAAAGTCCACCTTGCCCAAGACACTGAAACCAGGAAACGAATGGCATGCAAGCTGGTCAGTGAAATCCAGAAATTCCTGCCATGTTTGTACAATGGATTATGGTAGCCTGTGGGAACGTGTGTCCAAATCTTCATTTCTGACTCCTGTCGCTTTGACTTCTGTTAGGGAGCAAAATGTAAACCCCGTTGTAAATGTCTGTAGGCTACTCTCAGTGTTTGGAGGAGAATGGCTTCTGCAAGTGACCACTTTGAAATGTAAAAAAAAAAAAAGACAAAAGAGGAAGAGTGTGTGTATCTGTGGAAAGAACCTTGTTTGCCTTCAGGCTGTTTCAAAAGCAGGTCGTTCATGCGGGGAGAAACTGAAACTTGGCTTGAGTAACCATTCAGAAACCTATTCGAAGCTTCCTGCAAAAGACTGCATTGTGACAGTTAGCCATTCAGTATTCAGGTTTAATATCAGGTGTGGATAATCAATGGACAGCTGGCGGACATGGAAAAGGACACTACTGTCCGGCGGCAGCAAAGCACAGAATATTAATTTGACATGTAGTGATTGCAAACTAGACTGGGTTCATTGCACTCTTGAGTAAACATTGGAAAAACTGAAAGGTACGCCAGGGGCATAGGCTGAATGTTAAAAAACTTTGGCTGCAATCCATTCATTTCGAGTAAGTCCCTGTGGATGTACAAATGCCACTTTTCCAGTCAGTTCTGTCTTTATGCTATGTCTGTCTTTGCTCACGTGATACTAATAGGAGATTTTGCATGCAGGATGGGAGTGGTTTCCTGGAGTTTAGTGTCATTATGTGTCTGAGTCAGGAGCATGCATGCAGTCTATTTATGGCCATCTTTGGAGTGTCTGCACTGCCACATTCTTGCAGTTGTATTTTGTTTAGTTTAACCTGATGGAAAATGTTCATTCCATAAATGGACTGGCATTTTGCATGAATAATAAATTATACAAAAGAATGGCCTCCAAAATGATCGACACACTTGATAAAGCTGTGCAAAAAGGCTGTATAAAATGGACGACACAGGTAGACCTATGTTGTATGCTGAAAAAATGGGAACATTTTGGCTGCAAGTTCATCGTTCCACAAGACAATGATGCCAAGCATACCTCAAAGTCAACCAAGGAATGGTTAACTGACCACATAATTACTGTTTTGCAGTGGCCATGTCAGTCTCGAAAATATGTGATTTTAATGGAACAGGGCACTCTACGTGCACAGACTTAAAAGTTTCTGTATGGGGGAATGGTTGAAGGTCTCCCCAGTATGTTCACCAATCTCATAAAACACTACAGAAGACAATTCAGTTTTATCTTTAAGGAGGGGGGGTGCACAAAGTACTGAAAACAGGGGTGCCAGTGGTTTTTGAAAACAAAAAATCTCTGAGCAATTGTAATAACACTTTACATAATGTTGTATGTTTTATATAGCCTTTTTTGCTCATCTTATCAAGGTTGGCAAAAATTTTGGAGGCCAGTGTATATACTGTAATATCCGCATAGGTATCATTTATTCTGGTTGACTCATGGATATCATCTATAGTGGGCTATTCAAGTGGCAGCTTATTGCTCAAATGCTGCCTTAGTTGAACCTAGATTGCCCTTTTATCTTTGAGAAAAAAGTACAACTCCAGTGCATCAAAAATGGTTACTTTGTCCAGGTCTGCATAATGAGTACGGTCTAAGCATATTTTAAGAAGGCATCTACTTTTCTTACACACATGTAAAATACATATTAGTCTCATAGGTTTTAAAATGCTATTTTGAAACATATGCACCATTTGGTCCTTCAGGAAGTAGTAGTATTTGA
This sequence comes from Synaphobranchus kaupii, assembly GCA_029718625.1. NCBI lineage: Eukaryota > Metazoa > Chordata > Actinopteri > Anguilliformes > Synaphobranchidae > Synaphobranchus > Synaphobranchus kaupii. The sequence continues at coordinate 87,998,998 of CM056377.1, read as the reverse complement.
AGAAGTCTGGTATGTACTTACGATCGTTTATTCTGCCTGCGTCACCCAGATACCCCTGGAGCATTTCCGACCAGCTGACGTCGAGATCCAGGCACGCTTTCGTCATGAGAATATCGCCGAGCTCTACGGCGCCCTCCTGTGGGACCAGACCATCCACCTGTTCATGGAAGCTGGGGAGGGAGGCTCAGTGATGGAAAAGTTGGAAAGCTGTGGGCCAATGAGGGAGTTTGAGATCATTTGGGTCACCAAGCAGGTCCTCAGAGCCTTGGAATACCTGCACTCCCACAACATCATTCACCATGACATCAAACGTAAGCTGCTAGGCGTGGCTCCGCCTAGATGGGGGTGGGGATTGTGTCTGTTTTTGAAATTGTATTCTGATAGCCGAATATTGATGCTTGTTGCTTGGGCAAGACCGAAACCTGGCGTGGTTTGTTCAGTTTTGTATGCAAGGTGCAAGTGTGAATGAGAAATTGTGTGGAATCAATGGCATGTATTTACAGTGGTTACAGTGTTTCTAAAGACTGTCGGGTCTGGCAGTGGGGAGGGTGCTGCAGAAACAGGGGCAGGCAAGGGAGTAGATGTTGTCCCATGATACTTTGGGAAGTCATAGTACAGCAGGTCTGCGGAGCCCTCCGGACTCTGTCAGCACATAAGTATGCAGGGCTGGAAATTCCTGGAAATTCCTGGAAATTCCTGTCTGAAGTATGTGTTAGGGGGGGCGAGGACGGGGGTGTTGAGAATGGCATGAGGAATGTTGAAGGATTTCTTTGTGACCAGGCCACTTTTTGAGTACTTTGATGTTGGCTGTGTTCATGCACCAGTCTGGAAATTTTAATCTGATTTCAAATAGTCTGCCATCCTCCCGTTCTGATATACGTCACCTTGGCATGTATATTTTCTTTAATAATAATAATAATAAGAATAATAATAATGATTATTTATTTACATAGCACCTTCCATACTTTAAAATGCAGCTCAAAGTTTTTTCAAAACATAATAAAATAAAGTAAAATAAAACATGGTAAAAACATAGTAAGAATAGAATGACAAAATAAAATACACTATATACAAACATTTAAATAAAAGCATATTATTATTAAAACAGTAAAGAATTAAATAAGAAAAGAGCATAAAAACAGAACCTTGCTTCAACAGATTCTTGGAACATTAAGAAAACAAGCAAATGATGATCTAGGCATTCAGCTTGGAACATACAGACAAGATAAACCATCAGAAATGTATAATGGTGCTAAACCATTAAAAGCCAGTAGACGTATGTTAAAATCAATCCTAAAAGATACCGGGAGCCAGCACAAGGAGACCAGAACAGGTGTGATATGTTCAGATTTCTTTGTGTTTGAAGAAAGAAATTGATGTCATATAATTCAGCAGATATGCTAGATGCTGAATTATGAATGATTTGCAATCATCAAAGAGTTTCCTCAGTTCATTGTTGAATATTGCAATAAATTCAAAACACAAATACTGTTTTAGTGCTGTTACTCTGAAAAGGTTTATTTGGCACATCAGCATTTGTGCATGCAAGAAGAAACGGTGGGCAGAGGGTGGTTGTGGTTTCTCATGGCTTGGCCGTAGACCGAGACACTGTTTTAACCTGGTTTCATTCTCCTTGGCAGCCAGCAACATCGTCCTGATGTCCGCCAAAGCAGTCCTGGTGGACTTTGGCCTCACCGTGCAGATGACAGAGGACATGTACACCCCAAGGGACTTGCGTGGGACTGAGGTGAGCGCCACTATCTGCTCCCACATCCTGCACGGCGGAAGCCATTACAGCCATCATGGGAAACGCTCATTGATCTCGGTCGCTCCATTACGGCTGGTGCTCGCAGTCTCTTGTGTTGAAGCTTTTAAGTCTTGAGGCGTATAGACTAGCTGTTTGGTGACTCATGACATGAGGGTCTGTGAGGGGGGCGGGTTGCCTGTCATAAACCTCTCTTTCTTGGGTCTTGCATCATTGTGCCGTGTAATTATGTTCATCTAAGCTAGCCTAGATGAGCCTTACAAACAGCTGTCCCCTATCCAACAGAATCTCCCACGGCAAACACAATCATTAAGTACAAGGGTAGGGGGAAGGGGATGGCCATTGTCCCTGATAACAGGGGGAAAGTCCCAGGTACACACAGAGCTCTGATAAACAGAGAGGACTACAGACAGCAAACATCGAAAGGAGCGCTCTCAGCGTTCACATGCAGGGAAAACAGGAATATCCGTATGAGAGCTGATTGCTGTTTAAATGACTTTCAGACAGGCCCCTGACGTTGTTTTCAAAGCACTGCAGCCAAGCTAGAGCCCCAGTTCCAGCAAGTCCCCCTCTGCTACTCAAACGTTTCCTCTGCTGGAAATTTCCCAACAGTCCTGCCAAACATGAAAAAAGAATTGAAAGCAGTCTTCCGTTTCCCCGAAGTGTGTGGTTTTCAGCCCGGCCACTGCGGGGGACCTTCCGGCGAGCCTGACGAGCTTGCGCATTTTGCTTTTGCAGATGTACATGAGTCCGGAGGTGGTACTGTGCAGAGGCCACAACACCAAGGCGGACATCTACAGCCTGGGCACCACCATCATCCACATGCAGACTGGCAGCCCTCCGTGGGTACGCAGATACCCTCGGTCTGCCTACCCCTCCTATCTTTACATAGTAGGTATCCCTATGCTCTCTAACTCCCTACCTTTTATCTCATTGGATTAACCAGGGTGATACATTCTAATCAAAGCTAAACAAAGGAGATGGATGCTTAGTTTGGAAATCCGGGCCTGCCATACATCACTTGATGGTAGGAACGATAGTCAGATTTGACAGATAGGCTTCCCAGACAGGAGGACATTGCAAACCTTGAAAATGCTTTATTTTGACAGATGAAAATTCAAGCTTGTGAAGGATTTGCAGTGTTGGAAGGCGATAGATGTTCTGCTGGTTTAAGGTTTAAAGTTTTTGCAAAAACCTTTCCCATAGCTATGTACTGTATATATAATCCAAAGTTGTTTGATGACAATGACATTGCGCTCTTAGCACAAAATGTCCCTATTTACATGCTTACAGCGTGAGGTTGGGATTTTCAGTTACACAGAAAGTCAAAACTGTCCTTTCATTTGCAGTCGAAATACTCTATGAACCCTGTACAGACATTTGACAGTAAATGGCATGTTTGTATCTTTTTGTCAAGATTGTTTCATTTTGATTTTGGTTTGGTATTTTTTTTGCGCTGTTACATTTTCCACAATCGTGTTTCAGTATTTCTTCATCTTATGCACCCATGAACATTGAGCTCATTCAGACACTGTAGCAGACGACTCTAGGCCAATATTGCGTTCCTGTTTCCATGAGTCCTTGACTTCTCCTTTTTGAAAATCACAGAATTATGAAATGGCGCCCTGCTGTATGCATGGTGCACTGTGGGGAAGTGATTCTTAGTCGAGCACTCACTCAGACAGCTTCACCAGAGCAGCTGGGGAAAACATGTGCCTCTTTAAGGAAAAAAATTATATATTTAATCTCCATTGAAATTCTCTACTACAATGTTTAAACCATGGGCCAGTATACCTGAAATGCAAATAACATTAAAGGTTTCTCTGATAAAGCACACTTGCACATGCACACTAATTCTCAGTGTTGAGATATGAGCTGAATTTTGAATGTGACTGCCCCGCTCTGACCATTGACCTCTGACCCACGTCGTTCCCCCTGCTGCAGATCCACAAGCAGGCCCCGCCCCTAGAGGACATCGCGGAGGACTGCAGCCCAGCCATGCGCAGCTTCCTGGAGCGGGCTCTGGAGAAGAACCCCCGGCTGCGCAGCTCTGCAGCTGAGCTCCTGCGGGACGAGGCCATCAACCCTCCCCGGGAGGACCAGCCCCGCTGCTGGAGCCTGGACTCCGCCCTGGGGGAGGCGTCACACCCCCTGCTGCGTCAGCACAGCCAGCTCCCTGACACCACCCAGGGTAGGATGTCACACACACATAGACGCCCGCACACACCTGTACACACGCACATGCATACATACTGGGGATGCACGATACGGAAATTTTATGGCTGACATCAGTAATCAATGTTTTTCTGACCATATTGGCCGATGCGGGTACCGCCCTATTCTACATTATAGCACAAATACAAACTACAACCAAGTTACAAAAAAATGTACCAAACTTTTAAACTTGTTTATTTTATTAAGCAGAAAACATGAGTCTAGAGAGCTATTGAGTTTCTGTATAGATATGCTAGTGAGTTTGGCTGGTAAAAATTATCTGAACAAAAATGTTGCATTAACTAAATTTAGGAAAGTTTGGATAGCATTGCTTTGGAATAGAGCTAGTTTATTTAGTGTGAGCTACGATAGGCAATATTGTTAGTTGTAACTTGGCCACATTTTGATATCAATACTTTTAAAGGCAGGCCTAGTTTTTTCAAGTTGGAATTAAGGACTTATAGACAGCGCTCTGTAGGCTATGCGTGAGTAACTTGGCTTTTTTTACGTTGAAAACGTTTTTGTTCAGATTTCACTTATTTTTGGTAGCTAACTAATGATGAATAATGCATGAAGATAATGACATCGAGAGAGACATGCATACAGAATACATGCATTCCAAATAAATGCATGCAGACATTTGCGTAACCATAATGCCCTGTACTGACGAGAATGAGAACATTTCTCCTATTACCGATAGCCCACAATTACATTAAAATAGTTTGTAGATGAGCTATGTATTTAATGTCTAATAAAATACAATGAACAGCACCACCTGAGCTATGGATCATGAAGAAGCATGTAAATTAATGAACCAAGTCTATATGGAGACATGCATGCACAATAGGCTAGACGCAAACACATTCTAGCTGAAAGAAAGAGATGCAGCCTAAATAGTTAGTACAGCCTAAATAGTTTGCATAAGTAAAATATGGAAATACAGTTTTAAAATAGGCCTATTAGTATTCTATAGAAATACATGTAACGTTAGGCTATTCAACACTGGCTTGCCGGATGCGTAACTCAGAGTTTCCATGTCTGGGCTATGAGGTGCCGAGTTCATAATGAGCACAGCATAATTCCAATAGTATGTTCACTGACCCTGGCTCCGGTATTGCAGGATCACCCTTCTCCATAATTGTAGCGCACTTTTTTTTCTGGTAGCGTAACGTTACCTGTGAGAAATCTTTTGGTACCGGACCATGTAGCTAGGTTTAGTTTATTTTTTTGTACTGCAATGGACGTATAAGGCATGTTGATTCGCTTCGTTAGCCTAACTTGTACCTGCTTCCTGACTAGCAGCTGACTGACGTTTCTCTGGCAAAACTACCGTTGGCTAACAAGCTTAATTGGACAACTCATATTTCCCAGGAATCTTAGCCGGAAAGAAGACAATAGCTAGGCCTTCTACTAAGAAAGTAGCCTACAAGAGATTATTATTCTGATTGTTATTATAATTAAAAGTGTTTGCAGTAAACTACATTGTCTGCAGAGTAGCGTAGACTAGAGCCATGTTCGGAGGCTATTGTAATTTTTTTAAGTGACTAACCATGAAACAGATGTGTTTGGGGAATTGACGGTTTATAAATCCGATCTCTTAAAGCCCCAGGGAACAAAGCCTAAAATCGTTAAATCATCCTTGCTCCCAAGGATGAACCATGGACTCGTGGAGGTCCACAATTTTTTTTTCTGAGGTCTTGGCTGATTTCTTTTCTTTTTGAAAATGTTTTTCTTTGCTTGACAAATGGCCATGGGATACCTGTTCCCATAACCTTAGCTGTTGCATAACTGCTATGGTGTCCAGTGACTGAATTGTCTAAGTAACAGGGTACAAGTGAACAGTTAATATTGTAAACATTCTTGTATGAGAAAACCATAACATGTGCACACTGTTTTAGTCTAGAATAAAATTACACTTTAGTAGCCTACCTGGCGGGGACAGAACCCATGGTAAGGCTTGACGTTTACCACTACACCAAAGGTTCTTGGTACAGGCCATATGTATATAGGCCATATATATATAATTTATATATATATAAATGGCTATAGGCCATTTGTCAGTATCTACAGGAAATGGAACATTTCTTTCCATACTGTGTAACGTTACCTGAAGTGGTGTCGTCTGACTTTCACCAATTTAGCTGTAGATGTTGTTATCCAATGGGGAGAATTATTCATTGAGGGTACGGCAGGAAAAATGGGAAGAAGAAGAAGAAGAAGAAAAATAAGAGGAATGAGAAAAAGAAGAGGAAAGAGAAGAAGAAGAAGAGGAAGGAGAAAAAAGAGGAAGGAGAAGAAGAGGAAGGAGAAAAACTGGCAACATTGTGTGGATGTGTGAAGTTGTATGTGAATGCTGTGTGGTTACATGAGGTCAGAACATACAGAATTTAATGTTTTTAAGGGCTGAGAGTCTGTGGTCATTGTGGTTACTTCTGTAGGAAACCCTGAAAAGTGACAAACTCTCGCTGCTGTATAGGTATGGGGCATGCCCCGCCAAGTCGTAACTTGGCAGATGGCATACCTGCCATCCCAATACATTAGAATAAATAATAGAGGTTCAGGTGACTATGATTATGACAAATGAGTCGCTTCTCTGGCGCATGTGTATTGCGTCATCCTATCGGATGCATATCTGATAGACTAGCCATAGGCTGATACCGATAAATGAGATATTATCTGCCGATACTGATATGACCCCAATATTATCGTGCATCCCTAGCACATGCATACACACATGCACAAACCCACAGCAACATGCATATACACACCTCCACACATTGGCACATGCACACATATGCACATTTGCACACATACACAGATATGCGCTTGCATACACATACAGACATACACACACCGCTTACCCTACCCTCATACTTGCAGGTACAGACAAATATGTAATGCTCACATACACACTCACACATACACAGGACCTCTGATTGAATTATTATGTATACAGGAATTTGAAAAATAACAAAAATTTCAATGGGTGAATGCAACAGACAAAGTAAACTTACTAATTTGCATACTGTTCCTCCTTATCAAATGAGGGAAATACTGTACCTTCCCCATAGGTCTAAACAAACAGCAGAAGCATTAAAGGAACCATTGTAGTAAGCTTTATCATTTTGGATTAACCGGTTGGTCAAGTTTTTTTTATGAATGGCATCTTTTAGAGGAATACATGTGTCGATGTAACGCACAGTCATTTCCTGCAGCATAAGGTTCCGCTGCTGATAGTATCAGGTGGCTACATCAGTTTCTTTCCACCATGCTAACATCAGGTCAGACTTGAAGTGTCTGCAGTCAGTGAATCAGTATGTGGGTGCGAGTGGGTTTGTTGTCACCTTGAGGGGAAGAGTTTCCAGTCCTGGTCTAAGATTCAATCGCACTTCCCTTAACTTTGACTTACAAATAAATGCCGTTGACTGAGCGATCGCCAAAATGACCCTGCCAGTCTGTTTGTGAAACAGAAAGACTTCATGCATGCAATTATTTCTTGTTAAGTCAAATGTAGAGAGACCCCATGCCTAAATTCCAGGAGCCATTCTCACCTGAGGTCCATGGTGTATACCAGGGCTGCCCAACCCTATTCCTGGAGATCTAGCGTCCTGTAGGTCCAAACCTAACAAACACACCTCATTTAACAGCTAGAGATCTAGTTGAACTGCTAATTAGTAGAATCAGGTGTGCCAAATTAGGGTTGAAATGAAAACCTGCAGGAAAGGTAGATCTCCATGAACAGGGTTGGGCGGCCCAAACCCCAATTCCAAAAAAGTTGGGACAGTATGTAAAATGGCCATAAAAGCAGAAAGCAGTGATTTGTAAATTCTCTTTTGCATATATTTAATTGAAAACGGTACAAAGAAAATATAATTAATGTTTTCTCATCAATTTTATTGATTTTTGTAAATATACACTAATTCCTAATTTGATGCCTGCAACACGTTCCAAAAAAGTTGGGACAGGGGCAAAAAAAAGACTGGGAAGTTAAAAAACCTGTTTGGAACATTCCACAGGTAAACAGGTGATGCTATCATGACTGGGTATAAAAGGATGTCAAAATACTCTTGATATCCTATTTTCAAGTACAGTACGTACTCTTATAAGCGATACTATAACCTCTTGATAAGGTAAAACATTAAATATCTTTTTTTTGTACTGTTTTCAATCAAATATATGTAAAAGAGAATTCACAAATCACTGCTTTCTGCTTTTATGTGCATTTTACATACTCTGTCCCAACCTTTTTGGAATTGGGGTTTGTACAATCATGTGTGAACCTTAGACCAGTCTGTCCGAAAATGACTTATAATAAGATGGACTAGGGAAGTGCAAAACTGTACATCAGTGGAATTATCCTTTCAGCTGTGCTGTGTACAGTCTTCATATAGATCATTGAATCGACACGGTTGGTTTTTATTGAAGAGAGGAGCTCATCACACACAGACACACACACCTGGACACACATGCACGCACGCACACGCCCTCACACACTGGCGCGATGTAAAGCCGGACCCGTTCTCCGACGGCTTGGAGCCTGACGTGACCTCTCCTCTCTTACAGAGTCGTCCCTGTACAGCGGTGAGGACTCAGCGCAGCTGAGGAGAAGGGGATCCCTGTACGTTGACCTGGGCGCTCTGGTGGGCTACTACAACATCGTGCGAGGGCCCCCGTCCTCGGAGTACAGCTAACGCCTCGACCGTGTTCTGGTGCGCGGGCAGAAGGGACAGGGAAGCTAGGGCCCGGGCTACGGCTGAGCCCGGGGGCTCCAGGACCGCAGCTATGGACGCTAGGCAGCCATCGCCCGTGTCACCAGTGACGGTTTCACTCGTTTGTACGGAAGCTCGAAATATTATACTCCTGTTCAGAAAGCATGTAAGTGTACAGAAATGTTTCTTGCTGTCACGCAGTTCCTGTGTCATGTTCGGTGAAGCGCTCAGCATCTGTGGTAATGCTTCTGAAGCAACGGTTAGCATTAATCTCTCGTTCCTATGGAAACGGATTACTTTATATAATTGCTATGCAAATAACCCCTATGGCCGTAATTTACTAGCTACATCGTTTTCATTTAATCCAACACCTGTTGATTTTCGTTTTCTCTTTACAGTGTACATCCAATGAGATGAAAGGTGTATATACAGCTATAGTATATAGCAATGCCTGTTTAGCATTCCTTAATGAGTCTTTGTAATATGTGTTCCTCTTCTGACGGAGAACACAATGAACTTACAATTTTGGTATCTTGGATTTGTTTCATGACCTTTATAAGTGTATTTCATAATAAAGTATTTTTGTTTTAGTCAAAATTTTATGAAGGGGTAAATACTATAACATTTGTTTGTATGTCACCTGGCCTTTATCTCTTGTTTGTGTCACAGTTTTATGGACTGGTGAAGCACATACTAGCAATTGCATTGTATAGTTAAGAAAATAAAAGTTTATAATACAGCATGGAATAGTTCACAATGTTGCTTGAGATGCAACAACTATCATCTATATGAACCATTGGTGCATTGAACACCAAGCACAATGTGTCAACGTGCTGAATGCACTCTAGGTGGGAGGCAAAATGTCAAAATGACAAAATGACTAGATGGGATGAATTGTCCAGTCTACTTCCAAAATGTATTTATAAAGCACTGTTTGAGTTTTGTAAAGATGTCAGTCATGGAGATTGAGTGTCCCAGTCTGAGCCAACTGAACCCTCTGTACTGCCGGTGGTTCAATTCTGTACTGCGATCCAATCTCTACCTGTAACCTTCTGTTTTCCCCCTGTCTGAATAAAGTAAAAACAACTGTCCACTTTATTTATGTTTTATTTATTTTTTTAAAATATGAATTACACTAAGCAGGGTCCAAATAAATAACAGGAAGTGGATCAGCACTGTAATCTTTCGCAAACCAAGCATCAGAAGTTCCATTTCTCAGTAAATGAGGATGGTTTTATTTTCTCCTCCTGATCGATCACAAGTTCAGAGTTTCAGCTGACCTTTTTTGACTGGTGAAAATGAAAACCAGCCGACTCCGCTCACTCGCAGTGGCACAGGCGTTGGTGTTAACCTCAGCAGGTTCTATCTGTTACTGAAGGGGAAATTGGCAGAAAGAGGAAGTGTACTTTCTTGCTTGTGTTCAACTGACTCGCAGCCTTCAGTGTTCCAGTACTACCCTGGGCCATGTCCGAATCAGCACTCTTCCACACTGTTGAGTAGCCTTGGTGAGTAGATAGGGCGAGGACATTTTTCAAATTGCAGTATACTTCAAACACCCGGATGACGCACTTACTTCCGGGGTTTCGCTGAGTACATTCGGGAGCACACTTTTCAAGAAGTACACGACCATTTTGGTCACATAAATATGACGTGAAGCTCCGTTTTAAAAAAATGAGGAGCAGCTTCGCTGACAAAACAACACGTGACATGGTAGCGCAAGAGTGGGGCGCAGGGTTGCCGGATCTTGTAAGACTTTCCAGCCAAATGGCGACTCAAAACTAGCCCAAATTATAGGCTATTTTTAACCGAAACCAACGTATTTTAAATAGAAATCATCATGTTTTAACTTTTTTAAATAAGTGCGTGTTTTGCGACTTTTCATTTTTACCCGTGACTGCACTTTGAAAGTATTCCAATTTAGCTGTAAAACCGCAGACATGGCAACACTGGTGGGACGTCTTATGACCTGCTTACGACACTTCCACAGTGCGGTTGGAAAATAGTATGGTGGATATTTTTAGCGGACTGCTAAACAGTGCACATTAAACAGCACACTTCTGCCAGTGTACTGTACGCAGGAGACAGTGCAGAAGACAGGGCTCTGATTCAGGACACAGCCCCTGTGTGTGATTCAGAGGAGCTCAAGCTGGAGGGCCACTGACATCATCACTGGAGGCGGTGTAAAAAAAGGTGGCTTCATCATAGAAGGGTCTGTTCCATACACAAGGTATCAATCAATAGTAGATTATTATTGTTTGTTATTTTGTCTGCAATATACATATTGATACAATATTGCTAACACATTACAACTGAGGATAAAGGAATAATAATAGGATACAAATATGTTTACATTGCAATATAAAGTTTTAATTACTCAAATTGCAATGAGCAAAGTAGTAATTACTACAAAATGAAGCGTTATCAGAACTATCAAGTGGTATGTAACTTAACTTTGTAACATTATTGTAGAATAACTACCTCATCCTGAGGATGGATTGTTTTCTGTTATACAGAATTCAGCCGAGTTGCAATTAGTATTAACCAATCAAATTCCAATAAAATTGTATAGTACCCATCACAATAGAACAGTCCGGGTACACTCAACTGAAAATTGAAACATAAGTCAACACAAAATACTTTAAAACCAGGTAACAAGTAACAGGATATTACAGCTATGCACAAAGAAGTACAGATACCAGCATTAACCAATCTGAACATAATCAACATAAACAGACAAAGAATGAACCCAAAAGTGAGCACAAGACAGAATCTCTAAAGGCGTTACAAAATCCTCACAAAAGAAAAAAACCCAGTCTTTCGAGAGCCTTCATGTTAAAGCATTATATATGCCAAACATATGGCATGAGCAATAAAGAATGATGCACACTACATTAATTATATTTAGAAAACAAATAAAGCAGCAGTATTTTATTCTATTTTGTGAGAGGTTATAGTATCACTTGTAGGAGAAAATAAGATAACAGAGTCTTTTGATGTTTTTCGGTCACAGACATCAGGAATTAATGGCATGCAAAGGATATGCAACCAAATATTAAATACGATGACTTTATTTAAGTTTATGTTAATTTGTCCAATTACTTTTCGTCCCGTAAAATGGGGGGGGGGGCTGTATAAAAACGGCTACAATTGCTACACGGTTCACCCCATAAGGATGTAAAAACCCTCACATTAAAGCTGAAGGTCTGCACTTAAACCTCATAGTTACACTCTGTTCCATTTCAAATCCAATGTGCTGGAGTACAGCACCAAAACACCAAACATACTTTCTGTCCCCACTGTTATATGACCAGAAATATTTCAGAAAACAATAGACATTGCACAAGGCTACATTAACTAGTTAATTAAATAATGTTTTCTTACGAATGTAATGACTGAATAAGTAAGGCACGTTGTTATTTATCCAGTTAATTGGAAGTATCTAATGCAATGTGAAACTGTAAAGTAGGCAAGTGTTTGGAAGGAAGCACAGATATATGCCATAATTTCACTACAATAAAACTGTAGGCATGTGACTTCCTCTAAAGACACACAAAAAGGGAAATATTACTGAACATTAGAAATTATGAGATGTGTGTTGTAAGTGAAACAACAGTTTGGCTTTCTGAACCATGGAGACCTCAGTTTAACCAGAGACCCGGTCCAAAATATAGTGTGCTATAAGCCTCTGTTATTCAAATCATGGTCCTTGAGGGCCAATAACTGCTGGTTTTCCACCCTCCCTTTAACTAGGAATCAGGTGTGAAGACAGTCAGGCCAATCAGTGGCAATAATTGTTCAGTTAATCACCTGGGAGAAAAAAAAACCAGAGCCGGAGTTGGATTCAAGGGCCAGATTTGAATATCCATGCCACAAAGCAAAACACTGTATAAAAGGCAATAGCTTTCCATGTCTATTTGCGGTTATTTGAATCATCTCATTCATTTTTTTGTTTTTGAGTTCAATCATGCTGAAAAGAAAACAATTTCATTATAATGAAATAAATCATAATAATGATTTTGGGATTTTGATGTTTAGATTTTTCTGCAGTACAGACAGACCTGCAAATACAAATGAATCAAATACAAATCACATCTTTAGTTTAATATCATATTTTGCCTATACCCATAGTGTAATAGATCATTAAGAGACATGATTTATTGCCATATTTAGATATGGGTAATTTTCTGGTTGAAAGGGAAGTGGGAGGAGTTAAAGGTCACCTGAACAGGTTGCTGTTCCCTATTAGAACGTTTGGAAATTCAGTTCATTCACTCTAGGTAGACTGAGTCAGGGGGAGTTTGAGGGCGAGCTGATGCACTTTAGGTGCCGATTTTATATCCTCAAAGGCCTTGCTAACTTTTTAAATTTTGTGATTTAAAAATGAGTCAAATGTCCACATATCAAACAGCCCTGAAATTAAGAGGCTGGGAAATCCTTAGCTAAGGCACTACTGTTGTTGAAGCTCTGCTATTATGGAAGTATTGCCATAATACTTCCATAATAGCAGAGCTTCAACAACAATAGTCCCTTAACTAAGCAGGTAATGGGTGGAGCAGGTAGTCAACCACAATATATATGTGTGATATACTGACAACTGAGGTTAAGGTCATCAACCTTGTTCATCCTTTAATATAGTACAAATGACCTGGACAAACATTTTGCGTAAAATTTTGCAATAAGGACAATTATGCCTCATAATCTAAAAAAAACATTATTCTGTAGTCCCTAACCAAAGACGTGGTTAGAATCACGCATGGTTAACGGCAATAACAGGAAGCAGATTAGGTCTTGTCGTCATGAAGGCTGTGTGGGCGTGGATGGGGGTGGTGGTGGTGGACACGGACACAAGGTATTCCCTTACCTCATCTATGACTCCATGACTCATCTATCTTGCTACACTTCATCTACCAACAGACGAAAAATGTGCCAAACAAAATAAAAAAAGAAAGAATGTTAAGAGGAACTAGTAACACCTGCCCTTTAGCAAGTCCACCCCCACTGTGAATGGGGAGTCCCTGCCCATCGAAGGGTGACGCTTTTCATACCTCGGACCGAGGGTTCCCCATACAGGATTCATTGTAATCATTCAAACTTTTTGAACATCCTATTTTTAACAATTTTAAGTTTAGGGTACATACATTTTTCCTTTTTTTCACAACATTATACCCCTCTTTTTCAGTATGCCAAATCCTCCCACATTTCATGTCCATTTGCCAGTTAAATCATTATCTACGGACAGTACACACTATCTCTTACTTTTCCCCAGTCTTCCATTTCTAGGTCGTATTACTTTGAATGGAATTTCACAACAGCTGGGGTCGTCTCTAACTACTGTATCTGTCTATTTCTCATGGCAACATACGTAAATGCCTGGCATCTACTATGGCTCTGAATAGCCACAGAAGAACCTAATAAGTTTAATTCATAATTTATGGTATATGTCATTCATATTTACCCTTGAGAAAACATTCACTCAGAAACTACAGATATACAGACAGAAACTACAAATTTGGATTCCTGTTATTTATTGCCCTCTAGTGGAAAGAGTATATTATTACAATTAAGGGAATCACTGGAATCTACATTTTTGAGCCATACAAATTTTGATACATACAGTGAGCACCATAACACAGCAACACATGTTTTGTTATTTTGGTTCTGTACTCTAGCACTTTGAGTTTGAAAGGATACAATGATAATGAGTTGAAGTGCACACTGTAAGCTTTAATTTGAGGGTATTTTCATCCATATCGGATGAACCATTTAGAAATTATAGAACCTTTTGTACATAGCCCCCCCTCCCCCCCATTTTTGGGCATCAAAAAATATTGGACAGTTTAACATAATGTACAATAAAGTAATCATTTTTAATATTTGGTTGCATATCTTTTGCATGCCATGACTTCCTGATGTATTTGACCCAACAATATCAAAATATTTGATATCTTATTTTCTGGTACTCTTACAAGCGATACTATAACTTCTCTGCATTTAAATGGATCTCTATGGGAATTGGGGGGTGAGACTAGATTTAGCTGTAATACATGGTTGGCGAAAGAATACATGGTTGGCGAAATGGCTGTAAGTCATCAAGGGTCTGAGGTATCAAACAAGTCTCAAACCATCACTCTGCTGCCAGATATGCAGTAGATATGGATGGATCACTTTATGGATCTCCTGACAAATTTTCCTATTGAACTCTATGGAAAAATAAGTCAGGAGAAGAAACCCTTCAAGTTATCCATCCGTATCTACTGTATTTCTGGCAGCAGAGTGATGACCACCACCCTTAATGACTTAGAGCCATTTAGCCAACCATGTGTTCCATATTGTTCCAGTGTAATTTACAGCTAAATCTAGTCCCACCCCCCAATTCCCATAGAGATCCATTCAAATGCAGAGAGGTTATAGTAATGCTTGTAGGAGTACCAGAAAATAAGATATAAAGAGTATTTTGATATTGTTGAGTCACAGACATCAGGAAGTCATGGCATGCAAAGGATATGCGACCAAATATTAAAAATTATTACTTTATTCTACATTATGTTAAACTGTCTAATATGTTTTGATGCACTCTGTGGTGTCTTTCTCAAGGAAAGCCACCGAGGTCTTCAAGCTCCTCACATTGCTTCAGACTGACATAGCAAGAGCTAATGGCAAGGCCTTAGCATCTGTCGTGGTGTCACGTTGCCATCTTTGGATTTCCCAGTCAAAGCTCCCACCACCAGTCCAGAAAACGTCCCTGGAGCTTCCCCTCACTCCAGGAATGACCTTTAGCCCAGGGGTGGACAGTCTCCTGCAGCAAACTGCCAAGCTACACAAAGACAGGGCTACCCTATATGAGTTAATGGCTTGTAAATGCCCCAGTGACTCCCCTCAGAGGCACTGGAAGCCTAAGCCTAACTTTTCACTTGCTCTCCGCAGCACCCCCCCTCCCCTCACAGGCAACAGCACTCTGTGGTTAAGGAGGGTGGACCCCATCAGCCTTCTCGATGGGTTGCTGGTCAATCTCGGCCACTGACGGAGTCTCCTTGGCTCTGAGAACAATTCTCAAGGGCTACAGATTCCAATTCCAATGCTGGCCACCACCTTACAGAGGTGTTCGAGCCACCACAGTGGCGGAGAGCTCAAAAAGAGAGGTCCCCATATTGGTCATAACCTCCCTCCTCTCCAACGGCAGTGTAAGGAGCTTATGGCCACAAGAACAGCTAAGTGGGTTCTACTCCACTTATTTCATAGTGCCAAAGAAGTATGTTGGCTATCACCAAATCCTCAACCTCTGTGACCTAAACCAATGCCTGAAAGAGCTGTCTTTCAAAATTCTCTCTCAAGGCACGGGTTTTGTAGGCGATCTCCAGAGACCAGTGGTTCGCCACGCTGGATCTGAGAGACACATATTTCCATGTCCCAGTTCAGCCATTACATGGAAATATCTAAAGGGCGGCCTTCAAGTTCATGATTCTGCTATTCGGAGTCTACCTGCTGCTATGGACATTCACAAAGCAGATGGATGCAGTTTTGCCATCACTGACCTCACAAGGAGTTCAAGTGTTGAGCCACAGCACATCCAGAGCTTCCAGCTGTGGGCCTGGCCCATGAGAAATGTGAATGGAGGGGTTTAAGCCTCTGAGAGGATGTGGTTAGGACATTGCAGAGTGCCAGTGCATCCTCCAATAACAGGTCTTACCAGATGCGCTGGCACATTTTTTCCTTGTGGTTTAGAGACCATGACGCCATCCCAGAGTCCTGTGGAGTACAGACAATCTTGCAGTTCTTGCAATCCATGCTTGATAGGGGCCTAGCATTCCTCTACCTTGAGAGTGTACTTGGCTGCCATCTCGGCGTGCCATGACGATGGGGCAGAGGGTCCATTGGGTCGTCAACCATTGTTCTCCAAGTTAATGAAGGGTGTTAGACGTTTGCATCCAACAAAAGCTCCTTTAGCACCCAGCGGGAGCTTCATATTGTTCTAGCAGCACTTTCTAAACCCCCCCCATTTGAGCCCTTGGAATCAGTGGCGCTCAAAGACCTTTCTATGAAAGTAGCATTTCTACTGGCTATTACATCCACAAAGAGAGTGAGTGAAGTCCACGCTCTCTCAGTGAACTCTGAATGTTTGCAACTATACTCTGCGCCCTAACCCTGCTTTCTTGCCAAAGGTTCTATCTCGGGTTCTATTTCAGGTTCCCAGGCAACCCGAAAGTCTGACCAGCTTTTTGTTTGCTATGGAGAGGGAGTTTTGGGTAAAATGCTGTCCAAACAAAGGCTCTTCTCACATTGGATTGTGGAGGCCATTACAGCAGCATATGAGTCAGTTAAGTGGCCTTTTCCATCTGCTGTCATTCTACAGGGGGTGTTTCCACCTATTGGGCCATGCTCAGTGGCATCCCCCTTTTTTGACATTTGCACCTAGGCCAGCTAGGCATCACCTAGCAACTTTGCCAGGAATTATGGTGTCAACGTTGCTCCCGCCAATGAAGTGGGCTTGGTCGTGCTGGGGGTTACTCCTATTACCCAGGGAGTGGAGGGAGCAGTCACCCCCGCAGTGACTGCCCAGTGGTAAGCCCTCTGCCCTATGCCCTGTCTAGTGCTTGGGTTTCGTTCAATGGGTTCATGCCTAGCGCACCCATTGATCTGATATTGTTATACCATAGCGGAGTGATCCAATATAGTGAAACATAATGAAGGTTACTATCGTAACCACAGGTATGTGAACAAATCTTTTTTCGGTGACCTAAGGTGCCTCGAAAGGACACGAGGAAGTAGTAATGTTACCGTGGCTATTAAAGGGGCCTGGCCACAGCCGTAGCACTACCCATACACGGGACTAATGGAGAATCCTACATCGGAGTGTATCCGGCCGCACGGAAGGGTACCATAGTGGAGTGATGCAATTCGTTCACATAACCATGGTTGCGATAGTAACCTTCATTATGTTAACTTAGACGGGAGCGTCTGTGCTCAGGTGCTAGCTGGATCTATACCATAGACTGTAGAAAAAAGATCCATACCTACGCAGTTCAGCAACCATGGAAGTTCAAACTACTTTATGGTCCTACTCCTCATATTATCTATTCATAAATTGTACGCTCTCCACTAATCAGAGTCATATGTTGACTAACCAAAGCCTATTGTTGACTGTACAATGAATAAAACAACATGACTATAACTTTGTTTTCGAATCGTGTCAAGTAAAATCACGCGTTTATTCTTATTCTTATGTATTGTGGGTATAACTGGGTTGTAGATATGACTGTAAACCCCTTAGTTTTGTAGTAGGAGTTTCTCCAGAGCCTATAGGAAAATTGAGAGTTTCATTGTGCTGGACATCCTTGTTTGCTCCTGGCTCCTCCCACCTCTCCATTTCCTATATACGTATGTTCTATGAGAAGCCTTTGACAAAATCTGTACGTGTTTCTCTCCCCTATGTGTGCCCTCCTGTGTTCAAAAATTGTAACATCAATTCCTCCAATGTCTATTCATTAGACACTGATGGAAATTAATACAAATTAGAATACTTGTAGTTGACCGATTTGAAAAATATTTGAGAATTAAGGTCCCTGGCCTACTGTCAACCTATGTGCAAAGGTTCATCCAAATCGGATCAGAACTGTACACGCTAAGGCAGTTACAGACAGATGGACAGACAGACACACAGACGCGAGTGATTGCAATACCCCCGCTCGCAGCTATATTCCTGCGCGGGTGTAATTATAAGACTAAAGTGCTTGTTAAGAATGACTTATTTTTGGTTTTAAACTAAAAACAAGAAGCACTGCTTGGCTCTATGAACGACAGGTGCTCATTGGTAAGGCAGGTAGGCAAACACTGGGAAACAAAATCCTTGGGGGAAAAAAGAGAAATAGCGCCTCTTAATGGTGAAAAAGCGTGAAAAGTGTGGCATCAAGGAAAAACAAGGCACTGTCGCAAGGTGAAATTTTTTTAAAGCCCTTATTACACAGGCTAGAACAAGTCAATAAAATGACCAACGTGTATCGACATAGGTCTTCATCAAGGTCATGAACACAATATGTGGCACTCATAGACCACACCTGATTACATTCCACACGTGTCTAATTGCACAAGGGAACAGGTAGGCTAGATGCACCTAAAACACAAGAGGGAGCTATACAAAACCCACACAAACAGGTAGCAATGGTAGATAACTAAATACCAGACAACAGGATATCACAGTCCCGCCCACTTGAAAATATAAACAAAATGGCACAAATAAAAATGGTTATTTTTGGTTTCTGCAGTGTACGGTGTGCCCGTACAGATACTCTCCCTTGACTGAGGAGATCAGAGAGCTCAGACCCCGGGCGGTGAGCGGTGCCAGCTGCCGCAGGTGTGAAGCCCCACACACATGGAAGGAAGCCCAGTGGGAGCAGTTTTAGCGAGTCTCGGGAGATGCCAGTAAGCGCTCCTGTGCCAGACCGCACTTCGGCTCGGGCGGGAAGTGCTCCCCCGGCACGTCGGAATCTCCCTGGCATAATGGGGGGATTGTTCCAGTGAACTGAGCAGGTGATTCTTGCCACGTGTGTGTGTGTGTGTGTGTGTGTGTGTGTGTGTGTGTGTGCATGCATTTGTGTGTGCATGCATGCATGTGCCATGCATGATTGTTTTTTATGACTGTGTGTATGTGTGTGCACCTGTTTATATGTGTTTATATGTATCATGTGTGTAACCCCATGCCTGTTTGGGTACACACAGTATCTGTAAATATGCCTGTGCGTGTGTGTGTGTGTGTGTGTGTGTGTTTGGCTGTCCTTACACGTGTTGCATATTGCTATATACTGTGGCAGTGAGCACAGTTCAGTGTTTGACACTATTGACCACTACTGGGGTTTGGACATTGGACATTCCTCGCACAGCCTCACAGTCCATTGCTCTTCTACAGGTGTCTACCCCTCCCACTTCACTGAGAGGCCAGCGAAGGGCTTCATTCCTAACCCCCACAGCCCCACCCCTACCCCAACTGATGCCAAAAGAAACCAGTCCACCTCCCCGAGCAGCTCTCAGCCACTCCAAGGCCATCACAGGCCCATACATTGACTGCTTACCTTATTACAGACACTCTCCTGCAGTAGTCATACAGCACAGCCTGAGCCAGTCATGTGATTCTCATATTCCTAGCAGCAGCAGCAGCATGTCAGTGAAATGTCTGTTTTTCTGTACAGCAACAGCGGCATTATAGCAGAATCACAGAAGGCTGACTTAACAAGCTAATGAGCCACTCTTTCTTCGTCAGCTTTAGACCCGCTTTTTAAAAGAAAGAAAGGCCCTCTTTTTTAATTAAACAAAAAAAGAAAGCTTATTTCGCTCCAGAATCATTTTCAGACAAACTACCCCTGAATCTGTGATGGCCCATTGAAGTCAAGGCCTGTCTGTCGTCACATGCGAATATGGATTTGAACAGAAATTGTCTCCCAGTCTGTGCGACAAAGCTCTTTCTGTACCGCTGGGGTCAGAGTTTTTAAGCATTTACCTCAGTTTATGAGTGGAACTTATTCCCTGATGACATTTGAAGGGTCCTGGAGCTTTCCTGACTGAACACAATGAAAAGTGTCACATTTATAAGCAGCATTAGTTCAGACTGAAGGTTTGACCCTTTTCAGTAATCACAGAATCATATAATATAAATGACACCAGTGAATGCCAAAAAGTGCAGCTGTTCACATGCTCATTACTCATTCAGGCCTTTAACTGGTGAGGTAGATTTGTTCATAAATGTCTATCCTTGGCACTTTCTCATGGAATATAAAACTAGCTTTTCTCTCTCTCCCTCTATCACATTCAAACATGCACACGTATATGTGTGTGTATATGTGTGTGTGCACGTGTATGTCTAAGAGTGTGTGTCTGTAAGTGTGTGTATGTCTGTGTGTGTTTGTGTGTGTGCGCGCAAGTGTGCGTCTGTAAGTGTGTGTGTGCGTGTGCACGTGTGTGTGTGTGTGTGTGTGTGTGAGTTTTACTACTTTATTTGGCTGAGGCAGTCTTTTGGCATTGTTGTGCTGTTTGCTTTGCCCTCTGCTGAGATGATGGAATAATAACTCCATGAGCAGGAATGAGTGAGAACATGACATATCCGAGTCTCGCCGTTCCCCTGGCGTTCTCTGGCAGCGGCGCCCCAGGCTGGCAGGGGATCTGTAGAGGTAGAGCGGATGCCTGAGGCTGAGCCTGGCCCGATTTCTCCCACTGCCGCTTAGAACACCTGCCGGGCTCGCCCCCAGAACGACACAATCTGCCCCCCACCACCACCAAAACCGCAAGTTCCATTACCTCTCACTCAAAAACGCTTTCCTATGCCACATCATGCACCGTGAGCGCCAGGCAACAAGGGGTCCGGGAACTGAGAGAGAGCGCGAACGGGAAAACCTTGGCACACTGGTAAAAGAAAAAAAAAAGGAACTGTGAAAGCTAAATTCTGGGACATTGTGTCTCACAGGATCTTGGGATTTTCTGCTCTGGCGTGTATCCCTTAAATTTATGACACTGGCTACGCAGTGACAAATGGTCAGACTCTAAAATGGGGCATGACGTACTAGGCACCACCTTGTTCTGCGCTCTTTGCTGCTGTCAAAATGAACAGTTCCATTCCCCTTGAACCTCCACTGTACCGTGAATAAAATGTGTTTGTCTGAATATCAAAAGAAAATGGAAACTACTCATGAGAGATTGTGGGAGTAAACAACAATATGCAGTTACTTTCTTCGGCCTGCAGAGGGCGCCCTTACACCATGCACTGGTGATTCCAACTGACGAGCACAAAATTAAACATTTTACCTTTTTATATGGTTTTCTGACATGGAAATTTGGAGTGTTATTCAATGCTATTTTAGTTTCATATCAGTTCTGATCAAATGCCAGTCTAGTAATCCGAACTGCACCAAGGCATACATGCAAAGTAAAAAGATCAGATTCAAGGGCAAGGTACTTCATCGGGTTTCTGTCTTGGGAATAGTAGGCCTATCCACTGAAAACAGGCCAATGTGTAAAAATTCTTCAGTGCAACACTGTGGATAAATGGATATAGGCCTACGCTCTGTTTATGTCCCGGCGACTAGCTATATTTACAGCTTTAACAAAATTCAGTGAAACCAAATACCATATATATTTTTTTTTACATTTTTAAATCTGACATTTAAACTACCAAATGTATATTTGTTCTTATTTAACCATATCAGAACTATAGGTTGTATTCTTTAAGGACAATGCCGTTTCGGTTTTAGTACAACCATATCATTCAAACTTCGTAAGAATGCAGTACCACGCAAATAAATCTGGGGAGGTGGTATCCAATATAGCAGCATTATGCATGTCGACTGTCACATTTACATGTTTACGTGCGTGCGTATTACATTTCTTTACTCCGTAAAAAGCTACAAATTACAGTGGGCCAGCTTAGTTTGTCATCAGTTTCATTTTGTTGTTCGTTTACACAAACCCCTTCCCCAAACTACGTTCTGGCCTGACTTTTACACAAACATACAATATGCTCCCATAAAGGCTATCTTGAGCTGAAACCTGATGCATCAGCATTGGATTCCCTCCCGTCTGAATGACTGGGCAGGCGTAAAGAGAGTTCATGTTGAGAAAATCTGAGGTGGGTCCCGCGGGTTTCTCTTTGGGTGACTTGAGCTTCACCACTTAACCTTCTGTAAAAGCCACGTAAATGTTAAACCACGGCAGGTACTTAATCCTCCGGCTTTTAAACTTTAGGCTAAAAGTAAAGGGCATCTTATCTTTAGTCAGATTATATCAATAGTCAGTGGATGCACTGACATTTTACAGGGGTTTCAGACTGTTCAAATGAAAAAAGGAAATAAAAAATAGAATGTTGAAAACACTGAATTTTATTGGTGTAGAAAGTATGCAAGAATGCCTTTTTCCAGGGTCACAAAGGTTTCTTTATGGAGAACTTAACGAGGGCTTTTGATGGTAAATAAAGACTGAGAAATGTATGGTCTTTACTGTAGTGATAGGGCACTTTTTGGGGATTTACTGTATAACTGGATTGAAAAGAGCTGCTTTGCCATTTGGGACTTTCTGCAGCAATAACATGAAAAAGAACAACTCCAGGCTCTGTTTGTTCTGCCTTTACGTTGTTTCAATGTTTCAAACAATCGGCAAACTCTCTCTGAAGCCGGGTGAAAACTAACCCGACTGACCTTAGCTGGAACGATAAAGATGTATATCTGGAAGAGGTTACTCTTGAGAACACATGCTCATTGTACAATAATGCCCTGGCAACAGCCACTTTGGAGGTGGTCACTAGGTGTCACTCTTCACAGAAAGTTCACTGACAGCTGACTGATCGCCTGTCCGACACTATCAGTGCAGATGCACCAATGCAGTTCATACAATTCCAGAGAACAACATTGTTCCTTATCTGAAATTATGCCTCACTGAACTCCTAAATAGGCACATTCAAGTAGACACATGAGGATTATTTTTGCATAAGACTCCTTTGCAACACAGAATTACATTTTTTCCACTTAATTAAAAAAAACAATGCTATTAATCTCAAAGTCCTCCTCTCTTTGGTGAGTGAAACCACAAGAGGGGGTCGCAGTCATTACTGTTCCCCCACACCATCCTACAAGGGCTGGGCTTATGAAAGGAACAATGGAGACAGAGAGACCCCCAGGACACAAACAGGATCAGAGCTGGTTCCTTATGCACAGTCTGTCTGTCTGCCAGCTCTGCTTGGTTCCCAGAACAGTGTCCCAACACAGTCTTATACTGTAATTGCATTAATAGACCTTCCCATAAGGCTGTGCATCCTTCTCAAGATTCCACAGGAATGCAGCACAGGGCCCACAAGTTTCTGTCGACGTGGGCGAGCTGACATTTCCGCACGCTCATTTGTTAAATTATGATAAACGTACGCATAGCTAGTTATAGAATTTTCATATATTTCTTTTGCTTTGTTTATTTGTATGTTGAATCTAAATGCTCTAGAGTGCAGTTGCATTACTGTTAATCTTTATATTCATATCTCTCTGAAATTTATGTCCTGTAAAAAAAACAAAAAAACCATCTCATCTCACAGGTAAAGCCAGCCTGGAAAAGTAGTAAAGCATACACAGTACATGGCAGCAAAGTAATATCTATTGTATGTAAATGTTGGGAAAACCCATTTGTTTGTCAGTTCATATGTAATTAATTCAAGGCTGAATTTCCCTCTTATTCATTGTCCTCACAGTGAGTACTTTGTTATTGCCATATGGAACAATAACTTGTGTTATATAATGAATGTTGGCAAGAATAGGGGGTGTTGTTATAGTTCCATATCACTTTTTGTCATAGCCATGTGGAACAAGGACCCGTGTTACATAATGAATATTGGTAGAGCTGGAGGATGTTGTTATATTTTCATATCGCTTTTATAAAAATGGATCAAACCACAAGTATACTTATAGGCTCAGAATATTGCAAAACAAAGTGGATAAGTACAAAGGCTTAACTAATGTATATCCGTCCACAACCGAACGTTATTTGGTTCCTACGCAATGAAAACTCTATCTCTGAACTTTGCCAGCATTCATGCAAAATCTTTATTTCAACATTCCGGTTCCCTCACAAAATTACTCAATGATTTAAATGTTTTCCAGTAATAATTACACACTGGTGACAGAAACAAGGGAAATTAAAAAAACATTTTGACTAAAAACTGTTTTTAAAGTGGTATCAAATAATCAAAGGCGATTCATTAGAATATGTGCTCATGGGAATTACTACTTCAGCACTTAAAAGAAGTTATTTAATTTTAGCTTTGCATCACTATGTGTTTGCATTGTTATAAGAATTTCAACAAGAATGTATCTTTCTGATGTGTGCTGACCTTTCAACCTTCGTACAAGGTGCTGGTTTTTGTCCCTTGAAAAAAATTGCGAGCATTCAGACGAGAGACCAAACACTGTCTGCAGCACGTCGGCCGCCCACGGTGCTCTGTACCACCTCAGCCTATAGCACAGAGCCCGGCCAGGGGCCATGTCCCCAACAATGCCTTTAGGGTGCTACGAGCCACTGAATTACACAGCCCCCACCCCACCCTCGTTTGACAGGCAATTTAGCTGTCCACTTAGACAGTGAGGTCTAACCTCCTGAATTCACTCCTGTATGTTTGCAAGGGCCGGGCTTTTATTGAACAGGGCTTTTCTCAGCACTCCGCTAAATAGATACCTCGGGGATACCGCAGTGAACACAAAAACTTTTGTCTGGCTGTGTGCTCAAGTCAAGTTTGACGAGGAGAATTTACGGGCACAGTCTGCTTGACTTCTGACCTAAGTTTCATCCCCAAGTGAGAGAGACGATGTGGCCCCCCGCCCCCTCTTTGGCCAGCATGTTTGCTCACACTGACATACTCCTTCGCTGCATTGTGGGTAATTATCTGCTGTTAAGAAGGCACACATCTTCAGTGGAATGTCGGAGGATGAAAAACACATTGACCCATAGGCACTGTTCTAGACCTGCTAAAAACAGGTCCCGTGGATATTCCGCTCTCATGCCTACAACTGAAAAACAAGAAGAAATCATATGAAGTCAAAATTTTAAGTCAATCCTCGTCCCAAAAAAATATTAAGACAGAAGCATTAGTGGCATCAAGTGGCATTAGCCGAGTGGGTTCTTCAGTACAAGTCACCCTCAGTTCTGTAATTTGCTGAATTATCTGTTCCTAGTGACATGCTGCTCCTTGTTATTATGTTGTGTTCATTTATGAACTGAAAAAATATTGATATGTTTCCAGAGGACAAAGAGAGCAATGGAGCAAACCATGAGATAATTTTTGCAGCAGAATTTCTCAAGGGAAATATTTAGCATAACATTTTAATGTCCGATTCACCCACACGCCCACAGTCCTCACACTGCAAAAAAACAAATCTTAACAAGCATTTTAATCTCTTTAGAATCTTATTTCTGTTACTTTTTTGCTAAATAAAACAAACTATCTGCCAGTGGTATGAGATATTTTTACTAATTTTACTGATTTGCCAGTGGGGTAAGATAATTTCACTTGTCAAGTAAAAACTTAAAACAAGCTAATATTTTGCACTTTTGAGGGGAAAGAAATGTGATTCTAAGTCCCATTACAAGACTAAAACACTTGTTAAGACAGGCATTTTTTGCAGTGCAATAGAAAATCACGGAGCTGGGGTATTGAAAAAAAAAGGGCTGGGGTTCACCATTGTGTCAGCTCCCAATAGAGTTCAGTACTTTGCAACTGATACTGTTGATTTTGTTATTGTTTCTCTATTATTGAAATCAGAAAGCCGGATTCTTTTGGGAAAACAGGAGTCTGGGATCGCTCCCTTCCGGCACGCCGCTTATCTCCTCCCGGGATCCTGTGGGATATTGCTGCCATTTTGGGGCTTTGGACTTGAATGAGACGGCGGCCTGCTTAATGCCCTTCCTGTGACACACTATCCAAGCCCCGGGTTCGACAGGAAGGGCCGCGCATTCTCACCAGAGCAAAGCGATGGTAGTCGGAGCCGCCATGGAAAGGGCTTTTACCGTGGGCCTCCCTTCGACAAACGTATGATTTGTTCCCAAAACCATTACCCTGACACTCTGTTTACAATCACAGATATAGACTGTGTTTACTTAGGGATTTATGCTATTCCCTCAGCTAAAAAACATAAACACAAACATTCCTCATGCATTCTTCAGTCTGTTGTCATAAATGAGCAATAGCAGCACCTCGCCTGACCAAGGGAGATCGGAAACCAGTTCCCATTATTTTACACTTAGCTTTTCACTACTTATCCTCACCTATCTTGAATACTCCAACACAGAACTGTCTCCGGTCAGTAGGTTTTCTATCGGGGGTGGGGTGCAAAATTGTGAACGATCGCTGGTCATTTGGTTGTATCAAACAAACTACATCGGAATCACAGCAGACAAGAACGGCAACGAACTGAAATGTGGCTCTCGGCCGATTGAAAGCTAACCATAGCCTCTGTAGACATTCTTATCAAGAGCTGGTGGGGAGGTGGGGGGGGGGGGGGGTTTGGTTTCCAGCAAAGTCATGTCTTTTGAGGAAGCCGAGAAAGCGCGGGCCGCTGCCAGGCCAGGTCTACACACCGGACAACATGAGAGTGAGATAAGTGTGGAGGTCTTTAGTGCAAGGCACAGAAGAGCCCCAGGGGCAGGCGGATCATATGCAATGGGCCGACACACAGAAGACACATTCCAGGTGTTCGGGGGGGGGGCAGTCCAGAGAAGGGTGAAAGCCGCAGGAGACGACCGCTCCTCGAGGGAGCAGGGGAAAGGAACGGACCCAGAAAATGACATGCTGTCTAAGGTGCAAAAGTGCACACAGGTGCAAAAGTCTAAATCGTCCATGAAGGAGGTGTGGTTTGCATTGAGTATAAACTTCCACAAAAATCCACAAAGGTATAGTAATCAGCCCAGCAGCCCAGTTCCCTGTTACATCACATTGCTGCCAGTGCCATACATGATGAACACAAAGGGCTATTCTCCAGATTGCATTCACTGCTTGTTCCCCTCACGCTTAATTTAATATTGGAATTGAACAACTCTTTTTGGAGCAACAATCAAGGAAATTGAAAACACAGGGATCAGTCACATATCAACTAAACATGCACACTTGGTTATTCCCATGAGGTAATGCTTTGTACTTTAGTACATTATGGGTCAGTAACAGTAGCATTCTGCCTGATACGCCTCCACCATGTGAATAGGGTTCACCTGTGGTCCGTAGTGTGAAGCGTCCCCGACGTTATCTTTCCCTCCCATTTTCCCACCGACATTCCCAGTGTTGTTGTTTCACACAGACACAGTGCCCCCGCGCTGCTGTTCTCAAACCCCGCACCAGCTCCCTGCCGCAGCCAAACATCCCCTAATTACACGCCTCTTTCCCCTGAAAGGAATTTGCATGAGGCCAAGTTTAAGTCCCTGAAAAACAAATCAAAAATCGGCGTGTCGTCTTTTCTGAGAATAGAAGGAGGGAAGAAAGGAAACAAAAGCAGGAAGCTGAGCGATGTCCGGGGGCATGAGCAACAAATCCCTGCTGGATCTCTCCTCGTTGTGGAAAAATGGCCGTTATGAAGGAGGTGATGATATCAATAGCCTATTCAAATCCTCTCACAAAGTCTGATGTTAAAATCCATAGTTAACTTAACTGTATTCAGTTAATTTAAACTGGATATGTCATATTTTAAAATAATTACATTATGACCTGATTTACTAAGATATTTTGCACACACCTTTTAGCACACACAAAACAAATAAAACAACCAATGATTGTTGCAAAACAAATACCATGACCGACCACTGTGTACGCTAAAAGGTTTAGCAGATCTTTGTTAATCAGGCCCTTAACGTTGTCAATATACCTTGAAATTGGGCATTCAGAATGAAGAGTGCATGAAAAACCCTCCATTTATCCACAATTTCAAATACGCCTGGAGAAAACGATGCAAATTAATGTAAAGAGAAAGAACGCTATCACACAATCACCTATAAATTACTCCAGCTATTTGCACGTCAGCAACGACACTTGCCCTCAGGACCTCCTGACACTATGACCTCTGCTGTAATTCTTTATCATGCGACTAGAAGTCGGATTCCACGTAAGATTTATCTTTACATTGTCACCGGAGACAACCTGCCAAGGTGCGATTGTCCCGACTCTCGTATTCAGCCTCCGATTGTTGTGTGTAAATTTGTTGTGGGATGTACCCTTCCCTCAATCTAGATTACTCAGCAGATTCTTATCATAGTGCAAAGATAACCTAAGTACACTATTTGTATCCAGTATACACTGTGTCAATGCAGGAGTCACGGGGAGGGGCGCTACTGCTGTTCCTCCCACTGGCGTGATACACAGCCAGCAGTCCATGCTCACAGGCACAGATCATACGGGAAGGTTTCTTCCAAACTGCGTAGGCTATTGATGTTTAGTATTTATCAAACGTGTTCTCTTCTGTGTGTTGGCCACTTTTATTGCATTTTGCCTTTTCCCAAAAACAAGTCCGGGCTCTGGACCCAAAAGTAAGTCCTGAGGGTTTATGATCCTCAGCATTTAGAAAAATGCAGTTAAAGCCAAGCAGGCACAGGCAGAGATGTTACGATAAAATCGGCCAGGAAGCATAACTCTGGGAAAACCTTGAACTAATGCTTTTATTTGATCTGGAATTTGAACAGCAGAAATGTCTTAGATCCCAAAAAGAAACGTTACTCAATGACTGTCAACTACATGTGCAATTCTAGTACTGTACGCGCAGTGGTGGCAGTTCAAAGCTTGTACAACACATTGTTAAACAAGTCACAGTAAAAAGATTCATTTGACTCAAGTTAAGAGCGCTAACTATTAAAACGAACCAAAGTGTGAAGCGCTGCATTGAGTAAAACAACTGCCGGTGAAATTCTCAGAGATCGCAAACTGGAAAAGATGGCGGCTGATGTGAAACCCAGTCAGTAGGAACGCCGCGTTTTTTTCTTTTGGCAAGCGCGGTGGCATGCTCATTGTGTTCCAGGGTCGTGTATTTTTAGGCGTCCTGATTCCGGTGGATTCTACAGGCCCTGGGGGCGCGGCGGCCCCAGTATTGGGGAAGGTGGATGGAAAGACTCGTTGGTCGAAGAGTTGCTCAGCAGTGTAAACAATAACAACTGGTCGGGGGAGTGCGCTCTGAGACCCCACTTGCTTCCTGCTTCCCCCTGAACGTGCATCGGGGAAGAGGCAGGGCCAACTCTGTCGAGGCACCTCCACACACAGCAATGACTGTTTTTGAATTAAACATTGAAAATGCATTTTTTTTTTTTAAATGATCCTCCTACACTGATGGAACAGTTAAAAGGTGCTTGAACTTTAACCGCGTGGCTTCGTGGTTGGGGAGCTGGACCACCAAAATCTTACAAGTTCAGTTCCTGGGCGAAGCACTGTAGCTGCACCCTTGAGTGAGGTAATTAACCCTGAATGACTGCAGTAAATATTCAGCTGTATAAACAGAGCATATGTGAACTCGTGTAAGTTGCCACTGATAACAACACCGTCTCTGCTTAGCAAATATACAGCAGACTATAATAGCAGATTTTCAGATTTGTTGGTTATATCTCATCATGTTTATCACTCAAACTCTATTTCTCATAAAGGGAGAGACCTGCATTGGTGCTGAGAACTCAAGAAGCAAGTTTGTTTTTTTAGAGATTATTTCAAAATCACAGAGCATTATTTAATCTGTAAACTTGTCTTTGTCTCATTTGCTCCGTACTGCTTGTCTGTTCTGATCCATGCAAACGTACTTTTCATGAGTGCAAATGTAACATTACAGTGAAGCCAAAGAGGCACAGCCACAGTGGAAGCCCCTTAAAGCCCTTCATTCAGAACATTTCTAAAATATATTTGACACTAAGTTTTCTTATGACTAATTTATAACGACGTATGATGCCATTCATTTTGTATGTGAACTTTGTCAGGAAAAATAAAATGTTCTAAGACTGTTTGAGGAATGTTCTCAACATTATCTCATAACCAAATGGGAAGCTGAATGGAATCTTCCTCAATGACCTGTAATAATACAAATGGCTTTATATTGTTAGCTGGGGTGATATGGGCCTGGTCCCTGTTGCCCTTAGAGGTTGGTGGCTGATATGAAAACAGGTGAGTTTTTACCTTGTTTTCTGTTCAGGGGTTCAGGCCTGGTTTTTGCCCAATTCTGTTTCTCTGTACAGAGATATAC
This sequence comes from Synaphobranchus kaupii, assembly GCA_029718625.1. Taxonomy (NCBI): domain Eukaryota; kingdom Metazoa; phylum Chordata; class Actinopteri; order Anguilliformes; family Synaphobranchidae; genus Synaphobranchus; species Synaphobranchus kaupii. Next base: position 87,968,603 of record CM056377.1, on the reverse strand, counting down.
AAAATAAATTGAATTGAATTGAATTGAACACAGCACTGCAGTGAACATTTACACCTGACTGAAATGTAGGCATTGCTACACCGCTGTCCTGTAATGTAGCATACATTCAGAACATTTTTCCAGCGACAGCCTTTGAGAGGTTGTAAACTATATTTAACGGCGCACTGAGTGCGCATGTAGTACCGATACAGACATAAGCTTGAGCTGAATGTGCACGTCCTTACGTCTCTTTTCAAACAGACATGGAGTAGCCTACTGGGCCCGCTTCCCATATATCCTATTCAAATAAAGCACATAAAGCTGCCATCCCTCGACCAGGCTAACCTCCCCCTTTTATGGGGTGAATGTATGTATACACAAGTCCACATGTGAACAGTCATAGAACAGCGTCGATGCATGGTATGATTTATGAAAGTGAGGTGGAATGGTTAAACCCCCCCCCCCCCCCAAACACACACACACACGCCCACCCAGCCCAGTTCCCACCATGCTCTGCCCAGGTTCAAAATGGAGCAACACTTCCCCTGCCAAGTCACTCAGGAGACATTTCGATTTGGTTGGGTAAGAAGCAGAGGCTAATCATTTAGATTCATAATTATTATTATACAGTTCAGATTGCTGAACAAGATTCTCCCACTATGGCAGGATGAAACATTTCTGGGCTATTGCGAATTCTGAAAAAAAAAGCTGTTTTACCTATAATAAGGATTAATATTGGCAGCATTGAACACTTTAGCTGCAGACTCATGGGGATATTTCACAACGGGACTGAACAGTATCATCATGTTCATGACGCAGTCATGTCTTAGTGTCAAAATGTTGGTTTTAATTTTGTATTTTCACTGTTAAGACTCTTGAAAGTTTAGCCAAACTGAGCTCTAAAAGCCTCAAACTTCTTGGAGTTCAAAATACTGAATGAATTTGCCACCCCTAAACTTTTTTAATATAACAAAATCGGCTTAAAATGATGGGAAAAGCATATTAGCACAGTGTATTACTTCAGCAGTCTCCTGACCAAGCATTTTGTTAGATATGACAGATTGATGGGTAGAGTAAAATCATCATCGACTTTTTGTACATATAAAAAACACATAGAGGAGCCAGCATTTTGTGATTTGCAGTTCAAAATGAAGACCTTAGAGGATTGAAATGGGTGGAGAAGCCGTGATGCCAGGGACCGGCGGCAATCAACAGGAGCAGACATGCCAAAACATCCCCCACCTCCTGTGCTCCTCACCCCCTTCCAAGACAAGCCATATCAGTGCATCTCAGAGAAGAGAAAGGGTCTGCGTTCCATGTCTGAAAATAAAAACATTGGCTTTGCGTATTTGAGATTCATCTAAAAGCTTGTGTGACTTTTTTTAAAATCAGGTTCGGTCTCTTTGATCCAGAGAACAGTTACAGTCAGACGGGACACAGAGAATTCAGGGGGATGCCATTGCGTGACAGCCTATCTCTTCTTACATGACTCTACCTTGATTTTTGGCTTCCAGATCCCGGCTTCCTGACAGAAGATAAAATACAGTCCATGTTCCCCTGGTGGACCAATAGTGCCCTTAACTTTGAGCGGTGACAGCTGATATATTTACGTACTTGTAATTACCTGACCTGTGACACATGAAAGTAACGAAAGATGAGATTTATGTGGTTCGAATGTCTGGAGGCTACAGTATAAAAGCCCCTGTGCTTTACGTGGCACAGGGCTCATGCCTGGAAAGGAGAGCCTAGCTCTTAGAAGAATATAATGTTAGCTCAGAATAGGGCCAGCTGATAATGTCTAATGTCTGAAGGATTTATAAGTACAAATTCTCTCTCGAAATTCTCTTTTCGCTAACATGAAAATCAAAACTTTCTGCAGCTGATTAAATAATTCAATTTTTGATCCCAGTATTTCAGATTGTTGACTTTTTTTTTTTTTTTTTGAATCATCTGTTGAATAACCAGTTTGAAGCATGTTCCAGTAGCGCTATTAGTTTGTTTGTTATTAGTTTAGTTTTGCTGAATAGTGATACATTTTGAAATGTAAAAAATATTTCCTTTTAATTTTCCAGGACATCAAACCTCCTGCTGCATGATGACTTTGGATTTCCATAGATTCTCAGCACAGTAGTAGTTCATTGACAATAGGCATCATTTTAAGAGATACACTTTACCATTAATTGACTAAAAACAGTTCATCTTCTGTGTTTTTGCTGTGGCCTCATGGAATCAGCATGTCGTCTTTCACTAGTCTCCTGGAACATATTGAATCCTGCAGCCAACAACTCCCTCTTCTTTATCGACGACACAAAGCACCTTGTCTTCGCATTAATATTCTAAACCAGCACCAAAGCGCTTAGCCGGCTCAGCGCCGGCCGTGGCGCGCGCTTTGTTTTTCCAGTTTTACTTACGGTTTGGCTTCAATCGCATACTCTTAAAAAACGAAAAGGGTCTTTTCTTGTTGTGATTAACTGACAAAACAATGAAAGGACCCGCAGGAGAGGAAGAAGAAGAGACGCCCCCAGAGACGGTCTCGGCAAGGGACACTGAAAGGGGCTCTGTGTGACCAGCCAAGCATCAGACGGAGGTCAGTGCGCGAGCTCTTACTTCATCAACGAAAAGGCAGAAAGCTAATTTGGTTATATTCTTGGACTGGCAGCATGAGAAAGCTCTGGCTGCTCCTGAACTTCAAAACAGAAAAAGCACAAAGTGATTAAATTAACTGACCTGTCAGTTTTAATGAATGCCAAAATTTATACGGCTGGCACATCCCCTGCCATGGCCCTTTGAAGAACCCCTTTTTTACTCTGAGCGACGCAGAGTACAGCGTGACATGGTAGAGCAGCTCGGAAGTCAAGTTTGGAAACAAAACCAAACAGCTCTAAAATAACATGACTAAGAGCAGTCTGATAGTACCTTGCAGAGATATTTCCCTTCAAGAACATGTTTAAAGGGAAATAAACAATGGTAAAAAAAAATTATTAATAAATAAAAGCATTTCAAACACTTCTGAATAATAAACTGTACTTATTGAAGTTAATGTAGATCATACACTTGATGCCACAGCAGATGGGAACGGCTGTAATGGCTATTGCAAAGACAGTGGATTGTCAAACATTAACCTGATATTAAGTTTTGGACCTGTGTCACAAGGCAATTTTTGTGTGTGTCCTCGGCATATATTATCATTTGAATGTTGCTTTGTGTTCGGTGGGGGAGAGAAAGAGGGAGAGGGAGAGAGATCTTTGATCCTCCAAACTAATATCTGTTACAGGGGTGTGGGCGTAACCCCTGCTGTGACCGTCTGACTACGGGTTATAGGCAGTGTGGCTTTCAATCTGTATACCGACCAGGCTTCACCCCCTAACCCCCCTCGCCACCCCTTCAAGGCAGGGGGGACACTTTTAATATCCTTTCTCTGGGTGTCAGAGTAAGTTGCAACAGAGCTTGAAGGTACTGATGGCCATATGAGGGGGTCAAAGTTCAGCCTGTATTCACAGGATGAGGAAGAATACTGAAAAATGTCAAGGCAAAACTACGCATTTTAACAAAAGTAGCTCAGATCAACTCTGGTGTGAGGCTCTGTTGCCTGTCCTTTAGAAAAAATTCAATATAGTGTGACTTTATTATTAGATATTCTTTTACATATTTAATTTGGTTATTGAGTCACGTATCCCATTCAAAAAAAGCTCACAGTAATGAAATAATTATTTCAAGGGTATTTTTCCTCATGCACGCACACACGCATGCAAACACGCACACACACACACACACACATGCGCTCCTTTTTACTCTGTTCTGTCTTGCCATGTTTTATTAGTTGTTTGTCATCCATCACAGAAAGCGAGCTTTGACCTTCTAAAATTCCTGCTGGTGATTAAATACCAGAAACAGCATTTCAGGGGACGGCTAATAGACAGTTTCGGTACACACAGACTAACCTTTAAAAGAGGTCAAGTTATTAACACTGGAAAAAGGAGATGGTAATCTTCTGTTGCAGGACAGAACTTGCCAGGGAGCAGCGGTGTTAACGGCGGCTATTAGTTTTGCTGGCTCTCAGTGAGCAGGGTATTAAAGGTGATATTTACTAATTCCTTTGCCATTCAGCCAATTTAATTAAGAATACTGTTGAGAGGGGAATCACATTAGAGTGGAAAATGGGATTATAATTTAGTCAAAAAAGCCATTATTTACCAGGCAGAGGAAACCAATGCAACTTTCCCACAGACAAAAAAGTGTAGCACGTCTTCAACCAAAAGGTGAAAAAATATTGCTTTACTAGTTACTAGATACTGCATAAACTACTGTGGGGATGCATACGGTACAGATAACATACAAGCATTCATAATAGGCTTTATAGTTTTTAAGGAAATTGCAAAGTATTTATATCCATACATCCAGAAACATAAATACGCACACCATGACGCTGTAAAAACAACCGTTGGCCTCGGTGATCCCGAAATGCCCACTGTTGAAAAAATTACAAAAACATTCTGGAATGTAATGATAATTGAAGATGTCTGTTCTTTTGATTTAGGAGGAATGCCTCGCGTTATGAAAAATGTTTCGCCATGAAGCAGGCAGAATGTCCATGAGCATTTGGCCCACTCTTAGTATGTGACTAATATTGCTTTTTAAAATGTGAATACACACATTGTCTGGTTGGAGGTAGGGGGGGGGGGGGGGGTGGAGAGATAAAATATGTCTTCGGAAATAATGTTGGCCTTGTATTGGCTCCAGCCCTCTTTTTTCTCCGTATGAACTTTTATCTCCTCCACACATCAAGGAAGTCTGTGCTAGATTATTATTTTTGACCTCTGGGTCTGGTAGCAACCATAAAGAAAGCTTTTAACCCCACTATAAGTAACATCTACTGCGGTATGTATATAACGGTAAACACTGAACTATCACACACTGCCCAGACACGAACCGTTTATTTCACTCTGTAACCAAACATGTAGCACAAAGTGTCCTCCTTGTGAAAATGGTAAACAAAATGATGTTGTATTAGGCATTAATTCCAGGAAAATGTGGATGAATGAAAAATAAATGCATGCATGAAGAGAAATAAACTGAGTGCCGGGTGTGCTTTTTAAAAAAAATTTTTTAAAGGAAGTGTTAAGGTCAGGCCGCTTCAGGAAAAATTCATTTAGGGAACGCAGAATTATTTTTCCAAGCAGGTCCAAAGAATGTGCTTCACACAGAACACAGAGAGCATGGAGGAGCAGGGGGGGGGGCAAAAAAAAGGAAATATTATCTAGATTCAAAGTGGCTGTTTTCGGCGTGGATGACACAGACGCACGCACTTTGTTCCTTTGCACGATATCTCCAGCAGACGCACACAGTCTGAATCCGCAACTACACTGTCAGCCCTTTGTTTTTTTTGTTTCACCCCCCCAGCCCTCTTTTGCTTTCAACAAAATAACGTTCCCATTGTCTGGCTCCTTGTTGTGAATGAAGGGTGTAGCATCTGAAATATTCCAAAAGTGGGTGCAGAGTTTCGTCTATCAGGGAGAAGGCCATTTCAAACGGGCTGGTTAATTCCTGCGTCTCGCTTTGATGGCTTGTCTTCTGATTGATTTCGCAGGATCACTGCCACATATTCACACTCCAGAATGGGGAGGGAGACAGAGGAATATTTATGAAACCCCCCTCCCCCCCATAACCACACCTTGCTAGTCTGATACCATACCTGTGACTTCAAAAGCAGGCACGTCCCCTCCCTGTCTTGGTCTTGTGGGCAAGTTTGGCTTGTCTCTGCAGCACGGTTCAAAAGGACACCGAGCGCGGGTAGGGACAGGGAAATCTCTCTGGGAGCATGTTACTCCTCCACCCCTGTACACAGGTTGCCGTGCACACTCCGCTATCTGGAGTTCCCCTTAGAACAACTGTCTGCTGTACGTTCGCAAGCCCTGTACATTACACAGTGTCTCTCACAGAATCAACCAGTCCCACAAAATCTCAATGTAAAATGTCTCATAGACTCTCACTGAATCTCCCGCAAAGTCTCTCTCTGAAAGAATGTTACAGAATCTCACACAGACTACCATAGAATCTCACACAGGCTACCATAGAATCTCTCACATGATGCCATCATGGTCATTAGACAAACCAGATACTCAGCTCCTGCATTTCCTTTTTGCTTATTTACTACAAGTATACTACAGTATAGAACATCCATGGCCACTGGATTGTACATGGTCAACCCCACTACTCAGAAGATGTATCCAATGAAATGTTTCAGCTTCAACAGTAAGGAATAGGTTTTTCAGTGCTAAGAATACAGGGCTCAGTTTTTTAGGAGTCTAAAGCATCTATTGATGAGAGTCACTAAAGAGCTCACAGCGTATCTCCTAATGTCTCTCACAGAATCTAGAACCAGAACTGTCTCCATCAGCTTCTGAGCATCACACAGCAAATCTCTTCCTCTTTCCCCAGCACCACTGGGACTTTCTTAAATTTTTCTTATAGCACTTGACCCTACCACTGTTAACTTTCCCAGGTCTGGATGGTAAGTTATCTGAAGTCCTAATCAATCATCAGGCTCATGCTATTTATTTATTTATTTATTTAGTATAAATGCTGTTTCTCATGACCTCTCTTGACGTCGCGTTGAATGTTTGGCAACACTCTGGAGGTGAACACCACCCACAGGCAGTTCTCAGTGAACGCGTATACCGCTGAAGATTAAAATGCACACATCACTTTCTCCTGTAAACTCTGCTCATGTGGGGCTTGTCTCGCGTGGTGTTGTGTGTCTGCTATAGGACTTTCCCCGGCAGATAAAATACATCTGTCACCCCCTCCCTCAACAGCACACATTCATCACGTCCAGGAAAAAAAGAAAATGGAAACAAACGTAATATCTCCATTGTAAGTGATGGGCACAGTTCATGAGGTGAATTCCCTTTTCATGAGCATGCTTTGCTGTCACCATTTTTCTCATTAATGTGGCGGCAGTTTAAAGGCTTCACATCTTCACGTGCCAGGAACTGTGTTTGTGTTCTTGCTCAAATCACAGACTCTACATCAATGGCTTCTCTGAGTTCTGTGAGAGAAGACAGCAAGAAGAATGTTGGTCAATGTAACAAATATTTATCATCAGCCTAGTCCTTGTGTGTCCTTAGCAGGGCCGGACCGTCCACTAGGCAACTACAGGCTGCCGCCTAGGGCGGCACTATGACTATGAGCAGGCCAGGGTGGCACAGCGCCGCCCTCCGCCCGTTGCCCCACCATCCAAGTGATGATAACGCTGTTCTACAGCCCCCGCTATTAGCCAGAGCGTTCTAATTTCGAAATAATAGTTTAGAAGGTTTAATGTTTAATATCTCTGCCATCCAATCATTGATTTTATTTCCGAAAACTGCTAGTTACAGAAGATAAAATGAGCTACAATTTTCTTATGATTGGTTAATGGGTTTAGTGGGCGTGGATTTACTTCTAGATCACTAGATAAAACCGCTCGACAAACGTGGAATTCTCCATTTGCCTCACCGCGGACGGAGCAGACCGCCACGGAAAGTAGTGTCTCTTCTGAGGACATCACAGCAGCTGAGAGAAAGCCAGTAAACCCCCGAAAGGTCAAAAACTATAGTAGTGCGTACCGCCGATTTTCTCAGATTGTAACATGGAATTTGCTAACGTTAGTGTAAAGCTCTAACTTAGCTTGCTCTAGCCCCCTAGGTAAGTAACGTTAGGAAGCTAGGCTACACGGTGTGAACGTAGCTATAGCCTAGCTACCTCCCCCAGCTCGTTTCGAGCTGAAATTGTGAAAAAGTCTGTCATGCTATTAACATAATGTTAAGTGAACTGATAGATGTGAGTATTTTCCATATTTAGTGTAGGCTAGATCGCTAAATAATACAAAACTAAAAACAGTATCGTTAGTCTAAGAGTTAGCTCTCAGCACGAACAGCGAGCCATTTTATTTTCTGAGGCGTTTTTTTTTCTAACTTGTAATGTTTGCTCTGCTCTGTTGTCTCTCTCAACCTTCAATGCTTAACGTAACCCATGTCCTTTCAAAATTATAGCCTATTCATTTTGCCATATGTAGTCTATGCAATATGTCACGTTTAGACTATAATTCTAATTATATTCATACAGTTGAATGCATCCAGCAAATAACTCCGTATCATACAGTTGATATACACTTGGCAAATAATAAATAATGAAAATGGTTGGCTCTACTATGAGGTGGTAAACCCCCGCCCTCTAGGGGGGTCTGGGGGCATGCCCCCCCCCCCCCCCCCAGGAGAAATCTTTGTACATTTTAAGTTAAAATGCATCAATCTGGTGCACTTTGAGAGGAAAATTAAGACGCTAGATCCCTTGTAACAGGCTTGATCCTATACTTGAGCCATCAAATAAATGACATAAAAGCTGTCATGTTTGTTGTACTGGATTATTTAAAGTGTTTGGAATCACAGTCCAAGGTTGCAGTAAAAATATATGGCACCGCATGCTACGTCAGATTTGGAGATCACATTCAACTTCACAGTCAGGATACAGCTTTGCTAACGTGATGCTGGAAATAATGTTTTAAACCATTGTAAACACATTCATATCGATGTAGCTAGCAAATAAATAATTACTGCAAACGATGTTGTCTACTCAAAATGTGTTCTGGACCGATGGCTTAGCTCAAGCGACTCTGCAAAGCAGTAGCCATCTTTTATGTTAATTATGTGAGTAAAAATATCTGCCTTCATTCTGAAACAGTGATGGGGATCTGCCCATTCAACGAGCCCCCGATTTGGCCAGATATTTCAGATTAAGCTTTTTCAGAATCTATCTACATATAAATAAGTACATTTTATTTAATTTCCAAATGTTATTATACATCCAAAATATTGTAAGATGACTGTATATTCCCTCAAAACTATTCTCCAAACAGGATATTGTTATCAACTCCTATCATTATTGCTCTGTGTCCCCTCAGTTTTCTAGGTGCAGGTCGCTCTTGTTCTGAAACAGTAGTGGAACAAATTACGGTTTACAGGTCACCACAGTTTATTTACCTGTAGGCCTGTGTAAAAATGTATCCCCAGCCAAACCAAAAATAAAACTTTAACAATTACATTTCACTGGGGGACGATTACACAAAAGGAATCAGGTGTGCAGAGGAGGGGAAATGGGAGAGTACACAGGTGAGAACAATGAGGGTTAACAAGGACCAATAATACAATAACGGGGGGAAACGTAAGACACGGACTGGAATACACATAGACACAATGATAACAAAGGGCCTGGGGTTAGCAGGTAGACACATGCACAGTTCGGAGGGGAGGAACGCGGAAGTGGACACGTGCAGAGAATGCGAAATCACAGATAGATACAGGGATAGGATAACGAGAAGGAAAATGACAGCTGCAGGTAGAAACTCAAGATGAATTAGTAATTATTAATGTTAGTAGCGAACTCTAAAACCCTAAAGTTAGTAGGTTAGCTGGTTAGTATTATATACACATTAGTTTGTTAGCAGGTTAGTATTAAATCTAATCTAAAAGTTAGTATGATTAGTACATTAGTATTATATACAAATATTAAGAAAGCCAGAAGGAAGAAAATGAGATACGAAATACAGAGTGTACCCAATGTACCCGAATGTACCCAAAATCACCCGAATAGTGCAATGACAAAGACAGGGAGTGGAATCTTGGAAAACATGGAACGCGGACTGACAAGGAAACTATAGTGCTGGTAACATACTAAACACAATACACGAAGTCAGGAAAATAATAAACACTGAGAATAAATGGGAGAAAATAAACAGACAATCGTGAGGGTAATGCGGGGAAATAAGCAAAAGAAATCAGGAAACATAATTACACAGAATAAACAGACAAAGTACAGGATCCTGACAAAACGTACACAACAGTGAGCAGTGATTGGTTATTTGTCCTGTTCGAGTGACGGACTTGGAAGTATCCGGGAAAATTTATACGCTAGGAAGAATTGTAGCCTACGCTACACCAGCCCAAAACAGTAGAAAATCAGACCGGCCTGCCAGATAGCCAGTCCGGGCCTGGATGGAGCTAAGGACCTAGGAAAGGACACGAGGAAATGATGCAAGGAGTGAAAATAACCGATAGGACTGAACCCAATGCGCTTCGTTTTACAGAAATTGGGAAAATCGGGGGACGATTTTCCCAATTTCCCTTAACAAGGGGAGCGGTACTCCCCGCGTTCAATGACAATTCAAACACTGCTTATTTGGCATTTGTTGTTTGTTAATCCTGTCGAAAATTAATGGAGAAGGAAACTAAACAGCAAAAATTTACTAACGTCAGCTTCAAGTTTTATTTTCTGACTCACGTTTTTGACATGAGCAAGATTAGCCTGTTTAGACAAATATGACAAAAAGACTTCATTTAGTTGAGCCAATGTCACTGATGATTTAGGTCTGTCGATTCAAAACAATCTCTTGAACATTGTTGGACATTATGCAATTTTATTATTTTCTCTTTTTATATTGTATTTTATATTTAATTCTTCAACAAGGAGGTAGAACTAATTTGTGAAATCAGCTGGCTGAGTTCATGGGTGGAAGAAACAAATAGCAGGACTTTTCCTTTCTGACCCCTGGATTTTACATCTCTGGTTATCAGTAATAATGTGATGATGCCACGCTCAAGGTTAAGACATGCATGGGAGAGCTGATGCAAACAGTAGATTAAAGATGATTGGCTGATTGATATCCAGAATCTTGATCAGATCTGGAGCCAAATCTAACTAGCATGCTTTGTCCGGTGATTTTTTCTTTGAACTAATGTGGCAAAATGTCATGTTTTACGAATATAATATTTTTTCCAGCTTAATTGGGACACATTAGACAATTCAAGCGAAGAAGAATTTGAAAGAAATAAGCAGGGGCCTTTAAATGATAATAATGCGGAAATATGATTTTGAAGAACACCCCGATTGCCACTGGATATAATTTTGACCTGCAAAATGCAGAATTGCCTTACTACAGAACTACAGTTTTTGTTTCACGTCTCATTGCTTTCCTCGTTGAGAAAATTCACAGAAATCAATGCACAGTGTGCCATGCAAACCATCCTTTACAGAAGCAGGAAGGAAACTGTGAGTCTAAATTACTGTACGCCATATTTATTCATAATGGAAATACATTATAAAAGGCACAGAGGGGGCCTGCCATAACATTTACAGTAAATACAAAAATACCAATGCCAAAGCACTTTGGAAATATTTTCACGGGCTCATTTCAGAAGAAAAAAAAAATGAAACAGACTTGTCTCTGTGCGGCGTACAGTGCTGTCAGACGGTTCTCAAAGCCACACGCCACCTCAGCGTTCCCCTCTCCACCACCCCCCCACCCCAACCGCGGAGCAAACGGGCGCCGCACAATGCGCTCAATTCAGCCACGCCTCGCCATCTTCCTCAATGGGCTTCTGAGCAGAGAATCCTGTCTTTATTCGACTTCAAAAAGCTGCCTGACTGTCCAATCTCGGGTAGCATCTTTTTTTTTCTCAGGGTGGTCTTCTTTTGGAGTCTCCAGGAGGCCGGCGAGTCGCCGCTTTGATGTGCGCCCTGAAAACAGCTCCCCTGAGCCAGAGTGTTAGCGTATGAGACATCTGATAGGTGAGTTCCCCTACAGGAAGGTTTTGTGCTTTTGCCCCTTTTTCGGCACCTCTGCAGTGCAGGGAAAGACCAGCACACATTAGAAGCCTGAAACCATCTTTTGCCCTGTAATTAAAAACAGCCATACTGCTATATGAGTGTCTTGTTCGGACAACAAGCATGCTGTGTAGAGAATTTCCGTCCAGGCTTATCCCAGGCACTGTTTCTGAGAAAAGTCCCTTTCAAAATGTGTGTAAGATGTGCAGATATGACCTTTGTGGAATATTGAGAGAGTTGTGGTACAACCGAAACTATTTTTAACGTTACAGAAAAAAAATGTCTAATCTGGTTATGTGCTCATATTGCCTCCAGTTCTTCATAAAGTACTGAGACATGACCTGACATTATCTCACAATTTGCAGTTTTTTTAATTTTATGAGTGGTGGTCCATTTGTACATAAAAGCAAGTGTGTATGGAAAACATCACATGGTTATAACAAGGCAAACATCATGTTCATGACTGTAGGTTTCATTCACTTCCAGGTCACGATCTGCTGCATCCCCCCCCCCCCCCCCCCTCAAGAAGGATGGTTTCCTGGGGGAAAACATTGGCTCCTGTTCCCACTTCATCACGATACAGAGGGGTTAATCCAGGAAGTGAAAAACCCACTGAATTCTGAGTATTTTCACAGATGGCACTCAAAATTGGCAACATTGTTTATCCTATGAATAACCTTCAATACTTTCGTTTGCAAGTATTGAAAAAGGTAAGCATAAAACATCACGGTTGCCCAGAGATCAATGTTCATGCGATCACTGTAAAACCGAAGAGGTGGAGATGGAGATGCATCCTATATTGTGGGAAATATTCTGAAATAAGAAAAGTATATTTCAGTAAATTTTCCAAATTTAGAAGAAAAAAAATTCTTCCCTGACAAATGAAAAAAAGTATACAAATCTTTCTTGTGGGTATGTCAGAAGCCCCACTCGCAGCACAATATGTTTCAGCCTGACACAAACTGAGTGACAGTGAGTAACCACCCAGATACAGCATAAATACTGCACAGAGACACAGTGACATGTCATACACATAATAATCATTTGCACTTATAGTACACATCATAGTACTTCAGTACTTATAGTCACTTATAGTACATGTCATAGCTTCTCTCATCATTGGTCTCCCCAATTTGAGACGCATAATCACAACTGTAGACCAGTTGACGCACTGCAACATCACCACGGTGACCGCAGTGGAGGACCACACATCAGCCAATCACAGCTGACTGACTGACCACAGGATGCTGTGCCGGGTGATAAGAGCCACTGCCTACTGGAACCTTCGGCTCCCCATGCTGCCCGGTAACAGTGTTCTGTCCACGACCACCTAGCAAATTTCCCAGCCCCGCCCACGGCGTGTTTATCCTCACTGACCTGCTCTTCCCGCGCAGCCTATCTCCTAGTGCTCGAACCCTGACCCCCCCTCGTGTCCGCACTCTCATTGTGGATGCCAGTTTAAATGTTTGGAGTCCCCTTTCAGACGGCTTATGAGCAGCTAGTTTTCAAGGTTCTTTTCAGCTTTGAGTGCCCATGTCTCCTTTTGAACATAAGCCTGCCCGTGCACAGTGACACGGCGGGACTATAGCCATTTAAGGAGGAACGACAGGAAAACATTTTTGATGTGTAAAAGTCACTTTTAACCCACCAGCATTCCTTGAGAGCCAGTTAGCTAAAGGCCGTTTTGAACACACAGTACGCGACCAGACACATGGAAGAAACAATAACTGGAAAATTCTCTCTGGATAAAAAAGAGTTTGGATCACTGGCTTTTCAACGAGATGCTATAAATGAAAAAGGAAGAGAGATACACTATAATACAACAATTGGCCTTTTAGTCTCTGTGTAAAATACCAATAAAAAATAAACAGTGACATAGATTCACCCATTTCCCGTGAATGCACATGAGTAAACATATCCAAAAAGTCCTCATTAAAAGCCTTTTAAAGTCGAGGTTTATAGGCCGCGTGATCTTTTTAATAGGCTTTTAGCTACATTATTTGGAGACGTTCTTTGTGTTTGTGTGTGTTTATCTTTGCAGTCTGTCCCAGTGCCCCTGAGACATTGACAGGATGAGGGGATGAGGGATTGGTGGGACAGCGGGATGGGAGGACTGGGGGGGGGGGGGGGGTGGAAATAGGGGAGACATTGTGGGTGGAAGCAGCCAGGCAAAGTTGGACTTCGTTCATTGCCCAGCGTGACATGGGGAAACTGTTAGTTCCACCAATCAGGGGCATGCCCTGGGGCGCAGTGTACCACAGAAGAGCCCCGTTAAAGGTAACTGCTTCCTCTCTGCCTTAAAACCTCCCATTTACATTAATCTCTGTTTATTTTTCCTTCGCTCTTTAATTTGCTTAATGGACTTCAGCCGAAGCTCCCCCCCGCAACAAAGCCCCCTGCACCCCAGTCTTGGGAGGAGAGTGAACTATGGTGCTTTTCTCCCTGGGGGGATCTCCAGTGCGTTTAAGCACTTTGCTGGATTATTTGGTCTGGCTTTCATGTCGGTGACTGAACAGAGGTGTGCAGAGCGCTCTGACCCAGTGTTTCCTAGTTTAGTTACTTTCCAATAATAATAATAAAAAAAAAATACATACAAAGCACACGAGAACAGTGCGGAGCTCTGCCCCTGCTTTCCTTCCCTGAGTATCAATAGCCGAGTTTGTGGTTTCCACCCCCGTTGTTAAGGACGGGGTGTCGCTTTTTTGAGAGAAGGTCTCCGGGGTCAAGTTTACACAATGGCGGTTTCAAAGTGCGTATTCAGAAAGTGACAAACGGCAGCCTGCACATGGGAGCCGGAGGAATGTCAGAGGCTTTTCTGCGGCCTTCCCTCGCGACTCCACGAGACACGCATCCCTCGGTGGATGTTTTTTTTTCCTCCTTTCCTTTTCCCCGCAAGTCGAGACGACGCAACGCTTTGTTCGGTGGTTTCTACCATAAAACGAAACCGCCCGAGACATAGCTGCGGAGGCCTTGCAGTCACCCCCCCCTCCGACCCCCCCACCCCCACCCCCGGGACGGTACATGTGACGGCGGTTTCCAGTTCGCATCACAGAAACATACATGGCGTGACGTAAAAGTGCAATTGTGAACATCCGAACCCAGACGTCATTTGTGCTTCTTTTTCTTCGCCTTGTCTGCTTTAGCCCCTGGGAAAGAAGAAGGAGGAGGGGGAGGGATTAAGAGAGATAAAGTTGCGTCTTTCTTTGATAGAAAAGCTGCCGTTTAGTTCCACTCCTGTTGCATATGCGGTGTGGAATTTCGTGTCCTGGCCAGGACCGTCCACGCGCACGTGCCGAACGCTGTGGGACCCGCTCGCGGTAGACGCTGCCACACGGTGTTTTGTTTCCGAGACGAATGCTGCGTCTGGCGGGTCAGAGCCTCCAGTGATGGATCGTGTTGTCCGACTGCAGTCTCTGGTCCAAATCAATCATCCTGGGGGGGTGGGGATAAACAGGGGCGTTGGATGTGTCAGAAATATGGGCCTGTGTTACGGTCCGCGGTCTGAACCGCTGCCAGCACGGGCTCAGCCCGGCCTTCCGCTGCTAATGAAACCACCGTTAATGTTCCAGCGCTCTGCGTGCAAAACTGGACCGTGAAACTCCCACTCGCTTCCCCTGAGAAGCTCTCGGCTGCGTTCGTTTCGTCACGAGCTTTGAAATCCAGAAAGGCCGCCTCTTTGGAGGATTTTCGACTAGCAGGACGGAGAGTTTCGGGATTACGGACAGGCTACAATGAAAACTAAGAGCAGAGCGCTGAAGGTGACATCTAAAAACCTGTAGTGCAGGGGCGCTTTAAAAAAACAAACAAAAAAAAAACATTGATCTTAAATGTACTATATTAAATGTACTATATGAGGTATAGAACTCATTCGGTCTAATGTACTGTGGACTCGGTCGACTCTCATGGAAGAAATCTCGCTAATCTCAGTCATGTGAGCGCAACGGGTCTGACGGTTGCCAGGAAACGTGTCTGACCCACGGGGAGCGGGGCCGCTCCAGACCCGACAGAGGGACGCCCAGGGAGGCGCAGGGCTCATCAAAGGTTAGCAGAGCTCCCCGCCACTCTCCGAATAAATAGCCCCCACACACATTGCTCAGTGCCAGCCTTGTTTCAATAAGTCCTTCTTATTGTACCAACAGCAGGGGGGAAGGGGGGGGGGCAGCTTTGAGCACAGCCATTAATTCTGAGCTTCCTCCAGGATTACACATCGAAATATGTGGAACGAAATCACCGTGGAGAAGAATTCTCCCTCGCGCTGGATGAGGCTTTGTGCTAAACCAACCAGATCCAAACTCCATATTCGACTTGAATCCATATTCAATCCTTCTTACCTCACAACACTTGTCATGTCTGCGTGACTGGAATATTATCGTGTACATTTAACATTCCAGTCAAGGTTCGACTCCTTTGATAATCATATCTCATAGCTCTGTGCATTTCGGTAGCTTTTAAGAGTGTAGCATGTCTGTCCTTCTCCTCTGGTGGAAGCCGTAGTACCTCTGCACTAACTGCCTAACCTCAGACCAACAACCTGCTCTCTCACTGCCACTTCAGGCTCCCGTCGTCCCCTGTGCAGCAACACCTCCAGTGTTGAATCAACTCCAACAGAGTTTAAATGAGCCCCGTAGAGCTAAAAGTATTCTGTCAGAGCTGATTTTACACTTATATATACATATGATGTGGTTTCCAGTTCATATCGTAGAAACGCTGAGGTGGGCTTTGAGAACCATCTGGCAAGACGTAAAAGTCTTTTTTTGAGGAATGCAGACTACTGACCTAATGGAGGCTTTATGTACAAACGTGAGGGGGCTGCTGGGTAGGAGATAACGCTGATGATTTTCCTCATGGTTCACCGTGTTCTAATTGTGTTGTATGGTGTCCAGCCTTCTGTCCCTGCTCAGCTGTCCACTAAAAACAATGACAGTGCCGTGTTTCACCCTTCTGCTCTGCTCAGGAGCCAACCCACTTCAGCACCACCTCGTTTCAAAGAGACAGAATAAAGACGTAGAGAACGGGTCGTGCGTGTGGTAGCCCAAAACACAGCTCCACCCTCCGACGGGCTTTCAGGCCTCTGGAGGATACCCACGTTAGCGCAGATAAGGCTAAAAGCTCCAGGTCTTCAGATCACCACACTCCCCGTCTGCAGCACAGCAGGTAACGCGCCGCTAGCGACAGTCACATGACTGCGTCCCGTCTCAACTGCGGCTTCTGCAGGTGCAAGGGCTGCCATTTTCACCGAGTCATTCAGCATGCTACTGCTGCAATGCAAGACACCCTCACCTCTGCAGAGAAGAGGTGGTCCATTACCCCACCCACCCATCTCTTTTAAGAACTGGGAACTAAAAGATTTTCTCTAAGAATGTAAAATATGAAAAACTATGTAAATAAGGGTGGTGATTATCATGATAACCCATAAGTCATTAGCACAGTCGATAAATAGCTGTAACTTCTATGTGGACAAGTTTCCTGTAGATGACATGTTATGTGTGATATTATGGCAATGTTAAAAGCAGATGTTAATTACGAACTTGAAGTATTTTTCTTCAAGCCTATTCAGCCTGTAATTACTTCATTTTCAAACACATGAGCAAAACGGTAAAACAAAGTGAATGTGCATATGCAGTTTCATTATACAGAAGTATATTTAAACTGTACTCATCTCACATAGCTTTGAGGCAGACATCAAAGAGAATATGGGTCATAATGAAATGCTTTCATATTTTAACATTGTGTTTTTATTTTTTTCTTTGATCAAAGAAAACTAATGTGGACAGTGTCCAGATCAAACAGTTCTGTGTTCAGTGTTTCAATCACAAGGCCTATCAGTGACCCTGGCTGAACACAAGGATATGTGTTTTAATGGTCCCTTTGGGGCATGTCATATTGTGTGTGTGTGTGTGTGTGTGTGTGTGTGTGTGGGGTGGGGATAAGTGGCTACAGTCACAACGTTTAAAGCTCCCACAGAACTGTCGGCCATCTTGTGAAATCAGGTAAAGGCAGGGAGTGACGGTCGAGGGGGTTGCAATAGCAGACACCCAAAGCTCTTTCTGACCCTCTGAGGACCCCCCGCCCCCACGCCACGTGTTCCTGCACCCCTGAGCCCTGCCTTTGCGAGAGAGCCATGTGTGTTCATACTGGTACTGCTGCTGACCACTAAAGGAGGTTGGATGTGGTTTTGGTAATGAGAATTTCACTACATCTTATCTGTATAGTGCATTTACTTACATTCCAGTATATGTTCAGTATACAAATTAGGGAAAAAAGACGACATGGCAAACAAATGGGTAATATATTATGCATTATGGACTTGATTTACTAAGACCTTTAGTGTGTGCAAAACCTATTAGCACACGCACGCAAAACTAATCACACAACCAATATCATTGGTGCAAAATAAATGCCATGACCAATCATTGGTCGCGTTATTGGTTTTGCGTGTGCTAAGAGGTTTTGCACACACTTAAGGTCTTAGTAAATCAAGCCCTATATCCCATATTATGAAGAAATACACTGCATAGAAAACAGTAAAAAGTTCATTTGTATTGAATCATTTTTAGTGTGCAGATCATTCACTGTTTCAAAACAATTGCGGTGTGCACATTTACACAACAGAGAAATTAGCGGTATGCTGCTAATCTAAAAAAAATGCTCTTTCAAAATATCTAAAAGCTCGTAGCGTTTATGATCCCTGCTAACTCCACCTCGTACAAACCTGCAATACAAAAGCACTTCCTCTGGTTTTCCTGAAGAGGGAAGTATTGAGCAGATATTGCACATCCCTGCCAGTATGGTAACACATTAATCTGCATCCTGCATATATTAAATAAACAGTTTATTTAATTTCACATTCACATATCACATTTACTTCTGGTCAAGAGGTCAGCAAAAAAATCAATACCAACAATCGAAAGAAATGTCAGTTTATTTGAGTTTCTGTGATGAACTTAAGTCATTATTAATAATCAGCAGTGGAGAAATTGACATGAATTTCCCTGCTTTTATATATACTGAATTACATTGACACAGTGCCCTTTACAACCTCATTGAGCTACGGTGAAGAGTGAAGCTCACCTAAATCACTGCCAACGTGTGGCACATTCCTCATGGTGATGTAGGTTTGCAAGTGCTGGACACTGGTAATGGCATTCAATAATGTATTATTATTATTATTTTTATTATTATTATCTTAGGCTATTTGCCATATTGTGTCCTACTCCTCTGCTTTTTATCGGCAGTTGGAGAACTGCCCTTGTAACCAGAGGGGAATGTCATTTGGGTGGGACCCAGCCACTGTACCCTTGTGCAGAGCACTTACTCTGCCGGCCGGGCAAGGGCGTGCCTCTGTCCAATAAATAAGAGTAATGAAGGTGGCAGGATGACTGTTCCGGGCTTGGCTCGGCGCTCTTTGGGTTTGGTTATGGCAGGCGTGTGACGGAGGATGACCGTTCCGGGCTGGGCTCAGTGCTCGGCGCTCTTTTGGGTTTGGTTACGGCAGGCGTGTGACGGAGGGTGACCGTTCCGGGCTGGGCACAGTGCTCGGCGCTCTTTTGGGTTTGGTTACGGCAGGCGTGTGACGGAGGGTGACCGTTCCGGGCTGGGCTCAGTGCTCGGCGCTCTTTTGGGTTTGCTTACGGCTGGCACGTGACGGAGGATGCGGCGCAGCCGTGACCCTGGCTGAACCTTTGCGCCGGGGAGGCATAGCAAACAAACAGACGCAGGCGCTCCCCTTTACACCGGGACACATTTATGCGACGCCACGGCTCTGGTGTGTTTTTCTGCCACCGTGGGACTCCGGGGACCACAGCTCCCAGGTTGCTGTGGGGGTTTCCGGGGTTTATCGTGAACGGAGTAAACTTTGACCTTTGACCCTTGGCAGGTCTTCAGACAGGACAAGCTTGCCCTCTGTTGGAGAGTCAGATTCACCCCTCATGTCATCACGCTGCTGGTGACTGTTGTTCCCCCCTGTGCCAAATGATTTAATATCCTATAAACAAGGCTTTTCCATATGATTTAGAGTCCCCTTTAAGATCTACGGCAACATTTTGGATATATGTGAATACAGTGTATGTATGTACTGAGAAAAAGTTGATCTCATGAAATGAAAGAAGTCACAGTCAAACGGCCAGAAGTAGTAAATTCACCCAAACGATTGTTGGAACAGGGCTGTGGAACAAACCCTCTCAAGTATGAAAAATGACCTTTCTGTGCGAAACTATGTTTAATAACGGCAGGGTGAACGGAACAGTTGAAACCTGGATGAAACGTTCGACCGAAGCTTTGGCATCTTGCCAAAAAAGCACGTACATTGTTACATGTTTTTTTTTTCTCTCTGTATCAAAGTGACATCACTTAGGATAATCGGGAGGCGCTTTGATGTGGTGACACGCACTGTCTGTCAGAGTTGTGGGAATCCTGTTTGACCTTTTATCTGCGCATCTCCTGGGATTCGCTCATTGTGGACTGCAATAATGTGATTAACAATAATAACCCTCTGAACAGGAGACAGCGGCATTATCAGAGCTCTGAACAAGAGGACTTTGAACTGCAGATTCTGTAATCTCTGTGACCAGGACAGCCCTGAAGCCGCCAGCCTTCTCTCTCTCTCTCTCTCTCTCTCTCTGTCTCTCTCTCTCTCTGTGTGTGCATATACTGTATATATCTCTCTATTTCTCTCATTCTCTCTACCTCCGTGTATCTCGCACTCTCTTCTTTCTCTTTCTATCCATCACTTTTCTCGACTACCACTCCATTTCTCTCTCTCTCTACCTCCTTCTTTTTATACCCCTCCTCTCAGTCCACTCTCTTTTCTCTCTGACTATCACTTGCTGATTCAAGAAAGGTAAATGGAAATCAATAAAAAAAAGAAAAATCGCTAACTAGTTTCGTACGTTATTTTTTAACTTGGTGTTTCCTGAGAAAGGAACGGTAGAATTCAAAATGTTATTGTTCTATATGCAACTCCTAGTTTTTCTGTGCTGGCTTGGTATATAGGTTTGTTTAGTTTAAGTGTGTTTGGTTTGTGTGTGTGTGTGTGTGTGTGTGTGTGTGTGTGTGTGTGTGTGTGTGTTTGTGTGTGTGTGTGCACTGTGTTTGCACTGTAACACCAACCAATTTCATGCACAAAGCTTATAATCATATCCGTCTTTATTCTATGTTTAAAAATCTGAGTCTAAGTGTGCAGTGATGGGCAGTAATTGAGTGCTTATGTTTGTTTTCTGAACACAGTACAAACACATTTGGACACCATTAAAACAATCTCAGAAGTCCAGTATCAACATTAGGTCCCAACTCTGGCTCCCACTCCACAAGTGGAGTGTTTTCATTAATTGCTACAGACATGAGGAAGTCATGCATACAGCAGCCAAAGAAAATGCGACTGCTGTTGCGGCCTAACACGCAATAAGCATGCGCCCTTGATTTTGAAAGTCGCCTCTTAGTGCTGTACATACATAGTGAATCATTTTTTTTTTTGGTTGGGGGGGGGGGGGGGGGGGGGGGGGGTACATGGGTTAGGAGTTTCGTTTATTAAATGAAAGGGGCCCTTTATACAGTCAGAAGACATCTGAAAGGTAAAGATAGCGATATGGCTCCATTTTCCTACCGCAAAGGCACGCATACACACATATCCACAACCCAGTTACACCAGTACATCACATAATCTGTTTGAGTTTCGAATGTACAAAAGGAATACAGTCACGGTTTATGGAATAATGAAATACCCGCCCAAGCATTGCTTAGCGACAGTCAAAAAATGAAGGCTGAGAAGAAAAACTAATCACCCCGGGTTTCCCCAGGGTGCGTGCAGCGCAGGCACTTTGGCCGTCCCAGCCCAGACAATGCGGTTCTCCTTTCCTGCAGTAAAGGGCCTGCATCCTGTGACAGCGCATGCCAACGAAACCCTCTAATAATAGCCGGCTTCCTCGCGGCCCACAGACATGTCTCAACCTGGCTCTTTTGTTTGTCAGCAAAAAAAGTACAAAATATATATATATATAACATGAATCAGATAATGGCTCAGTTTCCGTGGAGACTGGTTTTTGAGTTCCTTTTTTTGGGAGAAGGAAAACAGCAGGTTTTGTTTAAAATAATGCGCCTTTTTCGTCATTTCTGGCTCCGAACTTCCTTGATTGCCCAACTCTGCCATTTCATGTGCGGTAATGGAAGTTGAAACACGAGTGAGGCCATGCTACATTGCATTAGAGGACTCAACGTGTCAGTGCTGTGGTAGAGAAGTTGTAATACATGGTTTAACACATAGCCTACATTAGGAGAACGGTCCAGCAGCACTCCAGAGTCCAGGGTAGGTATGTATGTATGTTTTTACATGCGCTTGTACGGATGTTCATGCGTGTGTGTGTGTGTGTGTGTGTGTGTGTGTGTGTGTGTATAAAATTTCCTTTTTATTTATTTTTTTAAAGCTATATTTTCATCCTTAGCTTAACCTGACATTTTTGGGAGATTTTTTCTCCCTCTACACTCTGTGTCTTCTGGGACTTGCACAGTGCTGATTTATAATCTCGGGGTTAGCGTAGCTTGGCAGGCGTTCAAGTCCTTTGATTGTATCTCGTACAACACAAACACAAGCACAATATTTATCGAGACGTTTGCCCGGCACACATTCCTTCACCCTCCTCTTGCCCCCTTTTTTTCCTCTCCCCATCCAAACCCCCCCCCACCCCCAACCCCCCCACCGAAGCCCCCTGGCCCTGATCCTTGGGGGAATCAAAGCGACCGGGACCTTGGCGGAGATCTGCGACAGACAAACGGTTTTATCTTTCCTGGAGCGAAGGAGATCTCTCAACTGATGTCTGCATATTTACGGTACAAAAAAAGAAATCATCAAATATGTCTAATCCCCCGGTGGTGCATGACGGAGTCTTTAAAGGACAGAAAAGTATACAAGTGTTTAGAAGGGTGCTGTCACGCTATGGCGGAATTGATTTTTTCTTTGTGATACTCGGGGATTAGAACAGAAAATCTCTTCAAATTCTACTGGGACTCCACTGTTTTGTCTGTAACACACTTGTTTGCTTGGATATACGTATGTCCTGCCTAGTAAGCTGAAAATGAACCAGAGTCTTGGCGATTGTGTAGCTGTACATTCATCTATACTGTATATTAATTCTTTCTATAATGTTCTACATGTTCTTTTCACATTTTTATCAAGTATTTATCTCACTGTTTGGACGAATCCACTAACAATTGTAAATATGCTATTTTTCTGTTCAAAGCAGTCAAGGGAACACAAACAGATTTGGATATTAACATGATTATATGTGAGTTTGGGTTAAGTACACTTTTGCTTTACATATTCAGTGTATAAAATATCTTGCATACCTTCATTAGATTTTTTTAATGGCAATTTTTCATAAATTTAGTTGAAATCTTTGATGTTCACTTATTCTCATCTAAGTATTGTTACAAAAGGTTGGGTGTGGGGCATTATTTTTTATGTTGATTGACAATTGTGTTGAAGTTGTCATTTATAATTTGATGAAAATGTATTTAATTTAAATTACAATTAAGAATTAAATTTAGAATTACTGCAGGAAGTGCTTAGATAGGCCTCTAACTTGAACCAAATTCAGACAAAATGTTTGTTCAGCAGGGTAAAATGATTTTAAATAAAATTGTAAAATGTTTTCGTAGACCTTTGGGTTTTGCTTTTTTAAAGGGGCCACAGATGTGTTGTATCAGTAAACAAACACATGTGCTTTTAGATTCATACCACTTTGTCAATTGACAGAATCCTTAATATTGTTAATAGCAGCCATTGTTCTCTTTATTTTTTTTTAGAAATTACAGTTTTCTTTCTATATGCACAAACAATACAATACAATTTGTTTAGTTGTTTTATAATAAATGATGTGCTTTTTTCAAGCTTGTCGCAATGTTGTGTAGTGTACCAACTAAAACTAAGGAACAGCTTTTGGTCATCCCTCGATTTATAAAACAGCTACAGACTCCTACGCATTCATATTCCGTAAAAATGTAGAATTATTTTGGCCCAGAAGAAATAAACTTCAAACGAATCCTAAATGACGATTAGTATATGAACATGCTGATAATCACTCCTGGGAACAGAAGAGATCTATTGAGTGCACTGAACCAGGTGAGGCAGACAGACCTCCTCCCCTGTCTCATGTTCCCCCTTCTGCAGCTTCATACACATCTCTGTTTGGAGCCTGTACAGCTGGAGAGGGCTCACGTGCGTGCTCATAAGCAGGAACAGATGGAGGTTTTGGGACCGCGCTTCAACGAGAACCAGAAACGGCACCTAACTGGATAAGTGGGCAACGGGAAGGTCACATTATAGAGCATCTGGTTAAAGGACTGAAGAGAGGAATTGTACCCTATTTCCAGCCTGCGTTTCGTGTCTGGTTTTGCGGAAGATGAGGAAAACTATGCACAAAGAAACTTGTTCTTTACGCAATAGCAAGGCAGAAATCGAGCACTAATACAATCCTGGTCCAGATAAGATGGTCCTTGTCCATAAATCCACAAATCCATTGTGAAAATTATTATTTTTTTATCCTCTTCTAAGAATCCTTTCACTGTTTGGACCTGTCATTAAACTGGTTAATTGTAGCCTATTAACCAGACGTTAAAAACGAAACTTACTATTTCAAATAAACTTGCATCCAGAAGCTACGTTTTCACCCTTAACAATATAGAAATAAAGCAGATCATCATGTAATTTCCACTCAAATATCAGCTGTATGTGACTGTCAGCCAGGGGTTATGCAGTTAAACTATGAGGAGAAACTGATTTTGTGCATTTAGGAACTTTCAAGAACATCGAGTGTCCACTTAAAATTAAGAATGACAATTTCCAACGACAAGGCTTAAAGCTCCCCTGATTTGACTGACTGATTCAAAATTATACCTAATGTAAATATAGAAAAGGCTTTGCACCCGAACATACTGTAGTCATTTCAGGGAATTCCACCTATCGCCGTTATGCAGTACATTTCTGTCATGTCGAATACTTTCAAAAAAGCTGTTGGGTGTTAAATGTAATTGAGTAGTGAAAATCTCAATCCAACGCTACGGGCCGTGGCAAAGCATGCTGTTGTAAACAGAAAGTGTCACCAGATGTGCCGCTGACCAGAACAGCTGTAGCAGCCACTCTAAATACACAAGGATTACAGAACAAAGGCAGCTCAATTGTGGAATAGCATTAAAGTCCAAACTTCTGATGGTGTTGTATGACAAATAGATGCACACACCTACACACCCTTCAGACATTTATTTATAGTAATGTTAATGCAACTAAGATTGATTCCAATGCTTTATGCAAAATGGAAAGTACAATTTATGCGTAATTGTGCATTAATTTTATTTAGTATATATATATAAACAAACAGACACACAGACACACACACACACACATATATATTACTATTACACTAACACCAGTGTGAACCATTAATTGCAATATAACATGATGCGTAATTAAAATGTAATAACATATGTACAAAGTACCACTAAATAAAGTGAGATTCTTTATTCTCTGTTACTGTATAAACACTGACAGACCCAACAACCTCGCAAAAGCAGTTTTTTTTTTTTCTTCAGGCTCATCATAATGAATTCCAGCACTGGGGCCAAACTATGTCTCTCGCTATTAGGCATTTCATTATTTCAGAGGAAACAAAGAGAAACAGGAAATTAAATAAATGCAACGTGATGCTCTTAAATGGCCACCCCTGATTGGGCAATTGCTCCCAGTCTTTATGATGTCAACCCTTTTTTCATTCCCTTCTGAGGACAAATGAGGCAGGAAGAGGTTTCCATTAGTAACCCAGATAGTTGTGGTGGTAAAATGAAACAGTACAGTGGTGCTATTTGTTGAGTTTGGTAGACCCACCAGATCTCACTGGTATGTGTTTATATGTACTGTACAGTCATTATTTTTGTTCTCTGCGAAACTTGTTCATTCCTCTTCTGTAAATAGGATCCTTTGAGATGCTTAATTTTTCCAGAGTACAAAGAGTACCAGATATTTCTGGTACTCTCTGTGTCCTCACTGCCCTCTTATAATTTGCTTAATGACAATGGAAACCCACGGGTCAGGAAACAAATGGTTTTCCTCTGCTTTTGGGCTTCAAATTAGATCTGAAGAGATTCAGTCCAACAGTTAAAAGGAAGCAGCCCACTGCTCTGTATGTTTTTTTTTATATAGCACTGGTTGCATCAGAAGTGCATGACAATTGGGTATTGCTGTGGTACATACACTGCCTGGCCAAAAAAAAAGTTGCCGTTGCACCCGTCATGCATAGTGTCCACTGTACAAGCCTCTGGAGACAGTGTTATGATCTGGGGTTGCTTCAGTTGGTCAGGTCTAGGCTCAGCAACGTTATGCAGCAATAAAATAAAGTCAGCTGAGTACCTGAATGTACTGAATGACCATCAATTTATCCCATCAATGGGCATATTCCAGGACGACAATGCCAAGATTCATCGGGCTCAAATTGTGAAAGAGTGGTTCAGGGAGCATGAGGATCATTTTCACACATGAATTGGCCACCAGAGTCCTGACCTTAACCCCACTGAAAGTCTTTGGGATGTGCTGGAGAAGACTTTACGGAGTGGTTCGACTCTCCCGTCGTCAATACAAGATCTCGGCCAAAAATGAATGCAACTCTGGATGGAAATAAATGTTGTGACGTTGCATAAGGTTGTTGAAACAATGCCATGACGAATGTGCGCCGTAATCAAAGCTAAAGGCGGTGCAACAAAATGTGTGCAACTTTTTTTTGGCCAGGCAGTGTATTTGCTGGAATGCTCATTTGAAACCTGGATTCGGAGACAAACTTGAATCTAAAATAACTTGAAACTAAAATCTGCCCACTAAAGTGATGCACTCCCAAACAGAGATCGAAAAGACAATGCAATTACGCAAAACTATAATAGCAGCCTGCAAGTAATACTTTTGAAGTTTTTAATCATTTTATTTTATTTAACCCCTTCTCTAGCACCACCGTTTTTGAACGCAAGCCAGAAAATAAATTGGTTACTGTTCTTGAACCCCTTCATATTCCTGGTGTCTTCTGTAAGAGAAGGTTCATGCTTGGGGGTTTGTTAGAATTACTGAAACAAAATAACAGAAGCCCAAACAGAAGCCCAAACAAATTAAGATTTTTCTTCTTGCCTAAAATATTTAATTTGAACTCTAAAAGAGTTTTTATTTAGCCTGTTTTGTGTCATGTTACAAAATAAGGAACCATTGTCACTAGAACATTAGGACCGTAAAATAGTTTATAGAGATATAATTGTGAGTTTTCAAACGTTATGTTGTGCCACCAGATCATTTGAATTTCACTGTAAAATAACGCAATGAATAAACTAAACCATTTCAGGCCTGAATATGGGTCAGCTATAGCATTAGCTTACCACTCCTGGCTTCATAGAATTTGTGTCTGTAGGATTAAAAATGTTTAAAAATGTTTTAATACATATTTATGCATTACATCATGTTTGACAGTTCTTAGCAGGGTTGCAGCACAAGGATGTGAAGGAACTGCAGTAAGTTGTTGAATGCTTGACTTGTATAGGTGAGACTTTTCATGAAGTCTTTGCCATGTTGGCTCCTACTGTGTTGGCTCTGCAGAAGTGGAAACATGTTTAACGAGGCATGTTTAATTGCACATGACCACTGGCCCAGCGACAAAGACTTTTCAGCTGAGGAAGCACTGCCACCTCCAGGAGGCCACACCCTCACAGTTCTGGACCCCTACCACTGGTTCAAAAAAGGCCAGGACCTCATCCACAGGTAGACAGAATGGTCATGTTCACTGACTGGGATCGGAGCGTAGTCTAATGAATTTTGTGGTTATCTGAGCCCTTGATTGTCTGTCTCCCTCAGATTAAACTGTATAGGCAGTATAGATTCCAATAAGAAATTAAGACTGGTCATTCAAGTATTGGATAAAACAAAGCTTCTCTTGCTTGCCTTACGGATGAAAAATGTTTCTTTAAGTTCATTACACATTTGGACTGGTCCAAAAAAAAAGTTTTAACGTGTCCTTGTTAACATTCCAGACCCATCTGGCCAAAAGTTCAGAATGAGCTGCATTATCAGGTATATAATCAGTGCCTCAGAGGAAATGCAGGCATGGTCATTTTCAAAAATGACTCCTGTGGAAATTGCAAAGCACAGCTCTGCCCTGGTATGTGCATATACCATTGCTTATTATACTGTTTAGAGTTGCATTTTCCTGGCTCTCGCTACAAGAAGGTCTAATTTTAATCTCAGTATTAAAGTTTATTCAGACTGAACCCAGGCGCTGTTGACTGCTTTTCTTGGATCAAGCAAAAGCAGATAAGTAATTTCATTGAATGGCCTTCATTGAGTTAGAGAAACATTTCTGAAAAAAATCACAGGACAACCATATAAGATATGTCACTCTATGTGCGGTGTTGACACAAATGTAAAACAAATCGGAACATTACAGAATATTTTTCACCTTTGCTAAAAAAAAAAAATCATCACTCCGCCTCCTTTAATCACGGTCAACTAAATTATTGCATTTTACTGTACATGCCTGCAAAGTTCTTTTTCTTTTTTGTTTAAAATAGTTCCTGGTCAGGTTATGCTCATATTACTTGCTGGGCACAGATGTTCTGAGTCCGTAAAGCTCTCGGAATTAAGAAACCATATGTGCTTCGGGCTCACAGACAAACCATTGCGTTCTTGTCCCTTTGACAAAACACTGGTCGCACAGAACTTGGAGAATAAATGGGGCCTAAAAGTAGATGTTTCTGATCTGTTAGGCCGCTCTGTCCATCCAATCACTCCTACTGGGATTCTTTGAGGAATGAAGAGTGGTGCTGTTTTAACTGAAAGTAGCAGTTTTAGTAAAGATTTACAGAATGGGTAGTATTGTTTAATTTCACTTAGTTTTATGTCAGCTACATTTTTTATGAGCTGCCATAAAGTACATCTAGACGTAATGATTAATTCTTAATTAAATCTGTACATTTATTGGAGATTTTATTATGATCCACTAGCCACTTATATTGGTAATATATTCTGCCTTCATAATATAACGTGTGTGAATAATGAATAAAGTATCAGGTAATTAAGCAATTAAAGTATGTTTACAAAACATATCTGCACAAATATACTGTATGTCTACAGAGCATTAGGTATCTACATGTATTTGCAAGAAATACCCCTCAGTTCAATTACAATGTGTAGTTACTCTCCCTGTTGAAACACCCACTCTAGTTTCGATGTGGAGGGAAAGGGTAGAGAAAAGATTACTGCCACATTTATGTAAACAAATGTATCCCAGTAAATGTTCACTTGAGTCACCTTTCAATTCAATAGTAATTCCCCATACTCTTAAGGATTTAAAAAGCTTCACTACTTTTCAAAGATAAGTGCAAGGAAATTGCATGCAATAAACTTGACATTTGGAGAGAGAAAAAATTGCCACTTTAATGTTGATTTACTCAGGTAGATTTGGTTTCAGTTTTCAGTTATCTTATGTGCTCTAATAATCCGCAATGCTGTGACGAAACGTGGGCACTGAAAAACCATGTCAACCGATGACACAGTTCACTCCCTTTGTGCGCAGGCAGCTGGTGCTTGCAGCTCCACACTGGCTTGCCATCTTGAACCACTCTCGTAAATCCGTGTACACTCTTGGTATATAAAAACAACCAACATAACACATTTAATCGATTAGAATCCTCTCTGAACATTCTTCATCGTCAAGGTTATATAATTATAGTAGGGTGAAACATGAAATGTAGCCTACCACATTACATAATGCAGGGACCATATCATTTAAAAAAGCTGACTAGCATGGTAGCATAGCTAGCATGAGCTGGCTAAAAATGCATAGATTCAGTAGTTTGGCTGCTGCAATATGGAGAGACGAACAGCTCAAAAGCCAGCGCAAACTAGACACCACATATCCACAGAGCTATTCAAGTGGACATCGCACGCAACCTAACCATAGCTATAGCTCAGAGCTACCCAATTCGACATTGTGCGTGACCCAGTTGGATAGTGCAGAGCTACCCAATCAGTTAATATCTAACCTCGCACACGTAATTTATGTAAAACAGAAGTAGATAGCTATAGGTGTTTGTGAGTCATTTGAAATGGTGCGATGATAACAAAACAATAACTATAGTTTTTCTTTGATATTTTCTTTTTTCCCACTGTAGTTCCAACAAAACACAATATCTGGAAGATCTTGACTGATGTTTAATAGACACTAAAAATGCTTTACATAGCAACAACATAGCTACACTGCCAAAAAAAAGTCGCATACTAATATTTTGTTGGACCGCCTTTAGCTTTGATTACGGCGCACTTTCGTCGTGGCGTTGTTTAGACAACCTTATGCAACGTCGCAACATTTATTTCCGTCCAGACTTGCATTCATTTTTGGCCGAGATCTTGTATTGACGACGGGAGAGTCGAACCACTCCGTAAAGTCTTCTCCAGCACATCCCAAAGACTTTCAATGGGGTTAAGGTCAGGCCAATTCATGCGTGAAAATGATTCCTCATGCTCCCTGAACCACTCTTTTACAATTTCAGACCGATGAATCTTGGCATTGTCTTCCTGGAATATGCCCATTGATGGGATAACCTGGTCATTCAGTACATTCAGGTACTCAACTGACTTTATTTTATTGCTGCATAATGTTGCTGAGCCTAGACCTGACCAATTGAACCAACCCCAGATCATGACACTGCCTCCAGAGGTTTGTACAGTGGGCACTATGCATGACGGGTGAAATGGCGACATTTTTTTTGGCCAGGCAGTGTACATGCCCTGGAACATGTGTGACCCCTTCCCGACATTTTTGATTAGCTAACGTTAAAGGCATACTGAACTTTGTTAGAACATAATGTTGTATAGCTACCTGGCCCCGATATGAGTCGTAATATTCAAGGAAGAATGACGTTTTTCTCTCTCCATTCACTCCCATTTCATGGCGAAAGAGGTCTGAAAAGCACACTTTTAGTACATAAACGAATGTAAACAACGTGGATTATACTTTTACAACGTTCCGGATTATACACCCGGAACTGTACGTTTGAAAAGATAAAAAGCTTCATTCATGATTTTCATTGTTACAAATTCTTTCATTAGACAGTTTAAATCAATGCAGGGTTTCACTAACTAGCTAGCATACACAAGCATGCTTGATCTAGCCTAGATGGTTTATCTAATTTCAACAGCAATTTAACTCACTGGGGTCATGGAGTGATCGATTTGATTCACGCTCCCAACAGCTACATTGTGCATGTGCGCAGAAAATCAATGAACACGCTCCCAACTGCACTTTAGTTTCAACAGGTGCTAAAATAAGTCCTAAAGAACACATTCACAAGTACTATCTAGGCATTCATAAATATTTATACCAGCCAACATACGCTATTGTAGAATACATGAATACTGTAGAAACATGTAAATACTGTGTGACTAAGGTAGTACAAGTTTCCTTCAGTCATCACATTTTTGGAAAGATCAATAAACAATCAATAATCAATACAATACATAGAAGGCATGGTTAGCAATAGTACACAGAGCCCCATTGCACAAATTAAGAATAAACAGACAATATGGAAGTGCGAGGAAGATAAGTAGAGACAAAGTAATGATCCTTTTTAAGACCCCTTTGAAAAGATAGGGATTTAAAAATGGGAAGATAGAATTCCTGTCTCCAGTATAAGTGATGGGGCATCACCATACAGTACATTTACACTTATAAATTATTTACTGATCTAGAATTACACATTTATACATGTATATTCTTCTTTGATGAATTGTCTTCCCCAAAAACATTCATTTTGACAGGTGGTGTGGGTTGGATGTGGTCTTATCAGAGAAGCACTCATCTGTCTCTCTTGGTGAAAGACAACCCCAGTCCCTGGTCACTCTCTGGGTGAAGTGGGTGTTGGTCGACCAGACTGGGGTCTTTGTGGGGATATAGAGGTGGGCACAATAAGGGTCCTGATAAATTTCAGGGAGCAAGCCAGCTACAAGCGGCCCTCAGGCAGGGGTTATCGTGTGTTTTCCTTCCCAACGCCCACCCTCCCTTTATTTAGAGGGATTTATCAGTGGCTCTCACACATCTTCTCTCCTCCATGGAATCAATGAGACAGGGCCCCATCGCCCAAAGGCTCCGGCCTATCAGTCAGCCCAGCTGAGAATGAGAGAAGGAACATTGAAACCAGTGGCACGCTAAGAGCACATGATGCTGACATCTCCATGTACCCGGGAGCAACTGTTCGGAGCTGAGCCCTTCACTCATTACAGAGCAATCGTAGTGGTGCAATATCCATGTACAGGGCCATCTGTCCATTGCAAAGGGCATGTTCTACACTGTTTGTGCTGGCGGCAGACAGGAGGGAAATGCAGGATCTAAAGTGGGAGCCGTATTCACGAAATATCTTAAGGCTAATAGTAGCTCCTAAAAATAATGGGCGTGTCAGTCCTAACTTCAGGAGTTTTTGGTATAAGAGTAATTCATAAAGCATTTTAGCTGTAAAGCCTGCTCCTAAATCTGCGACAAGTTAGCGGTAGTCAAGAGGACTCCTAAGTCACTAAGACCAAATCAAAAACAGTCCTATAGCTGCTGCCGGCAATCTGCCTCGGTATCCAGTCAATGTTTTAGAAACATTAAATAACATAGCTTTTAAAAAGGTATCAATTGCGATGGTATTATGATTATAGTAGAGCTAGTCAGGGATGCAGCCACTTCACCAGCAAACAAAAACAATGCAATGAGATCAAGTTTTTTGCCAAATCTATGCTACTTAGCCACAGGTAAAATGAAGCAATGCAGCACAGACAAACAGGGAATATCTCAGTGATCTGTCATTAGAATATTACACCAAACAATAAGTGCCCTCTGCAGACCCCGCATCATCCGACAATTCATATGGTTTCCTGTTGATGTTCACCAAGTACAAAACAATTAAGCTGACTTCAGCCTTATTCTGGCCTAAATAATTAAAAGTCTGTGTAACCCCTTCGCGCAGATGCTAAATTTGCTCAATTCTAACCTATTTAATTCTAACCCCTTTATAACTCCAGGTGCCCTATCTTACACCTGGCCCTAAGCGGCGCTAACCCAAGCGCAAGTGTCTTTGCTATCTTACACCCGGCGCATGGTTCATTATAACGCCTTGTGTTCACGTCGTTTAAATACCATGTATTCTTGCGCCCGTTGCAAGTGAACTGGGCGTGTTGGTCTTAAGATGAAGAGTGGCCAGGATTATTTTTGGCGTATTGCTATCTTGAGCCAGCAGAAAGCCTGGTCTAAAGTCATGTCGCAGTTGTTTACATGTTATTTTAACGGCATATAAGTGCGCCTACATAGGCGTGTGCACAAGGCGCGTACACCCTCCACCCAATATTATTATTGTGTAGGCTATATCAAAAAATGCATAATAATAAAAGGGTCCATAGGTCAAAGACCACATACCTGTCCCTCAGCTCACTCCATCAACATCCAGGCGATGTGCGATGGTACGGGACAATGGCTATCCATTAAAAAGGAGCTGATAACACCTATATCAAGCCTATTGCGCGAATTGCCATTTACACCTAATGCGTGAATTGTCATTCAATGGAAAACTCGCGCACTGCAATAGACGGACATTTGAGTTCTGAAAATGCGCTTCAGATGTCATTACAATACAGCTCTGTTTATCTAGGAATACAGCCTGTAAGTAAATAGAATGGTTGTGACTGAAAAAAGTTCAAAACCATGTCCAGTGAATATTGCATTTATTGTTTTTCAAATAGCCTAGGCTACAGCGGATTCACTGTGCATAAGGTTTTTTCGATAGCCTATGGTTAAAAAACTGAGATAAATGTCACCATGTTAACTGAATTGCAACCTTAGCTATTCTTCGTCCTTCATATTTTTTAAATTACAGTGACAAGGTTTCCATACTCTCAGCTTATTAAAACCCCGCTGATTTCACCTGTTATTCCATAACGGAACAAAAGATTTTAAAGAGAACTAAGCGTCTAATTAGAAACGAAAACAAATTTGCAGCATGTTACACAATTCATTTACAATTAATTTTAGTGCCATTATCTGCATATGCGCTTTACAGGAGCAGGTCTGTTTCCCCTGCTGTAAATCGCACGCACGGTCTTCCTGGGAAAGTGGATCGTTTACACTACCAGTAAAACAGGTTGGTCACATTTCCATAAGCAGGACATTATAAAACAAGGGAAAACATGCTGAACCTATGGGTTGCCAACCTGACAGCTTTATTGTATTTAGTGTCATCATTAAGGCAAAATAACGTTATTTATGTTATTAATCAAAATAAAATTGCAGGTAGCCTAATGAACTTCGGATGAAGCTTGAACATGAGTTCATTGCAAAATCAAACGAAATTCGTTAAACAAGCAGGCTAATTTGGAGTTTTCTATGGTGAGACGGAAGCCATTGGTCGCTTATTCTCAGCTGTTGCAGATGCTTTTAACGAAATTTAACCGCATATATTTTGTAAACAGCACTGTCAGGAATTACCGGGAACTCATAATGGTTAGTCCGAATAATATTGATCATAGGCAACTATTTGTGATGCTCTCACTTCCGTCCTTTTGTGTCCCGTGTTTTACCTGTTCCCTCTCGTATCGTGTTGTTTGTATTCCTGTTTGTTTCCCTCGTGCTGCAGGCTGGGCGTGGTTTTTCCTTTCGTATCACTCTGTTCCAATACTCTTTACCCGCCTATCCCTTTCCTCCTTTCCGCATGCATTCTGCACACTCTCTGCTCCATTAATCACACACGCATACATTCGCACGCGACACTCAATTGACACTTGTTCACTTTTGTATTTAGTCACCCGGTGTTCTTTGTCCTGTGCCAGTTCGTTAAGTCTCTTTGTGGTAACACTCTGGTCTTTGTCTCGTGGAAACATTGTATCTAGTCCTGTCTTGCCTGCTTTAAAAGCCTTCATCTTGTATCAGCGTTAACTCGCTGTTTCCAGTCCTATCCAGCTTTAATTAGCTCTTGCCAGGAACGGCATAAACACGCTGTTCATTCTGTCCTGCCTCGCTGTACTAACTTTTGTCTGTACTAACTACCAGCCTGCAGCTGTGCGTGCTTCCTGCCTGTGCTCCAGTTCTGCCACCTACAGCTTGTGTGCATCCTGCTTGTGCTGCTGTTCTGCCAACCTGCTGCTGTGTGTGCAACTCCACTCTGCACTGTCTCCCGCTCCCCGCTCCTCCCCTGCTCAACCAGCCCGGACTCCTGCCACCATCCAGTCCCTGGCCTCTCCCGTTCCCACTGATCCCCTGCTAATCCATCCCTGGTTGTCTGTCTATTCTGTGTTATCTCCCTATGCTTCAGGAGGAATTCTGGTCGAAGCAATAAATTATTGGAGTTATTGGAACTTCCTGTGTGTTGAGTCGTGCATTTGGGTCCAGTTCATACTCGGAACCGTAACAGAACGAACTGGCCAGCTATGGACCCAGCCGACTCGGATCAGATCCTTCACACCCTCGCCTGCCAGAACGCTGTCATTGATCAACAGAGCCACCGCCTGGAAGACGTCCAGGAGACTGAAGAATCTCTCAGACCAAGTGAGTCAGATGGGTTCGATGATGAACCAGATGGAGGTTCATCTCCCTTTTCCGAGGGCTCACGCCAGTCCTGCACCACCTGCCCCAGAACTGCAGCCCGCAGCGTCACCGCATCTCTCTGGCAGGGAACCATGAGTGCAACACCCTGAGCGTTACCTGGGGGACCTGGGAAAGTGCCGTGAGTTCCTTCTCCAGTGTGACATCGTGTTCCGCATCCAGCCTGCCTCCTATGCCTCCTACGCCACTGATTCAAGCAAGATCGCTTTTGTGATGAGCAGTTTGGGAGGGAGTGCTCGGGAGTGGGCTACTACACTGTGGGAGAGCCAATCACCCGCCTGTTTCCATTTCACCTCCTTCACTGCTGAGATGCGTCGGGTGTTCGACCATCCGGTCTGCGGACGGGATACCACCCAGCACCTACTCCAGATACGCCAGGGCAACCGCAGTGTCGCAGAGATGGCGGTCCAGTTCCGTACCTTGGCAGCGGAAGCGGGATGGAACGACACCGCCGTCCAGGGGTCCTTCAGGCAAGCCCTGAGCAAGGAACTAAAGGATCAGCTGGCAACCCGCAAAGAGTCCAGTTCACTGAATAGCATCACCAGCATTGCCATCTCCATTGACAACCGTCTCCGGGCCTGGGCCCGGGAGAGGAAGAAGGGCCAACCGTATACCTCGTTTAACTCATCCCACGCCCGAACATCTTCGCCTCCTGGCAAACCGTCCACCTCCACGTTTGACCAATTGGAGGGAGAACCCATGCAACTGGGTAAAGTGTCCATTGATGCTGAGGAGTGGCGCTGGAGAATTCGCACCAATTCCTGTCTGTACTGTGGCAATCCGGATCATCACTTAGCCTCTTGTTCGATTCGCCCAAAAGGCGTGGCTTGCCAGTAAGAATGGGCGTGCTGGCAAGCCCTATCTCCACCATTCCCTCCGCTCAGAACCGGGTTGAACTGAAGGCAACCCTTTTGTGGAATACACAAGTTGCGTCGCTGTTGGCGCTGGTCGACTCGGGAGCCGACACTAACTTCATTGATTCCAATTTCGTCAAAAGAGCCGGGATTCCAGTGGAACCGCTGTCTAACCCTATCACTGCACTCGCCCTGGATGGAAGAATTCTGGGTCGAGTCACACACTCTACCATCCTTCTCCAACTCGTGCTGTCTGGAAATCATCGAGAGGAAATCCAATTCTACCTAATCCATTCTGCTCAGTCTCCTCTGGTGCTCGGCCAAACCTGGCTGCGTACTCATAATCCGCACATCAACTGGCGTACTGCGCAAGTGCAGGATTGGAGTTTGCAGTGCTTGGCTAACTGCCTCTGCTCGGCCCTACCTCCATCTGGGGCTTGCAAGGTCTCCTGTAACACTCTTAAACCTGACTTGTCCTGTGTACCTCATCAGTATCATGATTTGTCACAAGTTTTCAGTAAATCCCGTGCTGTGTCTTTGCCTCCCCATAGGCCCTACGACTGCTGCATCGACCTACTGGCTGGTGCAAAATTGCCATCAGGTCGTCTCTACAGCCTGTCAGGTCCCGAGAAGGCTTCCATGGAAGCTTATATTCATGACTCCCTGGCATCAGGTATTATTCATCCCTCTTCGTCTCCGGTGGGGGCGGGGTTTTTCTTTGTGGCAAAGAAAGACGGTTCGCTCCGACGGTGCATTGACTACCGAGGCCTGAATGATATTACTGTACGTAACAAATATCCTCTGCCGTTGATTAATTCTGCTTTTGAACCCCTACATGATTCCTCTGTGTTCACTAAATTGGATCTTCGCAACGACTACCACCTCGTCCGTATCCGAGAGGGGGATGAATGGAAGACAGCGTTTAACACCCCCCTCGGACACTTTGAATATCTGGTGGTCCCGTTCGGTTTGACTAACGCTCCAGCAGTATTCCAATCCATGGTTAATGACGTGCTGCGGGATCTCCTGGGTCGGTCAGTGTTTGTGTATATTGACGACATATTAATCTTTTCTAAGAATCCCCAGGAGCACGTAATCCATGTCTGTCAGGTTCTCCAAAGACTCCTGGAGAATAAGTTATTTGTCAAGGCTGAGAAGTGCAGTTTTCACGCCTCATCATTTCCATTCCTGGGTTTCATCGTGGAGGAGTGGGGGATCCGAGCGGATC
The DNA here is from genome assembly GCA_029718625.1 of Synaphobranchus kaupii. Classification (NCBI taxonomy): domain Eukaryota; kingdom Metazoa; phylum Chordata; class Actinopteri; order Anguilliformes; family Synaphobranchidae; genus Synaphobranchus; species Synaphobranchus kaupii. The sequence continues at coordinate 87,931,266 of CM056377.1, read as the reverse complement.
CTGCGAAGATCCAAGCCATCACCGACTGGCCCCAACCGGCCACACGTAAGCACCTACAACAGTTCCTGGGCTTTGCAAATTTCTATCGCCGCTTTATTCGCAACTACAGTGTTATTGCGGCTCCACTCACTAAACTAACCTCCACTTCTGTCCCATTCCGTTGGAGTTCCGAGGCTCAACAGGCATTCAACCTCCTAAAAACCCGGTTCTCCATGGCCCCTATCCTCTGTCATCCGGACCCCAATCGCCAGTTTGTTGTCGAGGTAGACGCCTCCGACACTGGCGTAGGGGCGGTCCTGTCACAGCGTGCAGTCCAGGACGGGAAACTGCACCCGTGTGCCTACTTCTCTCGGAGACTCACCCCGGCGGAGCACAATTATGATGTCGGGGACCGGGAGTTGTTGGCTATAAAGCTTGCATTGGAGGAGTGGCGGCACTGGCTGGAGGGGGCAGGTAAACCATTCATTGTCCTGACTGACCACCGCAACCTCCTGTACATTAGATCTGCCAAGAGACTCAATTCTCGTCAGGCACGCTGGTCCCTTTTCTTTGCCCGGTTTAATTTTTCAGTCACCTTCCGCCCTGGATCCCGTAATATCAAACCGGATGCCCTGTCCCGTGTTTTCTCCCCTTATGCCAGATCTGCTGATCCAGAGTCCATTATCCCGGCCTGTGTTGTGGCTGCGGTCTCCTGGGAGATTGAGGGTGTGATGAAGGCCGCCCAGGCTACCCACCCAGACCCCCGCAATAACCCTAACTCGTCTTTGTTTGTTCCCAATTCCGTCCACTCCAAGGTCCTCCAGTGGGCTCATGCCTCCCGTCTTTGCCTGCCACCCAGGGATCGCCAGGACGACCGCCCTTCGTCCTCGCCTGCCCGGTGTGCGCCAGGAGCAAGGCCTCCCACCAGCCCCCCGCTGGCCTCCTCCACCCCCTCCCTGTCCCGGGTCATCCTTGGAGCAAAATTGGGGTGGATTTTGTCACCTGTCTGCCCCCGTCGGATGGCAACACTGCCATCCTTACCATCGTGGACCGGTTCTCCAAGGCGGCCCACTTCGTTCCCCTGCCCAAACTCCCGTCCGCGTCGGAGACAGCGGAGCTCCTGGTGTTGCACGTGGTGAGGCTGCACGGGATCCCCTCTGACGTCATCTCAGACCGTGGGCCCCAGTTCTCCTCCCGGGTCTGGAAGGCATTCTGCACGGCCCTGGGCACCTCAGCCAGCCTGTCCTCTGGGTACCACCCCGAGTCCAACCATCAGACAGAGCGGACGAACCAGGATCTGGGAGCTGCCTTGCAGTGCGTGTCATATGCCCACAACTCCCTGAGGAGCACCGCCACCGGGATGTCCCCATTCGAGTGCTCCTTGGGGTAACAACCACCCCTGTTTCCGGTCCAGGAGGAGGAGGTTGCCGTTCCATCCATTCGGTCCCACCTCAGATGCAAGCGTGTGTGGAGGCTGGCACGTACCGCACTCCTCCGCACCACCTCCCGTACCCGACACCTGGCAGACCTTCATCGGACCGCAGCCCCGCTCCAGCCCAGATTCATTGGTCCCTTCCCCATCCTCAGTGTTTTCAACCCTGTCACTGTCAAACTCCAACTCCCCGCCTCACTAAAAATCCATCCCACCTTCCATGTCAGTCAGGTCAAGCTTGTCACCTCCAGCCCCCTCAGTGCTCCTGTTGACGCCCTCCCACCCCCCCGGATGATTTACGACGCCCCGGCCTACACGGTAAGACGTGTCCTGGACATCTATAAAAGCCTTCATCTTGTATCAGCGTTAACTCGCTGTTTCCAGTCCTATCCAGCTTTAATTAGCTTTCGCCAAGAATGGCGTAAACACGCTGTTCATTCTGTCCTGCCTCGCTGTACTAACTTTTGTCTGCTCCAGCCTGCAGCTGTGCATGCTTCCTGCCTGTGCTCCAGTTCTGCCACCTACAGCTTGTGTGCATCCTGCTTGTGCTTCTGTTCTGCCAACCTGCTGCTGTGTGTGCATCCAGCCAGTGCTCCAGCTCTGCTAACCTGCAGGTGTTCGTGCCACTCCACTCTGCCCTGTCTCCCGCTCCCCGCTCCTCCCCTGCTCAACCCGCCTGGATTCCTTCCACCATCCAGTCCCTGGCCTCTCCCGTTCCCGCTGATCCCCTGCTAATCCATCCCTGGTTGTCTGTCTAGTCTCCCTATGCTTCAGGAGGAATTCTGGTCGAAGCAATAAATTATTGGAGTTATTGGAACTTCCTGTGTGTTGAGTCATGCATTTGGGTCCATTTCATATTCAGAACCGTAACACTATTGATCCATATAGCCTATTCCTTGATCGCACTAAACACACATGAGCATGTCTGTTTCGCCATCATAAGCAATCCGCCAAGGTGGAAAAGCAGGCTTTTAAAGGGAATGGGATATGACATTTTGATTGATTTATTGCATGTCACGCCCAAGACACACCTATAATTAATGAAGAGACTAGGTTCAGCCCATTTGCACGTTGCACCGTGCTTAGCGCCCAAAAAACACGCCGTTAAAATAGCAAAACTGGCCTTGGACACGCCCTAAATGCACTTAACGCCATGCGCTTAGACGAAGCATTAAGATCGCCAAGATAGAGCCCCAGGTGTGAGCATCACAGAAACTTGGAAAATACTTCCACAGAGAATATAGGTCAGTACAATGTAAAGGATTCAACGATAGTTTGACTTCAAAAATTATGGTATAAACACTCAAAATAACCCTGATAGACTGTCGTCGTATTTTATTTGCTTTGGGTGCACTGTGGAGTGTTTAAGTGTGTTTGGTAGTGGATGGTAGTGGTTACCTTAGAGTTGCGCTAGCATTAGCAATGTGTGTATGTCCAAAAGAAGGGACAGCATGGAATTAGCTTAAAATGGTTTCCATCAATCAACTACATCATGGGTAAGTCGTAATTGAGACATTATGTCCAAAATTCAGAACTATCCCTTTAAATGAAACAAGACATCATTGTATAATTTACCATACTAACCTAGATTAGTCTATTTTCATAATTTAGGTCAAAATAAAGTTCCACAAATGCAAAGAAAACTTGGAAAAATGCAACAAAAAGTTTTTTTTTTTTTTTTAGTGCAATGCCATACTGAGAGCTACATATCTAAAATTATACATTTCCTGGATCATAGACTCCACAAGTGTGAAATAATTGAGGATGATATACAGAACTACTAAAGATCTATGATGCAAAATGTAGGCATTGTTTTCTGCTGTCCCTTAGTGTCTCCAAATCTATCCAAAATGGCTAAATTGTGCACTGTGGTAAATCATAAAATAATCATATGATATATTTAACTACAAATCAACAGTTTTGGCTCATAAAACTCACTTTCGCCAAGTGGGAATTACTATATTTTAATCTAGATAAAGATCTATGGGTCCAAAAACCTAGCCAAAACCTGTCATAAACTGAATACAGTATATTATTTTGTGAATTATAAAGCATATACACATTCATAATCACTCCAAGGAAATTTTTCCATTCATCTAGCACAGTGTAAGGGTGAGTTTTTTGCCCATATGTTTCCCCCCAATTTTACCCTTGAGTCACTGTTGTTCGATCATCCCACTACACTGCAGCTGAAGTGTTTTCTCCCTGTTTTTTCCACACTGCAGGCCACAGAGTACTACTGGATAGCTAGCACCAATCAAGAGGAAATAGTATTCTTAATGATAGTCTGTGGATAACTGTCGTGAAGAGTTAAAGCAGTGATAATTTGAGAAGTCCCCAGCCTTGGCGGGATGAAAACAATATGTGTCAAGTAACTGAATCTTCCAGTCATAGTCGAATAATGACAAAGCCGAGACTCAAATCTGACTATAGATCCCAGCCTAAAATTAGGGTGAGTGCTTTTACATTACATTACATTCATTTGGCAGACACTTTTATCCAAAGCGATGTACAATAAGTACTGATGGTCATTGAAGCAACTGCAAAACAGGTCAAATAAAGCACATTTATATCATAACATAGCAGCTATCCATAGAAATGAACATTTAGCTTAGTACACACAGTAAGCTATGGCTTAGTCTTAAGGCTAGGTCAGTAAGGCAGGCTAGGTCACAAGACTCACCACATGTTGTGTGTAGGGCCTCTGATTGCTAGTGGGCCTCTGACTGCTGTTTCAAAAGCATGAAGCATCTAATTCAACTTTGTTCCATGAAAAAATCTGTAGACTAATGCTGGCCTTTAGTTCTCATGCAAAAATAGCTAATCTAAGTAAAGTTACAATAGCAAACGCAGAAATATGGACCATTAAAAAGTAATCTTGTGCTTCATGGAATGAACAGACTAGCTTGGTCATGAGTATAAGGGTTCTGTTGGTGTCATGTCAATCTCTTCTGATATGTTTTTTCTTGAAAGTCAGGTTCTGACAAACTACCTTCAGCCAATCAGATCTAAGTGCTCTCTGTATCTGGTAATTTTAGAGGGAAATAAAGAATATATATATTTTAGGAGGATCTTGTAACGTTCCGTTCCCATCCTGTCCGTTGTCCGTGTTTTGCCCTTTCCCTCCGTGTCATGTTTGATTCGCTTTGTCCGTGTTTCCCCCGTTGCTACAGACTGGGCGTGTTCCTTCCGTTTGTTTCACTCCTTTTCCCCACTCCGGTTTCAGCCTCCTTTCCCCATTGCTGCATGCATTCCGCACTCTTCAATTGTTCAATCACCCTCGCTCACATTCTGCACGCCTTCTTAATTGTTTCCAATCTCACTTCCCTATTTAACCCTCCGGCTGGCTGCTATTCAGCGCCAGTTCGTTAACGTTGTTCGTTTGTATCCTGGTCTTTGAATCCCTGTCCTGTGCCCTAAAGACTTCAGTTTGGTCTTCACTCGGTGCTTTAACCTCTTAATACCAAGGGCAAAATATACCAATTCTCGCCTGTTTTTACTAGTGACAAACAAAGCTGTTTATCTCAAAAACTGTAAAGGCTACAAATATGGTTCATAGCTTTTATTAAAAGAGAGAACTGCACTATTATGACTAAGTAGTCATAATTCATATACATACACTTCTTGCTACTTAACTACAACAATTTATGTACAGAAATTGTGAAAAAACAAAAAACGGGTACCTAAATTCAAATTCCAGATTTTTTACCTGATGAGCTACAATAGCTATGGAGGAAATAACTCCTCTTTGTGATTCCTCAATATGCTATCTCTGCTAAAGATATGGTGTCAATATCTCAAATCATTCAAATTCTACAGAGCTTTTTTTCAGGTGAACCATTTCGGTTACCAAAGTTGCCACAAATTGTGCCAAATTGTGCCAAATTGTGCAAAATGGCCCAGGTTCCAGAAAAGTCTCAATATAATTTATTTTTTAAGTTTTACAATAAAATCTCATAATTGGCAATAAAAGTTCATTTAGATGTGTTTTTGGTGTGTTTAATATTACACAACTAAATAGCCTAGCCGTGGTCCCCAAAAAGGTCTGCCTCATTACCCAGAAATTAGTCCAGGTATATAAAATCAAATGTCCACCCTAGATAAAATAAACGCCTGCATAATAATCAACAACAACAAACTCATCCTCATGTTATCTCTCCCTCCTGTTAGGTCATGCATACATTGCCTGAATAACCTAGACATAACTAACCAAAAACTGTATGAAAGAAACTGTAAAGTAAAAATATAAACAGCGCATTTACCTTATGAATTGTGCTTTGCTAAACAGAATGTAGCGAGCTACGCTACAAGGTAAAAACACTGCGCCATCTCGGTTTGATAATTCCTCTTACACAGGGCTGCACTTACTTGTCTCAGTCACAAATAGATAGCTAGCTGCTATGTGTAATTTTGCTGGCTAGCTTGCCATTGTTACAATATAGTAATGTTAGCTATATTCATTTAATTCAGAGGGATTCGTTTTATAATAACAGTGAATTCGCACTGGTATACCGGCAAAATAATCTGTTACCTTATATCACTCTGCGTCACTGAGACCCCAAAACCATATTTCGGCTAGGACCTGCTGCACGGAGAAACACCTGAATAACCTAGACATTACATTACATTACATTCATTTAGCAGACACTTTTATCCAAAGCGACGTACAGTAAGTGCGTACAGAGACATCATCAAGATCACTACAGAACAGACAAGACAAAGCACATCCTTCGCATAATGTAGCAGCTATCCCTAGCAATGAACGTCGACTGTAGTTCACAGTAAGCTGTGGGCAAATCAGCAACACCACACTTCCATAACTAACCAAAAACTGTATGTAAAAAGTAAAAAGATAAACAGCGCAGTTACCTTATGAATTGTGCTTTGTTAAACGGAATGTAGCGAGCTACGCTACAAGGTAAAAACACTGCGCCATCTTGGTTCGATAATTACGCGTGGTTGCCACTTCCTTATACGCAGGGCTGTATTTCCTTGATTTACGACGGCAATGTGTTGAATGAGGGCTTGTTTGAAAGATAAGAGTCTTGGCTATTGGCTGGAATATTTGACAGACAGTTTTAAAACCCAATAGAAAGCAAATAATACTCGGAGTGGAGGCGGGTCGAAGACAGTTTTTCCCACTTCAGATAGGCCTATTGTGCTATCAGTCAAAGAAATACACCCAATTGACGACGGTTTTGCATACATCTCTGCAAACAAGTTCAAAACCACTCTGGCTAACACATACTAAGCCACGGGATTGGTACTCCAGAAACTGGCTGAGATTCACAACGCCAAAGTGAACACAGCCGAACGAGTCGTAATCAAGTGCAAAAAAGCACAAGTCGGTTTAAAATTGGAAAAAAATCATGTACAGCCTTATGAAAGTTTTAAAGTATTTTTTCTTGAAGCCTAAAGGTATAATGATTTTTTAAACCAAAGTTTTGTGAAATACAATTAAGCAGAACAGTTTACAAGCACATTGTTTATGGTGTGACATCAAGCTGCAATATATGTTTGAGAATTAGGTCAGAGTTTCCAACGTTATTTACAAAGTTTTATCTCGACGTTTTGGGCTTAAAAACCACTTTCCCAGAAGGAATGGATATATCTTAAGGATATTTAATCAAAATATTGAGGTGAGCAGTTTATTATATATTATTAAATTAATTAAATGTATAATTTAATAATTTCCGTAACGCCCGCGTTACCGCTAGGGGGCGTTTGGCAGCAAGAGGTTAATGCTCTCTGCTACTGTTGTTGCTAACTAGTCCTGTCTGTTTGCGGTATTCCCTGCCTGAACATTGCCTGTCTCATTAACCACCTTTCTACTGTTTCTGCCAGTCTGTAGCTGTTTACCACTCCCTGTGTGTGTTGCGGTACCTCTGCCTCCACCTGACGTTGCGCCCACAGCTGGGTGTTCTGCTTCTCCATACTACAGTGGTTCCTGTCCGGCCGTGGCTACCGCCATTGCTACGGTTACGGTTGCAGCTTCTGTTGCCCTGCTGCCCCAACCGGGCCAACCTGAGCTCCGCTGCACTGCTCTGCCTTGCCGTATCCAGCTGTCATCCCTTCCTCTGCCTCCAGTCCAGTTCCTGTCCAGTTCCGGTTTGGAACTTACCCGAGAGACCCGCAAAGTCCAGTTCCGGTCTGGAACATTCCAGTGTTCCAGTTATCCTGTTCCAGTTCAAACCGCTCCAGTTCCCTGTACCAAGTCCAGTTCCGGTTTGGAACAACTCCATGTTCCCGTGATCCAGTTCCCGTTTGACTATCCAGTCCAAAGTCCAGTCCAGTTCCCGTTTGGAACTCCAGTCTCCTGTACCAAGTCCAGTTCCGGTTTGGAACAACTCCATGTTCCTATGATCCAGTTCCCGTTTGACTATCCAGTCCAAAGTCCAGTCCAGTTCCGGTTTGGAACTCCAGTCTCCTGTACCAAGTCCAGTTCCGGTTTGGAACAACTCCATGTTCCCGTGGTCCAGTTCCAGTTTGACTTTCCAGTTTCCTGTCCTGCCCAGTTCCGGTTGGAACTCCAGGGTTCCAGCACCAAGTCCAGTTCCGGCTTGGAACATCCTGTGGCCGTTCAAGTCCAGCTCCGGCTAGGAGCAGTTTCAAGTTCTGGAGAGATTCCTGACCTTGTTATTATTGTTGTTGCTATCTGTGTATGGCTTGGGACTACCCCAAGCTATATAAATAAATTACCTTTTCTGTCCCTCTGCCTCCTGGTCGTTGCATTTGGGTCCAGCCCGTATTAGGTTCATGACAGATCTGTTATTTCCATGTTATTTTGGAAAAATTATATATTATAAATTATGAAGTTATATATGCATTTTTTCAGATATAATACATATTATGTAACTATGTTAGTTATGATTAGTTTTTTTTTTGCTGCTAAAATCATTATGCATCTTAGACAAAAAGGAAGGAAGAGAATTTGTATTGTTAATAAGAATCGTAAAGCAAATCGTAAAGCAAAATAAAAAATGTGTCAGTACGTTTACTGCCAATTTTGAACTACAATACAGTATCTTACAGTAATCTTACAGGTAAATGCAATAGACAAGTAAGGATACACATTGAAATCAATCTACAGTATGTATTGGTTAGTGGGTGGGCAGATTGACTTCTGCGGGGTGGGGAGGCCCAGTATTAAAGACATGAGTGACTTTTGGTGTGGGTGTGTGTGTACACACGCATGTCTGTGTGCATGCGTATGTGAGTGCAAAGTGAAACCCAACCTTAGCATCAAAAGCACTGACTAAAATACAGCGGTGAAATGTACCTCTCTTTCTAAGTAAATATTGTGTGTAAGTTGGGGAATTCATGCATAAAACAAGGACATATTCTCAGCAGACATAAAAAGGAAAAAAAAAAAGTCAGAAAGACAATGGAAGCATCTCAGAACCAGAGCGGCTGAACAACAAGCAGCCTGTAATTCTCCACATTCTGGAGGGCGCTTCCAAGCCATGCTGACGTCATTCTGGCCGGGGGAGAGACGCTTAATGGGTACTGTTTACCACCACAAGCTTCCTTCATCAGTATATAACTCTATAAGTAGAAAACGTAAGCAGATACATGGTAATTTCAGCCTCCAGGGAGAGAGAGGAGAGAAGAACAGAGTCCCCGCTTAGACACGGCTGAGTCAGGAGCAAGGTTTTTTTTTTTGTTCTTGCCTGAGCTGATTCAGGTTCCACGAAAATTCCCCCGGAGGGGACGCCAGGCTCCAGAGCCGCCCCCCTCCCCACCGCGGTCGGGTCCATGTGCTCTGAATGAAGACGCCACGACAGGAAATTCCTGGGACCCATTAGCGCAGCCATTATTAGTCCCTGTAGGAAAGCACTAATTACACACAGTAGCTGAGAGAGTGTAGCACCCAATCAATTTGTTAAAATAGGGAAATTGCTGTCGTGTCACTCTCCAGCTCGACGGACGATTTTTTTTGGTCAAGCCTCTGACGGATGATATTTTGGTCACGCCTCTGAGGCTCTTTGTCCTCTTCTTTTCTTTGAAGCAATTGAAAGAGGCCGTGGATTCCTCGCTGACCAAGATCCCAAACTTTGATGGCGTTATAGACGCTCATCTCCAAAACAACCAGATGTCTGAAAAGAACAGTCTGGACAGCCTGAAAGCTAAACTCAGGGACGTCACTAGGATGCAAAGACATGGGGGGCTTAGCCCCAAGGGGAGGGCAAGAGATGCGAGCGCAAATTGTTTTGGTTTATACTGTATTAGAACTACAGTACACATATGTCAACAACCAGTGAAGAAGCCAAGATGGCAACAAGTAAAAAGCAACAGACATATTCTCTTCTTCCATTTCTCTTTTGTTGAACAAGAGTTACTGTAATGTTAGCTTCAGAATCAGCTGCCCTGTCAGTCTCCTGCCTCTCTCTCTCACCAGAGTGGGCTGTGGCGGAACTGCCACCTCTGGAAGAATCTTCATATATCCATCTGGTCAATGAATTGAAGGATATACCGGTACAATAGCGTTATGAGGGACAGTTTTCACTGACATTAACTGATTCTAAACAATAACATTCTATGGGGACTGATATTATTGTTTCGAAATACTAGAGATATATATTCATGGCAAAGAATAGAGAGCTGTCGATAGAGTTAGCTAGCTAGCTATTTCTTGTATTTTTCTCGTTCACGATAGCGTAATCCACTTGTGTGTGTAGCTAACGTTATAGCATATGGTTATGGAAAAGCGCGATCAAACAAAACCGCCAAAAGGATTCGTCTGAAGTCCTGGTCTCCGGTCAGCGGAACCTCCTAGGATGTATGAGCAACTGCCACACCAGATCATCTCCCACACAGGCCCTGTGTGGCTTTGCAAGTGTGTCCCACAACAACCTGACTGACTGCCAAGTTGCCCGTTATGGGAGTCGCCGAGATACTGAAGTCATTTTGGGGTGGCAACGGTTTTTCTATGGGGTTTTCATGTTGGTGGGTGGGTTTGGACACTAGCTCAGCTTGCATCTGGTCAAGAATCTGATTAAGACTGGATTGAGAATTGTTCATGCTTAAAGGCATACTGAACTTTGTTAGAACATAATATTGTATAGCTACCTAGCGCCGATATGAGTCGTAATATTCACACTCATCTTCAAGACTCCAGTGGTCGGTAACTAGCCAACGGAGAATGACATTTTTTCTCTCTCCATTCACTCCCATTGCATGGTGAAACAGGTCTCAAAAGCACACTTTTAGCACACAAACAAATGCAAACAATGCGGATTATGCCGATATATAAAATCACGACATCTAGTATACTGAATGTATGAAACTTTTGAAACAAATTTTGATTGGATTTGATTTTGAAGAACTATTTTCTGAGAAAACTAGCAACTGTTGCTAACTTCTTTTTTCTAACTTGCTCAGTTTGTTTCTAATGCACGCTTCAGGAAGTGGGACGGTTACTGGCGCAAGAAGAAACAAAGTTCCTCATAATAAGCTAATGACCGGATCTTCTTTCAAACCTTTGTTTGGAAAAATTGTAAAATATCATGAATTTATCTTTTCAAACGTTCGGTACTGGATGTCATGATTTTATATATGGGCATAATCCGCGTTGTTTGCATTTGTTTATGTGCTAAAAGTACGCTTTTGAGACCTGTTTCACCATGCAATGGGAGTGAATGAAGAGAGAAAAAACGTCATTCTATGTTGGCCAGTTGCTGACCACTGGAGCAAGTCATGTATATGAGCGTGAATAGTACGACTCATATCGGCGCCAGGTTATACAATATTATGCTATACAATATTATGTTCTAACAAAGTTCAGTATGCCTTTAAGCTAGCATTTGAAAATTCATATTACACTTGCAAGGTTAACCGTTTTAGCATAGACATCAATAAGTAAAGTCTGGTGTGTCATTAGCTGACTGGCTGGACTATTAGGCACTGCTGCACAGGGAAGTATATAAGAGGAGAATACATGCTCAGTTGCTGTGCTTGATTGAGTGTCAGTGGTGAAGGGTGAAGGCGAGACCATTGTAATATGGGAAGTTAAAAAAACTTGAGAAATCCCCCTCCTACCCAAAAAATCATATGTAAATCATTCCTCACCCCTTCCCCTCTATGACACATACTCCACCCCCCCCCACCCCACCACACACACACACACACTCAGTAACAGATATAGCCTACTGCTGTGTTGCTGTGGAAAGCTGCTGTTTGCATCCCAACTCTTTCTTCATTCATTCTGGTCCAACTATGTTTGGAGGACTGCCTGAACATTTTCAGTTCATCACTTCCAGATTTGTCCTTGAAATCAGTGAGGGGTTTGGGCCGCATTAAAACTGTGCAGCATTGTGGTTCACTGCAGTCTGCAGGGAGGTTAGGGGCAACACTCGACTCGCCCCTGCACACTTGTGTGCGTTATCACTTGTCCAGAACAACCAGGCCACATGTTTATACTTTAGTCAGCTACACCCCCACAGCAATGTTTCCAGTTGTGTCTCCCAATGGAAAAGCAACAAGAGCTTAGTAATAAAATCTGAGATCTTTGTAGTTTCATAATCAGGAAACAGCCCCCTCGGTTTGCTTTATTAAATTCTGAGCGGTACATGTTGTTTAAAAATATCTTGAATATCTTGGAGGAAAATGCATCTTATTTCTGTGGCACATGTGCATTGGTTGAGAATTAGAGCATTAAAGATGGCATTGGTAGCATGAACATCTAGAAGAGGGATGGCGTAGGTGTGTGTGTGTGTGTGTGTGTGTGTGTGTGTGCGTGCGTGCGTGCGTGCGTGCGTGCGTGCGTGCGTGTGTGTAAAAGCCAGTATACTTACAACAAAATCAAAATTTGCAGATTTGCAAAGGATGTTTAATGACACTCCACAGCAGATGTACTAGAAACTCGTTATAAGTTTCAATATCACAATCATTGTCTCAATGCACACAGTGTACTTTTATAATTACACATAGGCATTTGCAGTATTTCTATGTTGAAAAAGTAATGGCAGGATGGAAACCTAGCATAAACCCTGATGAAATAATTCCACATTTAAAATCACAACGCTCATACGGGGCAGTTGGCGACTAGTGTTAATAAAACGGAAGAAAGCGATGAGTAAAATCAATTCGTCAAATGTAAAAATGAGTTCCTTTAAACATGGAATTGCCGTGTCTCTCGTGTCCCTGTTTGCACGGTCATACAAGTGGATATGTCCTAGAACAGCTACAGCAAATCGACCAATTGCAGACGAGGGTCTATTGGGCGACGGTCAATGAGGCAGTGCGAAAATTTTGACTGTTCGGCTAGCCAGGCTGCAGACACTCCGACAATCGAAGCCCAATGCGGCGCTTCGTTTTGGCCGCAAACCAGCAAAACCTGTTCCACGGCCTGTGCGAATCCACCAATTTCGGTTTAGTTTTAAGTATAGGCTACTGGGGCCTTTAACAGCACTGCTTGTGTAGTGTACCATGTTTTAAGTGGTGGTATATGCAGTATGTGTGTCACTGTGTGTGGCATTGCTGTATACGGAGTGTATATGTTATTTTGTGATGCACCAGCAGAGTTCACGTGAATCCTCAAAGTGGTCTCTGTAGGGAGAGAGTGGTCAAATCATGGATATTGTATCTGATGTCACTAATTCTACAGCATCTGTGTCATTATATAGAACCATCAACGTTTGATTGTATAATGATAACGTACAGGTTGTTTTTAATAGGGTGGTACTTTGTAACAAATTTCCAGAACTACTCTATTGCAGTATTTTTGGACTGTACTTTCAGATTACAAATCCTTTTATATTTGGGATGGAAAAAGTACTCCCAGTGAAGACCTGTTGAGCCATTTTAGGATTTACCAGATGCCAGTGAGTCTACCGAGCAGCAGCTGCCTGTTGGAGTGCAATAGCACAAACTCTTATGCATTGCTATGATTGCTAGTTCCAGCTCTGTGACATTTATAAAACATTTCTTGAATCAGTCTGGGTATGGGAAATCCTTTAATGATCAAAACACATTTTTCTTCATTATCCTGATTCTTTTCTGTGTCGAATCAGAACGACCTGACCGAATGGTTGAGGATGTAAAATGAATCGTTTTGCTTTAATGTACAACATTTATTTGTTTCTATTTGAAATGAGACATCGTTGAATTTGAGCAGTGCTGCTATTTGCTTGCCATGGCACAATTTATAAAAGCTTTCGAGTCCCGAGGTTTTGAGGAATGAAATATGGCATTATATTGCATTACGTTCCTGATAACTGCAGGGCATGGGAGACTGAAGTCCCTGGGGTGGCTGAAGGCCAAGGAGAAATTATCCTTTGTCTCCATTGTTACTGTCATAAGGCCAGTTAGGAGATTAACAGGATCAATGTGTGGGCCAGAAAACAGTAAGCATGCTCTGGCTCCAGTGATGCCCACACAGGAACTTTGCCAGAAGGAATAGTTCGTTCAGAGGAAATATCTGCCTAGTGATTTAGCCATAAGTTAACCATAAGGAAATATTTTAGACCATACCAGTATCATCTTATGGATAGCTAAATATATATTTACTTGCGGGCTGTGTGTGTGTGTGTGTGTGTGTGTGTGTGTGTGTGTGTGTGTGTGTGTGTGTGTGTGTGTGTGTGTGTGTTTTATTTTGCTGAAAATAAAACGCTTAAGTCTCTTTAGTATATCATGTTTCGGTTTTTTTCAGGGAATTTGTTTGCCATGCATTGGCAAGAGCTTTCCAATGCCTAAAAGTGTACAATGGTCTCTTCTGAGACAAAGTGTGTACTTCAGTGAAAAAAAATTGTTTTTTTTTTTCACTTTGGCCTCATGGCAGCTACACAAGTGTTTATAAAGGGAAGTGAGGGGTCTGTATGGACCGTGTAGCTCACTGCAAACTGATTTGTGGCAAAGCCGTGACAGGGAAATTATTATTTCTGATATGTACGGTTTTAGGGCGCTTTTCTGGTCATGCTGTAGAAATTTTTATGGGGATTGAGGTCCCCTCCTCCCCTTTAATAAACACAGACAGCTACACCAGTGAACCGCTGTCAGCATGTAGGTTTCCGTTTGGCTAATAGGCACAATGGCATACATTTTGCTTTTGAATGGACAGGGTCCTGTTATTATTAGGGCTCCATTTACAGACAAACACGTCAGAAAGCAATAAACCGGAACAGTTTTTGAGGATTTAAACGGCGTAATTTTATCTTAAAGTAAAATAATGGTTCACAGAGGGCTATTTTTCAACCACTTTACCAGCCAACTTCTAAAAATGAGGGGGTGTGAGGGAGGCTTTCATCTTACTTCAGAGAACTTCTTGTGTCCCCTATTTTAATATGAAATGTGCTACCGAATAGCAATTCAGCGCAGTGATACTGTTTGTACTGTGCTCAGTGGTGCTTGCCCAAACCACAGTGGGTGCCTTAATATTGACTATTACTGAAACGATTTGTCTAACAATTTGTGTGTGTACGTCTGCACTTTTGGGGATGCTGGCATGTCCTCAGCTACTTTACATTGGACTCTCCTATGCCAGGCTGCCGATTCATGAACAGGAATTATTCTTGAAAGTGGGTCTGGGGTTGTATGTAAATTCATATTCAACTGACCACGCCCAAATGCTCTCTTTCTTGGTTAAAGTTCTCCCCGGCGATAACAAAGCTTTTTAACCTTTGACCACCCCCTGTGAAGCTGTCAGAGGAATCCAGAGTGGAATAAACCCCAGGAAGCGGCACCTCCGTTTTAAAGGTCTTTGCGTCGGTGTGCCCTGCCCGCGTACAGCATTCCCAGATTCTCTGATTACAGAAACGCAGAGAAAAACGCCAACGTGACTCTGTACGCGTCAACCGACGGGGATTTCTCACATTTACAGCGAGTGTTATTCCTGGCGTGTGCTGGATCAAGATCCTCTCGGCGCGTCTGATAAAGCGATGTTCAGCCGCGACGATTAGTGGTTCACACGCTGCCCCTGAGCCAGTCCGCGAGCGGTCCCGTGGCCTTGTCTCCCTCGCTACATGAAAGCACACCTTTGTCTAATAATTGAGCGTCCAACAAAAAACGGGTTATTATCCGAATTTCTTCCCTGCTCTCCCAGGCCTATAGTCATCCCTGATAATTGACCCGGGCCAGATCGAGCGGGTATTTATTTTCACCTGGCCTCACAAAAGCCCCCGTCACTCAGGGTCACCGTTTATCAAATTAAAGCAGGCAAAATGTGATTCTTTGTCATCTTCCACAATGTGTGGGAACTGCGAAGGAGAGAAATATAAGCCTATTCAGGGCCCTGGACGTGAAAGAAAACACTGGAGGTGGGGTGGGTGGACCCCAAAAATCAATTTAGGCTGCTGACTGTTCAGGATTACTGTATATACCTGTCATTTGTCTGAAACACTTATCTGTGCCCTCTTCACCCTGGTCATCTGTGGACAATAAGGCATTTACAGAGGGGGTCACAGGGAGACAACCGTGCAGTGCATTAGCACCTGCTTCCGAATATTGCATGCATTTGTGTAAAGTATTTAGAAATATTTAATAATGTATCTGGGTGGGTGTCTATCTATGACACATCGACTGCATGTTTATGAAGTCAGGCCTTATATGCAGAACATATATTTTGATATATAATTATAATATATTGTTTTAAGAGGGAAAATATGTCACAGTGCAAAATAAATCAAGATAGTGTTTCCATAATGCACCGGTCGTCTTTTTAAACTACAAGGTGTTACATAATAGGAGTGCTTGTCACATGTCACCACTATAGCCGTGTCAGTGGGAAGGTGTAATACTGTGATACACGGTGAAATTTCCCGCCGAATCTGAAACACATTACCGCCGTTTCACGCCCTATTCATAGAAAAGCGGGAAACACCTGAGTTGCTCAATAAAACAGATTTTTACAAACGTTTCACGAGCTCTGGGCTCAGCCACTTCGGAAAATGTCAAACTGGCAGGAGATGAAGGGTAGGAAGGCCGGACAAGGAAGCAACAGTTTTCCAAGGTTTTCTCAGACACCGTATTTGTCCAGCATTTCAACTCACTCAGAACGAGTTCAGGTAAAGTTCACATAACAGCACGCCTCCATGTACTGAGCTCGTCCAAGAAAACATCACTTCATGTCCCATTTACAGTACATGTGTATGTACAGTGTGCACAATAAAATTAGTGTGTGTGCATGCGTGTGTGTGTGTGTGTGTGTGTGTGTGTGTGTGTGCATGCATCAGTATCTGTGTAAAATCTAAGGAAATTAGCCCATTTAATAGAGCCGTACTTTTAATTGTCTAAATGATTAACTCTTCTTCTTGAGATATTGGCTAAAGATCACATCTTATAGTAAAATTTGCTGCTATCGCGTGTCTGGAAAGACTAGGTGGGTCTTGATTTACTTGTTTAATCAAAATGTTAAGTCAGAAGAGGTGCCACAAGTAAGATGCAGAAGGTCAAGCTATGTGTTTGAGAGCACTGAACACCAGATTGTTCCCAGGGGGATAAAAGAGTTTATGTGGACAGGAAAATGATGGAACCCGCCTTCGGACAACAATGCACTGCTTCACAGGTGATCCTGTGATTCACGGTCTACAACAGAGGACATCTGATCCTGCATATAATGAAACAATGACCTCAGTCTGCCTGCCTTACATGGATTCTTTTATATTGCATTTTAGGGTGTGTTTTATGGTCTTCATAACTCACGCACACCCATTAGCTAAGTACATTTTCAATACAAATGTGCATGTCTTCAGCTGTACTTTTTTTTTACACTGGGACATTTTAGTGTGTATATGCAGAATTTTACACAAGGTTCTCGCTTCAAGTTTCCTCTTTGTGTGTTTTTTCAAATCAAATCCTGAAGCTGTCTACGTTTGTTTTCACAGCCTAATTTGCATATTTTGTAATGCTGTAAAATGTGTTTGATGAAAGGAAATTACATTTTGGGGGGGTGTCATGTTATTTTATGAAAATGTGTGATTCATCAGCAGCTCCGACTACATGTGGCAGCGTTAGTGAGAATGACGTAAAATTTACGCTCTGTTTAATGTGCGTGTGTTTATGTGTGTGTGTGCGTGTACATGCATTTATATGCGTATGTGTGTGCACTGTGTGTGTCCGTATACGTGTGTGTGCATGTGTGTGCGTCAGATTTAACGTTTGGACTTGAATATCCCAATAAAGTTGTCTCGCAAAAAATAAAAGTCAGCCAGATTGCCAAATTATACTGAAGCAGCAGTAACACTGTAGTTAATTCAGCGAGAAAGGCTTTTATTGGCTCTGTTCTTTCATCAGCTACTCGGGATTTACTTTGAGGGAGGTAAAAAAAAAACTGATGTATAAAGCAAATATCAGCTCCCCTTCGCGACGTGTGCGGCATGGAGTCCCTGGATTAGGAAAGGCAGAGTTCAATGTGTTTCACAATGGCTCACGGTTTGCCAGGGATTTTCATGGTAGGAGTTTTCCAGACCAGTGAACACAGTATTTTAGCGCTGAGGAGGGAAAGAGGAGGAAGTGGAAAAGTTGGCCTCCTACTCTCCTCTGGGGGGGGCTGCAGTTGGGTCAGGTATGCTGTGTTTAACTGGACAGGACAGCAAGCCTAGGATACAGCCTGCAAGACGGAATGGGGACATACAGCACCTGTCCATAGAGGTGTCCTAAAGGTGTACCACAGAGAGGGAGGACACCCCAGGTCCCGCAGTCGCATGCGAAGTTCATATTGGGTCTGCCCTCTGACAGACTCTGTTGTTCTGGTTTTTCCGCAAACGGTCATGTTTGCCCACCACTGGCATGACTGTGTGCGCCACTGCAAGATTTTACTGCGGGTCAAAAGTTATTTCAGGCCTTAAAATGAACGGTAGTGGTAAAAGACATAAAGGGGGTTATTCATCAAAATGAGAGGAAATCTTTCCACAATAATAAAAGCTGACATTGTGACACAGCTTCTCCAATGAACATAGGTTATTATAGGGTTTTAACCAAAATTTTTGGTATTACCACTGTGGATAAAACTGATCCAGTTTTATAATATGAGTGTCATTAAAGTTATTCATGAAACAAGAGACTATGTGTATGCACGCATAGTATACATAGCTACAGTATATGCATGCATATTGCATTGTATTGGAAAATATAGCCTATTTGACAGCACATGTACATGGTTACATACAACAAATGTATTCTTCAATGTATCACGGTGTATTTTTCAATATATGACATTATACTTTAATTTGATTTAATTTAAAATTTCTCATTCTGAAGTCACCTTGATGCACATGTCTGAAGCAACAAATGTCTCTACTTCTATTACTGGCTAATAGTACTAATGCAAATATGATATACAGTTCTATTATTCTTTTACATAAATGACTAAATGGTCAAAATTATCCTTGCCAGACATTTTTCTTCTTTAGAGGTACTAGGTTTGAATTCAAACTGGCCTATCATGCCCGATCTGTTATTAATGTTGTTTTAATTATGGCATCATAACGTGAACCTGTTCTATGGAAGCTTGGCAGAGCCCATTCATTTGTCTTGAGATGAAGCTGCCCTGGGGTATACAGTATTTATACACATTCCACATCGCCAGCCTCCGTGACTTATGTTCAACTCATATTCCAT
Organism: Synaphobranchus kaupii; assembly: GCA_029718625.1. Classification (NCBI taxonomy): domain Eukaryota; kingdom Metazoa; phylum Chordata; class Actinopteri; order Anguilliformes; family Synaphobranchidae; genus Synaphobranchus; species Synaphobranchus kaupii. The sequence goes on along the minus strand of CM056377.1, from coordinate 87,912,302 downwards.
ATATCACAATCATATTCCATTACATTCGGTGAAGGGGGGTGGGTGTGTGGTGGAGGAGTTGGGGTAAGCCTATAGGCCTATCTTAAGATACAGTAGATAAGTAGCATAAGATTCAAAGGGAGGATTTGGGACAGTTGACATCAAACAGATAGTCTGTCTTTTCTATAAATTCCACACTACGCCCTTGCTCTGGGGGCCAAAAAAGCTACATTCCCCCAAAACAGTTCTCTGGATTTCCAAAGAAATTATAAACAGTTTTTGGCCACAGTTATCCTACACTATGAGGTCCTCCAACTGCGTTTGAAATGACAACTAAGAGGTCTCAGGTGGTGTGTGTGTTAGCATGTCAGCCGCAGAATATGCACTGAAAACAGCCATGTTGAGTTTTAACTTGAGATTGTGTGCTTAACCCTCCTGTTATGTTGCGGGTCAAATTGTAGACAATTTTTTCAGTATGAAACTTTTTCTGCTGGCCTTAATTACTATTATCGACATATAAATGGAAAATGGTTTATTTGATGTGTTTGCAACCACCCCCTGCATGTTTATATCACACAGATGCTGTTCGGGTCAATGTGACCCGGCAGTGAAAGTGGAAGCTAAAATGGGTCAAAAGTGTCACATTTACACTATTTATTTCTTTGTAAATATGAGAGATATGGTATGTCCTAATCCCTCCCACCATATTTCATCCCATTCACACACACGCACACCCACCTGCACGCACGCACGCATGCACGCGCACACACGCACACTCACTGACGCATGCACGCATGCATGCTCACTCACACACACACACCCGCACACTCAAACTCTCTCTCTCACACACACACACACACACACACATTCCTGTGGGAAACATGGAACCCAAATACCCCCATCCCCCCTTTCCCCCTATTCTCCTTACTTCACCTGTAAAGTGTGAGAAAGTACAAATATTATTATGACTTTGACGGGAACTATCACCCCATGGGGAAAAAAAGTTTAAAAATGTAAAACAAATAATAAATTAAATGTAAAGTAAAACTAATGGATTTTATACCTAGGTTTTACCAATGTACAGAAAAACAGCTTGAACAAATTTTTTTAATGAAAGACGAGTGAATTATCACAAGGGAACCATGGTCTGTGAGGGGTGAAAAACACCATTGCACTAAATATTGGTTGAATGGTTAGTAATTGAAGTAAGAACAATGTTTATTATGCTTTTTTTGGTTTATGACAACTTTTGGATGATTAAACATTTTTGCTGTTCCTGACAGTTGAACATAACAGGAGGGTTAATATAATTATGCATAAATGGCTGGATAGTTTTCTATCCCAGATAATGGATGAGCCGTTTATTCACGTAATAGTGCACTCTCAGATTGACTGTGTGGACAAGACCAGGACAAAGCCTATATGGTTTCTGCAAGCTAATGACATTAATTGCATTAATTTCAATGATTTTTGTTTTTGTCATAAAATAAAATCCCGGTAGCAAAAGGCACTAAAAACTGTCTATCAGGGTTATTTTGAGTGTTTATACCATCATTTTTTAGTCAAACTATCGTTGAATCCTTTACTTTGTGCTGACCTATATTCTATGTGGAAGTACGGCGGCGGAGCGATACTTTACGTTACCTACGAATGTAGTGCCGGCACTGGTCGACTACAACAACAAAGAAGAGCAATAAGTTGCAATGGCCATGTTCGCTCCGCCGCCATACTTCAAAGAGAATATAGGTCAGCACAAAGTAAAGGATTTTCAAAGAACATGCACTCATTCTAATATCCATTTTTGCGAAAGATGCTGTATTTTTCATAATCATCTATTGGCAGCGCTAGACATAAACTACCTTTTTTTCCGAACAAAGTACGTGTAATCATTCTGATTAAGAAACAGTTATTTTCAGCACTGTGGTTTGTTCTGTTGAAGAGCAATTGAAGTCCAAAATCAATATAGAATATAAAACGAACTTAACCGCAGTAAGTTTTGCGAGGGAACAGAAATGTTTTTGCGAGGGAACGCAATACTTTGGTGAGGGAACGCAAAAGGTTTTGCGAGGGAACACAATACTTTTGCGAGGGAACGCAAAACAACCAGAAAAAAAATTTCTCCCCATGTCACCTTAGGGGCTCCGTACAAAATATCACATTACCTTTATTGTTTCTTTTATAAAGTCTTCTTTGACATCTTCATCAAGGGTGTGCATAGTACGGTACACAGGGCAGCAGATTTCCCCACTGTATTTAAATGATTTTAAATGATAAAGCCAACAATTAACAGTTCTACTTCTGCAAACCAAAAAAATAAAAATGGCGCAAACATTTGGAAGAGCCCAGAGGTAAATAATTATAACTGAGGTTAGACCCAGAGAGGTTTGCACTGGCACAAGGTTTCGTAAGGAAATAAAATGTTTTTGGTTAGCCTGAGAAATGCTGCGTTGCGTAAATATATTGTGCTCATGCAGCAGGCTTTTAAACAAGATTCAATTGTCCCATTTTATGCCCCCACACCAGAACCTTAAGCTCCTCCATGATTGGTGGATGACTACAGAATATACCATATTTAGACACACACACAGCTGTAACAAACAATACAGAATTTCTGAGCAAACAGCTGGTACAAATAGGCGACATTTTCTAATATAAATCATTTGCTGTTCATTCCATCACAGCATGCTACACTGAACCATCCAGAGCCACGTGATCATGGCTGAATCGATGCTAGTGCCTCTCATTAGCCTGCCCCAGTGCTGAGACAAACTCAAACTGCATGTTTACTTAACGCAGAGATTGCCTTCTGGATAAGGATATCTGCCTGCCAAGCACTGCGGTAGCTCTGCTCAGACCTCATTTCAGTCCAGACTGAAGCCCAGGCCTCCATTTATTTTTATTCCTGCTGAATTTGGTTTTGGTTGACACATGGGGGTGGGGCATGTATCTATAAGAGTACGGAAATGTACATAAGAGACCACCACTGCCTTTCTTATCGCCCACCATTGTCCTCTCTTTAGGCCATCAGCTGACAGCTGAGTTAACAGGAGTCGCCAGCATTTAAAGTAACTGATGGTGCTATTTTTGGTTTTGGTTACACATTACAACAAGTTGGCAGTTTGGAAAAGCAGTCTGTAATATCTATGTTTCAGAGCGGTCAGTATTTAGCCATAATGCGAAACAGCATGATTTAAATGGAAAAGAATCTGATTTCTTTGTTATAATCAGATTTGTTTTTATGCTACGAAATCTCTTTAATATTTAATATGAAGCGAGTTCAGATTTCATGTGCATTGGGATTCGCGTGAATTTGCCTTCCTGAAAAATGTCCTCTCCTAACACAGAGCATGTGACATAGCTCGAAAGCCCCACAAGAGAAAACTGCTCGATTCCACCAGGGAGCTCGCCAGAGAAGGTAAACTCAGTCAGTGGAGAGCCGCGCTTATTGAGTTTTAGTGTTTGTCTCGGAAGAGGAAAAGGTACGCAGGAAGGGGCCCTGTAAACACCACACAACCAGCGAATGTGAAATTCAAGGGTGTATGTGTGGTGGGGGTTGGGGGGGGACTCTTTATTCAGTTAGTGCTGCTTATCTTGGGGAGTCCTAATACCCAGTCTTTCTGGTCCTTCTGTGGCCAGCCCATTGGGGCAAAGCAGCCCCCCTGTGCCCCCTCATCAGTAGTGCTGTCGGAGATACTGAAAGGTACATTCATGAACTGGCTGTCAGACGTGAGTTTGTCGGCAGTTTTGTTGACGTCAGCGTGGCGTGAGCACTCATTCACGTTTCACCAGACGCTGTGTGAATTATTTTCCCCTCATGAATAGCAATGGTCAGTGTGTGCTGCAGAGGCTGAAGTGCACGTATGTGTGTGTGTGTCTGTCACAGAGCGGGGCAGACTGAGCCCTTTCCAGGAGATAAGGATGCTCTTCTGTAAGGTGTGTGTGAGAAAGGGCAGGCTGTGTCTGCCATGTGTCCGGCTCTCTCGAGTCTTTCTCCCTCACAGTACAGCTGTCACCCCTCCACCCAACACAAGACTATCCTCACCAGCGCAACACCCTCCTCACAATAATTACCCCATGGGAAGACTTATGAATCACAGCCACTCTGTAACTAAGGGACATGGGGGGGAGGACTTGTCTGTGAATATCATGCCTTCTTTCTGTTGAAACAGCTGCAGGTTGACTAAAAGTTTTCTGGCCTTTCTCCAGTACTACGGTGTCCATTTTAGGACAAAAAAGTCAGAGACACTGTCAGGAAAATATCCATCATACTTGAGCCAGAGACACATGGATCAACTGGAGTTATTTTATTTAATTTTTTTCACCAGATGCTTGACAGACAGGTTCCTATTTCTACCAGCTTACAAGAAATGAGCCAATATCATTGGTAGAGAATGCTAAGTATCATTGGCTACATAATAATAATAGCTAGCAAGCCTGCAAGATGACTGGGCAGAGGTGTTTGCACGCGAAAACTAAAAAGGCTAAATATCTTGCTTCAGTTACAAAGCATCAATCTGCAGTTTTTTTGTGAAAACATTGTTAAGCTTTCAAGTATGATCCAACAGTGACTATCAGGCACCAATTCCTAATGAGGAATGTTTTTCTGATGTCAGGTTTTCCTGACTTAGATATCAACTCCAAATGAGGAATGCTCGTCTGGCTTCCGTGCATGTATCATGCTGTCATAAAAGGGATGCTGCACAGTGCATTACTTCTACTGCGAAAATAGAAGTGAAAAACAACATAAAGGCAAGAGGACATTGGAGTAGAGTCAGAGATATGGATCTCATTTTGGAGCTTAATTAAATCATGACCAAGAAAGGAATGACTTTTTCAGTCAGCATATAATAATAATAATAATAATAATAATAATAATAATAATAATAATAGTAATAATAATAATAATTTTGCAAATAAAAAATAATATGCAAGTAGAAAAGCTATGCAAATAAAAAGGAATCTGGTTACATTGAGCTTCATCCATCCAATTTAACTGCCATACAGCAAACCCTCTGTTTTACTTGAGCAGTGAATGAATATTCAGAGATTATCCATGGTTCGTGGTTGACTAATATGCCAAGTCTGTGAAATAACACAAACCAAAAGCATTATTTCATGCGTCTGCTGTCCTGACAAGCCCTCTACTGTCAGTCTCCGCAACTGCCAGAGACAGTTACGTTGATGAGTTCTGACCTTCGACCCTCTGAGGAGACTCACAGGAAGAGGAACAGGCAGAAAGCTGTGGTTGCCAGTAGCAGAGCTGAACGCCGAAACACGGGGGGTTGGGGGATGGAGCATCCTGGCCACTCAGACAGAGCCACAGAAGGTGGTGGGTCAGCGCTTAAGATATTTTGGGCTGGCCTCCCAAACTCATACCAGATGGCCTGCCGTACCTGGAGGTGAAGATTCTGGTTTTCCACATATTCTGGTTTTCCCTATATCAAAAACCATGAGGACTTTGCCCACCCTCAAAAGAATGGCCAGTTTTGTGGAAATTGTGAGATGTAATTAAGATGACAGGCGAGGAGAAGAAGTGGCAGGTTAAATTGTCACGTTTGTTACGATGTTAAAGAATCAGAGGTGGTTTTAAATTTGTATGGCAGAACCAAAGACTATAAATGGATGTCTTAATTGGTAATAGGGCTTGATGCATCGATAAAACTCTCTCTGATTGCTCCTGAGCATAAAATTCATTGTAGTGAGTTCAGGCTGCACCACAAAACCATCAAAGGAATGTATATGCCACGATGGGCTTGATTTACTAAGACCTTAAGCGTGTGCAAAACCTTTTAGCACACGCAAAACCAATAACATGACCAATGATTGGTCATGGTATTTGTTTTTCACAATCATTGGCTATGATATTAGGTTTGCGTGTGCTAAGGTCTTAGTAAATCAGGCCCTATGTCTTTTAGATTCTTTACTGGGTGTTCTGCAATCCTATGAAGAGACAATAGTAATGATAATCGTTTCGCCCTCAGTGATGGTGAATATAGAGCAACGTCTATAGAAGAAATAAAAGAAAATAAAGTATGCAGCCTGTAACAGACATCCAAACACATTGCAAGGTAAGTGTTTAGATTTGCGTACATTCAAACCCGTTCAAACCCCATTCAATAAATGCCCATGGGACAACATTTCCAATTATGCTGCAGAACACGACTAATGTCTCTGTGCAGTATAACGACAGCTTCAAAGTCTAAGCCACGGCACCATACCAAACAAAACATGAATGTTGCTAAATAACATAACATGATGTCTCATATCACTTGTATGAATGGGCAATACTCTTTGTGGCATAGATAATACATATTTTTAAGACTTGGGAGTGGACCTTTCTCTCTTAATCTTACAGACTGAGAGAACTACAGTCCACTGGCAGCCAGTATCATAGTGGAAACAGGTGACACACATTATAAGTCAGCATTTAGCAGATGCTCTTATCCAGAGAGACAGATTATACAGATTATGTTTTTTTTGTTGTTGCATACAATCCATTTATATGGCCACTTTACTGAAGCAATTCAGGTTAAGTAGCTTGTATAAGGGTACAATGGCAGGGCCATTACAAGCCAAGTTCCATAACCGTTATAATGCACTACCACCACTGCACTGTTGCCACTACAATCGGAGGCTAGAATATTCTGTTCAAACCCCCCAAATGTGGTCTTTCTATTACCAAACATGAAAGCAAAGGGCACATTAAGATTTTTACAATGAATGATGATGGTGATGATGACGATGATGGTGATGATTCAGGGCAGCACCGTAATCCCTAGCCCTGACAGCAGCAAAAACTGGTTTTCCTCATATAAGCACTTTAATATTTGGCATTTAGTACCATTCCACTGAAACCAATCCTGCCTGACAGGTAGATTGTCATGAAAACCATTCAAGTTCATGACCATGAATCTCATATACCTGTCATTTTTTCAATAAATGCTGTACTCAACAGTATCAAAGGCTTTGGACAGATAAAACCTTCTGATGTACAATTTCAGATTGCAAAAACCGAGACTATGGATTGCAAAAGTGTACGCACGGATTGCAAAACCGAGAGTACAGATTTCCACATTAAGATTTTTGTTTCCACCTAGGGTGCCTTGAGGGGCTCCGTACATGTTAGCAAAAGTTCAAGCAGTGACCTATTTTATCTGACACAAACATTTGTATTTAAACAGAATCACTGAAAATGACTTTATAGGATGAACAGAAACACACACAGAAAAACATTACAGTGAAGAATGAACAACAAAGCTATTTAAAATGAGACGTGATTTACGAAGCTGGAGAAAAAGGAAAGGAAAGCTTTCTTTGACCGCAAGAGATTCCTTTTTGCTGAAGGGACAGTGAATGTTTGGAGTGATTAGGTATCATATGGGTTTCAGTCCAAACATTTACACAACCTGGGGTTCATTACGGCTCAGAGAAGGCCTTTTGTGTATGACATTTTACCCTCAGAAAATGTCAGTGCATTAGTGTGGTCAGAGAGCACTTAACACTAAGTGCAGACCTCATTCTGCAGCCTGAGTCGTCACCGCCGTAGTCTCTGGGTTTTAAGCAAACGTTTGGACCCCCCTCCCACAGACTGTGGGTCCATTTTAAGCATTACGTTTATTCCGACATCCGTGTTTAGGTAAGTTCTGTGGCATACATATAACAGGAAGTGAAGATAAACTGCCAGGCACGTTAACACAAACAGAAGCAGATACCGAAAACTACGACCATTACAGAAAGAACTACTCTGAAAACGTTACATTATTTTGCTCAGCTAAAGCACTCATCCTACGTGATGCACCCTGCTGCTCACAATTTAATCCTGGATGCATCAGTGCTCACTGTGACCGGCAGCCCCGCAGGTAGCATAATTGACCGCAGCGGGAGGGAGGGTTACAACTGGCAGCATCGTCCCTGGTCTCAACATGTGAGAGCGCCTCATCTGGTCACCTGCGTAACTGCAGCCTGCCTTCACCAGTTGTGTAACTACGCTGCAATTATTATGCAGCTCAGCTGGTGGGCTGCAGGGACTCTTCATAATTTGTAGAAGATCTGATAGCAATGGGGCAGGACTACAAATATGATTCAGTGTTCCAAAATTGGTAGAAAAATACAAAACGGGGGCATACTAAGCATTTTCACAAACATTACATTTTCACACTTTACAGGATTTTTGTAAAGCGTTTTGATAATCAAATACTGTAAAGCAGGATTGCCCCCAGTCTAATATTATTACATTCTTCTTCTTATTTTTTTTGAGAAGATTATTTGCTTATGCAATTTTGCAAGGGTTTTCAACCGGGGGTGGTTGCAATCGCGGACCAGCGGAGAATTGTGCACGCAGACCGGCAGAGGGGAGAATGCCATCGAGGACTCCCAGGGGACCCCCAATAATGTATTCTTACATTTGTACACTGCAGTTTCTAATTGACATATTCAACATCTTTACAGCTGGACATTTATTGAAACACGTTCAGACAGACACAAGGATACAACGTGATTATTTAACCCACAATCTATAGACTAGGAGCCCAGCTCCTTTGACATGAACTTCCTACCCTACACTACTACCCATTTCCAGCTCTGATTAAAATGGCATTTCGAAAGATATTTTACTCTATTACACAATTACACTCAAATCTGTCTTTGGGCACAGAAAGCTATTTCTGGTTCCAGAAACGTCTTCACTATCATCAGAAACCTCTCCACCAGAAAGCTTCACACCACGCTGTCCTTAAAAATACATGCGAGCACTTGCAATATCACTAAAAGCGCACCCGTGCATTTTAAGTGCACGGGCAGATATCAAAAAACACTCCCACAAGTAGAGCCATCCCACAAATCCATAAGAACAGTGGTCCGGCGAGTGCACAGTATGCACAGTATGCCGTACTAGTATGAGAGTTCCAGCAGGCCATGATAAAATAGGCCAATATCCTAGCTCAGCTGCTTGCTCGAAAGTGGTAATTGTTTTAGCCGTCGCCATAAAAGCAATAAACTGTTATCCTTAGATAAATACATCTCTGCCGAATACGACTGATGATTGCTATAAATATTTCACAATTATCAATAATACAGTAGCGTGGCGCCTGATTAATATAATATGTTTTCTCATGGTGTCATCACAATGTTGATGCCATGACAACTAATTGCCAGGATAAGATAGTTTTACTTTCCTCTCCCCTAATATCCCCGCCACACAGTCTTGTCTTAAGTGGCGTTTCCAGGGTTTTGACAGAGAGGCTAATGGCAAAGGCAGTCTGCTCCTTGCATGCAAGTCTATCCACTCAGCAGCCTCTGTCCCGATGGATCTCACAGAGGACCGTGTGCGTTCAGAGGGGATTTCCAATTTCATCCTCGTTCCTTCATTTGACCACACTAGACCTATGTCGAGTAGTGCACATTTGAATAATTGTATTTGAAATTTTACATGTGATTATTTTCAAATACAATGCTGAAAAAGATGTCTCGAGTTTAAAGCACTTAAATACTTGTGTGGACAAAATACACAAATAAGACAAATTCCTTTAAATGTATTTTAAATACCTGCATCAAAACTACATTTTATTTTCAAATGTATATCAATAGCACTTAAAAGCTTTTAAAGTGAGTTTAAAAACCAGTTAATATTTTCACATTTCGCTTCCCACTCTCATTGAAACGCCTATGCTTTTGAAGTGTAACATGGCTAACATGAATGTTTCAATGAAGAACTATTAACCATGTGTTAGAGTTTGTTGACTTTCCATATGAAGGCATCCAAAAGGTATTCCCAGATGCTTCCTCGTAATAGAATAATACAATTTTGAAAAAGACTGCGTGGCAAGACTGCAGGTAGCGTAGTAGCCCTGTTGAGATTTCCAGGGTTATCTGATCACACAGTCTGTGTCTGGACTGAGGGCACCCTCCCCAAGGACACGGCCCGCTCCTCCCCTCTTAATGGGTTTCAGCTCTAACACGGGGAATGAGGGCCGAGGAGTCTAAACATGGCCGCCCTATCAGCCTCATCTGTGTCTCACACTCACACCGCCTCTGCTGTTATGGGATCCCTCTGGCCTGCAACTCTAAATCCATAACTTCCTAACTCAGAGAGACTCCCTCTGTGTGTGTGTGTGTGTGTGTGTGTGGGTGGGTGTGTGTCTGTGTTTCATAACAGGATTATTCTGCTCCTCCAAACTGAGCTGTCTTAAAGACACTATACTACTGCCTGTCTGATCAAGCATCCAGACCAGTGCAGGATTTTGGCTCAGAAAACCACCTGCTGCAGCCGATGAGGGAGTGGCCAAGATTAGTCTCATAAGGTGTTTAAACTGGCACGGATTTAATATGCCTGACATGGTTTGTGCTGCCTTTACACTGCCCGTAGGGCTGGGTCTGGTCTTGGCACACTTTCTGATGGGATAATCTTTGCGACCAAAGACGGGAAGAGGGTGTAGGAAGGTGCCATTCACAAGCTGTGGAATGTTAAATTGAGATCTTTCGGTTCTGTGGCGGAGACTGCTCGTTGCCTTTGACTTTCTGCAGCAATTGCGCAACGTTACAAAATGAGGCAAAAGTGTAGCAATCGCAGTCAATAACTGTTTAGTATTTACTTTCATTCCAAAGCCAGTTGACAGTAAATCACATTGAGAAACAACACAGCACAGTCCGCCTCAATGTGGTATTATTTACTAAAAAGCTGTGAATACGACAGATCAGAAGTTTGGAAGCCCTTTCGTTTACAGTGAACATATTAAGTGTTTACTAGTTGCCTTGCATTTCTAAAGGCATACAATAAGATTTCTCAAGCCACAACAACACCGTACTTTCATGATAGGTGCTGCTTTGATCCAACAGAAAATGTTGTTTCACGCTAGACGGTGATTTGGAGTGATGGTAAGTTGTGACAAAATAAGTGAAATACATATTTGAAATTGCGAAAGCCAATATTTTTTTGAAAATGTATTTATTGATTTATGTAAGGATTGCCAGCCAGAATGTCCTGAAGACTTCAAATTTCCCAGACTTTCACCGTTGAAAACCCAGCTAATGCCGGCTAACACAAATTTTGATGGAGGTCTTTAAACAGCTACGTTGCTGGGTTTGTCTGCCAGTGAGTCTGCATTCGCCTGGTGGATTTTAACCAATCTTCAGCCCCACCCCCTCCCCCCAGTTTAAATTGCAGGACTGTACATCACCACTGAGAGTTAAACCTTCCCCCCAAACCATGGCTCATGGCTCTGTGGGGTCCCTGTGGGCACGTTTTTATTCTTTTTTCCAGCAGCTCCAGGTTGGAAAGCAGGCTAATTGCGCCATGAATCATGCTTGTTCTACATTCAGAAGGATACGCATTAAATGCTTAATTAAACCAGCCAAGTTGTAATTACCCCGCCCCCCCCCCCCCAAACCCTGTGGCGCTCTGGGTGTGAGAGATGGTGTGATTTCTGTCTCTGCCAGGTGCCGGTGTCTGCAGAGGGAGGGAAGCGCCAGCCAGACGGAGGCTCTGACTCAGGCCTGCCGATTCGGCCTCCATCCCCTGGGGCTCCTGTAGACAGACACACACACACGCGCGCGCACACACACAGATAGACAGACAGACACACACACCAGCGCTCGGCTTCCTGTCAGTCAGGACTCAGGAGCCACGGAGCATGCAAATCAGCAGGGATCTGACAGACAGGTGCCAATCAGAGAATCAGAAATCAGAGGCGGGAGGGAGGGAGGGGGGGGGGGGGGGGGGGGGGGGGGGGTGGGGGGGCGGGGCTGGAAGGAGGTGAGGTTTATTGAGGTGTTGCCTTTTGAATAGTGCTACTGAAGATCAGAAGACCAGGAGCTCCAGTGTCACTCAATTCTAAAAGTCGCCATCTCCCTTTAGTTGACTTTTGGGAGACAGCCGCATCAGTTTAATCACAAAAATTGCCTTTGTTTCGTATTCGGTGGCAAAGTAGCAAAATGGTTTGGGAAGAGCTTGCCACTCCAAGGTTTCAGGTTGGATTCTGAGGTCAGGCACTGCCATTGTTCCCTGGAGCTTAATACTGAAAACTGAAACTCTTCAGCAATGTCCTGCTGTATATACGGGTTGCATTTTAGAAACTGTAATTTCTAAACGTGACTTCCAGCACCAAATTTAGTCAAAAGTTGCATCTATGTTTATTTCTGACACCAAGCTCGGAGTTCGGGTGGGGCCCTGCACGTAAGGGAACAGAAATGTTTATCCCCCTAACGCTGAGGACAAAACGCGCTGGTGCTCAGACCGAACTGAGGCGTCTCGCATCCGATAGGCGATCGAAAAACCGAAGTGCAGCCCCCTCCCTCGCTACCACCCTCCCTTACTGAGTGTTCTGTGTCTTCTGAGGAGACACCGGCACTTCTGTCTCACTGCAAAATTCAGAGCTCCCCTAACCACCCCCCCCCCCCCAAACACACACCCCACCAGTGAACCTGCACCCCGGGCGTTGCACGTCTGCATCAGCCTGCAGCACAGCTGAAAGGTTGCCAGGCACATCTCTTATTAATTACCACCTGAGTCACGCTTAATCGCCATTACCTGTGTCATTCATTTTCCTGGGAGATCTTACATAAGTGCATGTAATTACAGCGCAGTCACCGCGTATGATCGATGGCCACGTCCTCGCTGCTGCGTGGTCGAAACTGTTTTGTGTAGGTTCACTGCAATGTCCTCCTGTACGTGGAACAGAAAACCGGTGGACCAGGTAGAGCAGTATCGCTGGAATGTTTTTTTCCCTGAGTTTTTATCAAGCTTTAAGTCCTGCTGAATTCTCATTAAATCCTGCTACACTTCTCTCTCTGCCTTGTGCAGTAGACAATGTTTAATGTTATTTTTTATTTCATTTGTGTCTTTGTTTTAGAATAAAATGGCATATTTAAGCAGTAATCTTTCCTCAACCTCTGAATTGTTTTTGGAAAGACAGCCGTAATGCTAGGCATATGGAGAACTGTGGAAAATCATAATATTTTCATATTTTTACAGAACTATTGCTGGAACTATGGAAATGACAGTCACATGCATGTCTGGCCTCATGCAGTGATATAAACCGTTCTGCATGGCTGCATAGGTCTCTAAAAAGTTGAAAATTTGTGTTTGTGATTCAGCCAGCTAGCTAGCTACACCCTCACTGTAACACATATAAGCTAAGGTTGGATGAGCAGCAGCCTTTGGCCAGTGATGCCAGATATGCTCAGGTATATGGGAATATACATTATATTTCATGTAAAAACTGGGAAGGCTGTGAAAGGACATCAAACCATTTCCACGGGATACAGCAGGGAAGGAGAAGACACAAAACACTGTTCTGTTCTGTTCTGGAGGTCAGCGCCCAGGGAGTCAGCAGATAGGGGAGCTTTAACTGTTGTTGCATGCGGCTGGCGGCTCGGTCGGGGCTCGGCTGTGGTTTTCCACTGGAGGCTCTGCAGTTTTGCCCACGCAGCTCACACTGGCACCAGTCTGTCCGAGAGACAAGCCCCTCCCTCCCCTTCTCTCCAGCAGCAGAAAAAACGGCGTCCTTTGTTTCACCAAAATAGAGAGGATGCTGCCTTGGGCTTGGGAGTGAACAAAGGGTGTGTGTGTATGTGTGTGTGTGTGTGTGTGTGTGTGTGTATGCGTGCGCACGCGTGAGGTTCCTCAACAATCCAGCCAGTATCCCAGCTTGCGTAGAAAATCAACTGACTCATCAGTCCAGAAGTTTCTTTTATCATTATTAACTTCCGTTTTTTTAACATACTGAAAACGGGAACGTAGAACCATTCGGACGGTGCAACCCTTTGGTTTAAAGGGACAAGGCGTCTCCATACCTCAGCTTCTAAGATCACTCTGCCGCTGCTAATGGGAGAGAAAACAAGGAAATTAATCAAATCCGATCCATGGTAAGCGCAAAGCACAGGCATAAGTAAAGCCATTGAAAGACTAGTCCGCTTCATACCGCAGTAGCGCCATAGTAAATCACCAGGAAACAGGGCTCATATGGGACACAGCTGAGAGCCCCACACAGCCGGAAAAACATCACTGTGCAATAAACATTCATTTATAGGGTACCATTCTTTCGGAAGGGAAGGAGCCAGTCTTATATCCGCTAGCAATTTTTTTTTCCTATCCACTCTTCCAGTTTTTTTTTTTTTTTTACCCAACCGTATAAATCTTTTCACGTCTCTTTCACATGTCTTCAACTCGGTGAGAAAAATGCTTTCTGTTGCAGGGGAATGAACTGCGGACACTTTTAAGAGAGCACAGAATAACAAGCTAAACACTTAATTTTATTTCGGCTTGCATGTACGCCTGCGTTGAATTGAGTTTTGTTTCCGTTACATGGTCTTGTGCCATAACCCAGCTTGTCTTAAGTTCTTAGAAAACAGTACTTTTTAAAAATAATCAGATATAAAATGGTTTCATGTCTGTTTCAAATATTTTACTTGTAAAAGAGTTATTGAATTCCTGCAAACATTTAATATTCAATGTGTCCCCAGCTATCAAACAGTGCTGGCAAACTAATTTCCTCACATAAAGTATATGGAGTCTTTTAGGATTCTACCCAAAAAGATACTCTTGTATTTTAATTAATAGTTGAATTAAAGGCAAAAAGGACAAGATTTAAGATGCCATAATTACTATTTTTATAAATAATGTGAGTAGCTACTACTCCCATAGAGCTGTAATTGTGATGTTCTCACTCCCGTCCTTTTGTTTCCCGTGTTTTCCCTCTCCCCCTGTCTCGTGTTCATCTCTCCTTAGTCCGTTTCCCCTTGCTGCAGGTTGGGTGTGGTTTTCCCCTTTGTATCACTCTGTTTCACAACACTTCTCTCAGCCTATCCCATTTCCCCGTTTTGCATGCATTCCACTCTCCGCACTGTTAATCACCCTTGCATACATTCGCACGTGGCACCTAATTGATACCTATTAATGTTTGCATTTAGTCACCCGGTGTTCTCTGTCCTGTGCCAGTTCGTTAATGCTCGTTGTCTGAAACCTCTGGTCTTGTCTTGAGTCCTAGTATCCAGTCAAGTCTGTAAATCTAAGTCTTGTTCGGTACCGGCGTTAACCCGCCTTACCTTTCCGTCTAAAGTCAAAGTCTGCTCCTGTCTGGAACAGCATTACCCGCTGTTCAATTATTCCTGCCTCGTTATACTAACTTTGTCTGCTTCAGTCTGCCAGCCTGCAGTTGTTTGTTATCCCTGCCTGTGCTGCGGTTTCCCTGCCTTCCACCTGACGTGTGTGCATGCAGCCTGGGCTCCTGTTCCTCCACTCTGCGGCGGTGCCCGCCCACTGCCAGTGCTGCGGTTGCTGTTGATGTGCTGTCGCTTCTGCCTCTGCTGTCACTGCTGCCGCTCTGCTGTTGCCGTGCCGCTACTGCCGCTGCCCTGCTGCAACGCCTGCGTCCTGCCCGGACTCCGCTCCACTGTCCTGCACCTCTTCTGCCACTCCGCTCCGCCCTGCTCCCACTCATCCCCTGCTCCACCTAACTGGTTGTCCGTCTCCATCTCCTACCCTGGCCTCTCCTGCTCCCACTGCTCCCCTGCAGCCTCATACCTGGACTGTCTGTATTCTGTGTTCTCCCTATGCTTCAGGAGTATTGGTCAAAGCATAATTTATTAGAGCTACGCGCTCTGTCTGTCTGTCTTGCTGAATCCAGTTCCGGCTTGGAACGTTAACCACCTTTTGCTTTTCTCCCCTTGCTCAGGACTACCCTGATCAAGCAATAAAATATTGAGTTTTGGCATTCCTGTGTTCGAGTTGTGCATTTGGGTCCAGTCCATTTCCGGGGTCGTAACAGAACGAACTGGCCAAGAATGGACCCAGCCGACTTGGATCAGATCCATCACGCCTTTGCCTGCCAGACCGCTGTCAGCGATCAACTGAGCCACTGCATGGATGACATCCAGGAGACTCTGAAGAACCTCTCGGATCTAACGAGTCAGATGTCGCTCCACCAACCTCTTCCGAGGATCCAAGCTGCTCCGGCTCTATCCACTCCTGAGCTGCAGCCCGCGGCACCAGTGCCTTCCTCTGGCAGGGAACCCCGTGTTCAACACCCTGAGATCTACCGAGGGGATCTGGGGAAATGTCGGGAGTTTCTCCTTCAATGTGAGGTATTATCCGACCATCCTCATCTCCGGTGGGGGCGGGGTTCTTCTTCGTGGCAAAGAAGGACGGGTCGCTCCAACCCTGTATAGATTACCGGGGCCTGAATGAAGTCACAGTACGTAACAAATACCCTCTACTGCTAATCAACTCTGCTTTCGAACCCCTACATGACTCCACCATATTCACTAAACTTGACCTCCGCAACGCGTATCACCTGGTCCGGATCCAGGAGGGGGACGAGTGGAAGACGGCGTTCAACACCCCTCTCGGTCACTTCGAATATCTGGTGGTCCTGTTCGGTTTGACTAACGCCCCAGCTGTATTCCAGTCCATGGTGAACGATGTCCTACGGGATCTGCTGGGACCGTCTGTATTCGCCTACATTGACGACATTCTCATTTTCTCAAAAACCCCTCAGGAACACGTCATCCATGTCCATCAGGTTCTCCAAAGGCTTTTGGAGAACCAACTGTTTGTAAAAGCAGAGAAGTGTAGCTTCCACACCTCATCTGTGCCCTTTCTGGGCTTCATCATTGAGGAGGGGAGAATCCAGGCGGATCCGGCGAAGATCCAAGCTGTGACGGAATGGCCCCGACCAGCCACATGTAAGCACTTACAACAATTCCTTGGCTTCGCTAACTTTTACCGCAGGTTGATCTGCAATTACAGTGTGGTAGCTGCCCCCCTCACTAAACTAACCTCCACTTCAATCCGCTTCCGCTGGAATTCCGAGGCTCAACGGGCATTCGATCTCCTGAAGACCCGGTTTTCCACGGCCCCCATCCTCTGTCATCCTGACCCGGATCGCCAGTTCGTTGTTGAGGTGGACGCCTCCGACACTGGTGTAGGGGCTATTCTGTCACAGCGTTCTGTCCAGGACAACAAGTTACACCCTTGCGCCTACTTCTCCCGGAGACTCACCCCCGCTGAGCGGAATTATGATGTCGGGGACCGGGAGTTACTCGCCATTAAACTCACCTTGGAGGAATGGCGACATTGGCTGGAGGGGGCAGGTAAACCTTTTACCATCACAACCTTACCTATATCAAGTCTGCCAAAAGACTTAATTCCCGCCAAGCACGATGGTCATTATTTTTCAACCGCTTTAATTTCACCGTCACCTTCCGTCCGGGCACCCGTAACGTTAAACCTGATGCACTGTCGCAAGTCTTCTCTCCCCTTGTCAGACCTGCTGATCCGGAGCCCATCCTACCGGCTTCCTGTGTCATGGCTGCGGTCTCCTGGAAGATCGAGGAGGTCGTGAAGGCCGCCCAGGCCACCCACCCGGATCCCCGCAGTAACCCTAACTCTACCCTGTTTGTTCCCGCTCTCAGGTCCTCCAGTGGGTCCATGCCTCCCGTCTGGCCTGTCACCCAGGGATCGCCAGGACGACCGCCCTTCTGTGCGGCCCTGGGCGCCTCTGCTAGCCTGTCATCAGGGTACCACCCGCAGTCGAATGGACAGACGGAGAGGGCCAATCAGGACCTGGGAGCTGCCCTGCGGTGTGTGTCAGCACGCAACCCCTCCTCCTGGAGCCGATTCTTACCTTGGGTCGAATATGCACACAACTCCCTGAGGAGCACCGCCACTGGGATGTCCCCCTTTCAGTGCTTCTTGGGGTACCAACCACCCCTTCTGCCGGTCCAGGAGGAGGAGGTCGCTGTCCCGTCAGTGAAATCCCCACCTCCTCAGATGCAAGCGCGTGTGGAAGCTGACACGTACCGCTCTCCTCCGCACCAACTCCCGTACCCATCGCCTGGCGGACCTTCACAGGACCGCAGCCTCGCAGTACAAGCCCGGACAGCAGGTCTGGTTGTCCACCTCCACCATCCCTCTGCAGTCCACATCTAAAAAGCTGCAGCCCCGATTCATCGGCCCCTTCCCCCATCCTCAGCATCATCAACCCCGGTAACTGTCAAACTTTCACTCCCCGCTTCACTTAAAATACACCCTTCTTTTCACGTCAGTCAGGTCAAGCCTGTCGCCTCCAGCCCACTCAGTGCTCCCGCGGACCTTCCACCACCGCCCCGGATGATTGATGACGCCCCGGCCTACACGGTAAGACGCATCCTTGACATCTGCCGTAGGGGCCAGGGCTTCCAATATCTCGTGGACTGGGAGGGGTACGGCCCCCGAAGAACGGTCCTGGCTGCATAAAAGGCTTATCCTGGATCACTCCCTCATCCAACAATTTCATGAACAGTATCCCCAGAAAACCAAGCCTGCATGAACGCCAGGAGGCGTTCGTTGGGGGGGGTCCATTTCAGTCCATTTCCGGGGTCGTAACAGTAATAAGTCTACGGGCTATCAGTATACAAACACTTCTTTATTTTTAGATCTGAACAGAGAATAAATGTCACCTTAGTGTCCCAAGGTCAAAAATCGTACCCTTGTCTCCAGGGCCAACCGGAACTGCAGTCAAAGAGGCTTGTTTGCATGGCCTTTGACCTGTTTGGAGTCAAAGCTGGGGCAGCCCCCTGACTCCTGTGTGTGTGTGTGTGTGTGTGTGTTGTGTGTGTGTGTGTGTGTGTGTGTGTGTGTGTGTGTGTGTGTGTGTGTGTGTGTGTGTGTGTGTGTGTGTGTGTGTGTGTGTGTGTGTGTGTGTGTGTGTCAGATTGTCCACTGCTGATAAAGATTATCCCTTATGAACTGAAGTATTTTTATATGCACTGAGATAAATAAGAACTTCATCAGAATCACAGACAGCAGAGCTTGCTCGAATTGAGAATTCCACAGAATGTTTAAATGTCACCAGATGCAAATCAGACCTCACATTCTCATTGAATTCAGCTTCAGGTTTATTAAGCACATGACATGTATCGGGTGGAATGCGGAGAGCTCAGCTATAGCTACACTGGTATTGCTTTAGTTTACTATTAATGTATAAATGCTTAATATAACATTAATAATACATGATGGGCGTGATTTACTAAGACCATTTGCATGTGCAAAACTTTTTAGCACATGCAAAACCAATAACATGACCAATGATTGGTCATGGCATTTGCTTTGCACCAATCATTGGTTGTGTTATTAAATGTGTTATGAGCTAAAGGCCTTAGTAAATCAGGCCCTATGTGTCCTTAAAATGACCTAATAATGTCACAGTGGTAGGACACAATTGTCTTTGTCCCACAGGGGGTGAGGGGCGCATGGTAACAAAAGTCTTTCGATTATTATTCATAAATTCTCCCCAGCGACTCTACTGGTTACCTTCTGGTACACCTCTTCTATTGTTGGCTTGACAAAGTACAACAATCAATGGCCCATGGGTGAGTGCATTGGAGAATGCACACATTATCTGCAACGCTGATGGCAGAACAATTAGGCAAAGGTATAGCGCAATTATTAAAATTTTGAACAATCGACAATGTATTTCTCTCACACACTCTCTGTGTCTCTTTTTTTCACCCCCCCTCACAGTGGACATCATCTTCCTTCATTCCCTGATATGAGAAATCTTTGCTTCCTGCATTTCCTGTAATTACCCCATTACTTATCTCCCACTGGTTCTGGATCTGTGGAAAAAGAGTGCTGTCTGCTGCCACTGGCCAGCACAGAGGCGGCCTTTTGTCTGGCCACGCCCCCCCCCCCCCCCCCACCCCACCCCACGTGCCCCTTCTCACTTGTGCGGTGTCACCATCCCATCTGATGTGCTTGCTCATGTCAGCGAGAAAAGGTTTCAGTAGGCTCCCGCGCACAGTAGACCCCCCTGTTCACCAAACGAAAGAAAATATGGGCGGAAACGCGATGAGCCTCCTTATCGGCCTCCTCCAGTACTTTACGCTCAGTGCACTTACAATGCGCCGGAACATTCCAGAGAAGGGTGAGCCGGGACCGAACGCAGGCCTCCCAAACTGCTTCTGAGAGGCAGAGAAAGAGAGATAAGAGGGAGAAAAATTATCTGAAAGAGCGGCAAAGGGGAGAGCATTGGTCAAAGGTAGAACTCCCTCAGACCACCCCAGTGCTAAATGTCCTGCCAGGATACACACTTCCCTACCCCCCATTCTCTTGCTCCATTTTCTGTCGGTGAACAGTGAGAGTAGCTCTTATCAGCCAGAGTTTAATTATGGCTCCTCTGTACCACCACCCCCGCCCCCCCCCAACACACACACAAACACACACAGTCTCTCTCAGTGTTCCACTGAATTACAAGACTGAGCCCATCATCATTGGACAATGCAATGAGCCCAATGGATCAGGCATTGGCCCTAATGTTTACAAAAATAAAAGTCATTGGTTGTCATGGATGAGGTGAGTGTCCCTCTACTGAGAAAGTGTTTTGAGATCATGAGATGAAATGCACTACATACATTAAATACAGTATAATAACAACAACAACAACAATGCTACTCCTACTGCTAATAATAATTATTAGTAGTAGGAGTAGCATTGTTGTTGTTGTTGTAACCTAGGCCCTTTCCTCGTAGCTGGCTAACTGAGTTAGCTGGTTAACTGCACTGAGTGAAACCTGGAACAACAGTGTTTTTGCTTCATGCATTCCATATTCGGGGGAGTTTCCGGGTTTTTCTCAGCACAGTTAGCCAGCTAACTCAGTTAGCCAGCTACGAGGAATAGGGCCCAGAAATCAACAATCCATCCCAGATCTTATTTTCAGCAAAAAATGCTGGTGGAGAGTTTTATTTATTGTAATTTATATTCTTCTATGCATCCTTTCTTCCACATTATAACCATGCTTGTTGATTAGATAAACTACTGCAGCAGACAAACCCGGCCTATATTGATGAACCACTGCAATGGATATGTATATTTCAGTCATCGTTGAACAGTGCCTTTTTCTATTGAGTTATGTAAAATATTATAATCGGTCTTGTCTCCAGCATCGTGTCTACAGACGTCTTTCAAGTGGAGAGGGCTTGTCTAATGTTTCTACATCGTGGAGGCATACTGCACATGCCCCTGTCATAAGCAAATCTGATTTATCTAACTCATTTTTCTTCTTGGGAATCTAATTTGACTGGAGACAGCAGCGCAAAAAAGAAATAAAGCTGTCAATACAATGGCCTCTGATTGACTTTCAGAGGACACGTGTTCTGTTTGCAGATTGCTGCACACAAAGTGACCCCCCGCCCAAATGTCTATGTCACATAAAGTTCAAATAACTGCACATGAAGTAGCACTGTCTTGGCGTGTGTGAGCATGGCTTGCAGTTCATTTCCCAGTAAAACGTTTTTCATTAGACTGTGAATAAAAAAATGTTTTTGTGAGATGGCAATCACATATTTGTTTCATAGCTGAAATTTTGAGCATGCGGACATTTGTTTTATTATTTAGAATGACACATTTATGAATTACAAATATAAAATGAATGCTGGGTAATAGTGGTGAGAAAATGCGTTAAACGGAGCACCAGGGAAGGGATTTGTGAATACTTAAAACAGCACAAGATACAGCGTTAAATAACTACCCGCCTCAACAGTACAGTGCTGTGTAGTAGTCCAGATGAGATGGGATGCAGGTCCCACAGTGTGTCTCACTAAAGTGTAGCCAAACTGTTGCATTATGTCTGTTCACTAAGACCCCGTTTTCTACGACATCTCACTTTGCAGCCTTTCTCCGCCGTTCAGTGATGCAGGCTTAATTCCATCTAACCACAAAACACTTTGTTCTTAACTTTGAGTGATGAATTTAAGCGACTCTCCCTCTCTAAATTCTTACCCAATCTTTTCTTCCCACAACGGCTGAACTTGCGATGTTTATGTACATTTGCATGAATTTGTTTGTCAGTTGCGGACAATTGTTTCTCAGTCAAGCAGAGACTGTCAGCAGTTTGGGCCCATGCTACCGCATCATTTGCATGCTGCAATGTCCATTGTGTTTTTTGTGGCGTAACATAAGCTGCTAAAACAAAACACGCACACACAACCACAAATGTATTTGACTCCAACCGACAATGCAGTGCTTTCTTTGCATGGGTAAAGAAATATATACATATTCTTATGGCGGCCACAAATAAGCCATTCTTTTCTCGGAGATGAGATATGACCCTGGAAACAAGTGCGAAAATTTTTCCCAGAACTCCATCTCACTGGGAAAGGTTTGTGACACCCCCCCCCCCCCCCCAAATATCATCCAGGCATCTGGTTAGTGGTCATTCTGTAAGACAGTGTTTGTTGTGAACATGTTGTTCTCAATGTTTAGACAATACACTGGGCAAACTGGTCGTGTTTTGTGGGTGGAGCCGATCATTCACAGGAAAGCATTATTTGAGACTCTGAATACGCATAGGAAGTGTACCGTACATGCAGCAACAGACCAAGCCTCCTAAAACACAAATAAAATGCAGATTCTATGCTCAATACAATGTTTTGTAATGGTTCCCCTTCCTGAATAACCAACATTAGAATAATGTATAGGATAATATTTATTTTATGCAGGCACAGATGGAACAGTGACACCGCCCCAACTTGCTATAAAATGGGGAAGGTCTGTGCTTCTGCTTGTTGATCAAACACCGTGGAGTAGATAAGAAGTAGACTCCCGTGAGCCCACATCACAGACACATGGTGAGAAGCAATCCCCTGTGCCACAGTGCTGGTGTGAATACTCATAGAAACATGGTGAGAAGCAATCCCCTGCGCCACAGTAATGATGTGTTTTACGACAGCAGTATATATGGATGTTCAACTCTGGCTCAAATCCAAGTGCAATCAAATCGCTTGATCGCGTTTATTCATTTTTATTCATCATTTCTTTGGGCATCGCCCTCTAATTCAAAGTGATTTTTACAGTTTGAGTTTTCTGAAATAATATAGCGATAACATAATAAAATATCACATTCCTTCTGATCATCAGAGGTCGCCAGCCCTGTTCCTAGTGCTTCTTGTCTGCCTGTCTCGTTTTCCCCTTGTTAATTAGTTCTCATTATTGTGTTTTTGTCCTGTAGGCACGTGTCTGCTCACTTGGTTCATTGTACTCACCTGTCTTAGCGTGTATTTAAGTTCCTCGTTTTCTCTCAGTTTTGTCTTGGTCTATGTGTTATTTTATGCATTGTGCTCCTAGTTATTCTCCAGCTTTCTTGTGTTTATTCCCTGGGTCGTTTTCCCTCCGGTGTTTTCTTGTGTTCATGCTATTTGTTATTTTGTTCTCAGTGTCTCCTCGTGTTAATTCCTGTTTATTGTTTTGCCCTCACTGCTTAGAGTAAAGTTGTAGGTTTTTGCATCAACTTAGCTCCTTTCTCTGTCTCTGCATTTGGGTCCTATTCAACCACCATTGTGACAGAAAGACAAATCCACGCATGGACCCAGTGGAGCTCGGCCAAGTGCCCAGTGCCCTGGCGAATCGAGGACGCCCTGGGACGACACAAGCGGCTCATCCAAAATATCTTGGAGAGTCAGTTGTGCCTGGCTGCTGCGGCGCAGCACACTCCTGCTTCTCTGCCATCTGGGGAGCCTTCGGTAGCACCTCCTGAGCCATGTCCTGAAAGCACCGCCAGCGACCACTCCTCGAGAACCTGTGAGCCTCACCTGCCACCACCAGCGTGCTACAACGGGGATGTCCGAGGTTTTCTTTATTATGTTATGTTATGTTATTAAGTTATGGCTTGGTATTTGTGTTAGTTTATGCATTGTTACATGTGCTCCTAGTTATTCTCTAGTTTTCTCATGTTCATCTTGTTTGTTATTTTGTTGTCAGTGTCTCCTCGTGTTTATTACCGTTTATTATTTTGCCCTCACTGCTTAAAGTCTTTTTAGCAACACCTTAGCTCTGGTCTCTGTCTCTGCATTTGGATCCTATTCAACCACCAGTGTGACAATAAAACGCCAAGGGAAACAGTAATACATTCTGCCTGTGATCTGTGAACTTTGTACAGTATATATCCAATGTGTACACTGAATCATGCATGTTATGATGTAGATGTACTATTGACGGAAGTTCATCTTACCTTATGTATAGATTTTAAAAGTTCACATGAATCATTGGTATGCCAATGCTGGTTGTTTACAGTTTTTTATGATTGCTTTGACTCATTTTGCACAACAGAGTTTCAATGTGCAAAACTCAACACAGAATGCTATACTGCTCATTTTGGGTTCAAAATGTAATATAGCATGCAAAATAAAAATACCAGTGTCAAATCAGAGAATATTATATGCAAAAGTTTATCACAGCACCAGAACATTAGATATTTCAAACAATGAAGTTAAATCATTGCTGCATTTTCAATATACAACAGTCATCATGAAATAATGCTGCCAAACACAAAATCCTTATGATAAAAAAAAGAGTTTGAAAGTGTTTTTTGGTCATATATATAGCATGCACAATAGAAACAACTGAACCAAATGTGATTGTATTTCATGCTAAAGTTTATCATAGTGTCAGAACTGTAATGTTCCGCTCCCTTCCTGTCCGTTTTCCGTGTTTTCCTGTTTTCCCTCCGTGTCATGTTGGATCCCTTTGTCCGTGTTTTCCCCGCTGCTGCGGACTAGGCGTGTCCTTCCCTGTCTTGTTCGTCTGGTTGTGTTGTCTTACTTCCGCCTTTCACTCCCTCCCCCTCGTTGCATGCATTTCCTCACCTGGTGTTTCGCAATCACTCCCGGTTTATTTTCACACCTGTGCCTTATTTAGTCCTGTCATTAACCTCACTATATAGTCTTTCGGCTGGCTGCCAGTCGGCGCCAGTTCGTTAACTATCGTCACTTGGTGTTAGTGCTCGTCTTGTTATCTGGTCTTCTAGTGTGAACTATTCGCTTGGTTGTGGGATGTTATTCCCGTACAGCATTAGTTCTACGCGAAACTACGGATTGGTAGTTTACCTCCCGCACAATTTCCTGTCGTTTGATGTAGCTAACCTGTTTCCCTTCTCCTCCATCTAACCCAGCACCCATTCTCCCGTGGCAGTGTTCGTATCCCCCCCGTTTTCGTTGTGTGTGTTGCGGTACCTCCACCTCCAGCTCGTGTAGGCTCCGGGTTGGCTTGTTACCTGGCTACCCTCCAGTTGTTCCTGTCCGACCGAAGAAGCCAACTAGTTCTTCGGCGCCGGCTCCTGGAGCTCTGGAGACCAGTCAGCTCCTTCCGGACCTACCGCAGCTACGCCACACCACCCTGTCCTGCTGTGCTACATCAGTCACCTGTCTACCAAGCCCTGCACCTCCGTGAGAACCTCCCGGTCTTTCCCGTGCCTTCCCTTGCACTAACCCCCCTCTGTTTTGTTGTTCTGTACCGGTGCAGTCAGTCCGGTCCAGTTCCTGCCCTGCCGTAGTGAGTCGCTCCCCTGCCAGTTCCAGTCCAGTCCAGGCGTGAGTCGTACGAACTACCTGTCCAAGGTCCAGTTCCGGTTTGGAACATTCCGTTCCTGACACGGATCCCTGTGTGGACCTCCCGGTCCAGTTCCAGTCCAGTCCAGTTCCGGTTTGGAACATTCCGTTCCCGAACCTGATTCCCGTGTGGACCTCCCGGTCCAGTTCCAGTCCAGTCCAGTTCCGGTTTGGAACATTCCGTTCCAGAACCTGATTCCCGTGTGGACCACCCGGTCCAGTTCCAGTCCAGTCCAGTTCCGGTTTGGAACATTCCGTTCCAGAACCTGATTCCCGTGTGGACCACCCGGTCCAGTTCCTGTCCAGTCCAGTTCCGGGTCGGAACGAACAGTTCCAGATCCTCCAGTCCAGCTCCGGCTTGGAGCAGCCCGCCCCGGGCTTCCAGGCGAAAAACCTGTGTAATACTTGTGTTGCCTTTCCTGTACAGTGTTGGGACTACCCCAACACTTAATTTATTAAAAATACCCTTTTGTGAAATCTGTCTCCTGGTCGTTGCACTTGGGTTCGTCCCGTAACAGATACGTAACAGAACGAACTGGCCAAAAACATGGACCCAGCCGACCTGGAGCAGATTCGGCACGCCTTCTCCTGCCAAACTGCGGTCAGCGAC
Organism: Synaphobranchus kaupii; assembly: GCA_029718625.1. NCBI lineage: Eukaryota > Metazoa > Chordata > Actinopteri > Anguilliformes > Synaphobranchidae > Synaphobranchus > Synaphobranchus kaupii. Next base: position 87,886,360 of record CM056377.1, on the reverse strand, counting down.
CAACAGGGCCGTCGTTTGGATGACGTGTTGGAAGTACTGAGGGGCATCACGGAACAAGTGACGCAGCTGTCTCTTCACCAGCCGCTTCCGCGCATTCCATTGGGCTCTACTCCGCCCGCACCGGATCCTCCGGCGGACCCTCCTGTGTCCACTTCATTTCGTGAGCCTCACGTACAACATCCTGAGTTATACCGCGGGGAATTGGGGAAATGTCGCGAATTTCTCATGAAATGCGACATTGTCTTCCGGATGCAGCCCTCCTCCTTCGCCTCCGACCCATGTAAGATCGCTTTCATTATGAGCAGCCTGGGAGGAGGTGCCCTGGAGTGGGCTACATCCATCTGGGATAGCCAAGTCGCGCTCTGCAACAACTTCGCTGCCTTCACCGCCGAGATGCGGCGAGTGTTTGACCACCCTACCTGTGGGCGAGATGCAACTCAGCGCCTACTTCAGGTCCGTCAAGGGAGTCGTAGCGTCGCTGAAATGGCCATCCAATTCCGTACCCTCGCAGCGGAGTCCGGATGGAACGACACCGCCCTTCAGGGGGCTTTCCGCCAGGCACTCAGCGAGGAGCTTAAGGACCAACTTGCCACCCGTGAAGAATCCACCTCACTCAATAGCCTGATTAGCCTGGCCATAGCAATCGACAACCGTCTCCGTATCCGGGCCCGTGAGCGTGGGGGGAACCCCGGTCAGCTTCCTCACATACGCTCTCACCCTTCTGCTTCTGGATCCAGGGCGGCGTCTGGGGTCTCCGAAGAGGAGCCCATGCAACTGGGCAGAGTTGCGGTCAACTCTGCGGAGCGCCAACGTCGCCTGCGATCCAGATCCTGCTTCTATTGTGGCAAACCTGGCCACCAGATCGCCTCATGCCCCATCCGCCCAAAAGAATAGGCTCGCCAGTAAAACTGGGCGTACTGACGAGCCCTATCATACCCTGCCATGCAGCCCAGAATCGCCTGGTTTTCAAGGCCACTCTCCTGTGGAGGGACAAGTCCGAGGTCTCGTCGGCCCTCATCGACTCTGGGGCTGACGCCAACTTTATGGACACCACCTTCGCCCAGAGGGCCGGCATCCCCACGGAGCTTCTACCCTCTCCCATTACTGCCTTTGCTTTAGACGGTAGGAGCCTGGGGTTAGTGACCCACTCCACCGTTCCCTTACAGCTCGTCCTTTCCGGCAATCATCGGGAGAGCATTCAACTCCTCCTCATCAACTCAAAACAATCGTCCATAGTTTTAGGTCAGACCTGGCTCCGCCTCCATAACCCGCACATCGACTGGCAGGCCGGACGCATCCTGGCGTGGAGTGGCCACTGCCTGGCTAGCTGTCTCCGTTCCGCTCTTCCCCCTCCGGGGTCCAAGAATCCCAGCACCAACCTACCCGAACCCGATATATCCAACGTCCCCAAGCAATATCACGACCTCGGCCGGACCTTTTCCAAATCACGTGCTCTGTCCCTACCTCCTCACCGCCCTTACGATTGCTGTATAGATCTGCTGGCGGGAGCCAAACTTCCGTCCGGCCGTCTCTACAGTCTGTCGGGACCAGAGAAACTCGCCATGGAAGAATACATTCATGAGTCCCTCGCCTCGGGCATCATCCGTCCCTCCTCTTCTCCGGTTGGTGCTGGGTTCTTTTTTGTAGGGAAAAAGGACGGCTCACTACGGCCCTGCATCGACTATCGGGGACTCAATTCTATCACTATCCGCAACAAATATCCTCTCCCCCTCATTAACACTGCTTTTGAACCCCTCTCGCAGGCCGTCATTTTCACCAAGCTCGACCTCCGTAATGCGTACCACTTGGTGCGCATACGGGAGGGGGATGAGTGGAAGACTGCCTTCAATACCCCGTTGGGCCACTATGAGTACCTGGTGGTCCCCTTCGGCCTTACTAACGCCCCGGCAGTCTTCCAGGGCATGGTGAATGACGTACTGCGAGACCTATTGGGTAAGACTGTTTTCGTTTACATCGACGATATTTTGATTTTTTCTAAGTCCCCTCAGGAACACATTCTCCATGTCCGGGAGGTTCTCCAGCGTCTCCTCGAGAACCAGCTCTTCGTCAAGGCAGAGAAGTGCTCCTTCCACGTCTCTTCAGTCCCGTTCCTCGGCTTCATCATTGAGGAGGGCAGTATCCGGGCGGATCCGGTCAAAGTCAAGGCGGTGACGGAATGGCCCCAACCCACCTCTCGTAAGCACCTACAACAATTCCTTGGTTTTGCTAATTTCTATCGCCGTTTTATCCGTAATTACAGTGTCATTGCTGCCCCCCTTACCAAACTTACCTCCACTGTTTTTTCTTTCTGTTGGAACTCCGAAGCTCAGCTTGCTTTTGAACAGCTTAAAGCACGGTTTTCCTCAGCCCCTATTCTTTGTCACCCTGATCCCACTCGTCAATTTACGATTGAGGTGGATGCCTCCGACACCGGCGTGGGGGCCATTCTGTCCCAACGGGCCGCCTTGGACAACAAACTCCATCCCTGTGCCTTTTTCTCCCGGAGGCTGTCCTCCGCTGAGCGAAATTATGATGTCGGGGATCGGGAGCTTCTTGCCATAAAGCTGGCTCTTGAGGAGTGGCGCCACTGGCTGGAGGGGGCAGGTACCCCCTTTATTGTGTTAACTGACCACCAAAATTTAATTTATTTGAGGTCTGCTAAAAGGCTGAATGCTAGACAGGCTAGGTGGTCACTTTTCTTTGCCCGGTTCAATTTTTCTTTATCCTATCGCCCCGGTTCCCGCAATATTAAGGCGGATGCCTTATCCCGTGTGTTTTCCCTTCCCTCCAGTCCTGCTGACCCCGAGCCTATTCTACCAGCGTCCTGTATGGTGGCTGCGGTCTCCTGGAGGATTGAGGAGATCGTGAGGTCCGCCCAGACTTCCCACCCTGACCCCCGTAGTAACCCTAACCCCTCCCTGTTTGTTCCCAACTCCGTCCGCTCCCAGGTCCTTGAGTGGGTTCACGCCTCCTGCCTGGCGTGTCACCCAGGTTTGCCAGAACGACCACCCTCGTCAGGAGGAGCTTTTGGTGGCCCACCCTCAAGGAGGATACCCGTGCTTTTGTCCTGGCCTGCTCAGTGTGCGCCAGGAGCAAGGCTTCCCACCAGCCTCCCTCTGGTCTCCTCCTTCCCCTCCCTGTCCCGGGCCGTCCTTGGAGCCACATTGGTGTGGATTTCGTTACCGGTCTGCCGTTGTCAGAGGGCAACTCTGTCATTCTGACAATTGTGGATCGGTTCTCCAAGGCGGTTCACTTCATTCCCCTCCCCAAGCTCCCGTCCGCCCTCGAAACTGCGGAGCTCCTGGTGGTACATGTGGTCAGGCTGCACGGGATCCCATCCGACATTGTTTCGGATCGTGGGCCCCAATTCTCCTCCCAGGTTTGGAAGGCGTTCTGTGTAGCCCTGGGGGCCTCGGCCAGTTTGTCGTCTGGCTTCCATCCCCAGTCTAACGGCCAGGCAAAGAGGGCGAACCAGGACCTGGGGGCCGCCCTGCGGTGCGTCACTGCTCGCAATCCCGCCTCCTGGAGCCGTTTCCTCCCCTGGGTAGAGTACTCTCACAACTCCCTTAAGAGTACCTCCACCGGGTTATCCCCATTCGAGTGCTCGTTAGGTTACCAACCCCCTCTCCTATCGGTCCAGGAGGCCGAGGTAGCAGTCCCCTCTGTTAATGCTCACATCCTCAAATGCAAGCGCATTTGGAGACTTGCACGCACCGCACTCCTGCGTTCCAATTCCCGTTCGCAGCGTCTGGCGGACCTGCACAGGACCGCAGCCCCCAAGTACAGGGCCGGTCAGCAGGTCTGGCTATCCACATCCAACATTTCCCTTCCCTCCTCCTCTAAAAAACTTCGGCCCCGGTTCATTGGTCCCTTCCCTGTTGTATGTCTTATTAACCCAGTTTCCGTTAAACTCTCCCTCCCTGCCTCCCTCAAAGTTTACCCCGTTTTTCATGTTTCACAAATTAAGCCTGTCGCCTCCAGCCCCCTCAGTGCCGCTACCCTCCCTCCTCCACCTGTCCGGGTCATCGACAACGCCCCGGCCTACACGGTGGACCGCATCATCGACATCCGCCGTAAGGGTCGGGGTTTCCAATACCTCGTGGACTGGGAGGGGTATGGTCCTGAGGAGCGGTCATGGCTCCACAGGGGCCTCATCCTGGATCAATCACTGATCCAGGATTTCCACAGTCGCTTCCCATCCAAGACCAGGCCGCCAGGTACGCCAGGTGGCGTACGTTGAGGGGGGGGTACTGTAATGTTCCGCTCCCTTCCTGTCCGTTTTCCGTGTTTTCCTGTTTTCCCTCCGTGTCATGTTGGATCCCTTTGTCCGTGTTTTCCCCGCTGCTGCGGACTAGGCGTGTCCTTCCCTGTCTTGTTCGTCTGGTTGTGTTGTCTTACTTCCGCCTTTCACTCCCTCCCCCTCGTTGCATGCATTTCCTCACCTGGTGTTTCGCAATCACTCCCGGTTTATTTTCACACCTGTGCCTTATTTAGTCCTGTCATTAACCTCACTATATAGTCTTTCGGCTGGCTGCCAGTCGGCGCCAGTTCGTTAACTATCGTCACTTGGTGTTAGTGCTCGTCTTGTTATCTGGTCTTCTAGTGTGAACTATTCGCTTGGTTGTGGGATGTTATTCCCGTACAGCATTAGTTCTACGCGAAACTACGGATTGGTAGTTTACCTCCCGCACAATTTCCTGTCGTTTGATGTAGCTAACCTGTTTCCCTTCTCCTCCATCTAACCCAGCACCCATTCTCCCGTGGCAGTGTTCGTATCCCCCCGTTTTCGTTGTGTGTGTTGCGGTACCTCCACCTCCAGCTCGTGTAGGCTCCGGGTTGGCTTGTTACCTGGCTACCCTCCAGTTGTTCCTGTCCGACCGAAGAAGCCAACTAGTTCTTCGGCGCCGGCTCCTGGAGCTCTGGAGACCAGTCAGCTCCTTCCGGACCTACCGCAGCTACGCCACACCACCCTGTCCTGCTGTGCTACATCAGTCACCTGTCTACCAAGCCCTGCACCTCCGTGAGAACCTCCCGGTCTTTCCCGTGCCTTCCCTTGCACTAACCCCCCTCTGTTTTGTTGTTCTGTACCGGTGCAGTCAGTCCGGTCCAGTTCCTGCCCTGCCGTAGTGAGTCGCTCCCCTGCCAGTTCCAGTCCAGTCCAGGCGTGAGTCGTACGAACTACCTGTCCAAGGTCCAGTTCCGGTTTGGAACATTCCGTTCCTGACACGGATCCCTGTGTGGACCTCCCGGTCCAGTTCCAGTCCAGTCCAGTTCCGGTTTGGAACATTCCGTTCCCGAACCTGATTCCCGTGTGGACCTCCCGGTCCAGTTCCAGTCCAGTCCAGTTCCGGTTTGGAACATTCCGTTCCAGAACCTGATTCCCGTGTGGACCACCCGGTCCAGTTCCAGTCCAGTCCAGTTCCGGTTTGGAACATTCCGTTCCAGAACCTGATTCCCGTGTGGACCACCCGGTCCAGTTCCTGTCCAGTCCAGTTCCGGGTCGGAACGAACAGTCCCAGATCCTCCAGTCCAGCTCCGGCTTGGAGCAGCCCGCCCCGGGCTTCCAGGCGAAAAACCTGTGTAATACTTGTGTTGCCTTTCCTGTACAGTGTTGGGACTACCCCAACACTTAATTTATTAAAAATACCCTTTTGTGAAATCTGTCTCCTGGTCATTGCACTTGGGTTCGTCCCGTAACAGATACGTAACAAGAACAGTGGATATGTTCATCGTTGAAGTTTAATTATTGGTGCATTTTCAAATACAATGGCCATTATCAAATAATGCGGTCAAACACAAAATACTTGTTACCAAAAGGGAATATGCAATGGTCATTTCCTCATAAATACTTGAAATTATGTACAGCAATCATCCCCTGTGATAGACTGCAGTTTTGCGCTTGTGTTTTTATGAAAGACAAACAAAATATCAGATTAGATTATATGAAGTTTAATCATTAAAGAAAAATCATACAGTAATACAGTACTGTAAACTCAACTGTACAGTAAAAACAAAAGTAAAAGCAAAAACAGTTACAGTAACAACAAACTTTACTGTAAAGTTAAAAAAAACCTGCTTCTCGTGCTTAAGCATCATTTTGCCTCTCCGCTGCATTTGGCCACAGAATTTTGTCGACGTCGCATCTGATGTCTTCATTGGCAAGACAGCGCTGGTAAAATATTTTAGAGTGTCTCATCCACCCCTGACACTGCTGGGCTGTAATGTCATCGCATGCCTCATCCATGGCCTGAAGGAGCGTGTCCTGCTCATATGGACACCTATCGTATACCTTCCACCTCCAGGCGAGAAATACTCCTCGATGGGGTTCAAAAAGGGGGAGTAAGGTGGAAGGAATTGGAATCGGAACTCTGGATGGGCTGTAAACCAATGCACGATGGAAGTTTACATTGTCCCAGACAATGATGAACACCATCTGAGCTTGGTGATGAGCACCATTTGGCTGTACGAGACGGTTGTACAGCCCATCCAGAAAATGTATGAGGCGCACGGAGTTGTATGCCCCCAGCAGAGGGCCAGGCTGACCAATCAGGGATGGATGTGTGTGGGCCTGCCCAATGGTCTCAGGGCCGGGTCTAGGCAAACTAGGCATGTACAGTACCTATTACCTATATACTGTATATTTACTCTACATGGTCCATGACCATGACCACGACCACAACCCTGTCCTTCGTTACCAACCTCAACCTCACTGACCTGCTCCATGTTGTCAGAAACTGCCAACTGCCATTCAGGTTTCTAAGCAGCCTTTTATGTAGTGGTGAAGAGATTATCAATTGTGTTGCAATGCTACTCACCTGGGTAAGGTTGTTGGAAGTACTGAGACATGACTACAAACACCTGTTGAATTGATTTAGTGATCTGCATTTGTAGTAATAAACATTGAACATTGTTGTAGTATTAGGTGGCTGTATTCAGAGAATGGAGCATATGATTTAGAGTTTGGCACTTTGTATTAACGGTTTTGCACTTTGTATGTCAGCATAGGATGTAGTGCAGGGGTGTCAAGATCCGGTCCTGGAGGGCCGCAGTGTCTGCTGGTTTTTGGTGCGTTTAAGCACAAGTGATTAATTTAAGTCACTAATTGGCTAAGAAGTCCACACACCTTGTTCTCAATGCTTTAACTGGGTGCTGATTGAAAGGAAACCACAAATACCTGTAGACACTGCGGCCCTCCAGGACTGGAGTTTGACACCCCTGATGTAGTGTCTTAAGGTAAGAATTCTGCAAGTCAGTTTAGCACTTTGCGTTAACAGTTTTACACTTTGTATGTCAGCATAGGATGTAGTGTCTTAGAGTATGGCAGTAAAAAACTGTAAGCAACATTTTGCCTCTCCGCTGCATTTGGCCACAGAATTATGTCGACGTCGCATCTGATGTCTTCGTTGGCAAGACAGCGCTGGTAAAATATTTTAGAGTGCCTTATCCACCCCTGACACTGCTGGGCTGTAATGTCATCGCATGCCTCATCCATGGCCTGAAGGAGCGTTTCCTGCTCATATGGACACCTATTGTATACCTTCCACCTCCAAACTCCTCGATGGGGTTCAGAAAGGGGGAGTAAGGTGGAAGGAATTGGAATCGGAACTCTGGATGGGCTGTAAACCAATGCACGATGGAAGTAAACCAGTCTTGCACAGCCAACGCACAATGGAAGTTTACATTGTCCCAGACAATGATGAACACCATCTGAGCATTTGGCTGTACGAGACGGTTGTACAGCCCATCTAGAAAATGTATGAGGCGCATGGAGTTGTATGCCCCAAGCAGAGGGTCAGGCTGACCAATCAGGGATGGATGTGTGTGGGCCTGCCCAATGGTCTCAGGGCCGGGTCTAGGCATGTACAGTACCTATTACCTATATACTGTATATTTAGTGTACATGGTCTACGACCATGACCACGACCACGACCCTGTCCATGATCCTGTCCAACCTCAACCTCACTGACCTGCTCCATGTTGTCAGAAACTGCCAACTGCCATTCAGGTTTCTAAGCAGCCTTTTATGTAGTGGTGAAGAGATTATCAATTGTGTTGCAATGCTACTCACCTGGGTAAGGTTGTTGGAAGTACTGAGACATGACTACAAACACCTGTTGAATTGATTTAGTGATCTGCATTTGTAGTAATAAACATTGAACATTGTTGTAGTATTAGGTGGCTGTATTCAGAGAATGGAGCATATGATTTAGAGTTTGGCACTTTGTATTAACGGTTTTGCACTTTGTATGTCAGCATAGGATGTAGTGCAGGGGTGTCAAGATCCGGTCCTGGAGGGCCGCAGTGTCTGCTGGTTTTTGGTGCGTTTAAGCACAAGTGATTAATTTAAGTCACTAATTGGCTAAGAAGTCCACACACCTTGTTCTCAATGCTTTAACTGGGTGCTGATTGAAAGGAAACCACAAATACCTGTAGACACTGCGGCCCTCCAGGACTGGAGTTTGACACCCCTGATGTAGTGTCTTAAGGTAAGAATTCTGCAAGTCAGTTTAGCACTTTGCGTTAACAGTTTTACACTTTGTATGTCAGCATAGGATGTAGTGTCTTAGAGTATGGCAGTAAAAAACTGTAAGCAACATTTTGCCTCTCCGCTGCATTTGGCCACAGAATTATGTCGACGTCGCATCTGATGTCTTCGTTGGCAAGACAGCGCTGGTAAAATATTTTAGAGTGCCTTATCCACCCCTGACACTGCTGGGCTGTAATGTCATCGCATGCCTCATCCATGGCCTGAAGGAGCGTTTCCTGCTCATATGGACACCTATTGTATACCTTCCACCTCCAAACTCCTCGATGGGGTTCAGAAAGGGGGAGTAAGGTGGAAGGAATTGGAATCGGAACTCTGGATGGGCTGTAAACCAATGCACGATGGAAGTAAACCAGTCTTGCACAGCCAACGCACAATGGAAGTTTACATTGTCCCAGACAATGATGAACACCATCTGAGCATTTGGCTGTACGAGACGGTTGTACAGCCCATCTAGAAAATGTATGAGGCGCATGGAGTTGTATGCCCCAAGCAGAGGGTCAGGCTGACCAATCAGGGATGGATGTGTGTGGGCCTGCCCAATGGTCTCAGGGCCGGGTCTAGGCATGTACAGTACCTATTACCTATATACTGTATATTTAGTGTACATGGTCTACGACCATGACCACGACCACGACCCTGTCCATGATCCTGTCCAACCTCAACCTCACTGACCTGCTCCATGTTGTCAGAAACTGCCATTCAGGTTTCTAAGCAGCCTTTTATGTAGTGGTGAAGAGATTATCAATTGTGTTGCAATGCTACTCACCTGGGCAAGGTTGTTGGAAGTACTGAGACATGACTACAAAGACCTGTTGAATTGATTTAGTGATCTGCATTTGTAGTAATAAGCATTTGAACATTGTTGTAATATTAGGTGGCTGTATTCTGAGAATGGAGCATATGATTTAGAGTTTGGCACTTTGTATTAACAGTTTTGCACTTTGTATGTCAGCATAGGATGTAGTGTCTTAAGGTAAGAATTCTGCAAGTCAGTTTAGCACTTTGCGTTAACAGTTTTACACTTTGTATGTCAGCATAGGATGTAGTGTCTTAGAGTATGAATTTTGAAAGTCAGTTTGTCACTTTGCATTTTGAGTTTGTACATTGAAATTCTGCTGTGCAAAATGAGTCAAAGTAATCGTAAAAAACTGTAACAGCCTTTGGTTATGATGAAAATGTGTTCTGTAAAAGCCCACTGTTATTGTTTTTTTTTAGTTTTTCTTTTTAGTTTTTTTTTTTAACATCTGCGTATGGATTTCTGTGTGTCCCCTTCCTGTTTTTCTGAAACCTCCCAAAATCAATTCCATGCTCAAATCGTATTGACTCAGGCAAAAGGCTGAGCCGGCAGTCAATGGCAACGTCTGAGAGAAGCTGGGGGCTGTGCAGACTCACAGACGCATGGGGAGCAAAGATCACTAATGTGGGTGCCTTCCTCAGTCTAGGAGAGGCCCCAAACAGTAGCCTGGTCCTTCAGACTATCGATTATCTTGTTCCACGGAGCCGGCCTGCCGTCTGTCCATGGGGCTGGGGGGTTTGTCCAGCTGGAGGAAAGGGAGATGGAGGGAGGGGGTGTTTGAGGGGGGCTGAGAGGGTCTCCTGTTATAGCTTTTAAATGATTAAGGAAGACTGGGTACACCTTTCCTGGCGTCTTAGGTTCTGTGAGCCTGATAACCACTGACCTGTTTTAGCTGTGTGTGTGTGTGTGTGTGTGTCTTTATGCATGTGTGTGTATGAATGTCTGCACTTATGTTTTTGCGTGTGAATGTTTCTTTATGCATGCGCGTATGTGTGTGTCTGTGTGTGTATGTCTGAGCTTGAGTGTGTGTGTGTGTGTTTCATTGTAATGATACCCATTATGGTGGTTTGCGTTACAGCTGATTTGAATCTCACTTATTATTTCTAAAGCGCTACTGACCCCAGAATACCCTTTCCCACAGCACATTAGCCTGCCGATTAACACACAGCGTACCAGACCTGTACTGGAAGCAGTGACCCTTGGACGAAGTTTGACACTGTGCTAGATACTCTCGAGACCAGCTTAAGTACCAGCTTATACAGCCTGAATGGTGTGCGCTTGTCGTTAACGTTTCTCAAGTTTCTTAAGTTTTTTATTTCTTGGTAAGTGTAAAGAGTGATATTGCTCACAAAATATTTGCTTCTCACCAACTCAGGATTCAGGAAGAAATTCTGACATGTTTTTAAAAAATTGTTTTTCCCCTTTTAAAGAGACCAAAAATGAGGGGAAAAAATACATCCTTTTGAGTGATACGGATTGCTGTTTGTGCGGATCAGTAGACTTGCAGCTCAGGATGCCTTAAAGATGATGCATGACCAGGAACATTCTGCCCAGCTAGGATTAATATCTCAAAAAACTTTCTGGCCACGCTATTTTATGAAAATAATGCGCAACAAATGGGCCTACTTCCTCTCGACTCATTCGGGCTTTGGGCTGACCGACTACCCAGGTTAATGTGCTGTGGAAACACACCTGGCTCTTCTCATGCACAGGTGACCTGCAGCTAAAGCTTGCTGTACTGGACTTCCATACCAAAAGATTATTGTCACTAGGCTATAAATAAGATATGCATTCTGCCGTAATTAATATTGCCTTTCACGCCATGCTCGCCATAGCTACATGACTCTGTCACTGCGATCTGTCAAATGTCACTCGGCCATTTTCACATTTCTAACTGAATTGTCCAAGAGCTGTGATAGTGTCCAAGCCCACCTTTGCCCCCAATGTCTTCGGTCCCCACTTTGATATAAGCACATCCCCTCCTCTCATCCCCCATCCTGATCTCTTCTCCTGCCCGGTATCAGTGCCACTGAAGCCCGAGCCTGATCAATAGCAGCCGGGCCATCTCCTCCCAGCACCGGAGCAGCCAGCAGTGTCTGGAGCCTCATTAAAATTTTATCAAATACAAATCACATTGATTTTTTTTTCTCTTCCTATTAAAACAGCAGTCTCTCTCTCTCTCTCTCTTTCTCTCTCTCAGTACGAAAGGGTACTGTGCTGCCATCATTTATTCATTAATGATATGAGTACCACAATTTATTCAACCTCACGTTTTTTATCTCAGTTATGAGATATACAATTTAAAAGTGGCTTGGTGTGCGTGCCTGTTTTTTAGTTATGTATTCTCATTTATTGTCTTTTTGATTTTTGCCTGCATTCCACCAGAAGGTGATAATCTTGAAACCTGAGGCCTCCCCACTTTAACAATGAGAGGCGAGTTTCAACAGGTCAACGGCAGGCTTCCAGAAGCCTCTCTCACACAGTGATGCTAATGGCAGGAGAGTCTGAACAAGGTCAATGTTTGCATGCAGAACCTGATAATTCAGAATAATTCACACATACAGGTACATTTATACAATCATGATATGCATGTTATAACACTGAACACTGAAAAATGTACAAGATTTCAGTTTTTTTCAAAACACTGTCAAAGTCCGGCTGAATAACGGCAAAAATGTAACGTTCTCACTCCCATCCTCTTGTTTCCCGTGTTTTCCTTCTCCCCCTGTCTCATGTTCGTCTCTCCATAATCCGTTTACCCTAGCTGCAGGTTGGGCGTGGTTTTTCCCTTTGTGTCACCCTGTCTCACTACACTTCTCTCAGCCTATCCCATTTCCCCGTTTTGCATGCATTCCACACTCTCCACTCTGTTAATCACCCTCGCATACATTCGCACGTGGCACCTAATTGATACCAATTAATGTTTGCATTTAGTCACCCGGTGTTCTCTGTCCTGTGCCAGTTCGTTAATGCTCTTTGTCTGAAACCTCTGGTCTTGTCTTGATTCCTAGTATCCAGTCTAGTCTTGCTAACTAAAGTCTTGTCTTGTACCGGCGTTAACTCGCCTTTGCTATTCTGTCAAAGTCTAAGTCTGCTCCTGTCTGGAACGGCATTTCCCACTGTTCATTGATTCCTACCTCGCTATACTAACTTTGTCTGCTTCAGTCTGCCAACCTGCAGTTGTTTGCTACCCCTGCCTGTGTTGCGGTTTCCCTGCCTTCCACCTGACGTGTGTGCATGCAGCCAGGTCTCCTGCTCCACCTTTCCGCGGCGGTGCCCGCCTACTGCCAGTGCTGCGGTTGCTGTCGCTGTTGCTGCTGCTGTCGCTGCTACTGCTCTGCTGTTGCTGTGCTGCTACTGCTGCCGCTACGCCTGCGTCCTGCCCGGACTCCGCTCCACTGTCGTGCACATCTTCTGCCACTCCACTCAGCCCTGCTCCCGCTCTTCCCCTGCTCCTCCTACCTGGTTATCCGTCTCCATCTCCTACCCCTGGCCTCTCCTGCTCCCGCTGCTCCCCTGGTGACTCATACCCGGACTGTCTGTCTTCTATGTCCTCCCTATGCTTCAGGAGTACTGGTCGAAGCATAATTTATTAGAGCTACGCGCTCTGTCTGTCTGTCTGTTTGAAGTCCAGTTCCGGCTTGGAACTTTAACTGCCTTTGCCTTTCTCCCCATGCTTCAGGACTACCCTGATCAAGCAATAAAATACTGAGTATTGGCATTCCTGTGTTCGAGTCGTGCATTTGTGTCCAGTCCATTTCCGGGGTCGTAACAGAACGAACTGGCCAGCAATGGACTCAGCCGACTTGGATCAGATCCATCACGCCCTCGTCTGCCAGAACGCCGTCAGCACTCAACTGAGCCACCGCATGGATGACGTCCAGGAGACTCTGAAGAATCTCTCGGACAGTATGAGTCAGATGTCGCTGCACCAACCTCTTCCAAGGATCCATGCGGTTCCAGCTCCATCCACTCCTGAGCTGCAGCCCGCGGCACCAGCACCCTCCTCTGGCAGGGAACCCCGTGTTCAACACCCTAAGATTTATCGAGGGGATCTGGGGAAATGTCGGGAGTTTCTCCTTCAGTGTGACATCGTGTTCCGCATTCAGCCAACCTCCTTCGCCACGGACACAAGCAAGATCGCATTCGTCATGAGCAGTTTGGGAGGGAATGCCCGGGAATGGGCGACGATGCTGTGGGAGAGCCAGTCCTCCGTCTGCTTCCACTTCGCCACATTCACTGCTGAAATGCGCCGAGTCTTTGACCATCCAGTCTGCGGCCGAGACGCTACCCAACGTCTTCTCCAGATGCATCAGGGCAGCCGCAGTGTGGCCGAGATGGCGGTCCAGTTCCGTACCTTGGCAGCTGAAGCAGGATGGAATGACACCGCCCTCCAAGGGGCCTTCCTGCAAGCCCTTAGCGAGGAACTAAAAGACCAATTGGCTACCCGTGATGAATCCAGTTCTCTGAACAGTCTCATCAGTCTCGCCATATCAGTTGACAACCGCCTCCGGGCTAGGGCCCGGGAGAGGAAGAAGGGTCAGCCATGTGTTCCATTCTCCACACTCCACTCCAGTGTTTTCTCACCTCCCGTCAAAGTACCCACCTCGATGCCTGCTCCGGCAGCTGAAGAACCCATGCAGTTGGGTAAAGTATCAATCGATGCGAAAGAACGCCGCCGGCGGATCCGCACCAATTCCTGCATGTACTGTGGCAATTCTGACCATCACTTAGCCGCATGTCCGATTCGCCCCAAAAGGCGCGGCTCGCCAGTAAGACTGGGCATACTGGCGAGCCCTATCTCCACTGTCCACTGAGCTCAGAATTGCGTCGAACTCAAAGTAACCCTTCTTTGGAAAAGTCAAGTCGCTTCGTCTTTCACCCTAGTCGACTCAGGAGCCGACGCTAATTTCATCGACTCTAACTTTGTGAAAAGAACCGGAATTCCTGTGGAATCCCTGTCCACACCCATTTCTGCACTCGCATTGGATGGAAGAAGTCTGGGGCTAGTCACGCAGTCCACCGCTCCACTCCAGCTTGTGCTGTCCAGTAATCACCACAAAACTATCCAGTTCTACCTCATTCACTCCACGCAATCCCCCTTGGTGCTCGGCCAAACCTGGCTACGCCTCCGCAACCCGCACATCAACTGGCGCACAGCCCAGGTTCAGGACTGGAGCTCCCACTGCCTGGCTAACTGCCTACGATCGGCCCTACCCCCTCCGGGAATAAACAGGGCCTCACAAAACCACCCTGAATCCGATTTAACCTGTGTACCTAACCACTACCATGATCTGTCTCAGGTTTTTAGTAAATCCCGTGCTGTGTCCTTGCCTCCTCACAGACCTTATGATTGCTGCATCGATCTGCTGGCAGGAGCTAAACTACACTCCGGCCGACTCTACAGCCTATCGGGTCCTGAAAAAGCAGCAAAGGAAGCCTACATCCACGACTCCTTGGCATCAGGTATTATCCGACCCTCCTCATCTCTGGTGGGGGCGGGGTTCTTCTTCGTGGCAAAAAAGGACGGGTCGCTCCGACCCTGTATTGATTACCGGGGCCTGAACGAGATCACAGTACGTAATAAATACCCTCTGCCTTTAATCAACTCTGCTTTCGAACCCCTGCATAACTCCACCATCTTCACTAAACTCGACCTCCGCAACATGTACCACCTGGTCCGGATCCGGGAGGGGGATGAGTGGAAGACGGCGTTCAACACCCCTCTCGGACACTTCGAATATCTGGTGGTCCCGTTCGGTCTGACTAACGCCCCAGCTGTATTCCAGTCCATGGTCAACGATGTCCTGCGGGATCTGCTGGGACGGTCTGTATTCGTCTACATTGACGATATTCTTATTTTCTCAAAAAACCCTCAGGAACACGTCATCCATGTCCGTCAGGTTCTCCAAAGGCTTTTGGAGAACCAGCTGTTCGTGAAAGCAAAGAAATGCAGCTTCCACGCCCCGTGTGTGCCCTTCCTGGATTTCATCGTTGAAGAGGGGAGAAAGGGCGAAGATCCAAGCCGTGACTGACTGGCCCCAACCGGCCACATGTAAGCACTTACAGCAGTTCTTAGGCTTTGCCAACTTTTCCCGCCGGTTCATCCGTAATTACAGTGTGATAGCTGCCCCCCTCACCAAACGAACCTCCACTTCAATCCCCTTCGGCTGGAATTCCGAGGCGCAACGGGCATTCGATCTCCTGAAAACCCGGTTTTCCACCGCCCCCATCCTCTTTCATCCTGACCCGGACCACCAGTTCGTCGTTGAGGTGGACGCCTCCGACACTGGCATAGGGGCCATTCTGTCGCAGCATGCAGTCCAGGACAACAAGCTCCACCCTTGCGCCTACTTCTCCCGGAGACTCACCCCGGCAGAGAGGAATTTACGACGTCGGGGACCGGGAGTTACTCGCCATAAAGCTTGCCTTGGAGGAATGGCGGCATTGGCTGGAGGGGGCAGGTAAACCCTTCATTGTCCTGACTGACCACCACAACCTCATGTACATAAAGTCTGCTAAGAGACTTAATCCCAGCCAGGCACGGTGGTCTTTATTTTTCAATCGGTTCAATTTCACCGTCACCTTCCGTCCCAGCACCCGTAATGTCAAACTTGATGCACTGTCGTGAGTCTTCTCTCCCCTTGCCAGACCTGCTGTTCCGGAGCCCATCCTACCGGCATCCTGCGTCGTGGCTGCGGTCTCCTGGAAGATCGAGGAGGTCGTGAAGGCCGCCCAGGCCTCCCACCCGGATCCCCACAGTAACCCTAACTCTACCCTGTTTGTCCCTGACTCCGTCCACTCCCAGGTCCTCCAATGGGTCCACGCCTCCCGTCAGGCCTGCCACCCAGGGATCGCCAGGACGACCGCCCTGGTCAGGAGGAGTTTTTAGTGGTCCATCCTGAAGGGGGATACCCGTGCCTACGTCCTCGCCTGTCCAGTGTGCGCCAGGAGCAAGGCCTCCCACCAGCCTCCCGCTGGCCTCCTTCGCCACCTCCCCGTCCTGGGCTGTCCTTGGAGCCACATTGGGGTGGATTTCGTAACCGGTCTGCCCCCATCGGATGGCAACACTGCCATCCTCACCATCGTGGACCGGTTCTCCAAGGCGGTCCACTTCATCCCCTTACCCAAACTCCCGTCCGCGTTTGAGACAGCGGAGCTCCTGGTGCTGCACGTGGTCAGGCTGCATGGGATCCCCTCCGACATCATCTCAGACCGTGGGCCCCAATTCTCCTCCCAGATCTGGAAGGCCTTCTGTGCGGCCCTGGGCGCCTCTGCTAGCCTGTCGTCAGGGTACCACCCGCAGTCGAACGGACAGACGGAGATGGCCAATCAAGACCTGGGAGCTGCCCTGCGGTGTGTGTCAGCACGCAACCCCTCCGCCTGGAGCCGGTTCCTACCGTGGGTAGAATACGCACACAACTCCCTGAGGAGTACCGCCACTGGGATGTCCCCCTTTGAGTGCTCCTTGGGGTACCAACCACCCCTACTGCCGGTCCAGGAGGAGGAGGTCGCCGTCCCGTCGGTGAGATCCCACCTCCTCAGATAAAAGCGCATGTGGAAGCTGACACGCACCGCTCTCCTCCGCACCAACTCCCGTACCCAGCGCCTGGCGGACCTTCATAGGACCGCAGCCCCGCAGTACAAGCCCGGACAGCAGGTCTGGCTGTCCACCTCCACCATCCCTCTGCAATCCACATCTAAGAAACTGCAACCCCGATTCATCAGTCCCTTCCCCATCCTCAGCATCATCAACCCGGTAACCGTAAAATTATCACTCCCCGCCTCACTTAAAACACACCCTTCCTTTCATGTCAGTCAGGTCAAGCCTGTCGCCTCCAGCCCTCTCAGTGCCCCCGCAGACCTCCCGCCACCACCCCGGATGATTGAGGACACCCCGGCCTACACGGTAAGACGCATCCTTGACATCCGCCGTAGGGGCCGGGGCTTCCAATATCTCGTGGACTGGGAGGGGTACGGCTCCGAACAACAGTCCTGGCTGCACAAGAGGCTTATCCTGGATCACTCCCTCATCCAGCAATTCCACGAACAGTATCCCCAGAAACCCAAGCCTGCGTGAACGCCAGGAGGCGTCCGTTGGGGGGGGGGGGGTACTGTAACGTTCTCACTCCCGTCCTCTCGTTTCCCGTGTTTTCCTTCTCCCCGTCTTGTGTTCGTCTCTCCATAGTCCGTTTCCCCTAGCTGCAGGTTGGGCGTGGTTTTTCCCTTTGTGTCACCCTGTCTCACTACACTTCTCTCAGCCTATCCCATTTCCCTGTTTTGCATGCATTCCACACTCTCCGCTCTGTTAATCACCCTCGCATACATTCGCACGCGGCACCTAATTGATACCAATTAATGTTTGCATTTAGTCACCCGGTGTTCTCTGTCCTGTGCCAGTTCGTTAATGCTCTTTGTCTGAAACCTCTGGTCTTGTCTTGATTCCTAGTATCCAGTCTAGTCTTGCTAACTAAAGTCTTGTCTTGTACCGGCGTTAACTCGCCTTTGCTATTCTGTCAAAGTCTAAGTCTGCTCTTGTCTGGAACAGCATTTCCCGCTGTTCATTGATTCCTGCTTCGCTATACTAACTTTGTCTGCTTCAGTCTGCCAACCTGCAGTTGTCTGCTACCCCTGCCTGTGTTGCGGTTTCCCTGCCTTCCACCTGACGTGTGTGCATGCAGCCAGGTCTCCTGCTCCACCTTTCCGCGGCGGTGCCCGCCTACTGCCAGTGCTGCGGTTGCTGTCGCTGTTGCTGCTGCTGTCGCTGCTACCGCTCTGCTGTTGCTGTGCTGCTACTGCTGCCGCCCTGCCGCTACGCCTGCGTCCTGCCCAGACTCCGCTCCACTGTCCTGCACATCTTCTGCCACTCCACTCAGCCATGCTCCCGCTCCCGCTCTTCCCCTGCTCCTCCTACCTGGTTATCCGTCTCCATCTCCTATCCCTGGCCTCTCCTGCTCCCGCTGCTCCCCTGCTGACTCATACCCGGACTGTCTGTCTTCTATGTCCTCCCTATGCTTCCGGAGTACTGGTCGAAGCATAATTTATTAGAGCTACACGCTCTGTCTGTCTGTCTGTTTGAAGTCCAGTTCCGGCTTGGAACTTTAACTGCCTTTGCCTTTCTCCCCATGCTTCAGGACTACCCTGATCAAGCAATAAAATACTGAGTATTGGCATTCCTGTGTTCGAGTCGTGCATTTGGGTCCAGTCCATTTCCAGGGTCGTAACAAATAACTAATTATTGAACGGCTATCCCATTTACGCCATCTGACATTTTAGCTAGATTTCTAGCTAGATAAGTGCATGAATGACAGCCATAGACTGTTCTTGTGTCCCTAATATGAAATGTTTTACTATAATCTAATCTGTGAGTAAACCAGTGTTGGTGTATACAGCCAATTAGCTAATTTAGCCAAAGAAATTGGTGGAAACAAAATCCTGCATAGATACACACCAGCCCTCCAGGACTGGAATTGCCCGCCTCTGACATGTATGTGTAAGATTATTTTGAGACTGGTTACCAAAAAAAGCATAAAATATGAGATACAGTATTTCCACAGAAAATACGCCATTGGTATCTGTAACACTGATATAATGAGTACACTGCAGTCTGATCTGCATTTGTACTTCTCTTTGGGCCAAATTACTATATCCAACAATAATAAATAAATAAAATGAGATCCACATGTCAATTCAATCATGTACACACAGGATCAAACATGTCATATAGGGCCTGATTTACTAAGACCTTTAGCATGTGCAAAACCTTTTAGCACATGCAAAACTGACAGCACAACCAATGATTGGTGCAAAACAAATACCATGATGAATCATTGGTCATGTTATTCGTTTTGCGTGTGCAAAAAGGTTTTGCACATGCTAAATGTCTTAGTAAATCAGGCCCTTAGTGGTTAACCACACAGATTCTAAAGAGTGCAAAAGTGCAGATTGCTTCTCCGTCCATAGTGATAAAAGTGGACTATTGCAGTGTTCATTTTAAAAGCCTGATTGCTGCTGGAACACATTTTTCCTCCTGTGTGTCCCGCAGCGAGGTACCAGAAAGCGTCACTCTGAGAATTCAGGGTGGAGGATGTGGGACTCATCTCCCAGAATTCCAGAGGCATTTTTGAGGGACTGTTGGGAGCGGAATTCACCGCAATTTCTCTGGGAGTTGCCAATGATTTTGGAAATGATGCTGACAACACTCAGCAGATTTCTATATTTCTATCCTTTTGAGCGAGGGACGTAAACCAGCTGATAAAATAAATAGAAAGCTATCGTTTCATTTTTTATTTTTTTTGCGCTGTCACAGTTTACAGAAAAGAGCGAGTGCGATCTCCCTCAGTCTCCAGTGCAGGGGATACCCAAAGGACGTGAGCTCCTGTCTGCTCCTGGATCTCCAGTGCAGTCTGGAGCAGAGGGAGCCGAGTGATCTGTGACACAGAGAGAGCTGAGCAGGAGGAATCAGAGGTAGTGCAAGACTGAGGATCTGCTGCAGAAACACAGATACAGGCTTAACAGAGACACAGCAGAGGGAGCTGTTTCCCATAGTGCATGTAGACGTCCTCATAAATGTATGTGTACATGATTCTTTTGTCCTTGTATTTGCATATATACATGTATGTGCATTGTATATATGGGTGTGTGTGTGTGTGTGTGTGTGTGTTTGTTCGTGCAACATGTGTATGTACCGTATGTACTGTATATTTCTTTGCACGTGTGAGTGTGAGTGCACGTGTGTACACTGTACTTATGCGTTTGTGTAAGAGGACATTACTTGCATTCTGCTTGTACAACAGCATATCAGTGCATTTGTACTGTCAAATATGTGCCTTCACAGCAGCAAAGCAACACCGTCATAATGACAAAAATTTGATTTGAGTTAACTATATTGTTCTGTACCCATGCAATCAGAACACAACAGCATGTTATGTACATGCCTCCATGCATACTGTAGTACATGACGCTAAATCCTGCATGGGGCTTTCTTCTCACAATGTTGGTTAAAGATAAACCAAGCTCAATCGTAAGTAGTCCATGGTTTCAGGAATAGGCTGTCCTATGTAAAAAATTGCTGAACCATTACCAGCCATGTAATTTCAAGATCTTGAAAGATATGAAGATATGAAAGCTTTCAGAGGATGCAGCCCTTCCTCTCACACTGGCAGCGGCTGTACCGCCAAAACCTAACCTTCTCTGGTGTGTGAGAAAAGCTGTCTGTCAGTACAAAGAGAGACCTTTGGCTAACCCTTAGCTTAATATGTAAAGCACACACACTCACCCAGTACTTGGACATAGCAAATACCGGTGGCCAAATTAATCAAAAATAATGGGCCCACACTGGACTCCCTGGCTTTCAAACACAGTACAGCGTGAGGTCAGACTGAACACGTTTTCTCTTATTAGCGCACGCTGGACAGAGTCCAGTGTCAAGAAACCAGATATGGCCCTAGCATTTGTGAATTCACACAGCCTGCTTCAAAGACGAGAGAAATCGGCTGGGAAACTCTCCCGCAACTCTGTGAAAACCGCACAGAGCAGCTAGGGGGCGCGGAACAGGCCCCGCGGCGGATGACCACGGGTATTTTCTTTACTAATCATTTGTCTCGTGTTCCGCTTGTTCGACAGGCCTCGCTGTTTTATCTCCTCCGGTCACCCAGCCATTCATTACCCCTCGTTATGCTGCGGCTAACTTGGGGGGGGGTTTCCACGGTGACAGTAGATTTGCCAAATGAGGCAGTGGCCCGATGACGCTCGGTTACACTGCTCTAGGCCCCTCCTTTGTTCTGCGATAGACAGCATTGAGAGACAGGGGAGCAACGGGCTTGAGTAAACATGACCTAATGAGGTCCGTCTGGCAGCGGGCGGAGGGGACGCGGTGGGGGGGCACGGCCGGCGGAATCGCCACTGTCCTCCATGATGCCCCCGACAGTTGCGAAGGGGGGTCTCTTCCACTGTGTTGGTCCGTGCAAGGAATGTCACCTGTCACTTATGCTCTGCTTGAGAGCACGAGTAAAGAATATCCCATCTCAGGGTCCAGTTGGGACAGAGGGTTTTAAAATCCAGTCACATGACACATACCATATCGCAGTAGTTGTTTCCCATCACATAAACTTTGGTGTAGCTCTGCCAGTCACAGTCACTCACACAAAACACAGGGCACATGCTGTGTTCGTGCCCTAATGGGACCCAGTTACATGCAGGCAGGTGGAGGTTCTCCTAGACGCAAACAGGGTGAAGAAGGATAGGAGAAGAGGAGGGCAGCAGCCTCTCTCTCCCTCTCTCGCTTTCTCAGGGTGGCGCGTTCCTCCTTCCATAATATAGCTTTACACTGTCGTCTGCCCTCAGCTCCCTTCCTTTCTCCGGTGCCTTGAATTAAAGTGACAGTGGCTCTCATTAAATACGAAACACCAGTGAAATTGACCCTTGATTTCTTGGGGGACCTCTCATCCCCCTCACCTCCCCCCCCTGCCGATTTGGGCAGGAGTCCCGCCACAGTGGGAATCTGTGTTACTGAGGAGGTGTGAGATGGCGGGGGGGGTGCATGGGTACGGTGGACGGGAGGGCGGGGGCGTGGGTCTGGGGGAGAGGTCCTTCCCCTGACCGGGCGGTGACACCAGCGGCCGATGAATGCCCAGGTCTGTTGCTGCTCTTTGAGGAAGTGTTCTGTTAGGATAAATGCAGGACTGCCTGCTATTTCACTTGGCTTGCTCCTGACCGATCAGTGAGATGTTTTAGTTCCGCTCCAAGCTTCCTGCTTTCTTTATATCAGCCTATTTTGCATCCCCCCCCCAACAACACAAACAACAACACTTCCCCTTCACTTCCAGTATAAATATGTTTTTATTCATTGATTGGAGACATACACATAGCCTCAGAGCCCAAACACATACAAGTGCATCTCTATAAAATACATGCATTGAAACTACTGAAATGTATAAATTTCCACTGTTTGGGGCTTTGAACCCCATTGCAGCCAGATAGCAATAATGCAGCTGCATTAGTAAGCAGACGTTTTTGAAATGTTTAGAACAGTGTCACAGTGTTTTGTAACTGTTTTTCAGATAGATGCTCATGTACTGTGTAACCAGCTTGTTCTTTTTGTTGCTCCTGTGATGCACATTTTAAAATGGCGGCCCTTTTCTGTCAAGAAAATGTTAATTAATAGCATAAGAACATAAATTATAATGAGTTAATTTATGCATGTTGCAAGTTCTTTGAATTCTCTGAAAAAGTAGCTATCCTTATTAAATTAAGGGTTACTGTTTTGAAAATGAATTAATATAATTTGAAAATGAATTCAAGAATTTATATATTAACTCTAATTCAGCTGCTGGGCTGTGACAAGGACTACATCAGCATACCACAGGAAGCAAAGATTGAGAAATGGTATGTACAAAGGTCCAGGTAGCAATACCATGTACAATATAATATGATAAGCTCTTATATAGCATCTTTTTATGAAACTCCCAGGGTGCCTTGTAAAGAAACTCAAATAAAAGACATCATAGTCAGCTAAACTAAGGAATATGCACAGATGAATAAGTAAGTTTTAATGCCTGATGTAAAAGAACCAGTTGTAGCTGCATCTCTGATTTGACTCGAAATTTAAATCCAGAGACAGTTTGACCCCATACTGTTAAAACGACTGTGATGTACCAAGACATCAAGAATAGTGACTTTAATTGGAATGTTGCAAAATATCAACTTCACTCTAACAAACTGTTAGCCTGTCCATGCTGTAAACTTTTAGCCTTTATTATACACTTACTTCCGGGGTTTCACTGAGTATATTCGGGAGCACACTTTTCAAGAAGTACACAAACATTTTGGTTGCATAAATATGATGTGAAGCTTAGTTTTTTTTTTTAAATGAGGCGCAGCTTCGCTGACGTTTTCCTTTAGATACAACAAAAAAAAAACATGTGACATGACCGTGCAAGGGTGGGGCACAGGGTTGCCAGATCTTGCAAGACTTTCCAGCCAAATGGCGACTCAAAACTAGCCCAAAATATATGTTTAACCGAAATCAATGTATTTTAATTAGAAAACATCATATTTTTACTTTTTAAGATAAGTGTGTGCTTTGCGACTTTTCACTTTTTACCTGTGCTGACTGCACTTTGAAAGGAGCCCAATTTAGCTGTAAAACCGCAGACATGGCAACACTGGTGGGAGGTCTTACGACCTGCCTAGGACACTTCCACAGTATGGTTGAAAAATATTATGCCGGTTATTTTTTGCGGACTGCACATCACATGCTACAAAGTGCGCATTAAACAGCACACTTCTTTTTTTTCTTAAAATTTGTTTCTGATTTTTCCCCATTTTCTCCCAATTTAGTAGCCAATTGAACCCCTATTCTAATTCAATTTCCCCCCTGTGTAGCAACCGCTAGAGAACCACCGCTACACAACCCTGTCAGCCGGTAGTAGGAAGGAGGTCGCCACGTCCTCTACAGGGCGCGACTCCTCGAGCTCCTGACCGTGAATCCAGCTCGCCCAGGGCCGCTATGCGTGCAGCGATTCTCTCCGAGCCCCTCCCCCCACCCGGAAGCAGCCGCCAATTGCTGCTCCCACAGGGCGCCGGCCATGCTCGGATCTGGCAGGACCGGGGCGCGAACCCCGATCCTCGGAGCACAACTGCACAGACTGAAAGTCGGCGCTCTTACCATTGTACCACGCGACGCCTTAAACAGCACACTTCTGCCAGTGCACTCTATACGCAGGAGACAGGGCACAGTAGATAGGGATGGCTAGTTTATTGTAAAAATGTTGCGGCAAGTGCAAAACCCTCACTCCTGGACCAATGAGGAGACAGAAGTCTCGCTGTCAGTTTGCGTTTAATCATAATATTGTCTCAATATTGTGAGGTAGTTAATAAATCTCTTGCCTTGTCCTTGCTTCCTCACAGACCATATGACTGCAGTATCGACCTGCTTCCTGGGGCGGCACTCCTATCCAGCCGTCTCTACAACCTGTCCGTTCCTGAGAGGGTTTCCATGGAAACGTATATTCATGATTCACTGGCTGCAGGTATTATCCGACCCTCTTCATCCCCGGTGTAGGCAGGATTCTTCTTTTTCTCCAAAAAGGATGGTTCCCTTCGTCCCTGTATTGATTACCGTGGCCTTAATTCCATCACCGTCCACAATAAATATCCACTGCCCCTCATCAACTCTGCTTTTGAACCCCTTCATGGTGCCACCATCTTCTCCAAACTAGACCTCCGAAATGCCTACCACCTAGTCCGGATCCGGGAGGGAGATGAGTGGAAGACGGCGTTCAACACCACCCTGGGGCACTTCGAGTACCTGGTCATCCCGTTCGGGCTTACTAACAGCCCCAGCTGTGTTCCAGGCCTTAATTACTGATGTCCTCCGTGACCTCCTCAACCGGTCAGTCTTTGTATATCTCGATGATATTCCGATTTTTTCCAAAAACCCCCCAGGAACACGTTCTGCATGTGAGGCAAGTTCTCCAAAGGCTGTTGGAGAACAAGCTCTACGTCAAGGCAGAGAAATGTGAGTTTCACATCCTGTCTGTATCCTTCCTGGGTTTTATCATCGAGAGTGGCAAGATTAAACCGGACCCTGCAAAGATCCAGGCCGTGGCGGAGTGGCCCCGTCCGGTATCCCGCAAACACCTACAGCAATTTGTGGGTTTCGCTAACTTCTACAGGCGGTTCATTCGCGGTTACAGCCAAATCGTCGTGCCCCTCACCAATCTCACCTCTCCCTCCGTTCCGTTTGTCTGGTCTGCTGAAGCTAACAATGCTTTCACCACTCTCAAAACCAGGTTCACCTCTGCACCCGTCCTGTCTCACCCGGACCCCGGTTGCCAATTCGTAGTGGAGGTGGATACCTCCAACTCCGGAGTGGGGGCCATCCTGTCCCAACGATCGAACGAGGACCAGAAGATCCACCCCTGTTCCTACTTTTCCCGCCGGCTTACACCAGCCCAGCTCAACTACGACGTTGGGAACCGTGAGTTGTTAGCCGTTAAACTCACCCTGGAAGAATGGAGGCACTGGCTGGAGGGGGCGGAGCTTCCCTTCATCGTTTGGAGTGACCACAAAAACCTCGAGTACATCCATTCTGCTAAACTCCCATCAAGCCCGTTAATCGTTTTAACTTTTCTATCAATTACAGACCCAGTTCCCGCAACACTAAGCCCGACGCCCTCTCCCGCATCAATTTGCCAGTCCTGCTGTCCCGGATCCCGTCGTCCCCACTTCCTGTGTGGTGGCAGTGGTTTCTTGGAGGATTGAGAAGACTGTGAAGGCCGCCCAGGTAACCCACCCGGACCCCTGCAATAACCCCAACTCCCGTCTGTTTGTGCCTGACTCCGTCCGCTCCCAGATCCTCCAGTGGGCGCACGCCTCCCGTCTATCCTGTCACCTGGGCATCCAAAGGACCATCGCCCTGGTGAGGAGGAGTTTCTGGTGGCCCACGCTGAAGGGGGGATACCCGTGCCTTCGTCCTCGCCTGTCCTGTCTGCGCCAAGATCAAGGCCTCCCATCAGCCTGCTCATCAGACTTCGTAACCGGTCTCCCCCCCTCGGATGGCAACATCGCCATACTTACCATCGTGGACCGGTTCTCCAAGGCGGCCCACTTCATCCCCCTACCCAAACTCCCCTCTGCGTCCGAGACAGCGGAGCTCCTGGTGCTGAGGAGCTCCGCTTGAGCTTGGTGAGGCTGCACGGGGTCCCCTCGGACATCGTCTCCGACTGTGGGCCCCAGTTCTCCTCCCTGGTGTGGAAGGCGTTTTTCCAATCCCTGGGCGCCTCCGCCAGTCGGTTTTCCGGCTACCACCCCCAGACGAACGGGCAGACCGAGTGGAATAACCAGAACCTGGGAGCTGCCCTACAGTGCATGTCCTCCCGCATCCCCTCTTCCTGGAGCAAGCTTCTCCCTTGGGTTGAGTATGCCCATAACTCTTTGAAGAGCTCCTCCATGGGTATGTCCCCATTCGAATGTTCCCTGGGGTACTAACCTCCCCTGTTCCTGGTCCAGGAAGAGGTTTCCGTCCCGTCCGTCCAGGCCCACCTCCTCAAATGTAAAAGGATCTGGAGGATGGCATGCACAGCACTCCTAAGCACCACTTCCCGTACCCAACGCCTGGCCGACCTTCACCAGACCGCAGGCCCACAGTACGTTCCGGGACAGCAGGTCTGGCTGTCCACGTCTTCCATTCCCCTTCAGGCCACGTCCAAAAAGCTCCAGCCCTGCTTCATTTGTCCCTACCCCATCTCCGCCATCATTAACCCCTCCTCTGTCAGACTCAAACTCCCTTCCTCCTTTAAAATCCACCCCACCTTCCACATGAGTCAAGTCAAGCCCGTCTCCTCCAGCCCGCTCAGCCCTCCTGCCAAGCCCCCTCCAGCTCCTCGGATCATCGACAACGCGCCCGCCTACTCCGTCAGCTGCATCAAGGGCATCTGCCGCAAGGGGCGCGGATACCAATACCTGGTGGACTGGGAGGGTTATGGGCCCGAAGAACACATTTGGATTTCCGGCCAGCTTATTCTGGACCCCTCCCTCATTCGGACTTCCACCGGGCTCACCCACACAAGATCCAGCCTGGTGGCATGCCTGGAGGCGTTCCTTGAGGGGGGGGGGGGGGGTACTGTTACGTCTGCCGCTCCTTTCGAATCCACCCTCCTATCGTTCTCCGTTTCCCCCATTCCTCTTGTTTCATGTCATGTTCTTCCTTTTATCCAGTCTGTCTTCTGTGTTGTGCAGGCTGGGCGTGGCTTCCCTGCTCGTTTCCTCATTCCCCTCTCATTACCCCACAGCCTATCACTCGCTTTCCCTGTTCACATTCCACACGCACTCTCATTATCTCATTCACTCTCGCATACATTCCGCACGCTGCACTCATTAGTCTCCCTATTTATTCTCCCTTCTCTGTTTGTCTCATCGCCAGTTCGTTCCATCAGGTCATGTTTGTCAGACGTATTGCTCGGCCATTGTCTGTTTGGTTTGTTAACCTGTCTAAGTCTGCCTTCTTTCAGTTCGCCAGCCTGCTTCCCCGCTCCGCTTCTGCCTCGCCAACCCTGCTTCCTGTCCATCACCAGTCCGTCTGCCACTCGCCCAGCTCCTGTTCGCCCTGTCCCGTTACCTCATGAGTCCCTTGTTATCTCGCCAAACCCGTATCCAGACCTTCTTCTTGCTCTCCGAGTCCTGCATTTGGGTCCAGTCCAGTTTGGGGGAAACGTAACACAACCATGGTCAAAACTTAAAGGTATGCAATGTAGTTTCATTGTAAACAACTCGTTCTTTGTTTACATTCAAATTTTATCCCCAAAAAACATCGTATGTGTCCTTGTAATGTTTTGAATGCTACACTGTTGACATCCCGCCACCATTTTTAAAGCCAGCTAAAATTGTGTAAACGTCAGTCATGAATTGGTAGTACCGCTTCAACGGAGTGGGCAACGCCTGGCCCTCTCGTTCATAGCTAACAATTAGTAAAAAACAGAGCACAAAAACAATAAAAAAGATAAAAACCCTCTGGGAAGCTTACTAGTTACTGCCAATGCTAAAACATCAGTTAATGTTACAGTAATGTCTACCTAAGTTGTTGTGAGCCAGCAAACGTGACTTACCTGTCCAGTAGAAATAATGCCATCTCTGCGTCTGTACGGAATCCCCTCTCTGACTTCAACTTTCTCCACCTGGGAAAAAGCCTCTTCACCTATATTTATTTTACGTAGTTTTTCCCCCCATTAATTTTCTACATTCCACTTCTCGGCCTGGCTTTGTTTTTTCTCCTCTCGCATCGCTTCCTCCAGTCCGCGTCTGCCAGTCAGGGAAGTTTCCTTGTTGGAACTTCACAATTAAGCGCCATTCCACTTGCACTTGTCCTAGTAGGAGCTTGGAAATTCTGACTTTCCGAGTCTGGAACGCAGAATCCGTGCGCATGAACGTGCGCCGGCTTTTTGAATTACCTATAGTAGGCTAGAGCAGAGATACTGAAGAAAACCTTTTGTCGTTAGCGGCTAAAACTTGCCAGCTAAAAATTTGATTCAGATTTAGCTATCCCATTCCAATGTGGAGACATTTTCATGATATCGAACCACCAAAGGAAAAAGAAGAGACCGAAAAATTGCGTCTGCCATCCAAAAAAAGGGTCCAGGGATGCCTACAGGATGTCACTTCAGTGCACAACCATGTCCATTTGTAATGTGAACTTCCAATTCATTTTATGAATGAATGCATTATTATTATTCATTTAATGCATATCACTGGTGAAAATGTATTGCTCAGTGTTATGAGCTCATATTTGAACTAGATAACTGGCTAACACATGAAATAACGAAAAATATTGGGAAATTGGCCGGATTTAGTGATTGGTAACTAGCTAGCTATACCAGTAACTACCTAGCTAGCGAGTTACCAATCGCATAATGCACAGCTAGTTAGCTAGCTACAAACACAATATACACAATGCCTGCTCAGCTGGCAAGCACGTAACTGTTTTCTCATTCTCTTTTAACTCTATAAACTTCACCCCTAGTGGTTTGAGACGTATCCGTCTCAATTACAGTATTCATGTTCATCTGAAATTATAAACTACAGCTTTAAAGGTTGTATCAGCGATTTTTGGTGGAAACATAAATGATCACATTCATCTGATTTTTCCTCACGATCCGCTAGCTGCCCGCCCCATAAGCAGGCCGTCAAAAAACCGCGTCTCTGTAGGCAGCCTATGCTCCGAGATCGTACACAAAAACAAATGGTACTACCAACCACTCAAAACCAAAATAAACAGTATTCCAACCAATCACAATGATCTGCACAAACGCTAATACTCTTATCTCGCTGAAATCTTGACGGATTTACAAACGGTTTGGTTTCTTACAAACGTTATTAACGTGGTTATAATTCTGGATGCTTGAACACTATTTTTTAAAACATAACATAATTATTCATAAGTATGTTTGTTTGGGATTTCGCTTCAGAAGTGACGTCACCCAAAAATCGCTGATACAACCTTTAAGAAAACCCCGAAAATTTTGACGCAGTATTTTTTTTAAAGGGTAGCTTCTTGCGAAAACCGCAGCTTCTCCAGTTACACTGCCGTGCAATAAATTAGGAGGGTGCTATTAGTAGCCCACAGCACTCACACACCCTCCTCTGGCTACAGCCACAGACTGTAAAATGCATCAAATGCACCGTTTATACACGCTAAGAAAATCATGTTGACGTATAGAAACAATAATATTTTTTTAAAACGTTGTACAAATGAGTATTCGCCGTTTTCCCTTGCTTACTGTACTATATAGTACCTGATCCACTTTCGGTTTAGAAGACACCTCATTTTTTGCTCCAAAATCTCTCGTATAAATATGTTTAAGAAACCAAGTACTTACCAGTATATTCAGCTACAGCTGTTTTCTCATGAACCCTGAAGAGTTTATCTTTTTATATTTCGCCAAAGTCCCATACAGTCGACATTTCCGCAGTGACCTCCCCTCGCACTGAGCGCTGAAATTCGTTGCTGTACTTGTGTGAATACGCACGCGCTTTCGTACGTTCTTTTTTAAACGTATTTAAATACATTAGGCGACGTATGTTATGGTTATTATATATATACTGTATGTGACTATTCTGAAATAAATGTATTCTGTAGCAAATTTCTGAATGATACAGCTTCTTCTTCAGTTCAAACTTAAAACCATGGATTTTGCAGGGAATATTTTTTTAGATACTGACATTTAAATAAAACTAGTAGAAACCAGGAGGACATTGCCTCAAAAGGGCCAAAGTATTAAATATTTTTAGCTGCGACCAGCAGCTAGTGTAAGTCACTCTGAGGTTGGTCTGTCTGTCAGAATATTTTCTGCTGCTTTGTAGTGCGCTTGATCTGGGTTACCCAGAGTGATGTGTGCAGCGCGTCAGTGTTTTTGAGTTTGAGAAACCGGCCACCTGCGATTAGACGAGGTGAATCGCCTGCAATGGCAAGCAACGACATGGGACATTCTGAGACGGGGTAGAGGTCACTGCAATTCCTCTCTGCAACATTCTAAAACGGTTTTGTTGCATTGCGAATCGTTGGTCTGAACTGGCCTTTACGTAACATTGCGCGGATTATTATATAAATTTAAGTTAAATTTAAAAGATCAAATGATAACGTTGGTATTTTGAGTTATCTGTTATCTGTTCAATTTAGCATGCGTTTCCATGTTACTTTTAATTAGCTAGTGTTAACGTTAAATACGGCCGGTGTTATTGTCTTGCCTGATAGTTACAGCTAAACTATCATTAGCTAATGTTAGCTAACCTTAAGGGCCGAAACATAACTCACGGAAAAACGTAAACGTGGACGCTTCGAGCTACAAAACTGTAGCCATGACATTTTCTGTTGCCATGACATTTGTGAAAGACAAACCAGAGCGTTGCAGCGAGGGACGCTATAGCAGGCAACAACAATAAATTACTTTCTTGTTCGATCTCTGCTTTCCTCTGGTTTGTCTTTTACAAACGTCATTGGAAAATAAAATGAAGCATCCACGTTCACGTATTTGCCTGAGGTGTTTCGGCCCTTAAGGTTTGCTAACGTTATCTAATGTTAGTTTGGCTACACTGCCTAGCCAAACAAAAAGTTGCACACTCTAATATTTTGTTGGACCGCCTTTAGCTTTGATTATGGCGTGCATTCGTCATGGCAGTGTTTCGACAACCTTATGCAATGTCACAACATTTATTTCCGAGTTGCATAAATTTTTGGCCGAGATCTTGTATTGACGACGGGAGAGTTGAACCACTCCGTAAAGTCCTCTCCAGCACATCCCAAAGACTTTCAATGGGGTTAAAGTCAGGACTTATTCATGTGTGAAAATGATTCCTCATGCTCCCTGAACCACTCTTTCACAATTTGAGCCCGATGAATCTTGGCATTGTCGTCCTGGAATATGCCCATTGATGGGATAACCTGGTCATTCAGTACATTCAGGTACTCAGCTGACTTAATTTTATTGCTGCATAACCATAGGCAAAGGGTGTGTAAGGCTGGGGAAGTCAATGCTCACTCAATCCACTAGGCTACTGCCTACTGCGGAGGGGGTAACAAAGCTGGTTGGCAGCGTGTAGCCGATTGCTGCATGGTTAAACTACCTGTACTAAGTTGGTTAGTTGGCCATTATCAACGCGTTGTCCTGTCAGTGAAGCGGCAGTCAACCTGAAGGATCATCACAGACTCACAGAGCATTTCTGGACACACTGTCACACTCTCTGTTAATGTCAATTAAAAATGTTATAAATTATGTGTGTTGGCTGCCATGCTGATAGAAAAAAACAAATCACGCATAGGCTATCTTTGCTTAAATAATTTGCCTATCAATATGACGTGAAAATGTGATCGTCAGGGGTGCTTTAAAGGGATAGTTCGGAATTTTGGACATAATGTCTCAATTACGACTTACCCATGATGTAGTTGATTGATGGAAACCATTTTCAGCTAATTCCATGCTATCCCTTCTTTTGGACATACACACGTTGCTAATGCTAGCGCAACTCTATGGCAACCAATAGCATCCACTACCAAACACACAAACACTCCACAGTGCACCCAAAGCAAATAAAATACAACGACAGTCTATCTGGGTTATTTTGAGTGTTTGTACCATCATTTTTGAAGTCAAACTATCGTTGAATCCTTTACTTTGTGCTGACCTAATATTCTCTGTGGAAGTACGGCGGCGGAGCGAATGTGGCCATTGCAACTTGTTACTTGTTTTGTTGTAGTCGACCAGTGCCGGCACTACATTTGTAGGTAATGTAAAGTATCGCTCCCCCGATAGACTGTTGTCGTATTTTATTTGCTTCGGGTGCACTGTGGAGTGTTTAAGTGCGTTTGGTAGTGGATGCTACCAGTTGCCATAGAGTTGCGCTAGCATTAGCAACGTGTGTATGTCCAAAAGAAGGGATAGCATGGAATTAGCTGAAAATGTCGTAATCGAGATATTATGACCAAAATTCCGAACTATCCCTTTAATGCACAGGATTGGCCAGAATATAATGTTGTAATTTGCCAGTGAGTGACTAATTCACTTGAAATAATGTTTTTGTTGTTAATTGGTTGTCTGGTCAGATTAATTGTATTTATTAATTAATTCATCCATTCATTTATTAATAAAAAGCAAAAAACATACATAGGCTACCGGTAGTTTGGTCAGATTCATGCAATGGGTTAGAAAAGTCATATTTAGGCTACGTCTTTGGTGCCTATCTGCCTACTGACGTGCTGATTTTGCTTGTTATTATCAGAAGAAAATGTCGGAGTTACGAAAGCACGCCAGCAGGTCACAAAAACGAAAAGAGAAAGAAAAAAATACATTTGTGAACAGGAGTTGCTACAAAAAATTCCCAAGCTAACTCGGTTTTTCAAACCTTCTTCCATTCAACCAGTGGAAAAGGGAACCATAGAAACTGCTAGCAGCACGTTAGCAAAAGCCACCAACTGACCGCTAGTCCAGCAGCAGCTAACGTTAGCTTCCTCCGTGAACTGGATTTTACGGACATAATCAAGGACTTCTCAGCCAGGAAAACAAGATGAAAGCACTTCTAAGTGTAACACCATTGTTTATTTTTTGTTGACGCTCTTGCTTTATTTGATTAATTGTGCATTGGTTAGGCCCAATTGGAAATAGTTGGCTGATAGCCCAGTTGTTGCCCTGGTGGTCAATTCAGTTGAAATGAATCTATATTTTTTTATCTATCTTTTACCAATGTATAATGCTTAGAAATGGTTTTTTGCATTGTCTGGTCAGGTTCGGTGGGTCGGGCCAGGCGAATACAACACAAATCCGAACCAAACCTAGAAGCAAAAATTCCTAGGTACCAACTTTTACCACTGGTGCTGCTATAAGAATAATGTTAACCACAGTTAAGTGTAGCCTAAAATCTTTGCCTACAGTTGCAAGGCTAAGAGACACAGACCATTAGAATAGTTTTCTTATTTTGGTGAACTAATTATTATTTTTTTACTGGCTATATTTTGTCATAGATACCATCTTTTATCAGCGTGTCATGGTAAAAAAAACACACACAAAAAACTGTTGTTTTAGAAAATCTGGCACAGAATTATTTTAGTTATAGATATTAGTTATAGACTTGTTGCTTGTCATTTTCGTGGATGGTTTTATGCCTCCCGATACACGACTACTTTACAACCAAAGCCTACATGGGCTCTTGTACTAAAAAAACTGTATTTACGGTGAAATTAATGCAAAAAAATGGGTTGCTCGCGCACTGCGTGTGCTCGCACGAAGGTGGATATCTCCCCCGCCCTAACCTAGCCTTACCCTGCAGTTGGTTCATCCTCCGCCTATGTGCATAACGTTGCTGAGCCTAGACTTGACCAATTGAAGCAACCCCAGATCATAACACTGCCTTCAGAGGCTTGTACACTATGGGCAGTTGGGCACTATGCATGGTGGGTGCAACGGCAACTTTCTTTTTGGCCAGGCAGTGTATAACTATCAGGCAACGCAAAAATACTGGCTGTGTTTAATGTTAACGCTAGCTAGTTAAAAGTAACATGGAAACGCAGCATGCCATTCCAATGTATGATATATATGGAACATCCAACATGATGCTGTTGGATGTGTGGGTGATTCTGAGTGGAACAAGGGCTCCATCAGAGGGGTGCGAGAGAGAGAGAAAGAAAAAGAGATCAGACCTTGTCAGGACCTCATCAGTTCTCCAGAGCTTGATTTCGATCCGCCACAAACGCAGGTTTTCATCACCCTCAGACAACACAGAAGAGCCCACGTCTTTGCTGATCCCCGTTGGCCCAGCCTGAATTCCGCAGATATCACTTACACAGGCAGATTGGTATCAGCGTCAACAGCAGTTAGCTGGCTGCTCCCTTCATTTTTGTTTTATTTCTTTGGCTGCGCTTCTTTAAAGTTTGCCGATGTGCGTATTAAGATCAAGAGAGCAGCATACACACTGTATGCCGCACATTGTTTTACAAGGTGATGTGTGCTCTTGTGTGCAGGAAAGCAAGATGACGGAGAAGCAGTCAGCCATATGCAGCTGGTTCAGGAATCTGTGCCTGTCACAAAATGTGTCTCAAACTTTTTAAAGCATTTTATAAAGGTACAATCAGAGGCAGACAGATGGGACTCTTAAGTGGACCATAAACACTACAACAGTGTGTATGGGGTAATGCTGATTTCCCTACATTCATAAAATGTTTTACACATGTTATGTTCAGACCAGAAAAGCTTGCATGTTACCATATATCTATATCTTTCCAGGTGAACACGCAGTGTTGACAAATGTAAAGTCCATGATTGAGCCTTATGCCATCAACAGAAATCATATTAGCTATGCCTCTGCTTTAATAAGAGGTGCACATTTTTAAAAGGGGATAGATGTAAGAAGATCTTTTTCTTTTTTTTAAATGCCCCTTTGTGTCTGTGGTCAGTGCAGATCAGAGACCGTTCTCTGTGAGGTTGACGCTAATCAGGACAGCCCATCTAACTCTATCAGGCAGTGTCTGAAGCACCCTGTAACCACCTGCCTCCCCGCCAAACCCCGGCTCCTCCCTCTTATGTCCCCTGAATGGGACTTATTGATTTGGTGTTTCTAGATCTTATAATATTCTGTCATTAGAATCATTTGTCTGACCCTGGGAAAAATGCCTCCGACCAAGAACAGAGCCCAGGGGGCAGACAAAGGGCATGTGTGTTTGGCGCCCAGTGGCATAGGTTCCCCGTCACGTTGTGCTGAAGGTCACCATGAGACCATACAAAACCGCATTGAGCCTCCCCTCTACAGCAGCTCAGAGCTAACCAGAAAGAGACAGAAAACACAGAAAACGACATCAAAGGGCGGAGCTAGCGATGAGCTGAGACCTGACTGCTTTGAAGCACATTTTCCGTTGAGGTAAATGTACCATGAGGTGTGTTTTTAAGAGTTTAAAGAGCTAAGCTATAAGGTCCCCGCTGCCGTTGCTTTTGCGGTTGCAACGCGAGCAGAAGGCCCAGGGCTGTTTTTAAAGCTGGACCGCTCAAAGCTCCACGCTCAGCTGGGTTAAACATGAAGTGAATGAACCAGAGCAAAGTGTCACACACATATTTCCTCCAATGATCCCTCCATAATTGGTAATCACACAAATTGCTGTTCTGCTGTTTTTTTCTCCAAATTTCCATGCCGATGATTTCACATTGCGAACTTGAACCCTGACAACGGCTTCATTGTTATTTCATATGTATGACTCTACTGTAATGCAAAAAAGGATATCTCAGTATGTGCACCAAAGTCATATACGTAATTAAAACAGTTGTTCTGGAGGCAGATAAACGTTCTCAAAAAAACACAGACATAAGATTAGAATCAACATGTGGCACACAGTGCCCCTCTTATTCACATGGATAGCAATGGAACAAATACACAGATGTATACATGTGCACACACACACACACACACACACACACACAGTGCTTTTCACCTCGAAATCTCAGAGTGCTTCACACTGAAGAAGGAAAACTCACCTCAACCATAATCAATGTATAGCACCCAACTGGGTGATGCGAGGCAACCAATTTGCACCAGAATTTATTTAGCATTTTGCACAGATTAAACACAACAAACATTATTTTAAATTCAGGATTATTTACAATATCAAAAACATTCTAACTAACAACAGCTTTGTGGTAGTGAAAACAGTCACTATTGTGTGAAATAGATGAGGATTTAAATTAATTTGCAGTGTTCCAGTCCACAGAGGGTTGCCGGGCTGTCCAGAATGCTTTGTGAAAGCAGAAAACAAACATAAAACTGGCAATAACAGGATTCAGAGAGCCAGATATTTCTCTCTGAACTCTGCCCATTCTCAGGAGTACCGATTCATTCTGAAAACATTTAAGCGTTAACAAAGTGAATATAATACCACAAGGTGTGGAATACGATCTCTCTTTGTACACATTTCACCAGACAGCCATATATGTGAAGTGTGAAAATGAGCAAAATATCAAATGCAAAATGTGCTATATTACAACATATTTACGATCATACCACCTATATTTCAAAATACTGTTCATCAGTTATTAAAACGTTTGTGTACGCACATGCATTCTGCGTCTACATGATTTGGATTTAATGCTTTAGCGTAGAGTAAATGTGCATTCATGTTCTGGGTGTCACTCACTTGGATATGGTTGCCAGAAATAAAAAAAATTCTGGACTCAATTTGAAAAGTGAAACATAATAAAAATGTATGCCAGTTTATTGTAATAAAGTCCAAGTTGGTTGTTCTCACTGATGTAATATTAGTAATAAATGGTGCATACCAGGGCTTAGAGATAAAGTAGTACCATGTGTTCTCATCTTTAACAAAAGTGGCTAAAACCTTGTGCACATGATTTTAACTTTAATGTGACTCTCATAATAGCCTGTTTCAAGCTGACTATAAGAGTGCTGCTTGTTGTTTAAAGCTGGAACACACACCTCCTATACATAAACTCAGTTCAACAGATGGTATAGGGGGCTCATGTTGCTGACAAGAAGACCAAACATCTCCTGTAAGCGCATATGAGCTGCAAGTCACTTTTTAGCTTATCAGAAACCATGCTTCCACAACAGAGGATGATGACAGGAAGAATTCAGGCAGGAAGATCAATAATCAGGCAGAATATAAACAGTTCCTAACCCATAGGCTCCACCTCAACACTACAGTAGGTAACCAGTGAATTTGACTTATGTTAGGTACATGATGCCAAACAACATGCAGTATGCCAGATGGAGTCCATTTAACCTGTTACACAAGAGGAAGAATAACTGTTTCCCTTCTTCTTTCTGTACCATAACTGACAGTCTGTCAAAAAAAGCAATGGAAGTAGAAGGGGGTAGCTTGATGGGGCAGTGTGCGCGTACGGATTTGGACTTCAATTGTTTCTGCTATTCAGCTCGCCACATAACATCATCTGACATAAATGACAGTAGCCGCTTGCTAATTACAGGCCAGATTGTGGTGCGAGGTTGTTGTGTCACCGGGTCTCCGGAACAATCCGGTGATTGTTCTGTGAGAAGATTGGTCCGACAAGGCCAGGCAACCCCCTCCATCCCAATCCCCCCTCCAATTATCTCCATTTATTGTTAATGCTTCAAGCATGAACAAAAAAGAGAGAGAGGGTGAACAAAATGAAAGAAATAAGACAGGAATAAAAGAAGAAAAAAATAACCGAAACAGCCACACTTCAAGGTCCTGGGAGCTGGGCAGTGAACTCTGAGGATCGGACAGCTCTGTTTACGGAACATACCGGATGGTTTAAGATGTGGTGAAGAGGCCTAATGAGCTCAGACACCACATTCCCCCTGAGTCAAGTTGGGAGAGACAACGGGATGATTATGAATTGAGTTAATGAGCCTTAATCGGACAGAGAGACAAAAAAATTGCCGTTATGATCACTGCTGCAGTTGTACCCTCCCCTGTCAGCACATGGACACTGCAGTTTGTTATGTCCTAATGAATGTTTTATGGAGAGGTTATGGCAGACATACTCCATTTTATTTTTATTCATGGTTTTAATATGTACATAAATATACATTAAGAGGGGTAATTTATAATCTGACAGCAGTGAATCTCACTCCCCAAAGTTTTTTGATAATGGGAATAATCCAATTTTCTTATTGAACTCATTATGGCCTTCATGTGATATTTTTTTTCTCCAGAAAAGGAAAATTAAATGAACAGACTGCTGTGAAAGATGGACAGTGTCAGAATGACAATATTTTACTGCCACGTCATAAGTTCTCATTTTATTATCAAGTCCCAAATGGCAACCACCCCCGCAAAGCAGTATGGAATGTCACAGAAACTATTGCCAAGTTCATCTCAGATCAAGTTGCTTGTGAAATTCTGAACACAGAAATTCAGGATTTTTGCTTGCAAGAATTTATTTGAGCTAAATGCACTTTTTACTATTTCCACACATATCACATATGGTTATAACCAAGTAAGCGGTTTTAATGTGATACAAAGCTTGGATACAAGATTTCCTGACAGAAAGTATATTTTCTATATACTTCAATATTTTGAGATGTAATCTCATTTTAGCGGTAGCTCAATCTAACACAGCCAAATGACAGGTTCCGGGGGTCCCGTGGATCAGTACCAACAGGCGCAGGTTTCATATGAACTTTGGGGGAGAGACACTGCTGGATCACCTAGTCTCGCCTAGTCAAACATCAAGTTTCACAGGCATACCAGCTAGTCTGGCAACAAATTCATATGAAAATATGGGGGTGACATGTCTCCCCCCAAACCTACGCATATGGTCATTGATGTGTTTGCTGATTTTAAAAAATTAATAAAAATATAGTCCCTGTAGAGGTGAGGAAATGATTTTGAATGTTTGTGTTTCCTTGGGAGATCTGAGAGCTAGACTATTTAGATTCATTTCAGAAAAATCAGACCTCAGTACCCTTCCAGTACACCCACTGAGTTGCAAGCAGCAGGGTGACCTGATCACTCAACCATGTGACGCATTACGGAGGAAAAAGAAAAAGACTACACAGAAAGTCTTTCACTAACCTTGTACATTCCTTCATTCTTTCTTTTTTTATCTAGTACCTCAGTCAAAGCCAGTGCTGGGGATTATTTTTGGCTTTGTATCGGCACGATTTAACAAACATCCTTAACAGGTCTTCAGTTAGTTCTGCCTCAGAGGCCTGGCAAGTTAGTGGCATAAGAAGTCCCTTTCTGTAGCAGGGGATGCTATGCTGAGCTGAACTCTCCTTCACAGATAACACCCTGCCGATGCGCTGCCCTGCTATCACAAGAGGGACGTTTCCCACAGTGAAGAACAGCGCTTCCCACAGACAGAACGGAGCACAGCAAACCCTCCCACTGCAGATAACACCAATCGTAATATTAGGAACGCCAAGTTTATCTCAACAGCCCACGGCTTGTATCCACCGCAAAATACACATTTATTTTCTCCTTTCCAAATAAATCCCTGTATCTCATCATTGGATTTAGACTCTTGTTGACAAGGGGCTCTTATTTGTGTTCTTTTCTAAAACCCGACGCTGCCAGACACATCAATACAGGATTGCTGTTCCTTTGAAAACCTTTGGAAAAGTTTTCTGCTGCCGCTCTGACCTTACTGGGGGAACTTATTTACTCTCAGTCACTTGCTTTGCACCTGTATTTTTTAACTGGGTTTTAGAAGGACTCAGTGGCACGAACTCTTGCTGTTAAATCGTATGTTGTCGGCCATTTTATGACAAACGTGCAGCTAAACATGACATTCTCTCTCTCTCGCTTACCCTTTACAAAATGTTTTGCATGGAGTGTTTTTTTTTGGAACGCTAAGTTCGTTCCTCTGACATTTTCAGCCAAACAACACGCCACGTTGCCCTTTCCTAAATCTCACCTTCAGCAGGTAGATGGTCAAAACAACGATGCTTGCGATAGCCCGGTCTCCCAGCCTGCCTGACGCTGAGTTGCAGTGATCCATAGAGAAAGGGACACAAGTGGCGCGAGGGGGGGCGTGCGTCAGCAAACGGTGCTCTCGGGTAGTCGCGACACGGTCGTCGTGGCGACGGCTAGCGTCTGATCGACAGGCTCAGCAGCAAGCTAGAGGGCACAGAGCTGCACAGAAGCTCCGTCACGACAGCCGTCAGCCAGCAATTCACACCTCCTGAGGCCTTTTTAACGTCTGCGTGTCGGGTGTGGGAACTGGGAATTAGAGCCTGCCCGTCTCCCGTCTCCCCTCTGTTTTTGGGGGGGTGTGCTCCCTATACTCCAGCCATCCTGTATCATCTCCTGTCAGGGCTACACTGTAAAAGGATCTTCTACACCTTTACCTTTACACTTAACCCTTATTCAGTAAGCATCTGTCACTTACTTGGAGTCGCAGTTAAGCAATATTGTTATTCACAGGTAGGCCTACAATGTGGTCATCATTTCATGGAAAACTTTTCCTACAAAGTGGGCAGACTCAAATATAGTTAAGCAAACAAAATGCTTAAAGCAGTGAAATAATAGTCTGGCGAGTTGTCCCCCTTCTTATGTTAAGTTTTTACAAACAGTACAGTGATAATTCTCCCTTTGGAGAAGTTGCCTGGCCAAAGAGAATCGTTTTCCTGTTTGAAAAATGAATGCTTACATTGATGGTGTCTGAGAACTCAAAATTGATATATAAAATACTTTTCAATCAAATACTTTTATCAAAATCATATGCCCCACATTAATAAAATGGGGCAGAATTTTATTTTTGTTTCATGACCTCACAATTGGAGAAGCTGTCATCTTCTTTCCTTTATTTACGGTTTACAGCATTTAAAAACATGCAATACACAGTGGATCACATAAAAGACAAGCATTGCTTTCAGACCCAAACAAAATCATTTCCAATTTACTCAATAAACCTTGCATCATTTGTTTGGTTGTTTAAAACAATTAATCATATTTCACACTTGTCACTTCTTTGTCTGTGTTCTCACTGCACATGAAAGACAAAAAAAAATGAAAGATAAAATCAAATATATGTCAAAACACCCAACACCCAAATATTGTCCTTTTGGATTTGTCACACCAGCAAAAGCAACAAGGCAGTGGTGCGATGTTCTTAAAGGGCAATTACTGTCACCTTGGACCAAAGAACAGTTATCTGGGAAGAAATCTTTATGTTGGTGTTGACTTAGTTTACTGTAAACCCCAGCCCCTGTCCCACATCACAGCCGTCTGCCAGGAGTCTGGAGAGGCTCTTTTATTAGCTGCATCCTGTTTTAGAATGACCAAGACATCATTAGTACGCACCAATCCCAATACAAAAAGTTTGAAATGCAAATGACCTTCGACACACCCTTGGCTACTATACTGGGAAATACCAATGCAAAGTCAATTCTTCAAGTAATCCTGTCAGTCCTTCATCTGAAATGGAAAATGGGAGGTAGGAGTTTAGTTTACGCTGGCCACACCAGGAAAGTTTTTTTTTACTCAAACGGCTACTCAAAAAAGCTGCCAGAATGAGAAACTAAATAGATTTGTCTTGCAAATAGATTCTTTCATATGATTCATGTATTCAGTTCTTAGTTCTTCAATTGTTCATATTTTGATTTTCTTTTCTTTTGTAAGTTTGGTCATTTATCCTTTGTGTTTTGGCCTCTTTTATCTATTTTTCTTTATTATAGA
This sequence comes from Synaphobranchus kaupii, assembly GCA_029718625.1. Classification (NCBI taxonomy): domain Eukaryota; kingdom Metazoa; phylum Chordata; class Actinopteri; order Anguilliformes; family Synaphobranchidae; genus Synaphobranchus; species Synaphobranchus kaupii. The sequence continues at coordinate 87,844,861 of CM056377.1, read as the reverse complement.
GAATGCTCTTTAAAAATCAACATCGGGCATAGATGCGATGCTGATAAGTGCTGGACAGGAGTCCACAGAAAGGCCTATTGTGCGCTTTAATTGAGCTCGGCCAATCGTGACCTTGGAGAGTGACGCATGGGCCTGGACGTCGGTTCCCTGCCCCACTGGTGACAGTTCCACCGCTGTCATCACCTTATTGTCCTGCCAATTACTGCTAATTACTCTTGGCAGCATCAGCTCCATTCAGCTCTTTTAACAAAGGCTAAACATTCATCTTTTGATTAAGGAAGTGGTGTAGTCTTACTCCGTCCCATCTCTCCTCAGCGCCTCCCACTTCCCCCCGGCCCCGCCCGTCTCTCCCAAGTTACCTGCATCAATGGATGCGGCGTAATACGAGAGGCAACTGAACTTTGTCTCGACAACAGACGCGTTTCGCGCCTGTGTGGTGATGTTGCTTGGAGGAGAGGTGCAAACATTATTAGTGTGTACATAAACACGCACAACGGTAAACAAACACTCACATGCACACACACACTCAAACTTGTGAAAAAGTGTGGAGCTAGACCTGGATAACAATGTCTATCAAGCAAATATACAGTAAGTAATTTATTTTTACAATATAAATTAATTTATTTTTTGTGAATTACATTAGTGAGTGTCAACATTAGTGAGCGCCCCCCCCCTCCCCACATAAAGTCATTATGTTTAATATTGGGTTGCATATTCTTTATATGCCATGGCTTCCTGATGTCTTTGACCCAACAACATCAAAAAAAACTCTTGATATCTTATTTTCAGGTACTCTTACAAGTGATACTGTAACCTCTCTGCCTTTGAATGGATCTCTATGGGAATTGGGGGGTGGGACTAGATTTAGTTTTAGATTATAGGAATAGCATAGAACACATGGTTAACTAAATGGCTGTAAGTCATCAAGGGTCTGAGGTATCAAACGAGCCTCAAACCATCACTCTGTTGCCAGATATGCAGTAGATATGGATGGATCACTTTAAGGGTTGTTTCTCCTGACTTACTTTTCCATAGAGTTCAAGAGGAAAATGTTCCATTTCACTGTTCCAATTCAAATCCAACGGGCTGGAGTACAGAGCCAAAACAACAAAAAATGTATCACTATCCTAACACTTTTGGAGTGCACTGTACTTTTTAATAGTCTATTGTGTTGTTGTAAGTGATCGTACAACACCTCAATCCTTCATAAATAAAAATGTATTATTCATATTACTATTATTATTATTATTATACGCTCTTGGACAGTAGATGTACTTTTAAGATTTTAAGACTGCTTATATGTTGCTTTGCTCTTAATGCTTTCAATAACAACTGATGAAGTGTCCTAATCCTGTCCTTCCTACAAAAAGCTAATAAGTCATTGTCATTCTGTTCATTTTGATTTGCTTTCCTTTGGACAGCTTTTCTGGATTACCTCTTACAGCACACACAACGAAATCAATATAATTGCATCACTACCAAAGGAACAGAGAAATGAATACTAAAGTTGCATTTTTACACAACAGACACGGACTGTGAAATACAACAGATGATGCCATTGCAAGTCTGTTTTTCTTTCATTTAAATGTAGGGGTGTGAATACAAACCGCTACTCTGCCGACTACCATGAAGTTTGCTTAATAATTACACAGCCCAGCCCTGTTCCCACCGTCTCAATCAGCGATTAGTTATCCCTGAGCAGTGGGGCCTAACTTTACTGCAACAGCACTCCAGTTAATCATGTTTTATGGGCTTTCGGACCTGCTCGAGACCGCTGATGGCTGGATTGTCTGGGCCCTGCACTAATCATTATAAGCCAGTGCTTCTCATGTTTACCCTGTTCCCCTTCCTGTCTGCAAATTCAGATAAAGCATAAACCCAAGCCAAGTGTGAGCTCGCCGTATGGTGTGGCCCGCACCAAAAGCTACCTCGACGTACGCAAGACGATAAGGAAACATCTCTGACCGCGTCGGACGAATATTTTCCCCTCCCTGTTTTTGCCAGTTTATTGTATTCGCTTACTCAGACCTCTTCTTCCCTTAGGGAACGTAGGTTCTTTAGACCAGCCTAGGAGGGGAAAAATGCCTGATAATGACCTGCCTCTGCCCTCTTAATGCCAGCCCTCCCCGGGAGGGGGGGAAACAACTGGCCTGATTACGTTATAAAGCATTTCAAGTGCAGAGGCTCTATGCTCAAAGGAAGCATTTGAAATAGGAGGGTTATTCCATACGTTTGCGAAACCTTTTTTTTTTTTTTTTTACCGGCTCCCAAGAGCCATGGCATTCCTTCAGCTTGCGGCGAAATGGATTGAAGCGTTCCGTTGCAGGTCCGAAGGGAAATCCATCTCCGACAAACCCTTGTGGCGCCGGGAGGAAGGGAAAGGAGCCAGAGTTGTGCCCTGTTGTGCGGCCAGTGAAGAGGACAAATTAGGTGAAAGAGTGAGGCATGCTGGGAGCAGAAGAGACTCTCCTCAGTGAGATATAGCACACACTAGCTGAACAGAGGCATACTTCCATTGAATTTCATACATGTTGGATTTGTTATAAAAAATTATGCCAACTGGTTGTAGGTTGTCAGTAGTATTGAGTTTGATAATAATTCAAGTTTTATAATACTATTAAGTACATACAAACTAAAGATATTGCATGTAACCATCTGCCACAATATTTCTGAATGTTTATCTAACTAATTTTTATGCCCAGTATGCCCAGCTAATTTCTTTTAAACACCACAAGATATTACAATAAAGTGTTGACCGCGCTGACATTGGATAATCAAACATATACATCTTATTCAGGGTGGCACAGAAAGTGCTGAATTAGGGCTGCTGGGTGGCTCATCCTGTTAAGACGCTGTTCTAGTGTATGGATGGTGTCGGTCCAGGATTGTACCCCAACTGTGGCTGGCAGCTATGCTGGCAACACATAATTGGTGCTAGCTTCAGCCAGTGTTGGAGAGGGTTCAGTTGGCCAGGATCCACGTCTTGTCACTCTCTAGTCAATCGAGCACCCGCGGTCTGCGTGCTAAAGCTGCACGTTAATTGTCCTCCTCTGAATCATGTCTGTGTAAGCTAGGCTTGTGGGGAGTGGCGTGAAAAGAAGCAGCTGGTGTGCTTGTCTACACTCGACCACATTTGCAGCAGAGTCTAAACTAACTTTAGGAAGTTTTTGGGTTAAATATTAAGTTGAACATGTATGGTGTGTTAAATTCTTTTACTCAAATAAATGAATGAAAACCCCAGAAATAGAAACTTAGTACTTAGACTACTACTACTATTATAAGCTTGTTAATCCATGATTATTTTTTGAGGGGATATGGATTTCTACATCAGAGTTGGAGAGCCCAGGCCTAACCTTCTCCCAGTCAAGCCATTGGCTAAAAGGACTGATTATCTTGCATAATAGTTCATTATATTTTTTACCATGGTGCAAACAGTCAGTTTTGTTTCAAAGTATTTGGCTTTTCTCTGTGGACACATGAAAAGCTGACAAATCTCTTACCAGTTTGTAGTCCACAATGTCAAAATCTCAGCCATCACAAACAAACCATCACAGGCAGGCATCGTATAAGGGGAATCCTGTTAAGAAAACAAGGAAAAAATAGAACCAGACAGAGGTGCAGGCTGAAATCCAAGCACAGCTCTATGGGAGCTGTTGGACTGATCCACCTGTGGCAGGGCACGCTGAGAGACTTGGGTTCTTGGCTCCCAGGCCATGGCTGAAGTGTCTTTTTATGACCTGTTTACACAGCTCGGCGGGGGCAGCCATGTTTCTCTCACACATGGAGCCTCAAAGAGACTGTGAGCAGGTCCTTTCCTTTCCAGAGAACTCCTGGTGCCAGCCTCCACGAGAGAGAGAGAGAGAGAGAGAGCATTACTCCTCAGTTCTGCTGGCTGTCCTCACCTGCACTAATAACTTTATCACTTCATAAAAGAAAAAAAACTCTAAGATAAACACCATTTCTATGTTTCCTATTGGCCGTATTTGACATGCAGGCAAACATTCACTACCCATTATACACTTGGGGTGGCAGGGGATAATGGATAGAACACTGTATTTGGAACTAAAAGTCATTTGGCTGGAAACTGTTGTACTGAGAGTGGCAGTGCTGTTGTAAACATGAGCAAGGTTCTGCGTTGAAAGTTGGAATACAGCATTGATTGAACAAAAGATGTACTTTGTAGCTTTCCCCCCCAGCATCAGTGTGTTTTGTTCAAGTGCTACAGTGAACTCTTAACCTATGTACGAATATCCCTGTGAATCCCCGCCATGGCACTTTCTGCACTGTAAACTCTAACTGTAACCCTCTCGGCTTTCCCACTGTCTGTGAAAAACTAAAGTGATGAAGTCAAAACAACATACATAGGGTGGGCTGTCTACTCTCCTTTAAAAAAGACTCAGGAGTTAATTTTCCGTGTTGTAATAATATGGTATCGGATTAAGCAGTATGATCAATCCAGTGGTGTAATATATGCATGTTGGAATGGTAGGTATTCCAGCTGCCAAGTTATAAGCCGATACCTAAATGGCATTGAGTCTGGTACTTTTCAGGGTTTCCTACAAAAATAGTTACAATGACCACAGACACTTATTCCTGGTGAACATTGATTTCTCCACCCTTCAATAAATATATTTTCATCTGACTTCACATGTCCGTCACAGACATCTCATAATATGCCACCTTAGTTCCCCCCTCTCCATATCAGTTGCAGTACAATAGTGATACTGGTTTCATTTGAGTTCACTGAGCACACTCACCAGTTATGCTCGCTTCTTTTATAGATTTATTACCTTTCTCTGACTTCGTCTATGAATTTGAGCTTAATTCGCAAGGACGTTTCTTTGGCATGTTTTACGAAAGCACAAATCTGTAGTTCTAAGGAGGTACTCCCAGGAATAATTAAAGAGGGGACTCTGGGGGAGAAAGTTTCATTTTTAAAAAAGCTCATTTTACGCCCGTAATTAAGTGATTTACGCCCCCGTCGCAGCCCGCGCCCCTTTGTTATTTACAATTTTTCCACCTCGATTTCCAGTAACATCCTAAACAGTGAAGCACGCTAAGCGAAGGGTCCGTAATGAAAATGTGGTCCTCATTTAAGCATTAAGATCGAAAGAAAAGTCTAGAAAGAAAAGGAGTGCAGCAGCTACCACTGGGAGGCTAAACGTTTCCATCTGTCTGTGTGTCTTTGCCCGTTTTTTCCTTTTCTGTTTTCTGCTCCCCCCCCCCCCCTCCCCCCCGTGCCCCGCTGCTTCTTTCCGTCACCAAACAGACCATAAAGCAGCATGCGCGCGCGGGGGAGGGGCTTAACAAGGTGCTCTGCGGCGACGCGGCCAATCGGAGGCCGCGTCTCGGAGCTCGCTTTCGCCGGCTGCTCCGGGTCCCCAGATGTTCCCCCCTTTAATGATTTCTTAAGCATTAAGTTAATAGTTGTTTATGGCTGTGAAATACAGGAATGCGGGCGCTCGAGAAAGGGGGCCGAATTGGGAGGGAGGGGGCGGCCCGATGCGGGGGAAACGGGAGCGGGTTCGACCGAGGGGCTACAGGCTTCTGTTGCTGGGAGCACAGAGAAGACACGGGAGATGTGGGGGTTTCTGTTTAATGGGGGACGTGGACATGTATGTAAGCACGCATAACACACGCGCGCACGCACACACTCAAACACGCAGGCGCACGCAGAGCACAGTGATGAATGTGCGGTACGGTGCAGTCAGACATTCGCAGAAGTTTTCACAGTGCACAGTGATCTGCATGCCACCGCATCGGCCTGAACTTCCCAGGGTTCTGTCTGCAGTCGTTAACGTCCACTTTGCATTTGGCATCTGAACCCGGTCGCTCTGGTCTCAGGAGCGCGTGAGCGCTCGTATGCCATGTCGGTTATTCATCCACCGTTCTGCTGCCGACTGAATGCATTGCGCCCGGGATCAGCATGCGCGGCGCCAGGCTCCCGCCGGCAAACACACCGGCGGAGCGCAGGAGTCCCCTACGGTACCACCGGGGTCACTTCACCAGGTGACCCGGACCACAACTGCTTACAAACTACCCCCACACCTGTCTCCATGAAGCCATTTCCAATCATGAGCCATACAGACCTACACCCCATTTAAATCGCATCAAGGACTCTCATAGCACTGCCAGAGACGCATAAACAGGTCAGCCATCCATTTGCACAACGCTGTCTCGGGCGTGAAACACGATGATGGTCCCTGAGAATGGGAAGGTCCCTTTCGTATTTAATTTTTAAAATTTATTTGGTTTGAGAGGGTGAACGGTAAAATGGTAAAGACAAGAGGCCAGGACCCAGGATCTCACCGCAGATGGCACTTACGCTTATATCCCGCCTTGCGTTTGAAAGGTACGTGAGAATCCCAGAGCACACGCGAAATGCTCCCTCCACGAGTACCAGGATCACTCTCATACTCTCACTGTGGGAGAACAGCGAAGGGACTCTCTTGTGTTCAGCTGGTAATGGTGCTAAGTCAAACCTCCTGTTGGGACCAAATAAAATCTGCCCCTTAGAAAAACACAGAACAGAACTGTCTACGGGGGACATTTCCCTACAAGCACTTCTGTGATGCTGTTTTTTTCACAGTGGTGGCATGCATTGGCAAAAAAAAACATGGCATCTTCAGTGGGCTGTGTATTGAAAGATAAGAAATCAGTTTTTATTTTTATGACAGAGGGTAGCTTTGGGATCACATCTTGGCCTACATGGGGTCAAAGATCATCTTGTCATATCTTATCAGCGATCACGTCGGGACTCAGAGATTACATTTGATTTTAATTTAATTGTATTTTATGACACATCTTCTTTGTGGATTTTTCTATATTGTTTTTGAAAGGTGGAAACAAGAAAGGACCAAAACTGACCACTTGGATAAAGTGGAACATGAAAAACTCAACAGCCCACAACAAACACAAACCACAAGCAGATGTGTTTCTCTGTTTGTTTGCCTGATTTGCGTGTTTGTTTTTTTTACATCAGCCCCTGCGGGGAATAGTTTACAAAGAGCAGTAATGTTCATTAGAGGAGTCAGGCTATTTTGGGCAACTACAATTGCTCATTGATGTGGATAAGTTATGGCATTTGGAAACGGGCCCTGAGTGATCACATGATTACCATTCCTCTTCATTTTTTATTTCAGATTTTTTCCCATTTTCTCACAATTTGGTAGCACATTGCACCCCTATGTAATTCAAGTCCCCGTGTAGCAACCGCTTGAGATTTGCCACTACAACCCCGTCACCTCTTCAGGGTGCGACTCTTCCGAACTCCTGACCGTGAATCCAGCTCGCACGAGGCCGATTGTATGCGATGATTCTCCCCTGCTGAGTCCCTCCCTCCACCCCGGGAGCAGGCGCCAATTGCCGCTCCCTCAAGGCACCGGCTATACTCGGATCTGGCGGGACTGCGGATCGAACCCCCGATCCTCGGGGCGCAACTGCACAGACTGAAAGTCTGCTCTGTTACCGCACCACTCCTCTTTTGAGGCAGATTGGTGCTGCTTGATACATTCAGCACATTGTTTTTCACAATATTAAATATCATATATTGCATACAATATCTCATCACTGATATGTATATGTAAGGTAAGCATGCTTTCCCTGTATGTGTCCATTTATTTATTTTTTCATCCAGAACTACAGCACATTGACACTTTGTAGCGTTATATTCAACATTGATTGTGTCAATGGCAAATTTTGCACAAGATTTCTGAAAAGGTTTTCCCTGTCATGGTTGAATGTGAAAATTGAGTCAAATCCCAGAAACATCTTGTTCAAATCGCTGCAGTGATCGACAGAAGATCTGCAATGTGAACCCGTCTGCATTTGTGCTAAAATAAATTCTACTCCTAACAGTACTGTGGTGGGACGGGGGTTGCTGGTGAAGTCTTGTTTCTTAATTATGTGCGATTGAGGGGGGGGTCTCTTCACTCTGAGAGTTTGAGGGTCCTAAGTAACCACATGCAGGAAGATCTCAAAGGGGAAACGTAATTAAACAGAGGAGGCAAAGGTTAGCGCTGTGGCAAAGCCCCGCCGCACACATACAGCGAACATGTGCCCACATGCCAGATGCTACATTAGCTCCTTTTACTGCTGTCATCTACAGCTGCAATGCTCAGACATGACAGACAAGACAGGCAGTGGAGAGGGCACAAGCTCCCATTCAAAGGTCAAAGAACATGCAGGCGAGGCTGGTGGGGGGGGGGGGGGTGTGGGGGTATGTAATGGCAGGAACTGTCAGGTGAGGACCCATCATGCAGTCTTTTAGTCTCCAATTTAACATTGTGACAGATTAAAAAGGGATCCTCCCTCCCTTCAGATAACCTGACCTCTGGCCTCTTCCATTCAAGGAGGTCCACTCCTGCCTTGACAGCACGGCACGACTTACAGCACTATAAATGCATGCCAGGACTTTATTTATTTATAAAAGGGTCTGGATGCACACTACCGACAGCCCCCCCCCCCCCCCCCCCCCACCACCACCACCAAACTACACCCACGACTCCACAAGGAACCACCACATCCTCCCCCCACCTACTCAAGCAAACCCAATGTGCTGCAGTTTAAAGTGGAACACAGTCTCTGTCCAAATTCCTGCTTGCTTCCTGAGGAAGAATTCCCTCAAAGGTAACCATAAACTAATGTGGCTTTGGAATCCCTGGGAACACAAAGGCGCTGAACTTCAGAAAAGCCGATTTCTAACCCGACATCTAAAAATAGTAGGCTCCTTTTAATGCTAAAGATTTATGGAGCACAGACTGTGTCTATAAGCCATGTTTTTAAGCGCCATCAAAAAATACATAGGCAGCTGTTTTATTAATAAAAGGAAACAGTAATTGGTATCTGTTATTACTAGGGCAGTCAATTTAATGTGTTATTTTAACACGTAAAATTAAAATGCTTAAGGCATCCATTTCTTTTACGCAATTAAAGCACTTTCCCACAATTCTAGTTTCCACCAAGTGTACATATTGTGGTTTGAATAGCTAGCTAACTCTATTAATGTCTGCTGGATAAATGATGATGGAAAGAAATAATCAGCTAAGGCCTGTGTTGAACAAAACATTTAACTTTGAACATTATCTGTTTACAAGCCTGATATTTGAATAACACATTTCATACATTGATGTCCCTCTGGTCTACCAAACAGCAAATTTGCGTAGCCCAGACAAATTTTTAGTGGCCCCAGGTGCATATTGGCATACTGACATATACACGTGTATATCTCTACCACCTATACAGAGAATGACTGTTAAATATACTACATCCTTTATGCTATCTTTTAACATATGATATTGACAAAAACTGTCATCTTAAAATGCATGTAATAACTTTCTGCTTCAGAAACATACATACTCCTGATTTTTGAACACTAAAAACAAAAAGAAATTAACTAACTTAAGAAATTAATGTAACTTTCTCATTCACTCACAAATTCCTATAACTACTCGTATTCACTCACAACTCAATTACGTCACAACTCTGTCACTCTCTCAGACTCTCTTTTCACTCATACACCATCTCAATCACTTACATCTTCACAGATACACTCTCACTAGTAGACCGAATGACCTCGCAATTCGGACCTGCCCAGAAGGGCTTAAATATCAGGAAGTGAGGAAGTAGCACATTGCTCAGGCATGAGGAGAACAGGACACTTCACATGATAAAATCCTCTCTATTTCTGTTCTCACTCCAACATACAAATCCCAACTTGAAAACTATGCATTACTACCCACAATTCCCATACAAACAACAGTGATAAATGTTAATGAACATTAACCATACCAACAAAAACACAACAACGATGAAAATATCCAATTTAGCTCCGCCCTTATTTCTCGCGCGTTGGTAACCTCTCTGACGGAGGGCCGAAAGGCCACGGCTCTCTAGTTACAGGCAGGGACACAGGGACCCAGAAGTGTGCACTGGTGTTGGCTGAAACAGGAGACAGGGCAGGGAGTAACTCCTGCTGTCTCCATGGAACGTGACCAGGTGTCTCTGCATGTCCCTCCCCAGGCCACAGAAGAATAGGCACGGGTCATGTGACAGGGTGCAATTTTCATAACCTGTCTCATTAGTAATGATGCACCCCCCAGCTTGGGAGATGTATAGCAGCAGAGCTCTAGAGCAGGGTTTTTCTTTTTCTTCTTCAGTCCCACAAGGGAAGAAGGAGAGGCAACGAATCCCATATGTCAAACAGCCTTTTGTTTCAGGCACGGAACTTTGGGTTACGGGTATCGGCGTTGTTTCCGTGCGATGTCACGGTATTGCAATACGCCGATAATGCCACACCACCTTTGTTTACTCCAATAATGCACACCACCACCCCCCAAAAAAAAAAGACTCCCCAGGAGAGTCTGGGTAATGCGCGTGCCGAGCCAGAGCCATCTGGCGTCAACACAGAAGTAGATGAGTCACGCTCATTGTCTCTGAAATCGGTAATAAAAATACGTCCTCGCTGCTTCGTGGAAGGGCCCGTTAATGGAAAAAAACGTACCGGTTTCTCGGTGAGGCCTCGGTTTTCAGATACATTATCGTGTAATGTGGATAATTGAAAGGGGTATGTCACTGCACGTCTCTGACTAATGCACTCTAACCGTGACAGGAAGGTGGATTTTTTTTCGTTTTTTTCCAGCGTACGTGTCAGGGCCTCGACAACATGAAAATTAATTTCCTGAACTTCCTGAAAAAAAATTGTATGATTCCTGTGACTATAAAGAATGGTTGGGTGCGGGGGGGGGGTGAGAGACATGCTTTAATGAAAGCGGACACATTAAACCTTCAGCGGAAACCGCAGGTCCACCCCCCACCCCCCCATCCCCATTTCATCTCCAGTCCTTTAATAACGGCGACCCGAGGATCGGCCAGATTAAGACCCATGTGCTTAATGAGTTTAATGGGTCTGACTCTCATCGTAAAGGCGGTGGGCGGAACAAAGGCGCATGCCGCGAGCTCCAGGCGGGCCTGGGCCCAGGCATAGCGACGCAGCCCCGTCTCTTCTCTGCACTGACTGCAGCCTCTTCATGCGACAGAGCAATAGGAACCAGATGGGCCGAGCTGCAATGACAGGACGGTGACTGCAGAGAGGGACATTAAGTACAGGAAGGCAGGGTGCTGGGGGATCCGGGGGGGTGTGTGGAGGAGCGGGCTCTCAAGGCCAAACCCGGCGATAGATGAGGGGGAAATTGCAGGAATGGATTTACGGAAGATTACGAGCGCAAGGAGCCGGGATCGGACAGGATGTGGAGGACGCTTTCATCCGGCAGAGACATAGGAGCTGCGGCTGACGGGCGTCGGCTCCTCCCGGAACCCTGCCGGATGGTGGATGAGGTGAGGCGAGATGGGCGAGAGGGAGAGCGGGGGGTTGGCCGGGTGGTCAGTGGAAAAGGGGACGTGGGGCCGGACGTCCGAAGACGCCTCGCGTACGTCCAGTCAGTAGGCTGTCTGACGGCACCGAAGCGGCGGAATTCAAAGCGCACTCACACACTCATTTACTGCCTCGCTGTTAGTCCCAGGACTGCCTCGCTGTTAGTCCCCAGGACTGCCTCGCTGTTAGTCCCAGGACGTTGACTTTAAGATTGGCTTCACCGCCTCTGCATTCATGGGGGGTAAAACAGCCGTACAGCCGGACGTTTCAAAACCCTGGACACCGCCCCCCCAGACATTCGTCTCTGTCGCTTGCCGCCTTATCTCATGACCTCCCCGCCCGCGGGGGCCATCTGGAGTTTGTCATCACCGACGCTCGCATTTGCACTGGACTCTCGGCTCTGCGTACCCACACACACCGTTTACGCGCAATCCCATAACATAGTCCATCACTCTCCAAAATGCCCTGACTCACAGCACATAATCCAAACAGCAGAAGTGGAGCGCTGATATGTGCGTTAAACACTTTCTGCTTCAACAACGTTTTAGGCCCTCGGTTTGGAGGTATTTACATATTCCCTCTTTGTTTAGTACGAGTAGATACATAGAGCACCGAGGGAAATTTTAATGGAATCATACCAGTAAAGAAATCCTTCAACTATAAGTATAACAAATGGCTGCTTCACCTATAACCACATTCACTGTGGGTGTGTAGTAATGCCTCTTGGAAAGATATGTCTGACATCTCATGTAATTGCATGAGAATACGCTTTTAAAAAACCTTCACCAAGACAAATGACTTTGCAGAAAACAGGAGACAAAAAAAATTGTTAAAACGGTTGGAAGCATTCTCTGAACATCCCATTAAGGTTTCCTTGCCTGGACTTTGCATTGCCCCGAGCCTCCCCCCACCCAACCCCCCCCTCCAAAGACCCACTTTTCTGTGCATGTCTGTCAACAGAGGCGGATTTCACAAAGCGTGGCATATTTGTGTCTGACTGAAGCTTTGTTTGGAGACCTTCTGACCTCCCCCGAGTCCGGCCTCCCCTAATGACCTTCTTCCAGCAGATGATCTGTCACACTGAGGCTAAAGTGCTCTGCCGATTGTTGTCAGATTGTTTCACAATGTAGCGTCTCTTTGCAGTTAAAACGTCACAACGATCCGAAACAGCAACTGCCAATGCCTCTTAAATGGCAATAATACCCCCTCAGGACCCGGAGCTTTTTTTTAATTGTTGCTCTTTACTTCAAAAAGACCGTTTCTGTTTTTTTTTAACAGCACTCTCCAAACTGCTGTTCATGAAGTGTGCGCAAGATAAGAGGTATTAGGTTTTTTTTAAACAGCTCATTAAAAAAAGACGGTTGCGATATCTTCCGGACATTACTCAAGTAACATGCCACCTCATATCCCACATCGCTCCGCTAAGGGTGGGTGATGTCTGGAGCTTGGCTTTGGGTTGCCCACCCCCAAGCTGACTCTTCAAAATGCAGCCCCCCTACCCCCACCCCCACTACTTTTAGATAAGGGTCTTGACAGTTGTAGACTGTGAGTGAACTCATTTGAAACGACTGGCGGAAAAGTACCTCACTATGACCCAATGAGACTGAGTTCCATTGAACATTAAAATTTCCCAGTCCTTCCAGTTTTGTTTTGTTTTATTTTGTTGTTTTTTTTTGCCTATGACTCAATGCTGCCTAGATTTCCAATGATTTCCAATTCCCAGTCCCAAGTGCAACCAAGGAGTGTTTTTCTGTTTGTGGGTGTGTGTCACTGTGTGTGTATGTGTGTGTGTGTGTGTCACTGTGTGTGTATGTGTGTGTTTGCGATTTGTTTCTTATCTCTTCCAGTTATCTACAATAAAGAGAGAAACAGACATAAAAACACGCATACTCAAACACATACATACCCACATATGCATTACGCAGTCATGCACACACAAACATCCACACCTGCACACACGCACGCACGTGCACACACACACACACACCCTACACACACGTGCATACATACACACACACACCCTACACGCACGTGCACACACACACACACAGACTATCCATTGGACTATCCATTCAGGCCCTCAATTGACAGGGACAGATGATTAGAAGGGGATTGTGAGGCCAGCATTTAACGGGGTGTGCCGTAAAGAGGCCATGCTCAGTCTTCCAGGCAAGTTGGAGGTGGACAGAAGCCATGCCGAAACACACCTCCCTTACACACACATACAGGCAGACTCCGCCATGCCTTCCTGCTCCAGCCCTGCCCTCAGACTTCAGGGACTGTTTGAAGATAGCAGCAGAGGAAATCACGAAACTACAGTGCACAACAGGGTTGCTCCAATAAAGACAAGACCGCAGCAAGCAGTTTCCTTCTCGCTGAATTGCCTTCAGATTCCAGTAAAGCAATCCAACACAGGTAGAGAGAACAAATAAAGCATTATATTCACTGAAGGAAGCAAAACCCTTTCCTCTCTTTAATGCATAAACCAGTTGTCTTAAGAATTCTGAATGGAAATTCAAATATTGAGTGTATTTTGAGTGCGTATGTAGTTGTTTGCTACTGTGGTCCAACTGAGTATAGCTTTGCACCGCACATATTTTATACTAATGTGCTGCACTATAATTTTACTACCTGCTATTTGTACATCAAATTTTATGTACAGATAGAAAATTCTCAATCAAGGATAATGAAGTCATTTTATTTAATCCAATTTTATAAATGCCCAATCAATGGGAAACATATGTTCACAAAACTGAAATTTAATATCTGTTTATTATAAGTAAGGGCTGTTTGATTATGTATATAAGTAGGAAAGTAACCGGGGCTGGAAAGCCAATAGCAAAACAAAAAATAATTGAGAATTGTGTGCAGTAATACATGTCAGGATAATAATAATAACCACCATCATCATCATCATTAGATGTTTGCTGTAGTGACAATAACTGTAGTAGTTCTAAATGTAAGGTCAATAGCCACAATAACTGCACATTTTTCAAAAAATAAATTAGCACAAAGCTCAGATAAAAAGCCATCCCTTCTAACTGTAACAACACCTTGGCTGAATTATGTTGGTCCACTAGTGTGACAAAGGACAGGAAAGAGTTTCAGCTGAATTATACAGCAGGCTGGGCAGCCAGGTGCTGAGGAGGCATCCTTGGCAGACTGACTTGAGTAAGGCCAGGAGAGATACCGTGCCATTGTGTCACGTTTAACGCAAACAAAAGGAGCAGGTGTCAATCTGTGGCGGTGCGAGGGGCGTCGGCCTCTGCCTATATGGCTATCTCAGAATCCTCAATGGATACCATTGATATATCTGTACAGTCTGCATTTGGAAGTAAAAGATTTTTTCCCCTTCTTTTTTAAATAAAAATAAGTCTTGCGTTTTGATCTCATAATACAGTATATATTTTATTCTCTGAAGGATGTATTATAGTCTTTGTGTTCCTGTTTAGTGAAAAAATAAAGACAGCCTTTCTGAGTAGAAAGTTTAAATGATTTCAGGCTTTTTTTAAAATATAAATGATATATTTCATACCTTTATAGCACCTTAGAAAAAATTGTCACTCACATTAGATTGGCCCGGTCATTCCAAAATCAGTGTTTAATGTAATTTCTGTAGAAATACGTTTCCTGGATTTGATCAAAGTTTTTTTTCTCTTTCTACGCTCAGGAAATAGCGTAAGGAATGAAAGAGGAAACAGTTCTAGGATTTCAAACTTGGGTTTGTCCCCAATAGCTACACCTCCCTTCAGGAGGGTGAGTTATAATTACCCCAGAATAGAGGGAACTGAGTATCTGGTTACCCCCCTTTCAGAACAGTCATTGGAAAGCCATGGGTCCGTGCAGTAGCAGGCGCCCTTGACAGAAACCTGGTGTCTAACCCACAATGTGACCTGAGGAGAACTGGTTATAATCACCGTGGCTAATCACCGGGGCTGTGGATGATTATAGTGTCACTCCAGTGTGTCGCATGCTGCACCATGTAAATCTGCTTAAGGCCTCTGTCGTCCGACCATTGCTCTTTTTACACACTCGCGTCTCTAAAAACACTAAATGAACAACCATAATTATCTGCAAACGAACAAAATTTGCTCACGCCCACACAACTTATCCCCTGCCAGAAAAAGGACCTCAGGACCACAACATCTCTAGGAAACCTCACCAATCCGATTAACGCCCATCCGCTTAGCTAGACGCCATATCACATTACAGGGCTATAATGTGCTAATCCGTCTGGGGTTCTGTCATTCCCTCAACGTAATACAGTTGCATTTGTAATCTGACTCACCATTTTTGTTTCATTTCAATGACATGTAAAATGCTTGCTGCCTGCCCCCGCCACCACCACCTCCCCTCACCCACCCATCCACCTCCACCCACCTCCCTGCCTCCCGCAGTTAGTCCTAAACATAGGGCACAGTTTTCGTGGACGCTCTCTTGCGTTGGTGGAGTAGAAAATGGGATATGATTTTAAACTCAACAGCAATGACAAACACAACATAGAATGAGAAGTATTTCAAAATAAAAGGCTGCAGTATGTTATTTTTCCCAGTCCTCTCTCTACTTTAGCGCAGATGTAGAACTGTAATCTTGGCTGGGCCCAGAGATCTGTGCGAAGCCTACAATCTTCCGGAGCCATAATTAGACACACCAGGCAAGACTCTAAATCACTCAAGGGTGGTTTGGATTTTTTTTACTTTTTTTTGTAAGTGCAAGAGAAGGTCCATTAGGCCCTATTTTGAAGGCTAAATTATAACTCTGCCGCAGTTCTGCTGAATCGTCTTTTGATATTTTTTATCGGCATCTTATTCTATTTCCATACCCTTTATGAAAGCACTTTTAGGTGGAGGGGAAAGAGGGAAAAGCATTATTTTTCTTTTTATCCTCTGAACGGCATCATTTTCAGTTCACACCATAATTAACTTTACCAAACAAATGGCAAGGCTTCCGCTCTGTAATTTCCGAATAAGGTTTGCGCCTTTAATAAGCGTGTGACACACGTTAAGCATATACAAAAAAAATGACAGAAAGATTGGTGTAGTTTTTGATTAAGGTATTGGGAGTCTAGTCCAGGTCCTGTCTCTTCCTGTATTATCGGTTTCCTTAACTTCTGCCCATTATTGCAAGAGCTTCCTGGTCCTGCTGAAATAATTAGCCTGCTTTCACAGCATGTGTTCTTGGGGGGGGAAATATTTGGATTGAACAACTTTGAAAGAAATGAACAAAAATAGAGTCAGACAGAAAGAAAGAAACAGAGAGAGAGAGAGAAGGAGGCCTCCCTATCCCCAGAGTTAAGTCCCAAAAGAGTCCCCCTAGTCAGCTGTTCCTGAAGCCCCCTAATCTGAAATCCACTAAAATACTAACTGTAACCACTTTCAGAGTAGCACTTCTTCAGTTAAATCCAATCAAAATAAAAGTAAACTAAATTACTTTTATTTCAAACAAACTAATTTGCTTCCATATGCTAAAAAGTAAGTCGTTGGCAGAATATGCCTATACAGGAGAAGATTCCGGAGAGATTCTTGCCAAATACCGGCTAAGTGATCACAGTCTGGCCATTAAAACAGGACAATATACAGAAACCTAGCAACCCTGGAATGTGCAGGTGATTGTGTGATCACTGTGACACAGATGAGATTGGGACAGAGATACACTAGCTCCTGCACTGTAGCAAATACAATAAAAATACACAGAAATGTACTTATTTGAAAACAAGAAGAGTTAGGGACATAGATAGCTGACAGAGGTGACTTTTGTACCTCCAGCAAACATCGCATGACCCAGTGATGAACTCACACATGCTGGTGAGGTAGTCATGAAATGGTCTTAAGTGAAAAAAGGACTGAAGTAAGATTAACATGAGCTTAACACCAGGAAATCCACATTCAGTTTGCTGGGACTCACCCCCTGTTTCTCAGGTACAGGATATGAGGTCATTCAGTCACACTGTCTACTTCCTTTAAGCTGTACAACAATTATAAACACAGAACAACAAAAACCCATAAAATGTAAACATGTTTTCTCATCGGTTAAATAAAGATTTTTAACGGAACATCACAGGCAGTGTCAACGCTTCAACAAAGTGTTTTGTTTAGAGGGGAGCAAAAATAAAATCTACAATCTATAGCCGTTTGATCCGTCGTTTTCTTTTTCTTTTTGCCTTGATAAAGCACATGTGAACTGCGTAAATTCCTTAAGTAAAAAAATAGAGCAAGTTCAAACACAACTAATTAGATTAGCCTGAGATCAGAGTCAGATACTATCTCTCCCTTTTTCATGTACAAAATGTCATGCAATACAACTGAACTCAATCTGACCAGCGCCTATGAGTGCCTGTGAAGTCAGTGTGTGCAGACACAGAGATTACCAAAGAAAGGGCCCTCTTATTCATTAGCATATAACTCATGAAGCCCTGTGAAAAAATAAAGACATCAATTCGTACACTGAAAATCCAATTTAAATGCAGCCGTTATGTACAGTGAATTCAATGAAGTACCCTAAGTAGTATATTTCTCTAAGCATGTTATATCAACAGACCCTCGTAACTAGCCCAACAAATCAAAATTTTCCTTTCATTAATTGTCTGTTACTTTGGCCGATTCAGCCAGATAACTTAAATTGTGATATGTGTGTGAATCAAGACTCCGATGTGGCTTTGTTATTAAAGACCAGCTTGCCATGATCACAGACCTGGCCCTTACAGGTTAGACATGGCTAGCTATAGTCCTGTTCGTGCAGTGTGGTATTTTCACGTTTTTGTTTTAGTCATGTACTTTCAACCAAGCACAGGCCAAACATAAGGCCCTCCTTAAAAAACGGGCAGATTCATTTCAAAAGCAAATCTGAACGATATCGATGATTCTCAAAAAGCACCTGTCCCTCACGCCGTCCCTGTTATGAGAAAACTGGGACATGTAGCCAAATGAATCATGGAGACATAAAAAGTAAAAAAAGGAAAATAAAACAAGGGAAGAAAAACAGCAACGGCTCAGCCAGCCTAACCGCTTCGCCAAGCCTCTGAAGGAAAATATATCATCCTAATTTGAAGCAAATGTGAGCAAACAAACATGGGAACGCTTTAATTACAAAGTGTCAAGCCTCACAACAACTCCATTTAATAAATGTCCGGAAATCTGGCGGCTAATGAGTATCTGAGATGGAAGTTTTCTGGAACGGTTCGGCCGGCCCTGGGTGGGGGGGGGGGGGACGCCGCCGGGTAGGACAGCAGTCAGGAGATCTGAGCCAGTGTTGAAAACAGTATCTGCATACCCTGTGTCTGCTGTCCGTGCATCAGGGACTCTCAAAACTGCAACCGATACAGACATAATGAGGTAGTTTGCTGAATTTATAGCTGTGGGTGTTCTCGCAGGGGTTGAGGCGGGAGGGCCGATTCACGAGGTGCGGATTCTCTGTACGCGATGCTGCGGGAAATACGACCCCAGACGAGCCGTCTTCTCACTGAATATTTTTCCAGCTGGAACCATCCTTGATATTCAAATTTTTAATTTATAAACATTGCACGTGGACAGACTATATGTATGCTTCAGGAAGTCCAAAAAAATATGTTTTGCTGACAACTTGTGCAAATATACACCATGAATGAGATCCGTGTTTTTTATTTTTTTATTTGTACGATTAGGCATGGACCCTGGCCTCTTGGTCCTTGGTCTGTATAATGGAATGCTCACAGTGAATTATTCTGTATCCTTCGGTGGTAAAACGGTTCCCTGTTTTATGTGTGTGTTCCACTGGAGCCGAGAGGTGATTATTTTATTACATACATTCTCCTTTGAGACTAATTCTTTCACAGAGCTCGCAATCAATTTTCCAATTCACTGCATTGCAGCGTTTCAAACGTTGTGAACTCACACTGACTGCAGGAGGTCATCCAAGTGCAAACTGCTTATGTTGACGTGTTACATTTGTCAGTAGTCAGTCCGTACAATTTATTTTGTAAAAATTACCCTTACAAGGTCGGACTACATTGTGCTGTCGCTCAAATAGGCTACCAACAGCTGTATCACAACAAAATGTGTTTATGATTTGATTATTTACAATCCCTTATTGCATATATTGCTTGATGTTAAGCACATTATGATATGTTCACTAATATCATAAAACACTAGAGAAGCCTTTGCCTTTTCTTTGGGGGGGGGGGGGTTATGTATAACAAAATATTTATCTGACTAATTGTATTGCCACAAAATAATATGTTTCCGTTTTGAGCTTACAATATAGCTCAATACATATACCTGTATTGTTAATTTCATACAGCCTTATTTGCTGATCGTGACCAAGAGTATGGGTCTAGTTCAATAGTTGATAGTATGGGTCTAGTCTTTGTATAGTTGATCTTGAGGCTTTCCGTCGCTAAATCCCTGACGTGTTTCACGTGAATGCTACCTCATTCACAAGTGCACGACTGTCACTTGCGTAGCCACGAGTACGGTGGTCTAGTGTGTAGAAAGGAAACGGTAATAAACACTGACGCGATCAAAAGCATGGTAATTGAAAAAAAGTTAATGAGAAGTTAGAGGTGGACCGTTGACGGCGAACAGGAATCAAGTACCCTAAACTACGCAATTTACGTGCGGCGTGTTAGAGTTAGAGTGCGTGTGAAATTGGCATGAACGAAAAAAAGCAACGGATAAAGTGGAAACTGGGTAGGTGAACTCACCACTTATTTATACATCACACCTTCAACAACAGCTCGGCCAATTCTGCCAGGAGCACTGGGGGCTGTTAAAATTGCGAGTTTCATTCATTGGGATTGCGAACACAGTTTACGATCTCCGTTAGAAGTTTAACAAGGTATGTGTGGTTGGAAGTCCAGAAACAATGTGCGCTTTATGAAATATTCAAGTCGTAAGACGTATGCCGAATAGGTCTTTTCACAGTTTGAGTTTACATAAAATGAATTAAGTTATTATTAGGTAGACTACAGTTCACCTAAATCCATTCAAGTGGCCTAAACTAACAATGCTTTCCCCCAGCTTTTAATGAGGTATAATTACAGTATATTCACTTATTCGGTTGTTTTTGTTGTTTGTTTGTTTTTGTTTTATTTTACGTCTAAAGCATATTTTTATAGCTGTTGTCGTTCAAGGTGTATCTTTATACTGACCAATTTTAATAGACTATTTTCTCCATCAATGAAACATTATATATGTATGTGTGTGTCTGTAAGTGTATACATATACTCAGCTGTGCATCAGTGTACACTTCATGCAATGTTTGAGACCAGACGAGTTGCTCTTGTGTGATGAAACATTAAATAATGTGGCACCTTCAGGGGCTGACAGCCACAGTCAGCACCAGCATCGGTCAGGAACAGGAATCAATACCAGACTGTAGTTTCACAAACAGAATGTGTTCGAGAACGATGCCCAACAGCCCAAAGATACCCGTATTAAAATACGACTACTAATAGTAACTAATTAAATCCTTAGCAATCACAAGTCTGGTTGGTTTGACACTGAACTAGAAAGTAGCCTACTTCTTCATAGAGAGAGAGTGTATGTCATTGTATGTAAAAACATATGACTTTCTGGTGCAATCTGAGACAGGGATCTTTCAAGACCAAACATAACACAATAGATTCCAGTGGAGATTAAAGGCATATTCTGTCATTTCATTCTCGTGATGTCAAGCAAAAATCTTGTCTTCAAGAAAACTGAATTCTCACGGGACAGTAAAAACTGTTGAATGTTTTCTCTTCACCAAGCCAACGCTGTAGTTTAGTCACGCTGGGTTTTGAGCCAACATTTTAGTCGCCGAGTTTACATACAGTTTACATAGAGCAAGATGAGAGTGAGTGCAATAAAAGAAAAAAACTGGGTATACAAAGTTTTTTAAAGACAATGACAGTATGTTCCTTCTGTTCATCTTATGCCAGGCCTTATTGTGGAAAATGATTAGTGTCTGTGGCAGCAGATGTGTATATAGAAGCTCCACTGTCGATGCCTCTCTGTCTGTCCCCAGTCACCGTGGCACCTGCAGCCGTTGTTAATCTGCGTCTCCCATCTGCCCCAGCCAGTGTTGCGCCCGTGGAGGCGGGGTTGTTTGGGGGGGGGTTGGTGGTGGCGTCACCTTACTGGATAGTTTGAGTCACTCAAATCTGCCGTGGAGCCGTGAGAGGAGCCATGTGGGGCCCGTCTGCCAAAACATTAAAAAAAAGAGCGTCCCCCGCCAGCGGCAGCCTGCCTTGTCATTAACTGTCCTCCTCCTGTTCCTTAATTCCAGCCCTCACGCTGTACCTGTAATGACAGGGGAGCCTGGCGGTGGAGAAGGGGCTGGGAGTCACGGCTGGACTTGGGATTGGGGAGCTGGAGGGTTGATGGGGGGGGGGGGGGGGGGGCGAGTGGTTGGGGCGGGCTCAGGGGGGGGGGGGGGCGGAGCCGGAGCTGCTGGGCCGCCCCGCTCCACTGAGAACAGTAATGAGACCCGAACTCCGCACCCCAAACCTGGGCCCTCTCTGTGGTACAGGATGCTCGCCTAATTTAAGGTAACTCTCAGCGATGCGTCCCACCAGGCACTGCACTTTAATGTCAAGAGGGGAGGCGGGGGGAGGTGGGGGGGGGGGGTGTGGCCAGAGTTGACAGTGCCGTGCAATTATGGAGTGTGACAGGGCACGGGAGGAACCATCTGGAACAGGAGCGGCCTGCCTTTGATCTCCAGCTGGGGCTGTCTGCACTGCCTCTGCTGATCAATCAGCTCATAGACCCTTCCTGCTAATAGTCTCATCAGCTGATGGCCTGGGTTACTGGTGTGGGGTTTAGGGGGGAG
Organism: Synaphobranchus kaupii; assembly: GCA_029718625.1. Lineage (NCBI taxonomy): Eukaryota > Metazoa > Chordata > Actinopteri > Anguilliformes > Synaphobranchidae > Synaphobranchus > Synaphobranchus kaupii. Next base: position 87,822,705 of record CM056377.1, on the reverse strand, counting down.
GGGATGATTTAGCAAGCACTTCCCTTATGCTCTGAACTGTTCCTGTTGTTTCCCCATTCAGACTTCTCTGCATGGGAAGAACTTGTGAGTTTGGCAGAAGGTTTCCCTTAACTGTAACTGTGATGACGTATTGCTTCACGACCTATTCAGATAGGGGATGTCAACAGGTCCCTCAGTTCAGGTATCAAAAATAAAAAATGCTCGCTTGAAACATAAAGCGATTCAATGTGGCGAAATATGTCAGTCAATGTTATGGGGTTTCCGGGATGGCAACGAGTTCTTTTATTGCAGCGACAAGGAATTTGCAGCACTGTATTGTCAGTTTCTTGTAAGTGAAATAAAAATGAAAATAAAAACCTATCATACAGCCCTCAACTTCCACGGAAACCTAAGCTCCCTGGATTACTTGCTTGAGAAGTTCAGATGTACAGATATCCTCTCTGTTTCGTGCAAATGACGCCCTATTGCATGAGCAAAGGATGGTTGGCCTGCTGCTATATTTTCTAGCTTGGTGTTCAGTGCTGGGTTGTATTGTAATGGCCCATTTGTAATGAGAAAAGAAAATTAATTAAATTATATTTCTGTAATAAGAGCCACTGGCGTCTTTTCAAAAGCGTTTTTACTTAGGGGAAATGAAGAGAGGGGAACTACCTGTATAATGCCAACCAAGATGCAGTGGGTTAATGGGGGGGAAATCCCCCTTTCAATTTAGTCATAAAGTAGAGGTTGTAACATCCGCCATTTCCCTCCAGTCCACCTCCCTTTCGTTTCCTTTGTATTCCCAGTCCTTGTGTTCCATGTCATGTTCAGTATACCCTGTTCGTCTCTGTTCCGTGTATTCGTGTGCAGGCTTGGCGTGGTCCCCATTAGTTCCCTGTTTCTCCCATTTATTTGTCAGCCTATCATGTCTCCTGCTCACTCACATTCCTTACTCCTTTCAGTTATTCAATTAGTTCCTTCACCTGTCCCCTGCACTATTTAGTTTCTCCTCTCATGCCTTTTCGTTGCCAGTTCGTTTTCTCTGCCCCGTTTGCGATCACACCCGGCCATTCTGATTTTTGATCCCGCTTGTCTTGTAACCTGTTTGTCTGTTCTTTGTTCAGCCCGTCCAGCCTGCCTCCTGCCTGCCTCCTGCCTGCCCCAACCAGCCCTGACTCCTCACCAGCCCCGCTTTAGTTGGCCAACCCCGTATCCAGCCTTCCTCCCTTTATTTGTCCGTTGCCTGCCTATTGCTTACTTGCCTCTAATAAATATTCTCCTGAGTGTTTTTGCCTCGAGTTCTGTCTCAGAGTTTTGCGTTTGGGTCCAGTCCTGTACACTGCCTTAACAGAGGTCACATTTTAATTTGAAAGGGCGCAGAATAGCTGTGATGAAACGGTGTCAATTTCTTTTGTGTGTAAATCCTTTTGATGCCAAAATTGCTTGGTATTTTTGGTTCAGCTTGCAGGGATGACATACAGTATGTACTTAAAGCTAAGGTTAACCAAAAACCATGAATTTGCAATGATGCACATCTTTGGGGTACTCACAATCATGGCATTTCATTGGCTAAGCAATACTGACAACTCCATATGAGTTCCAGGTTAAAATCCTTTCCAAACTTTTATTTTTTTCAGCCAACCAGCAGGCAGTTTCAGACAACATGGCTTTTGTATGCCATTAGGAAGTGGGGATACCCAAATATGGAATGTAGTCTTCCAAAGGCGTAACCTTATGTGATTGAAAAAAAGAAAGCATTCCATGAGGAGTAAAGCATGCAACCTAGCAACAACAGTCAAGCGCTTGTGTTTGTTTATGTGTGATGTTTCATTTGCATATCAATGGAATGCCTACACCATGCTGTAAACCAAACTCAGGTCAGAGACAGGGCTCTCGAAAATGTAGCAGTTTTCAAGGTTGAACCATTTTTTGCTCATGTCAACTGTGTCACATATGGTGGATTGACCACACACCTCTAGTATGACATGGACATTACACGATTTAAGAAAAGGTTTCCCTTAGCTTAATACTTAAATAAATATTTATTTGTCAGGGACAGAGCAAAAAAGACTTGATTTGCTTATTTTGTGTCCTGTCAGCCTGGAATTCGAGAATGAATTTCTGAATGACTGAACTTAACTATGCTATACAACTAGTAATTACTGAAACTTGTCAAACTACTCTAGTAACACAATAAATCTGTCATAAATATCACAAGTTGCTATCTACCAGACATGGATGAGTACTTTCATGAGGTATCTGCTTTATATTCACAGTAGTCTTGCACTGGTTCATATTCTAGTCAAGTGTGTGTTTGTGTGTGTGTATGTGTGTGTTTGTTTATGTGTGTGTGTGCACGTGTGCTTGTTTGTGCTGCATACATACGATAATGTAAGTGTGCCTGAATAGTGTGTTTGTGGTACGTGCATGTGTGACCTGTACCTCCCTGCCTTTCTGTGTGTGGCTGTTGGTTCGTACATGAACAGTGTGTGTGTGAGATGCATGTCTCTCACCTCTCTCCCAGGTTTCACATGGAAAGGAGACAGCAGTGACTCAGACACAGAGGACACGGGGGGTATACACCCACAGATCAGATTTCAGGCCACAGTTTAGGACCTGTTAATTTTATTACAGGATATGAGCACACACTCGGCTCCTGTACGTAAACAGGACAGGCGAGCACAGAACAGACAGAACAGGTGTGAGGAAACCACAGACAGACTCCATGCATATCAGTCTGATCCTCTTCAAAATAATTGACATTTTTACAAAGAGAAGAGCGTGTTTTGTTTGATTTCATTTAATTTCTTTATAATCATGCAATAATTGTCTTTAATAGGTGGAAGCAAGCAGTTGCTGGAGGGCACTTCACCCATAATGCCTCATTTCTCTGGGCTGTAACAAGTGTACTTGATTCAATTTTCCAGTTTATAATTCCTTCATTTCATATTCGCTGATCTTGTTTCATTTATAATTCCTATTTAGTTGCATCAGTTTATGCTTTGTAGTTACACTGGGGAAGATTTTTATTTTTATGACACTGGTGTTTTTGTTTTTAATCTAAGGTCTTTGTATCCACCCCCCAAAGCATTCCCTCCAATGCCATAAATCAAAACAGGTCTCGGGAAAAATGTCATTCCATTCATGTTGAGACACTGCGAGGCCAACTTGTTGTAGGTTTGCTTTTCAGCGACATGTGTAAGTTATGTCATGACGCCATTTGAGCCATGTAGCTACCCTTAATTATTACCTTTATGGCGGCAGGCGACAAGGCGCTGGGTGCAAAGGTTGTTTATCTAATGCAAGGGTATGCGGGGAATGACAGAAACTCTGCTGCTCTCCACAAAGCCTTCAGCAGGGTTAAGTGGCAGAGACCCACAGATCATCCCTAAATTCCATGCATTGCTTTTACACTTCACCCCACAGCAACACCAGGGCTACGCAGATGACACATTTATATTATTCATCCCATTTCACACAATGACATTACACTACAATCACTTAGCAAGCACTCTTATCCAGAGCACCTTGCAAAAGTGTTGAATATCGCAATGCTCAGTAATACAAAAGCGGCACGGTGGTGTAGTGGTTAGCACTGTTGCCTCGCAAAAAAAGATGTTCCACGTCCGGGTGCTCTCCGCGTGGAGTTTGCATGTTCTCACCGTGTTCGCGTGGGTTTCCTCCAGGTACTCCGGTTTCCTCCCAGGTCAGGTTACATATACTCCTGCCATTGCCCTTGACCAATGCACTGGCCTCAGAACCGGAGTTGGTCCCCTGGCACTGCACTGTGGCTTCCCACTGCTCCTAACTAGTTAGGATGGGTCAAATGCAGAGGACAAATTACTGCATGGGGTCAATAAAGTATAACAAAAAAAAAGTGTGATATGACCAAGAAGGCATAGAAGGCCCATGCATAATCAACAAGTGTAAAGTTGTAAAGCCAAGGAAACCAACAATTAGAATTGTAAGCAAATGCCCTACACAGAGGTCTTTACACAGTCATACCTATAACAATATTATCCCAAAAACAAAAAGAAAGACAATAGTCTGTGTCCGAAGATGGGCAGGGTTTCTGCTCTCCTGACTGCAGTGGGAAGCTTATTTCACTACCGGACAGGAGACATGACCAGGAAGTGCAGGCATGTGTGTGTGGTGGGGGGGGGGGGGGGGGGGGGGGGACTGGCGCCAAGAGGTAACCTATCAGCAAGTTCCAGCTGGTATGTCCTATGACATATTTAGGTACCTGAATGAACAACATTTTTATACTAAATAAAAGGTCTGTAAACTGTTTCTGGGACAAAGTCTGGAATTTTTTCATTTAAAATGACTTATTTGAGAAGGCAGCCAGCTGTCTTCACTTGACATTTTCTGCGGGTGTGTATACAGATTACAATCGCTTCTTCATCTCCCTTACATTGTAATGGCTATGTATAGCCTCTCTTGGATTGACCTTTGAACTTTCATCTAATTTAATCTATTTTTTTGTTTCTCTACTCAAATCAACCTTCCTTAAATTATTTTCCCTTGCAACTTTTTCTGAGAAATTTCTCTCAGAGCTTATAGCCATATTATGAGTTCATTAGATATTCAGTGTTGTATTTCAGTGTGAGCAGCATGCAGCCAACAGTACTTTTTGAGAGTGCTCTTTCATCAGAGTAAACAGTTTAGAAGCTTTAACTCCACTTTTCTGCAGTCCTAGGAGGTTTCAGCCAGGCCTTGAATTTGATAAAGAGGTTTTCCATATGCATTTAAATTAAATCCTTTTTTTTTTTTACTTTAACCCTGTGACCCATACTAATGCACTGTAAAAAGGTTTCTAGTCATGTGACCTGCTGAAATTACAAATGCTTGAGACCCCGAGTATTACATGACCTTTGAGCGGCTGAGCCCAAACCGGAGCTCTCGAATTTTGCAGTGAATCTCTCGCGATGCAGGCGGGAGGGCAGAGGCAAAGTTTGGCTCAAAGAAAAGCGCTCGGAGGCTGTCTCCCTGAAGGGCATGGAGTGAAGAGGGAGAGGCCACCTCCTCCCCGGCCCCACAAGGTCGCAGAAATGTGCTCGGCGATAGCAACCATGGCACCGACCCTGTAGATAAATCCACGCATCTGTCTGGGATTCATTAATGTTCCAAGGTCCAAGTGAATGACGCCCCAACAAATACCACCGATAGCAGACACTAGCCGTGATGCTTGAAGAATGTAACATATGTCCGGCCTCGCTATCAAACTCAGATTAACTTTTCTGCATTCAAAAGCATTGCTTTTAAATGGCTTGTGAAAAGTATTCTATAACTGTGAAGAAAATGTGGCTGTAATTTCTAACGCTGAGTCATACAGAATGTTTAAAGAAAAGTAAACATTAGCAGCCAAGGACGTGAGGAAAGGTGTGATATACGCCTGCAATTGGTCAGACCACCAGAACCACCACATGCCTTCCAACACAGACCACCAGAACCACCACATGCCTTCCAACACAGACCACCAGAACCACCACATGCCTTCCAACACAGACCACCAGAACCACCACATGCCTTCCAACACAGACCACCAGAACCACCACATGCCTTCCAACACAGACCACCAGAACCACCACATGCCTTCCAACACAGACCACCAGAACACCACATGCCTTCAAACACAGACCACCAGAACCACCACATGCCTTCCAATACAGACCACCAGAACCACCTTCCAACACAGACCACCAGAACCACCTTCCAACACAGACCACCAGAACCACCACATGCCTTCCAACACAGCTTTTTAAAGTTATTTCTTTTATTTGTAATATCCATGATTAGTAGTGATTTGGTCCACGACAGAAATAAAAATCTCATTCTTGTCCATTCCCCCTCTTTTCATTAAAGATTTTAGCAAATCTATTTTTTGAAAAAATATATTCTTTGGCCACATTTCAACCTTCAAAACGGTTATCAAGTGCAAAGATCTCAATCTCCCATTTAGAAGCTATTTGGCAACAAGAACCAACATTTTAAACTGGAAAACAGGCTGGAAACAAAGACTTCATTGACAGGCCGAGCTGAAGAAGACGAGTTTCTCAGGAAAAGAGACAATGGCCGCATCCCCTTCATTTGGCTCATGCTTTCATTCACAGAGCTTTACACACAGGGACACAGTTGTTCAGGCACAACGCGATACGAGGAAATGTTTTAAAGATGCATTGTTTCCAATTAAGTGTTGATAATGATCTCATTATACAGGAAGAATTATATTCTGGTCCCATTGATACTCAAAGGTAATTCAGAGGTCAGTGGAGTACAGGGCTCCGTTCAAGTGGTAAATACATGTAAATGTTTTCTGTATAAAGCACCTAGAAGTTCGGCCCACGTAGGACTGCAACATGCTTATTTTTTTTATAATTTATTCGTTTTAATTTTTATTTGTGTTCATTTTTAATGAGAAATATGAACACAATATGAAATACTTTGATTTAAACATAACTTGTATACAATAATGCCCCTTACAAAAATATAGGCCTTCTGGTGAATTTGCTTCAAACCTCTGGCATTGTTGCCGCAGGTTTGCGGCAAGCTCATATTTTCACATGCAAATTAGCTTTGTGGGAACTGCCATTGTTGCAAGAAGTTCACCAGAATTTCACCACTACTGGCAAAGTCTGGCAAACATCTGGCAACATTTCGGCAGTTTGTGGCAAATGCGCTACATATTAGCTGCAAGTTTGCAGCAAACTATCTAGTTTTGTAAGGGGCTTCCACTAACAGTTAAAAAGGACAAATGTTTGTTACTTTTTTTCAGTGCAATTTTGTCTTTAATTGCGGTTATCACTGAATTTGCAAAACTGTTCATTAGGAAAAATATGAACACTAGCATTTAATTGTGCATGAAATTTGATTGGCAAATTGGCCATTTTCTGTTAAAATGTTGTGGTTTCCCTTCCGAGCTGCTGTTAAGTTGCTTTTTTTCATAAATGAAGGGGATATAGCAACAGCAAAGGAGAACAATCAACTTTTTAAATAAACAGAGTAATTGTACTGCTTTATTGAAGGGATATCTTGTTTGTTTTCTTTTAAATAAAATGCCACATCAACAAGTAATGTGATATCTTGGAAGGTCTTGTTTGTTTAAGGTTTTCATTTGTGAAATATGAAATATTTATTCAAGCTTTAAATCAAACTTATACACAAACATTCAAATTGTGCATAATAATGTTGACACATGCCTTGCCAAGGTATTGAGACGGTTGTAATCATCATAAATGTAAGAATACAGTAACACATAGTCCTGTAACATTTGAGCAAAAAGCTTTGGGAGGCAGAGAGTAGATCATGATGATTATATCAGTCATAACTGGCATTCATTTTACATTAAGCTTTAACCTAGCTATAGTCCCAGGTATATTTTGAATGAATGAGGAAGGAAAAACTGCATTTGAATGTGAATGTGTCGTTTGCCAGTATTACCGTGTCAACCGTGCTGGTGGGTCTAACGTGTAATACCCTGCATTGCCAGGTTTTTTACTGTTTTGCCATTGGAGCTGTGGAAAGAATATCCTTATGTGGGGAACAATAAAGTAATCTAATCTAATCTGATCTTTAAAAAGAGCCGTTGTCTCTGCTTCCCTGGAAATCACTGAATGCCCGGCCCTTCCGTGACTAGAGCAGCATCCCATAATCAGCACTTTTACCACACTGAGGTCATGTAGTGGGGGTAAATGATCCTAAAAACTCTTTGAACTCAAAAGAAGAGAGGGAGAGCGTGTGAGTGTGAGAGAGAGAGAGAGAGAGAGAGAGAGAGAGAGAGAGAGAGAGAGAGAGAGAGGGAAGAGACAGGGGGGGCTTGCAAGTAAGGAAAAGCAGAAATATGCATGCGTTCTGATTGGCTGCAAGTTCAGATGTACTCTTTTTTCACTCTGCCCTTGTGCAGTAAGTACAACAGCAAACATATGTTGCCGGAGTTGGTTTGGCGATGGAGGGACTCTTGCAAGGTCCCCTCCCCCCCTGAAGCCATCAGACAGTCTCCTCCAAAACCAGAAAGTGTCGTCAGTCAGTTACTCTCTACATTCAGCAATGTGCATTTTTTATAATATATATCAAAGTGTTTGCAAGCTTGCTATTTATGTGCACTCTACAGGGATGCAAGCCGTACTCACACAGAGAAAGAGACCCTTTTCACACATGTATCCTTACCCCAAAATGATACGCAACTCGACGGAACAGTCATGTGTGAAGGAGAGCCAGAGTCTGAATTCTGGAAAAGTAGCGCTGGCAGTTTGCCTGCTCAAGACCTCGTAAAATTAAAGGAAATGTTCTGTTTTGCTGTAACATTAATGGATCGAGCACGCAAAGACTTCCATCCAGCTATGTTGTTTCTTACTACGGCAGAAAATAAGAATGTAAACAGAGCATGTACACCAAATAAATTATATCTTACTAACTAGCAACACAATATATGCTGTTACCATCTCACATACATGTCTTGTAGATGTACAAATGTTTCTCAAGTTCCCATAGATGTATAGGCCTACATGCACACTAAAACATGGCAGGACGTGCTTCTCTGCCTAGAACGCCAAAGTTAATGAAACCATACCTCGTCAGGACTGTATACATCTCGGTTATGCTCTACTTCCACCCCATCATTAGCTCTTTTAGAGTATGTGACAGCTGCTTGTACAGAGGACAATTAATGGCACCGTCATGTGTGAATGCTCTCAACCCATTAAAATAACGGACGGTCATTGATTTGCGTGAACGAGAGAAGCCAATGGCAAGTTAATATGGCAGTGGTCCGTGTTCCTTGTTCCATGTTCCATGTTCCATCTTCTAGGTGTGAAAGTGGCTAGAGACAGGAAGGGAGGGGCGTGTATGAGTGCTTATCTCCAGTCTTCTTGGGGAATTCACACCTTCCCCAGGGATCATGTCTACTGCTCCTGTCTGCAGTCACAGACCAGGTCTGTTTGATATTTCTGAGTCAAGGAACTTGAGCACTGTGTGGGTACCTTTGTTTGTGTGTGTGTGCGCGTGTGTGTGTGTGTGTGTGTGTCCTTGTTTGGCATTGTCTCATCCTGTTTGGGTCCCCGAATTGGTCAGTCTGTAAGCAGCTCCTTGCTTGGGGGGATCGGTCATGTAGTTTCCTAAAGCGCCCTCCAAGGCGTGTTGTAAATATCTCTTATCTTTGAGATCCGATAGAACAGTGGTTACCCACAAGTCCCGTCTCCTGGTGCCTGCTGCAGCAGTTGATGCTGCAGGCAAAATTACAGGTCCCACTCCCAGTCAATAGTCTTCCTTAAAGGGCAAGGAATGCCGTCTCTTATCACTACACTCACCCTGTTATTATTACTCCTCAGTCTGGTGCAATACTTCAGTGTAAATCTTTCATCTGCTTTGCAAGAAGACTAGAAACATAATAGAGTATTTATTACATATGCACTACTAAGATTGCTTTTATGACTCATCAAATGCCTTTAACTTCATCACCGTGTTGTTTTCTGTTTTTACGTATGTTACTTTTTATTTATCTATTTTATTAAATTTTTATTCTTTTAATGTGAAACACTTTTGTTGCCAACAGTCACGTGGAAAACTGTATACACAAAGTATTTGTTTAAATATTGCAGCATGCATTTGCTGTGTGTGTGTGGTGTGTGCGTATCCGTGTGTGCATGTGTGTGTGCATGCTCATAGCTGTGCTTTCCACATCAAAATAATATAAATTTGTCAATGCCATTATGTTCAACGTGAGATATGAATGCAGTGACCACCAGTAAAAGTGTTAAACCGATGACTTTTTGAAATGCATTTTATCCACCTCCCGAGAACTGCAAAAGGACACAGCCTAAATAACTGTGTAGGTCCAACTGCCAGTTTAGTTTCTATATTCTTTTATTTCATGGTCCAACATGTTACATGTTTCATTTATTGTTCTGCTTCCATTTAATGTCCAATATCCTTGAAGAATTGCTTCCCTAAAATTGAGAATTATGGTTCATTTTTTTGGATTTATTTGAATGGGAACAAGAGGCCACTCCTCCCCCCAGCTGATAAACCAGACTTTGTAGGCTCATAATCAAAAGGGAATGTATAACATGCTCATAAAGATATATAAAAACCAAACCACAGTTCATACAGACTTAAACAGTGCAGCAGAGCAGTCTGGGTTGGTTTACCTTTGGGGTGTGGTAGGAGTGTGTTTGCGGCCTTTTAAAACCAAACGAACTGAGTGCGTAGATCGTAGAATAAGTATAATATATGACATTTTGCATTACAGGCCATCGCTAACTGATCTTTTGTGAGTAGAATTTAGTGACTGAGTTTCTTGGGTTTATTCAGTAAGTGGGACATGTGTCAAAAAGCAGAGCGTAAAATGCTGTTGGCTCTCCTAAACTTTTAAGACAGAGATGTGGCTCAAGGAATTCACAACTCTGGTGTTTGCGTGCAAAAGAAATACACTAAGGGCCTGATTTCCTAAGAACCAAAACCTTTTTAGCACATGCAAAACCAATAACATGACCAATTGGTCATGGTATTTGTTTTGCACCGATCATTGGTTGTGTTATTAGTTTTGCATGTGCTAAAAGGTTTTGCACACCCTCGGGGGGGGGGGGTATCAAATTAATTCTATAAGGAGGTATCAAATTAAAATAATACATACTTAAATTATCACTTGTGGTTCCCGAATACAGGCCACAACATTGTGACACGTGCTAAAGTCATCAGCTTCAAGCAGTCCTAATACTGGATAAGCAGGCTGTTGGACAGAGGAAGAGAAGGGTTGTGCTAAGGACATTGGGGGTTGGGTGGGGAGCGGCTTGCTGATGGTATGCGTTATGATTTAATTTTATGGTGGTTTTTATTATACATATTATATTTGCTTTTCACGGTAACCATATAGCAACTCATATTTGGTAGGTTATTCACAAAAGCATTGTGAAGCATTGGCTGCTTGGTTTATCGGACACCTGTTCTATTTCAGTGTGTGTTATAGTAGTTGGCAGGGGATATTTTGCATGGCGTAGAGAAATGTAGAACAATGGGCATCCTGTTTGGGACGGCTCAGTTTTGGCCGAAATACGGCGCGTCCCGTCAAATGCAGGTCCAGGACTGTTGGCTTTGTACGTGGCAGAATCCTAAAACAGTCAGAGCCATTGACAGCTTCTCGTACCACACTCCACAAACAGGCCTCTGCATCGCAATCGTTGTGAGTGTTAGCATAAGCTCTTACAAGAAACCGTCATGGATCACGTGTCTTCATCTGCCGCTTCTTTTTTTCTTCTTCTTCTTCATTTCCCCCCATTTTTTTCCTTTTACATGTTTGTGGGAAGAAACACTGTAAAGAGGTCTTGGAAGACTTTCACAGCCAGAGCTAGAGATATCACCTGTGTTCACTCCTACAATGCAGCTGCTTTTGAACGTCTTCATCCAAGAGGCACTATTGGCCTTTTCCCAGATTCACTTAATTGTTGGCAGCCACAGAAAGCGCAATCTTGGCAATATATTTTTTTTACCGGGTAGTAAAAACTGTTTAGTGGCAAGCAGATACTTACCTGTCAGTGGTAAAATGGTATTTAAACATACTCTTGGTAATGACATGCTTCTTTCAATTTGTGTGTTCATACTTTTTAAATGCTGGCTAATACAGTACTGCCTGTTCGTATTAAGCATTTTGATGCTGTATAAAGTGCACTCCATTACAGATCTTATTGCTGTTACATGTCTTTGGCCACGCCATGTGAAAAGCTATTAGCATCACTGTCAGTTATGTATATGGGAGAGTATCTGGTTGTGAGTGAATGAATTTCACATTTTGCTTTCTCCTCTGTGTTCAATTTAGTTGTTGATTTTTGTGGCAAAAATAGTGATGTAATGTGCACGGTTTATGTGAATGGCTTGTTATTTGCGTGGCTGTTGGCTTTTTGTTTGTTGGATATGTTTGTGTAATTGTATGTGTGTGTGTGTGTGTGTGTGTGCGTGCGTGCGTGCGTGCGTGCGTGCGTGTGTGTGTGTGCGTGAGCGTGTGTGCGTGAGCGTGTGTGCATGCATGTGCGCATATGAGTGTAAAATTTTGAGTGAGTGTGTATGTGTGAGTGTGTGTGTGTGTGTGTGTGTGTGTGTGTGTGTGGGTGGGGGGGGGGGTTGATGTATCATTTTATGCAGTCACTGGGTCCTTAAATAGCACTCAAGCTTCACTTAAAAACACGCTAAATTATCCCTCAGATTTGACTTAGAGGACATGACGTGCAGTGACTCTGAGAGATAGTCAGCCTATCTAGACTTAGAGGACATGACGTGCAGTGACTCTGAGAGATAGTCAGCCTATCTAGACTTAGAGGACATGACGTGCAGTGACTCTGAGAGATAGTCAGCCCTTAGAGGACATGACGTGCAGTGACTCTGAGAGATAGTCAGCCCTTAGAGGACATGACGTGCAGTGACTCTGAGAGATAGTCAGCCCTTAGAGGACATGACGTGCAGTGACTCTGAGAGATAGTCAGCCCTTAGAGGACATGACGTGCAGTGACTCTGAGAGATAGTCAGCCCTTAGAGGACATGACGTGCAGTGACTCTGAGAGATAGTCAGCCCTTAGAGGACATGACGTGCAGTGACTCTGAGAGATAGTCAGCCCTTAGAGGACATGACGTGCAGTGACTCTGAGAGATGTAGAAAAGTCAGCCTATCTAGGGGATCTGTCACAGGCACCAGCTAAATACTGGTTCAATGATCTCCGCGAAGTTAACACTTATGTGTGTCTGGTGGCGGGGGCTTAAATAGTATGCCTGTGTTCGTAATATGCCCCTTTCATAAGTAATGATGAGTCTTGTGTTTGTGAAATGCAGCTTTAATGCACAAGTTTGAAAACCTCAATTGGACATTCTGCTTCATCCCTGCCTTTCATTACAGACAAGTCTGGAGGAGCCTGCCTGGGAGACCGATGAATGTTTGGTCAGCGTCCACCCCCATCCCTTCATTACTGCGGGGTCATTTAAATGTGAAGACTGCAAGTCGTCTGCAAACACAGAAGAATGAGAGGAGAGGCCATGTTGTGAGTGGTGAGCTTGAATCAACACCACAGACCTGCTTGCAGGCTATTAAAGCGCACCGGGCCTCAACAACAGGAACGGAAACATTTCAGTCACCAAGGCAATGAACACTGCCAGTCTAGCATGGAGTTGAGAATTGGATACATATAAGGTAACATGGCATTAGAGTGAAGTCATTTCCAATCAAACCTCACCGTAGCAACAACCTGCAGATCAAAGTTCGGATCAGCTGGCACATAGAAATTTCCGTAAATATATAATAATATAAACGGCATATTCCTATGTCCAATTCTATTCATTGTAGTGGAAAATTATTTAATCATGCAACTGAGAAACAAACTCGGGGGATTTGTTTGTTGCCATGGAGATTTGTGTGGTGGACAATCTTGGCGTATTTACCGTTTTGAGTCAGAGCAAATGTGTGCTAATTTTCTTTTAGTGCATTCGTTGCTTTTGAGACGCTCACATGGCCACACAGGCACACTATAGCCTGCATGCCTATTTCCTGGACACTTTGACCACAAAGTTCTATATTGTGTTTGCTCTGAGCCCTTAAACAGAAACGTGAAAAACAAGCGTTTTTAGGCCAAAGAGACAACCTATATCCAGGTGAGGTAACGTTCCCACTGTGGTGTACTTATAAACCTCTAGTGTTAAACTGAGATATGTTGCAGCGTACAGCTAAGCCCACTGGCAATCAATACAGAAATTGAACATTTACCAGAGTCAACCTGAATGTTCCTCAAACTCTTGAACCGTGACATCATAGTATTCTCCAGAGATCTAAAGAGCAAAGCATTATCACTTGACACATAGATCACTCCATGACAGTGAGTCTCCCCCAACCAAAACAATTCTGAAATATTAAGTGGCTGGAGCCAATGGCAGACTAGTCCGATTTTTTAATAGTTCCAGAACATAATCAAAATCCATTTCTGGCACCAGATTTGAGTGAATATAATGAACAAAATGATTACTCAGACAAGCACAGTTATTTCAGCCTTTTCATTTATATCCCACCGGGGGATTTGATGTTATACTCCATGAATTGCGGCCCCTTCTTAAGATAGTTTTTACATTAATGGTTTACCCAGTTCCGTTTTAGGGTGAAGATTTACAGTAATGTCTCTCTTAGGTTTTCCACTACAAATCTTGTAAGCAGACTTAACTGTGTACTTCCAGAGCAAAACCATCACATTTGTCATAAAGAACTGTTTTCTTGTGTATGCTGACAGAAAAGGAGAAAGGATTTGTCGAGGCTTAGTCTTCCAGTGGTTTGATCTCCAGAAAGTGGCCTTCCTGGTCTCAGGAGGCTTCTCGTTGCTTTGTTTAAAGGCACAAAAAGCACGTTTGCTCAGACGTGTCAACCCCTTTGTCAAGATCACAAATTCTGCAAACTCAGATAGAAGCAGAGTCAGTCAAGAACTGTGGTAAGCAGAATACTGTTGCAGGACATTCAGTATTGTGTCATTTTAAAGACCACCAGAGCTTCTATGATTAGGAAGGTTAGGCACTGCAGTGGAGGACAACCTAGTCTCACAGGATTCTGTTCACCAGGTCACAAGTAATTTCTTCCAAAAAATTTTTTTATCGTGACAGGATAGCAGTAAAACTGTCCAAAACTAATCCGCAGTCTAATATGGTCAAATGCCAACCCTTTGTTTGTTTTGTATGTTTTTTTTTCAGTTTGCATTCCTAGACTGAACTTTAATCTTCAGAGTAGCATGGTAAAGCTTAAAAATCAAACTCAGCAAATCCATTGGACATGTGCACGCAGACACACACACACACACGCATGCACACACATACAAACGCACTCACATACACACACACACACACACACACACACACACACACACACACACTCTCTCTCTCTCTCTCACATACACACACACGCCACTGATCACAGTGGTAAAAGTAAGCGGTGAGTGAATGTCAGTCAGAGAGAGAGAGAGAGAGCAGTGAGCTGAATTCTTTTGAATAAAGAAAGTGTGCTGTTGCCAGACTCTCCAGCCACAAAATCCCATAATAGTTCCTGATGTAAGCATAATGGCTTCTCAGACCCAATAAAGTGGAATTATACACAATTCATCTTCTCCCTGCATGGACAATGTACGCCTCGCTTTCTTCCCTGCCCCACATGTAAGAGCCGCTGTCTCTTCTTAAAAACGGCACCGTCTCAGTAAACTTAAAAAAACAACAACAAAAAAAAACCCAAAAGTCCCGGCTCCTTGCTTATTGCACACTGGCGTTTGAACAAAGCCCAGAAGACCAAGCAGACAGTGGAGGGACGAGGAGACACAGATCTGGAAATGAGAGCATTTACCATTTGTGCGGCATGAAATTCATTTGTGTCATCCCAAATCTTTATTCCTATAGATGGGTTTTTAAAGACCTGTGAGATTTGGCTGTGGGTTAATAGGCAAACTGGCCAAATTTATTTATTTACTTACTGACTTACTTACTTACTTATTTATTTATTCATTCTTTGTCTGTTTGTATTTTGAACAATCTAACAAATAAAACTAGTTTGTGCTGTGCTGGTTCAGACAGTTTAACAATAACTCCGATGCAGAGGTTAGAAATGGAACTGCAAAGTAAAATCTTCCGTGTTAATTCAGTGCTAATAGAGTTTCTATGAGTAAACGACTTGGAAAATGGAGATTGCACTGTCAGAGTAAAATGTACCCAGTGGTTTTTAACACTGACCATTTTGCTGTATGGTTCACTGTATAGGGCAGGCTTACTTTCAAGGTAAATGGCACAATAGTTAGCAGTCTTATGGTTAATCCTTCACATTTTCACATCATTCCACCATGACACAAGTGTCATTACTATTATGGGGTGAAAGGTCACAACTAACAAAGAGCCCAGAAAAAGTTATGGTTCAAAGTTCTGACTAAAGCCTTGTCTTTGTTACATTTAGAATTGTATCAATCATCATAATAATGCTATGTGATGATCATTTCTCTGTCACATTACAGGGAAAGCACTGTGTTCTCATAAGGACCACCTACTGTTGAAAAAACTGAATGAAGCTCTTTTACATCGTGTTTGCTAACAAGCGAACTCTCAGCGTCGATTTCACAAAAAAAACCAAGAGAGCATAAATTCCTTGTGTTTGCATCTCTTGTGGAAAACCTCTCCCTCCATCAAGCTGCTGAATCTCTTCCCTCATTCCCATGCTTATTTTCCCTAGAATAAAAAACTGAAGCAAAAAAAAATCCAGACCAGTAGAAAATTCAAAGTGCTTTTAAAAGTGCTCCAGAATCTCAGTGCATTTGTGAAGAGATGGCTGGACGGCCAGGTGCCAGCACACATTTCTTTGGTTCTGTTCCCTAACTTAAGTACGACATTCTCAGCAGAGCATTGTGTCACAGTTAGCCCCTTAGCTCAGCGCGGCTGTCTTACGAAGCACCCTGGTCACACCGTTTTAGACATCACTGCCGCTCTGGTGATCTTGGCAGAACAGGCATAGAATAATTTACCACCGTGCGTGATGGAGCCCCTTTCACCGAGTGCAAAACCAAGAATGCTTTCCTCTTTATTTCATAACCCTCGTTGTACAGTGCTTTGTTTGACCTGATTGCTTATTCAATAGAGGCAGATAGCACCAGTCAGTAAGCTGAGATGCGCTTTTGTGGCTATCAAATCATTCCAGAAAAGCCAGGTCTGGCCAGGATGTCAAAGGTGCTCATCATCTAATCCAATTTTTTTATTTAGTATTTAGAAGGAAAGGTACGTATGTGGAAAGACAGGGATTTTTTTCCCCCATGTAAACAGCTGCATGTTCTACTAGGGATAAGGTATATGCACCCTCACATAAAAAAAGGAAATATGGCACAGCATTTTGCATTGTCTTCAGCTTCAAAATAAGGACTTTATTAAATTACAATTCATACTGTCACATGCAATTTAGTAAATTAAGTACAATGTCACTCTCTGAAGCAATGCATGTCTCCTGCCCTTGCTGACATCAATGTAAATAATCTTCCACAAATGTAGAATTACCACTGCTTCATAAGTGATGAACTTGATTAGTTTCATTCTTTTTACACAGATGTGTTGTATACCTAAGAGGTCGTTACTGACTCTGGCTTATAAGAGGCTTTGAAGATTGATGCAGAAGATTTGAAGGCCTCCATGCTAAAATATTTCGCAATTTATTTTAAAACACAGATTGCTAAATAGATATAGCTTGCCAGAATGTCATTAGATTTGTTTCCTGTCTCTGCAATGGGAGAGAGAGAGAAAATGGAGGGGGGGGGGGGGGGGGGGGGGGGGTGCTGTGACTCGTTTTAAATTAGTCACAGGCCAGAGTGTCAAAAACAACATTGAATAAGTTCAGTTTTGCTTCACTGCTCTCAATTTGTGGTCCTACCTTTCTTTTCCAAACCATTTGCCCATCATAGCCATTTCAAAAACATCTATTAACAATTTCAAGATTCATGTAGTAGATGCATTGTAAAATAAGTGTAATTACAGGCCCCTTTGTTCTTGCATTTAGGCATTTATGTTTGTGAAGTAAAGCTGCTTACGTTTTTTTAGTTACATACAGGTACAGCTATACTGTAGGCTGATGCTATCTATTCAAAATGATGCAAATACATAGGTAATAAACATATTCTTTGAGCTGAAATTGACAACTCTGGATACAATTTGAGAACTGCATGGAATTCATCTCTCGTGTATATCTTTTCCAGGGAACTATTTCTCAATTATTTTACTACATGCAGTCATTGACCTTCAAACTTGTTCTACATAAACTAAAACCAAAGAACAAATATTGGATCCCTTTTTATCTTATCCTTTGAAGAATTAGCAGACATTTCTCCTGCCTGGAAACATTACCGTTTTTTATCATTTGGTAAAATGTGCCTCCAGGAAAACATTTTTAGAAATTCCACTTCTATAAGTTGTGGAAGTCTTGTGAAAATGTGTTTGAAATTTTCTCAAGCTATTTTTCTTTGATGGGTGTAATTTGGAGTTGCTGCTTGGAAATGAAAAGGTACAGCAACCACAACACATAATCTTATGCAATAAAAAGTGAAATGCACACAGGGAACTGGCCAAGGATGGACAATAAGCAAGAAGAAGAACAAAAAGAAAGGAACACTGGGGGTGCCTATTTGAAAAACAGCCTCTCCAGGCGAAAAAATAATAAGCTCTACCTCCCACCAGGCAACTTCATACGTCTCTCTACAAGCTACCTTGGTTCAACGGTGCTTTTCCCTATTTTTCACCCCAGTTTTCCCCTGTTGAATGTCTGAGAAGAGCAGTACGATGAAGAAGATTAGAGCCATTTAATTTTTTCTTCAGAATTTTTTTAGGGGGAGGGGCTTGGATGGCAGAAACCTGCCTAATGAACGCATGTCAACAGGAACGCGTTTTCCTTCAAAGGCCTTGAGGCCTCCTCAAGGCCGTCAGGAAAACAGGTGTGAGCCGATTTTTGTTGTAATGTCTGTTGTGCCCGACCTGCGCTCCCTCAATAACAATTACTGTGGGGAGGGGGAGGGAGGAGGAGAAGGAACAGGCTCAATGTAAAAATAACAAAAAAACAACTGACAAACAAAATTTTAAAGGATCACGTTGATGATGCAGCAGATGTACAAGCGTTTCTTTGAGTGTGGGTGAGGGCCGGGGCTGTTTGTTAAAGATCAACAAAACGGAATGACTTAGAACAGTTCACGGTCAAAGACGAACTGCAGAAAGCTGCGGAAGCACGGTGCATTCTCAGGTTTCCATGGTCACCAGCCTGCAGCAGTTTCCCTTCAGCCTCCTCTGTTCCTGTAGAGGTGAGGAATAGCCCACTGGTAGAAACTCTCCCTCACTGGGGAACAGCACAGCCAATCTCGACGTGTCCTGCGGGTCTGCCGACCACAGCCAGCACTGGCACGGTCAGGATTTGACACCAGACTGTGGGGCAGCATCACTGTACTGAGAATGAGTGCCGTTGCTGGCTTTGCTGTTTGACACCCCGTGTGACACATGCTTTGTGATACATGCTATTTGCTAATGGGATGGATCAGAGCTTTATAAGAATTAAAGCAAAGAATTATAAAATACTGAGGCAGTTATGCTGCTCAACAGGAACTGCAAGCATGCTGTGACGCACGTGAACCAGTAGACGGTAACAAGTGAAGTAAGTGATGTCTTCATGGTACATCTCATTCTGCATAATCCTAATGCGCTTTCATTTCGCTCCTAGGAATCTTTGCATGCTTGCAATAGAAAGGTGAAACAATGCAGGTTTGCTTCCCAATGTGGAACTTCGCTGGGTGAGAGAGGAAGTACAGAGGCACTTGTGGCGTTCATGCAGGTGCTAGTGAAGTGTCAAGCAGGCCAATGAAGTCAATGGAGGCTCCAATGGAGGTGGGAGGAATAGGACAAATGGTGTATCTCAGAAGATCATGAGGTCTCTGTTCATGGGCACTTTAGCTTCCCTAGTGGTATCTGGCCACTGTAGCTACATGGCTTCTCACTGTACCAGAAGAGAGGCTTGTTAGGACTTAGCAGTGTGGCGCACAGCGTGTAAATTACAGTTTACAGTTTTTATATTGTTAACTGAAGCTAGCCAGGTTAAGCACCTAACTACAGTACCACTCACTCAAGGATACAGCAGCACTACTCTACCCGGGAATCAAACCAGAAACCAGTCAACCCTCTCAGAGTTACAAGACCAGTTCCTTAACCAGTGCTGTACAGTACCAGCCACACACTAGCGGCCGCAGTGATGACTTCTAATCTCCTCGTGTTTAACAGGGTGGGAGGAGGGAAAAACCTCAGCGGTGTTTTAGGTGACGAAGTAGGCGCTATAGCCCCAGTATGATCCGACAATAACCTTTCTGCACCGGCGGCTCCTTTTATTACGGAGGCAGCCGCCTGTCATCACCTCCGCACCACTCGTCAGTCCGCATCTGTTTCCTGTTTGCAGTTTACAAGGCTGCTTTGCCTTCGCCCGGCCCTGCCCCCGGTCCCGCCCCCCCAGTCCCGGCTCTGGCTCCAGCCCCAGCCCCAGCAGCTCCAGCAGACCCGCGAGAGTTCAGATGGCTGAGCCCACCGCACCGCGCGCCAGCTCCTGCACGCCCCCGCCCCCCAACCCCCCGCTTCCTTAACGGACGTAATCCCGTTAATGAAAATCGCATGGAGGCCACCAGGCACCTTGCTGCCGAGGAGGCTCGTTAGGGCGGAGCCGGCTCGGACGGCGACCCGCGCCAAAAACTCATTTCGGGAAAGCGTTGGAGGGAGGTCTGGCTGAGGGGGAAGGACTGAGGGTCTGGCGTGTTTACGAGCACCACCGGGACAGGGTCCAGGGGCGAGATGTTTCCGGGGAATTGTGTTGTGGTAGATGGGGATCGCCTTGCTTTTGTCGAGAGGTGATGACAATGATGTTGCAACAAAGATGAACAAGGGGACGGCAGATGATAACACATTTGTGGTTACCCGTTGTGAGAAGAACCAAGAGGCCCGCGCACACACACAAAGGCAATGCAGCCGTGTTCTGTTTTGGGGAAACTGGGATTTCTGGCATTAGAAAAGTATGCTGTTTCGCTCGGTCGCCGCGGTGACCCAGGGTTTTGATTTCTGCCCAGAGAGTGGAAGGCGAGATGGTGTTTGTGTGAAGAATGGCAGGACTCTAAATGTGTGACTGACTCAATGGGGTAAGAGAAAGAACCATTTCTCAGGACTCAGAGTGATTCAGAATGACCCAACAGTGGTGCGGGTGGCCCACCCCACTGAGGGAGGCTGAATCCTGAGCGTGTATGTGCGGGTGGCCCACCCACCGAGGGAGGCTGAATCCTGAGCGTGTATGTGCGGGTGGCCCACCCCACCGAGGGAGGTTGAATCCTGAGCGTGTATGTGCGGGTGGCCCACCCCACTGAGGGAGGCTGAATCCTGAGCGTGTATGTGCGGGTGGCCCACCCCACCGAGGGAGGCTGAATCCTGAGCGTGTATGTGCGGGTGGCCCACCCCACCGAGGGAGGCTGAATCCTGAGCGTGTATGTGCGGGTGGCCCACCCCACCGAGGGAGGCTGAATCCTGAGCGTGTATGTGCGGGTGGCCCACCCCACCGAGGGAGGCTGAATCCTGAGCGTGTATGTGCGGGTGGCCCACCCCACCGAGGGAGGCTGAATCCTGAGCGTGTATGTGCGGGTGGCCCACCCCACCGAGGGAGGCTGAATCCTGAGCGTGTATGTGCGGGTGGCCCACCCCACCGAGGGAGGCTGAATCCTGAGCGTGTATGTGCGGGTGGCCCACCCCACCGAGGGAGGCTGAATCCTGAGCGTGTATGTGCGGGTGGCCCACCCCACTGAGGGAGGCTGAATCCTGAGCGTGTATGTGCGGGTGGCCCACCCCACCGAGGGAGGCTGAATCCTGAGCGTGTATGTGCGGGTGGCCCACCCCACTGAGGGAGGTTGAATCCTGAGCGTGTATGTGCATTCACCGCGCACACGGCATAGCTTAATGAAATCAAATACTGGTGCCATATGTCCATACAACACCTTTGCCGATGTTTGCAGTGATGAAAATCAAATATGCAGCGGTGCCTAGTGTTTGCAAAAGAACTATAGTGGAACATAATACCTCAGGAAGCTTAGCAGCTTGTTTTGGAGAAAAGCAGGATGTTCAAGTCAGCTTTAACAACCCCCCCCCCCCCCCCCCCCACACACACAGTTTCTCTCACTCTCTCTCTCTCTCTCACACACACGCACACAGCCCGTGGGTTATAATTCCAGATTGATTCTTAGCACATGAGGAATTGGCAGTAAACTTCTCCACACTTCAAAAAACAACTCTTTACAGGAGCAAAATTTCCCCGGCTGTTAAAAGAAAGACCAATATTAAAACCAGAGCCTTTTGAAAGCGCAAAACACATTTTCCAGTATGGCGAGTGATCACCAACACAGCACCGGTCTCTGCGTATAATCCCACCGCAAGTGTTTACGATCATATTTATAATGATATAAACATATGTGTCAATCGCTTGCCGAAAAGAGAAATACGTATGTGGGATGACATCACCCTCTGCCTGTTTCAGGTTTGTGTTGTTAATGGAACACAATTGCCTCATATTGATAAACTGTGTTTGTCTGAACTCTGTGGCCTTCCTGCTACTGTATTTGGGCATTGACTATGAGAAAACTAAACTTTTTCGTATTTCTGTGAAAGGGAACAAGATGTTTAAATGCCAAACTCAAGCATTCAAAAATGAATACTATTTTAAAGTGGCACTTTCCTGTGACGTGATACAGTCACAAGTGTTCCTTTAAATGCACTTATTAAAAGCGTGTAGTGACTGTAAGTGTATCATGGTGTCATGGGTTTGTGTGTGTATGAGGATTTTGTTAGATTTTGGACAGATTGATTAAGTACTGTATGATTCAACTAGATTTTGATTATCATCAAGGAATGCCATATTGAATATTTTGCAACTTTAGTTGTAGTGTGCATATGTGTGTGTGTGTGTGTGTGTGTGTGTGTGTGTGTGTGTGTGTGTGTGCGTATGCGTGTGCATGCAGAAGTGTGTGTTTCAAGCATGCACACCACGTAGGTACACAGGGCAGCACCCAGGCCTCTGAATATGCCATGAGTCAACAGTGCGCTTCCTACTCGACTACCAAGGTCTCCGGCTGCGTTCAGTTGCAGCCCCGGTCTCTGTGTTACCCCATCCCTGAACACCTTTCCACTGCCCACAGTGAGGGACACATGCTTAATGATCCCTCTGGTCCAAAAAGGGCCCATCCCTAATACTATCCCCACCCCCGGGGCTTGCTAGTAAAGCTGCATGCTACACGGTAGTGAAGGAGGTGTCTGAAGGACTTCACAGGAGAACTGGGAGGTAGTGACTGATGTTAAATGAGAAAAGGTTTCAAAACATTTCCCCTTAGAAACACGTCAAATGTTTTCTGACACTTAGCCGATGCACACACCTCCAGAACAGAGGAGGGCGGAGATCGCGGCCACCTGCAAGTCTTTGGTAAAGCTGTTTTCCTTGGTAAAGCTGGTTAGCGCTGGTTTGGAAGGCGGGCAAACGTAACGACAAACAAAATGTTTGCTTTTTAAAAATCTCCCATTAACAGTAGTGATGTTTGCGGAAGCAAAGTGGATTCGCTTCTGTTTTTCTTTCTTCTTATGGGAGGTCGACGGGACCCTAAAGTGTTTACCCAGTTCATGTAGGACCTCAAGGCACAGGCACACCCTAGGAGATGGACAATAAGACTGAATTTGGCCACAGAGCAGTGGGTAATGTTTAGCTCCAGCCCTTTTCTGAGTGAGTCTATAAACATACGACTGGAACTTTGACCTCGGCAGTAAACAGTTTTCCCCCGGATGATAAACTGCAGAGCCCTGCCCCCGAGTCGGGGAAAAGAGGCCTTTTCTCAAAAGCTCTGTTATTTCCCCGCTGCTCCCAACAAGGGGAGTACAGTGGTAATCTTAGATTACTGTAAATCCTCTGTGCCCCTTCAGCTCTAATTAAACGAGTATTGGGTTTCCAGCAAGACCCCTGCCTTTTCTCTGCGAACACTGAGGAATAAACGGCCGCTGGGTTCCGTGGGGGTAAGCCGCCTCCCATTTATTTGTTCTGCCTGCTCCCGGTGACCCCCCGAGCCGCTCTCACATTTAAAAGGTATTTTTGTTTGGAAATGAACTTCCCTTCTTAAGAGCTGTATCATGTCAGTACAGAGAGAATTATGGACAGGAGAGACCCGTTCAGATGAACTGCTGCGCTCCCCTCTAACAGAAAGCACAGCATCCCCCTTAGATGTGTTTTTTTTTTTAGGGGGGGGGGGGGGGGTTGAGTGGCGGTATGTAGTTGATTGTTAATGGAGTCGATTTGAACAACGCGCAGTCTTTTCACAGCGCGGCAAAGCTCCGCCTCTGACCTGCTCGCTAGAACGGTAAGAATCTTAAAGTAAGTAAAGTGTTTTTGAGCCCTTACCGATACCAGCGTTCGGTACAAAACTAAAATTGACAATAAATCAGTTTTGACTTCAAGAAACAAGAGTCACGCTTTCATGAGCGTGGACGGGATAAAGGATTTCCCTGTCGGATTTTGGCAAGCCTGACCCTACCAACGATACTCTAGCAAACCCAAGCACAAAAACCAGTTCCCGTTACTGCGGCAGGGTCGGGAGGGCCTTGGTTTAGGTGTCACCAAATGCAGGCTGAGAATAACCAATGAAGCAGAGGGGACATTTATCCCTGCACTCTTAAGTTTCCAAATGGACCTTTCAGCTTTGAGACAAACAAAAGCTAAGTGACCCTGAGGTAGTCTGGAATCATGTTTATAGCAATGGCAACCCAGCTCCAGACTAAGTGGTAAATTGACCAAGTGGATACGCTCTTATCTCGAACCCGGTCCAGGAGTAACCCACCGCCCCCCACCCCCCCACCCCAGAGACAGACAGGGGGGAGCCCCAGGTGGGGTAGGCTAATGACCACCAGCTGCAGAATCACAGTGGCATAGGAGTCCATTCTTCTCCCTGGACGGTTGCGGATGGCTGTGGAGTAAGGTCGCCTGTCACTGGTAAGGAGTGAACCTGCCTCTTCTAGCAGTTACAGAAGAGATAACGGGGGGAATGAAGGCTCACCTGGCCCATTTCACTCGCGGTGGGATTAAAGTCGCGTGTACGGTTAGCAGCAATCCTGCACCTCTGCGTTAAAGTGTATCCACATGGAGTTGGCAGGTTTACAGCAGCAAATAGTCACTCCTGCAGATGTGTTAGAGCCTCCGGTGGAAAATCAGAAAAATACCATTTAATCTCAGCTCTGCAATTTTACTAGTCTGCACGTTGTCCTTTGATGAACCTATTTCTTGAGGATAGACGTGATTCAAGAACACTGAAAGGTGAAGGCACGTGTCACATAATCTGCAACCAAGCCTATCATGTTTGTGTAAACTATGAGCAGATGACTATGAGTACACATTTTGTCAACAGGTTTCATGACACTATTAGGCTGTATCTGAATATGGAGCGTTTGGCAGTGGCATGGTCACTGCTGACAATACATTCCAAACAATACTTTGCTACTGAGAACATCAACCATGAAGGCCACTGAAAGGATATCAAACATGATTACATCACTGCTCGTGATGTCAAACCTCACAAATTCTGTCAAATTCTGATGACATTGAACATGAATATATAGATTACTGCTGAGCAGAGCATACAAACAAAAACATGACAATAACAAAAAAATTAATTGCTTCACACTTAAAGTTAATCGTTTTACCACAACCAGGGTGGAAGGTGCTAAACATCCTTCAGGTAAAATGCTTACTTGCTCTGTGGGTGACACTCAATGGGAGAAATAGGCCTGTTCATCAGAGATATGAAGAGTCTCTCTCTGTCACAATGGGGTATACGCCATAGGGGTGTATCATAAGGTGTACCTTTGAGACGCTATGCAGGCAGGGTTACCGTCGGACTGACCGAGTGCTCTGTTCTTATTGGTTGCTTAATGGGAGCCATGCACACAATGCAGAGGCATTATGTCTTCAGAAGCATCCTGGGGCTACGCTGGCAATTCAAGGTGCGCTGTGCCAATCAGACCTGGCATGAGTCCAGACTGCTTAATAAAACCCAGCAGTATTAGCCTTTAGCATGCGTACAAATGTTACTGCTTGTTTTGGTTGTTACTTTTTCAGTTTACACCCTGCCCCTTTTCCTCCCCTTTCCATAATCATTAAAGGTATTCCTCTCGCACACATTCCTCTAAAACTGGCACCCTACAACGTGCTTAATCGCTTTCTATAATCACTTATGCTTGGAAATAATCACCGGGTCACGTTGTGGAGGCTAGTCTTCGCTCGGCCTTTGCTTTGACTGATGTGAAGACATAGTAAGCTGGCTGGTAGCGTGCCCTTTGTGTGTGGGTGTATGTGGCAGGATAAGGAGTCGGGGGTGTTGTATCTCACTTTCAGGAGAAGGTTACAGACCTCATTCTGTCTCATCTTAGTTAAACTTACTTTCCACACATGGGCAAACAGCGCTAATTCATTAAGAGCTGTCCAGGCTGTTATTAGACTGACTAACTGATTAATATGAATCAGAAAGCCACAGGTCCTGGGGGAGTGATAAGGAAAGAGTGATAAGGAATATCACACAGTCACTGGGGCCTGCCTGCCTATGTCTCCCCAGTCTGGAGTGCTCTCTGAGCCTAATCCCTGTGAGACAGAGGGAGATGGGGCCAGCAGGCCACTTGAGTGACAGCGCAGTTGTCTCTTAATTGTGCTGGGAGGACTAAAGTGTTTTTTTCTTCTTTTGAACACAGTCTCTCTTTATCTAGTCCCATTCGTCGCCCTGGTCTTCGTCTCCCTTCAGCTTGTGCTCCGGCGTCTTTCACTTTAAACGCTTAGATTCGCCCCAACTTGTCCCAGTGCGCCAAACTTCCTCCTCTGGAAACCAGCGTCTGTTTACAGAGAAGAAAGTTTCAGCTGGGAGTGCTTGAGATTTGTCTCATAAACAGACCTCTGAACTTCATTATTGTTGTTTTACAGAGATTGATATCAAAATGTTAACAATACACAAGGATAAATGTTTATTCTCGAAGAAGGTAAGAGAAGAGAGTGTTTACCCAGTGTCTTCTCTATAGGGTTAGGGCTAGGATTAGGGGAAGCACTATTCTGCTGGACAGAATATTAATATTGGGTCTCATTGGGGAAGACAATGACACATTGTGTATGTTTCTGATGTTTCCTCCTATATTCCTCCATATACAGTGCCCACCAGAATGATTGGCAAACTCAATGAATATGAGCATGACGCAGGATTAAATTCAGTTTATTGTTTATCAAATGTGCTCAGAAAAAATAGAAAATTATATAGTTTTAATTGTGATTCCATTGATCAGAGGAAAAACAAATCTTTAATTCTAAATAATTTTTATCTTGAAGAAGATGTGTGTCACAATAGGCAGAGGTGTAAAATCCAGGTTTAGAAAGTAAAAATCATCCCCAGTATTTTGTTCCAATCACCTGGATTTGTTAATTAGCACAATTCTGACCCCTGGATTTTACACCTCTGACAATAAGCCTTATCCCTGTCTTTAGTACTTTGTGCACGCTCCCTTTGCCTAGATAACAACACTGAGTTTTCTCCTGTAATGTTTGATGAGGTTGGAGAACACATAGCAAGGGATTTGTGACCATTCCTCCATAGAGAATCTCTCCAGATCCTTCAGAGTCATTGGTCCTAGCTTGTGGACTCTCCTCTTTAGCTCACCCTACGGGTTTTCAATGGGGTTCAGGTCAGGGGACTGGGATGGCCATGGCCAAACCTTTATTCTGTGGTCACTTAATCATTTTTGTGTAGATTTTGAGGTATGCTTTAGATCATTGTCCTGCTGGAAGATCCAAACATGACCTACTTTTAGCCTTCTGGCAGTGGTAGCCAGATTTTGGTTTAAAACCTCCTGGTAATTGATGGAGGCCATGATGCCATGTATCCTAACAGGGTTCCCAGGGCTTTTGGAGGAAAAACAGCCCCACAACATCACAGATCTACCATCATAGTTCAAAGTGGGGATAAGACTCTTTTCTGCATAACTATGCCTCTTAATACGCCAAACCCACTTTTTGTATTTATTGCCAAAAAGCTAAATTTTCATCTCGTTTGACCTTAGCACCAGGTTCCAATCTAAATTCCGGTATCATTTAGCAAACTCCAGGCGCTTACATTTGTGGTATGATGACAGCAGAGGCTTTCTTCTGGTAATCCTTCTAAATAGCTTGTTGGCATAGAGGTGGCGTCTAATTGTACTTTTGGAGACTTGGTGACCGCAAGATGCAACCAATTTCTGCAATTCAACAACTGTTATTCTTGGAGAAATTTTTGCCTCTCGAACCATCCTGCTCACTGTTTGTGGAGGCAAACTACACTTGTGCCCTCTTCCAAGCAGGTTAATCACAGCTCCAGTTGCTTTAAACATCTTAATTATTTCCCTAATGTTGAAAATAGGTTTTTATAGCCATTGCCTGATTTATGAAGGTGAACAAACTTTTGTCTCATTTCATTTGTGTGTTCTCTGATCTTTCCCATGTTGATGGCTCCCTATACGCTGTATAGTGCACTATTTAGGGGATTGGCTATTTTGATGTTTTCCAAAGTCTCATCCATATCGGATGAACCATTTAGAAATTATAGAACCTTTTGTACACAGTCCCCCACATTTTGGGCATCAAAAAATATTGGACAGTTTAACAATGCAGAATAAATTAATCATTTTTAATATTTGGTTGCATATCATTTGCATGCCAAGACTTCCTGATGTCTTTGACCCAACAATATCAAAAGACGCTTGATATCTTATTTTCTGGTACTCCTACAAGTGATACTATAAACTCTCGGCATTTGAATGGATCTCTATGGGAATTGGGGGGTGGGACTAGATTTCGCTGTAAATTACATTTAGCCAACCATGGGTTCCATATTATTCCCGTGTAATATACAGCTTAATCTAGTCCCACCCCCCAATTTCCATAAAGATCCATTCACTGCACAGAGGCCATAGTATTTTTGGAATTGGGGTTTGTATACATGCCCCCATACTCTCCTTTCCTCAACCCAACTGAGCATTCTTTTTTAGCACGGAGGTGGAAGGTGTGCAATCGCCATCCCCATGAGCATGCCATCCTGTGTATGAAGCATGCAACGACATCACACCGGAGTCCAATGTCAAGTTTGGATTCGCCATGCCAAAAGGTTTTACCTGCAGTGCATGAACAATGAGGACATTCTTTGTGACGTGGATGAGACTTTATGGCCAAATGCCCAAGACAGGCTTGATGCACCAAATGTATGCTAAATGTTACATTTATTTTCATTCATCATTCTTCATTCTTTCAATGTCTTACATTACAGACAGTACACCTATGTTGAAACTATCTGAAAAATAGGAAAATGTTTTTGTCGCATTAATGATTGTAGAGGACATTTTATTTGATCACACCTTTGATCATACATTGGATAGACATTATGGGAATTATAGATTTTCTGTGAACTTCTTTAGGTAATGTAAGTTTATTGCCTAATGTGAAAACTGTGTAATCTACTGTAATTTACAGTACTGTAGCATATTACTTTAGCATATTACTGTAGCATTAATTTACTTCTAAGGGCGATTTAAAACACGTATCATGCATTGTTTGTTGTTTGATCGTTAAAATGACTAAATTGAAAAGATATCATTATATTGTGTTTTGGTGATTAAACCAATGTTCTCATTGCATTTCACAATAAACTTATATTTTGAATCAATGGTTGTGTGATTAGATATGTTTACAATTCAAATGAATGCACAATGACATTTTTCTTTTTTTTAATGAAAGGCTTGGCTGCCTTACAAGTGTGACCAGTTTTGAGGTTTGTACTAAGAGTTGTGAAAATATTCCACATACTTGTGAAAATAGTACCAAGTTGATTTAAAAAAAAAAAAGAAGTATAATATGAATGAGAATATACTTCAATTAGGTTTAGTTTTTAACCATTTCTAGCATTGCCAATAATAGTGACGTTATTTTTTTTTAAATTCAATTAATTTTTACCTAAATTAAAGATTAGCTGTTTCTCATATTTTGTAAGGTGTGTTTAAGGAGTGTAAGGTCATGCTGATAAAGGACAAAGACATTTTTTATAGCCATTTTTGCTCATATTTTCCAGGGTCCATAATTTCCATAATTCTGGTTGCCACTGTACACTTATTCATAAATCCCAGCTTCGACTACTGGATTTTCTTTTCAAATATTCTATGTATTTTATAAGGGAACTGAGAAATAACTTTGAGGCATTGTAAGAATTTAAGGTATATGAATATGAATTTGAAGCAGCAGAGATGAAGTAATGGTAGAGTGTGGAGTTTGAGTTTTCTATTATTGATTAAATGACATAAACATATGATTAAACGGCACTGGCACTTTTTATACGCACAACAAATAGAGAAGTGAACAATATGCTCCTGAATCAAGTGTAACGGTATCAGAATGTTACTCTACTCTCCTGAATCAGCAGTGTGCTGCAGAGATGCAATGACCCTATAATTGAAGATAGGCATTCTAAATTTGTGGAAATTAAAAAGAAAAATAGGATATAAGATTAGGGGTTAAAAAGGTGAGCCCTTTTAAATGGTTAAAGATAAACCCAAAATATATGTACATTTTAAATAATATATATTATTTAAAATAAATTAATGAATTGATATAGATGCCACTGGAGTTGGACTTCCCCGCTATCCTTGGTAGAGCTATGCCACTTCTGATAAAATTCATATTGAATCACCACACTTCATTCAAAAGGGAAAAATGAAAGCAAGTCACAGTCGAGAAACACTGAATAATGGAGATGTTAAAGATGTATCAACACAAATCATTTTTGTCTCCCTCAAGCCCGTACTCATAAAAATGTTTTTTGTTTTTTTTACAAAAAGCGATGCAGGGTAACAAAATAACCAACCGTGCAATGCATTAAGGTCATGGAAAAAAAAGTCCTGCTGCGATGTAAAGAAAAGATGCATGCAGTATACATACCTGTGAAAGTACCTAAAATAGGGCCAAAATAGCATTCAATTTAGTCATTATGAAGAATATTGCACTTGAGTTGATGCAGTTAACTCGCTATAATTGCATATCTGGTAACTGCCTTCTGTTTTATTATGCAGTCTGCAGCTGTTCCCGTTTTAATCCCACTGGCTTTACTTACTGCTGTTATGTGTATATTCCAGTAACATCACAACAGTTCCAGGAACGTGCAATTACCAGGAGTCGACTGCGCTATTAATTCTAAATCCGCCAAAGTGTCTGAAGGCAAGAAGGACAACCCGCTGTGTTATAAAACGGTTACAGCTAAGGGAGGTGTGCATTTAGCGCTCCTCTGTGTTAACAGGCCACAAGTCTCTGCACTTAACATGTTAAAAACATGCAAATCACTGAAGCAATGAGTCTAGACTCTTATGCAAAAGGCTTCCCCTGTATAAATGGATTATCGGCTCTCAAGACTCACAACTGTTTATGAAATTGTATGAAGTCTGAAAATAAGGAAGCCTCAAATTAATTATAATTGGGGGCATTTTTGTTTCCCTTAACCTTATTTCCTTATTTGCCTACTCTAGACAAAAGTCCATTCAACATGGCTATGAAGACCTATGTGGTAAAATAAGAATAAAATAGTGATATACCAAGCTGGATTAAAAAAGAAACATAGCACTTGAGGAAGGCCCAGTGAGTTAGGAGTTGTATTGGTATGTCAGGGACGGTTTGGGGACTGTGAGCCCCACCGCCTCCACCCTGTCCTATGGCAGATGTGCAGCAGACGTGGTTTGCCTATGATTGCAGGGCACTGCCGCAGTTCTGCTCACACGGGGTCCCGCCCAGTCTTAAGTGCAGGGGGAGAGCCTGCCAACGCCCCCTCCAGCGCTATCCAACAAACATGGCGGCCAGGTACGGGTTAATCAAGCCATACCAACTGAGAGGGGTGGGGTGTTAGGAAAATGCTGGGTCGCGTTAAGCATCTAAACGGAGAGGGGTTTGTTGTCATCATCACGGTAACGTCCCCGAGCTGAGTTGTTGTGTAGTCAACTACACCAGGACTCTCGCCCGAAGCGTGATAGAGCGTTAGCGTGCTAGAGTCTAAAGCTGCTAATTACACCTGGAATCATGGGGTTTGAGCAGCA
Organism: Synaphobranchus kaupii; assembly: GCA_029718625.1. NCBI lineage: Eukaryota > Metazoa > Chordata > Actinopteri > Anguilliformes > Synaphobranchidae > Synaphobranchus > Synaphobranchus kaupii. Next base: position 87,791,040 of record CM056377.1, on the reverse strand, counting down.
TGAAGGCGCTTCTTCATATCTCCCAAAGAAAATAACTTCAGCCCTCTAACATCTTCCATAGCTACACCCAAGCATAGGGGTGTATTAATTTTTTTTTACAACCACTTAGAAACAACTAACAACAGCAAGTCTCAGGTTACTGAGAAGAAGAAAAAAACAGCAGACTGATTGACAGGTCGCTTCATATTTTAGATAGTTTTAGCCTCGATTTTAAAACTATCGGTTGAGAAAATATGATTCAAACAAAACCAAATTATTATTTTTTTTTTCTACACGCAATGTACAGAATTAATTCCATTTTCACTACAGCAGCAGTACGTGGGCTCTGATTCTTTCTGAGGTAAAAACATCCAAAAACAAGCTGATAGAGTTACGTGAGGGGAAGGGGAAGTCCTGAGCAATGTTGTTGCGCACATGCACAAAATAGAAACTCTGCCATTGACACGTTCGCCCTATTATATTTCAACTCGCATTTCAAAAGGAATTCTTTGAGTCACGCTTGTGTGTACTTGTACATCGCAACAACAATGACCACTGTAGATCTGTGACACCTCGGTAGCCATTGTTTCCCTGAGAGACAGGATGCCAAGGTGCCAGAGAGTCTATGGGGAGGTGGAGTGACAGTAAACGGCCTTCCATGGCACTGCCCAAGGTGACATGGCTGGGAGAGCACACAGAAGACGGATGCCAGGGACACCGAAGACGACGTATAAATCAATGACAAAGAGAAACTCACATGCGACTCACAGGAAATGCAAGTAACACATTTTTGATGTGACATAAAGTTTAGTATTAAAAAAACCGCCACGGCCCTAGAGGTCTGAAATCATTTTTTTTCCTATTTGGCCAAGAGGTGCATGTGTGCGTAAGAATCCACAGAAAACCTGGCAAGCAGAGAAGCTATTTGAATGCAGGGGTACAGAAAAAATGTTGCATTTTATGAAATCCCTCCAACGAAAAGGACTGAGGAGTGCTTTTGACCATTAAGAGAAAATGTCAAATAAATACCGCTGCCACTTCCAGGATAAATCTAGCCAAAGGCATGCTAAAGCACTCTGAAGCTCAGAAACCCCTGACCTCTGGAGGCAGATCAAGAATGGTTCTACCGTAAAGCAAGACATTGTTGGGGCAGCAACCAGACTGCGCTGGCCTCCAGCGCTGCCAATGACATCATAGGTACAGCGGGAGTCGTCAGCGAGCGAATCACCCAGCAACCACTACAGACTGATCATAAAAAGACTGCTGCCTGTAGCAGACCTCTCACACACTGAAGCAGTGTATGTCGGCAGGGGCACATCACCAATAAGGAGGTCAGAGGGGGGGGTCATTCAAATCCTTTATGTTGATCTGAAGGGCATTTCCCTCTTAAAGAATTGTTTACTTTTATGTAGAAATTATATTCTAAATAAACCTGAAACATGTTTCCCCAAGTCAGACTCAAGTTCTGTTTTTCCCCTGAACTAATCAAATGCATCCATCATGACCACCCCCCCCCCCTTCTCTTTTCCAGGAATAATCTGTATTTCTGGATGCCAGTCAAATACCGGTGCGCAGAGAGCTGAGAAGATCTCTCCACCTCTTTGAAAATACTGTTCTGAAGACGGTTTCATCCCTACAAAGAGAGAACAGCTAATCATGCTAATAAATCTGTCCGTTCAGTCATACTTAGACATGACCTTGCTCTGCGAGGTAAATCAGGAAAGTAAGATTAGAGCCTTCCGCTTCATCTGTAGGCTACTTTACAGATGTTGTCACCAGCGCATCGGCTAAAAAAGAACAGAAGTGCACCGGTTTATAATAAGGCAAAGGTTCACCAGCTAAAGAAAACACAACAAAAATGTTATCCGACAAAAAATATATATTTAAAATCTTTACAATAAACATACACAGAGGAGTGTGCACAGCTACAGTTAACACTGAATTTTTTTTACTCCTCAAAGTCCTTTTGTACCCTGGTCTCAGTGATTTTTTTCTCTATTTAGCTTCTTTTTAAAAGGAAAACAACCTATTTTATTTTCTTTTTTTTACAAATGTGCAAATAAGACAAATTTGGAATCCTTCAGCAATCAGTAAATGTCCAGGATTCTCTGGGCCTGTGCCAAGCGTCCTCTTTCGCATTCTCTTTATCGACGACTCCGCGTTGATTCAGCTTTTATTTCAAGTAAAGTGCTCCTTGGCGAAACCGCGAGGCTTGCGTTTGCTTGTATCGTTTCCATTAAAAAGCTGAATTTTTTTTCTCCAGAATTCAACAGAATCAACGTCAACAGCAGTGACGGGAAACGGAAGCAAACCGAAGGCGTCCCGGCGAGGCGAAAGTCTCGGCCCTGTACCCCGGCGCCGATCATACGAACTCCAGCTTCCCGTGGCCGCTGTACATCCCCCAGTGCACCAGCGAGAGGATTTTGTCGTTGCCGAGGTCCGACTGGCGCATTTTGTCGCAGGTCAGGCAGCAGTTCTCGTGGCCCGTCACGGGCACCATGCACTCCAGGTCCAGCTTGGCCACGTGGCCCTTCTTGGCGTGGTGCCCGTGGAAGCTGTAGTGCAGCCGCGAGAGCATCTGCTGCCGCTGGTCCTGCAGCCGCTTGTTCTCGCTCCGCAGCATGCGCAGGGCCAGCATGATCAGCAGCACCAGGATGAGCCCGCCGGCGATGGGCACAGCGATCACCGCCGCCCGGAACCACACCTCCTTGGCCGACGCCAGCTCCTGCACGCGGGTAATGAGGTTCCTGCCGCTCTCCGGCTGGTACCTGCTGCCCTGGTCTGCAATGGAGACAAAGCGAAATATCAGAAACGGAACCGTCGGAGCTGCCGCGTGGGCCCTGGGGTAATGCAATGTCATTTCGGGTCTCATTTGCCGCCAAAAATGTACATTTGAAAAAGATCAACAGCAACATCTCTTTACAAATATAATAACACGGTTACTCACAAATATCCACAGGCCTTGTTGCGCACGTTTTTTTCCGAAAACAACTTTCTACCGAAGTACGCCAACTGTGTATATCCATGCAAAGTATCAACCAAAGCACGCCAGCATTCTAGGGCACACTGTGTTGACATAAGCCCCAGAATACTGGCATGCTTTGCGCATATATACACAGTTGGCATACTTGGATAGAAAGTTTTTTTTTTTTTTTTAAACAAAAAAAAAAAACACAACAACGTCTGTGGATGCTCGTGAGTAACCATGTCATTATATTTGTAAAGAGCGTTCGCTGTTCATTTATTTAATGTTAATTTTTGCCGCTTTGACTGCCGCAAACTTTGAACCTGTTGAGGTCCGTTATATTGGGGTGATGTCAAGGTGAGTTGCAGCAGATATCTACAAAACTAGTGAGTTCTCAGCGAAACTACATGGATGGATAGACAGCACTCTAGGTATGTAGAAACATTTCAAAATTAACTTTTTGGGTGAACTGCCCCTTTAAATTCGCAAAACTATACACACAATCTTATTTTCTTTCTGTACAAGTCCCCACACCAGAACACAAGTCTTTCTATATTCCATATAGGCAATAACTATATTAAAAGGTCACAGGTTAGCCATAAAAATGCTTAAAATGTGGACACAGTCAACAAGCCTGATAATAACAATGAATAGGGGTAATTAAACAAATGACCAAATTTCCTGAAAGTATCCAGGGGAATATAAAAAAAATAATAATTTAAAAAATCACAATCGAGTGCTTTGCATTAAAATGGCAGCATTTAACCGTTCCCAGCTTCACTTCTACAATTCACAGGGGAAATTTTGCATGAATGTGGGGGTTTCTTTCATTATATGAATACCAGTCTGCCTTTTCTTACCTGAAGAGTCTCCTCTGTTCTGCGCAAGATCGTGCAGGCCTCGGTAATTGCACATGTCCTCATGACAGCACTCCATTTTGGAGGAGCCCCCAGTCAAATCATCTGCGGTTCTGAGGCTGCACACGTCAGCCACATTCACCATAGGGTCCAAACACCCGTGAGTGAGAGGAGAGTTTGTGTTTTGAGGGTCCAATAACTTGGTGAAGCAGGCGTTTTGTTCCGATTTACACATGTAACCAGTGGCCACGCACTGCGTTGCATCACAGTAACACCTTATTTCTCCTGTGAAGACATGGTACAAAGCACACATCAGAAACCAATAATAATATAATAAAATACATTAACAACTTAAGACCAGCTCTGGGTCTGAGGCAGCCTTGAATGGTAGACAGTTTTGTGAAGTCAACAAGAGGGTCTATAGCGTTTCAACCAGTTCTAAAATGCCCCTTACTTGCCTCTAAAATTATTTTACATGCAAAGCAAAACAATATTTTGACTGTTTAGGCTACAGTTTGATCATTTTTTACAGTCTGTCCCGTTGTGTTTAATAGCCAGATACAGTGATATCGTCTGTCAAAATTAAGTTGAAGTCCCTTCAAAATAATTATAAAATATATTTTTTTAATTCCTACACAGGAAATAAAAATTTTCCAAAGTATTTCACGACGGTTAACTATTAACTATAAAAGCTAAACGTGTGTAAAGTACTAGCCTACGCAATAATGTGAAAACTTCCTCATGTTTATGCTAAATCAAGAAATCTTTTCAAAAAGTAAGCTACTAGGCAACTAAGAGCTTTCCGTGCAAAAGTGCCCTTTTAGTCCGTATTATAAAACAAGAACCGTGTAGCTCATAATTAGTGGTTTGTTTGCCAAAGAAAATTTATTTAAACCCAAATGGAAACTTTTATAAAAACAAATTCATAAAAGAAGGGAGTGAACTGCAAGTAATCTCCTTTCTCGTTTTGCACGCAAAAAGTAGCCTACCCCAATGATGGGGGGGGGGGGGGGGGGGTGAATTCAGATTACTGAATATCTAAAACGAGCCTGAGATATAAAATGAGATGGCTTCAAATTCATTGTAACCTTTCAAGGCGCACAGTGTTCAGATTGATGGGCAGCTAATGAAATTGCATTACATGGGCCATGCAACACTTAAGTCAATGTTTCCGTATTCTGCCGCCCTAACTTATCAGGTGGCAAATAACCAATTGTGCTTGGACGTTCAGATCCACAAACACAAACAAACACAAGCTTTTGTGTTGCAGTGAGGTTGTTATGGGCTGGGTGTGTGTGCATTGGGCGGTTCGGGTTACATGTCACCTTATTAGCAACACGACAGACCGTAGACACTGGAACATCAGTGTAGGCTATAGATTAATACGGCTAGCTAAACAGAGCTAAACCACTACACAAACAAATAAAACCATTAAGCCGCGAGTTAGCTAGCCTATTATATCAGTATCGCAAAAGGATAATCCTATATTTCATACTGAAGGGACCGCTACAGTCAAAGAGCAAACACCGATACCACCATAACATTTTCTCTTCAATGCAGTGATATAGAGTACCAGTCAAGTTAGAAAATAAAAACTGCATTAGGCTACTTTATATCGAATAATTTGCTATAATAATGTGCAGTTACATCGAATCCGTTTTGGTAGCATACGTGTGGCTTTGAAAAGGAGCCTTTCCCCTACATTTCCTAATTATAATCTGTACTGCTGTAATAGTAGTACGCTTAGACCGAACAGACTGTAGGTTATTTCTCCCTAAATAACAACTTAATTCTCAAATGATTGTAGCCTCTTTTATTTTTGTAAATCCTTAGCTAAAAATACACTTTATATGACTGACTATATGACTAGGCCTATAAAACAGCATTTTATAGCCGACAATACATTGAGTGTATTAATACCATAGTTACAATAACAGTAGCCTACAGTGAGTCCAAGTTCAGTCATTGTTACTTTGACAGCGAAGAATGTTGCTTGGTATCAAGATAACCAGTGAAGAGAAACAATTGCAACGTAGGTCACCGGCCGATATAACTAGTCGTGTAAGTAGCATATGAGCTGCTAAATTTACAGGATTGTGTATAGGTTAACATAACAAACATTATGAAAAACATCCATAGTAGTAGGACAGGCTATTCGTGAACAGACAAGCGGCTGCTTTAGCCCAATTGAGCCTATACTGGAGCGCTGTTCAAGTCAAGAAAACTAGCAAGCGGCTTGCGGTGATTACTTTAGGCTAGCCTAGACAAACCAGCATAGGATAGCTTATACTAAGCTACTCAAAATTTCCCCTTCTTGAGTTAACGTTAGCCTACTTGTTTTCTAAAATTCAGAGCACGATTAACGGCATCATTCAGTAACGATAAAACTCCAGGGAACCTAGCTGTATTAATACCATCAATTGGGATAATAATGTACCTTTTGTTAGTAGAACAGCCATGGCACAAAGTTCCAACTGAAGCCAGATGGAAATGAAACTGGAATGGCGATCCATTTACGAAAATTAAATTACTTTCAAGTCCTCTTTCCTGGTATTTTGATCCTCAGCGCAAGCCCGATCGCGGGCAATGTTACACGAAAACTAGGGAAAACATTGGATTAATGTCCACAAATGGGCACGATCCCCAAATACGAAGAAAAAATACCATCAAAAAGAACTTATTCCTGCATTCAAACTTCGCTACGTAGAATCTCAACGTTGTTGCATTCTAAGATTCATTTTCTTTAGCCTATCTTGAAGGCAAGCGAACCAAACTGTTAATGTGTCCGCGACAAGTCTACAATTTAACTCCTTGACGGCGATTATGTTCAGAAATATAATAATCCAAAATGAAAGAAACGTGAGTTCATGTGCGCTCCCTCCCTGCTTTTAAAGGCGACCTAAAATCTTGAAAGCTCAAGAAATAACTGCACCCCTCCTCGCGACCGAACAGTGACTCCGCCTTCGAAGAAACCCATTGGATCACCTCTAATTTTATTTACATATGCTGGACTATTGACGTTCAATTGGCTCATGGCGCAGTAAAAACAACGTGTTCAATCCACCTATTTCATTATATTCGGAAAAAACGGATTAATTAACCTATGTAGAAAAAAATAGCCTATGTAGCTAGGCCAGGATTTATCCTAATATTTCAGGGTGAATGTCGTTAGCCTACATTACATTATTATAACCTCGAACTGTTAGAATTTAGACATAGCATCACCACACACACACATACACACTTGCGCGTCTCCAGACATGGTAGGCTATATTATTTTTCCATGGTTTAAAAAAAAAAAAGTTTTAACACAGTGTGTGCGCGCGTGCGTGCGTGTGTGTTCTAAACCGTGGATTTATAGGCTCCGGGACAGGTTGATACAAAGGTGAACAGGTTCCCCAGGCTACACCAGCTAGAAGCGATCCAGATGGACTGATGATGTATGGAAGGGTGTTGTAGGTGGAGTAGGCAGGCGGTTAGTGAAATTAGCACTCCAAAAAGGCACATGGCGCCATCGAGACGACACAGACAGAGACCGGGCGGTCAATTATCCCCAAAACAACCCCATGCAAAATTGACCTACACACAAAGCGCGATCGATTAAAAAAACGAACCAGACATGCTGCTCGGTGAGGAAAGATGGGTTGTACATTACGCAATGAGTTAAAATGTAGCTAGATATCCTATTGGTGGTATGATCCAATGTTGGCTACTGTTAGCCTAAATCTAAAAGAAAAAGTGGAAGTTTGCTTCAGGTTTATCGGCTATATCTCTGTATTGCTAAAATTAACCTATTCGTTAATAAACAGCACACTAGGCTACGGGACGCTCCAAAAATGACTACATTTTAAAATATAGCCTGTGTTGTAATTCTATTCTCGTTAGTGGAATGATGTTGCATGGGCGAGCCTATTACATCAAATTAACAGTTTTTCTTCCAAATAAATTGTACCTTTTTAAGTCAGTTTGGGGTGAAATATTCTTCGTAATATAAAATTAGCGGGCGTTTGAGAAGTTCTAAATATAGCCTAATTGTCATTGCAATACAACCTTGTCTTTTTGGTAGGCTATATAGGCGCGTTTTTGTTGTATCATTATACATTGAAAAGTCGTCAATATCTTTTTGATAGCATATGCCTAGGCTAGCCTAGCCTACTTCGTGTTTTGTTGCATCTTCGCATATTTTTAAATAGCCTATAGCCTAATGTTGCATGATAGATATTTGCAGTTATTTGCATACCAAGCCAATAACTCATCACTGTCCTATAGCTAATCATCATTTGCATAGGCCTACGATATTGTTGTTCTTTGTGAAGATGCACACACTGCCTAACATGCCATTTTTGAAAGAGGATTTGAACGTCTGATTTAGGCCTAATAAATATTCTATAGGTTAGCCTATGTCGAGTAGTAGACTACCACCTCAATTAACATTTTTTTCATTCGGCGATCAAAACGATTCGGCTTTTAGCAATAGCGGCTTTAAAAACTGCATAAGGTCATCGGTGCCAAAGGCTGAAAAGATCTATTCTGCTCAGGGGGACATAGACCCACAGAAACAACTGGCTAGGCAACAATTGTAGTAATTGTAGCCTAGGTAATGACACTCAGGCGCCAGCTCAGATCTGCTTTGCAAATCTGCGACCCTAACTTAACTAGGTAGAGCAATAGGCTATAGGCTACCCTAGAGTAGGCTACCGTATTTGCGAACGCTCGTCTTTCTAATTGCACATAGGTTAGTCTGCTGTCTATCTGATCCGACTCACTCTCCTGTTTCTGATTTGCGGTGAGAGTACATTATCAGCAAAATCTTCTTGGTGCACTCACAGGTAAGGTTGTCGGTTTGCTGACAGTAGCAACAATAACCCTCAATCGAAATCACGGGTCCTCCCGGCCATAATTATCGTTCCATACCTTTATAATGGTGCTGCTTTTGTGCTATTATGCACTGAACTGCAGACATCAGCATAGGCTATATATATGTAGCATAACTATAGTCCTACATATAGCTACATTTTAGCCTTTGATTTAGTCCTAGGCTGCTAGCCCTATAGGCTATAAAGAAGCCTATATAAAGAATAGGCTACAGTATATTTTTATAAATGTAATATTGCATATTGTACAATATGTTTTGAATCATGTCAAATTTAGTGTGGACCATCGTTGGATGTGGTTGCACGCAGAAAATCCGGTTACAACTGACAACTGAAAAAAAATTGCAGTAGTTTAGACGCGAGTGAATAGTGCCACCTACTGACCAATATTTTAATTTCGCGTGGCAGCTGCGGGCTCTAGATGTTACGCGGGTAAATAGGCTAATTATTTTTATGACCACATGATTAGATTATATATTTTTAACACCTTCGAATTGAACGAGGCGTTTTATGAATTAACCCAGTCTTCCTGTCTATCTTTTGGACTTTTAGGTCGGAATTCTTAGTTTGGAATTTGGGTATTGCCAACGGTTCTTTGGGTGTGTTTATAATGTAAATGAGGCAGCACTTGTAAGCTAATTGTCGACAGGCCACATTTTGAACGAGGTGCGAACAGTGACGATAATCCCTGACATCTTTCAGTTTTACTCTTCGTCCTCACGAGATCCTTTCACGCTAAAGCTGTCAAAACTGCAGTCAAACTGCCGCCAGTGGAGATTTGGTGTAAAGTCACAAATATGAGATTTGAATGTTCTTAACAGAACATTCTAATGATGAGGCAACAATCACTACTTGAGTTCCAGAACACGGATTTAGAATTATATTCGTGATCTATTCATGATTGTCTTTTTGATCGTGTCATTAGGTTACATTGCCTTTGCAACAGTCTAAACGCTACTATAGGCTACATTGAATATGTATGTCAATAACGCTACAGGAATCTGAACGGAATCTTTGTGTCCGGGACAGTGTCCTTTACTGGGCATTGTTTTATATGTAAACAGGATGTCAGGACCATCCGGTAAGTGTGAATAGTCTCACCGGAGACCAGAGGATGGATCCCATTCACCCCTCCCAATTCGTCCCTTATTTTAATGGGGGCAAAACCCCAAAAGCACAGAACAGACGGCATCAAAACACAAGAGGGTACAAATGGGTGGACTGAAATTGCAAACCTGTAGCTTCTTTAGAAAACCTCTCCCTACATATTGAAAGTCTCTGAAAAAATACTGAACATCAGTAGCACCAGCAATGATCGAGTGGTATTCGTATTTGCATTATTGAATACATAAACATAAATTAAAATAAGCATTTCTATGAATACAGCTAACGCTGTAAACATTCGGCTGCACTTTGACCTAGGACCTCAATAACGTTTTCAAGCGACTGTCAAAATCAAGCATTTACACGTCTTTAGAATTACATAAACTGAAAATTACTTGGATAAGTATTCCTCTTTCATATTGCCAACCTAAATTGGTCCAGGTTAATTATATTTTCTTGAAATCACACAATACACAAATGAGGTCCACCTATGTCGAGTTTGAATCCACCTGTATTAAATTGCATGATTTCGGAATAAATATCAGACTTCGAGGACGGAAACAGCAGATCAGTCACACTAATATGAAGATCGAAGAACTGCCTGTGGAACTTCCAAGGTGAAGTTGTTAGGAGGCAAAAGCTGGAGACTTCCTAAAAGCTTCAAACCTTCCTAGGAACACGCAAGTCCATTGTAACAAAATAGAAAAATATTGAATTCTGACAAGCAGACGAAGGAATTTATCAGAAGTGACCAAGAGGCCAACAACAACACTGACAAAGCTGCACAGCTCATTAGATGAAATGGGAAAAATTGTTGAGATAGACAAGCTGTTTAGCGCTTCATATATTTGGCCTGCTTGGGAGAGTGGTTAGGTGGAAGCCACTTCTGGGAAAGGCCAATCTCAAGTCACACCTGGAGCCGGCCAGAAGCTGAGACAGGCCACAAGACCTTCTGGAAGATTGTGGTCCTGAGCCCAAAGTTCAGTTCTTTGGCCTAACCGCAAAGTGCAGTTACATGGAAACCAAACACACATCAACCAGGTTACACCTCATGGAAACCAAATGCACCTCATCAACCAGGTTACACCACATCCACTCTCAAGCATGGTGGCAACAGCATCGTGCTACAGGGTTGCTTTTCAGCAGGAGGGAATGGGAAGCTTGTTGCCATCAAGAGCAAGATGAATGGAGCCAAATACAGGTAATAATACTTCAGAACCTTCTTCAATCCCCAAGAGATCTGCGTTTAGGGGCGAAGATTCATGATCAAACGGGACAATGACACGATACACATGGCAAAAAAAAAAAAAAAGGAGTCTAGTAGTGGAATGGCCCAGCCAATGTAGTTTAAATCTCACCAAAAATCTGTGGCCATGAAGAGCGCACTCCAATTGTCATTTAGAGCAGATTTGCAAGGAGGAATGGGGCAAAAATGAAATCCAAATGGGGGGCGTGGTCAATAATTTTGTAAATGAGTAATTCAAGCGTTTCATTTTTGAAAAATCATCATTGGCTCAAGAGGTGCTCACATTAAGTGGAGCGCAAGAGGTGCTCACAGTAAGTGGAGCACAAGAGGTGCTCACATTAAGTGGAGCACAAGAGGTGCTCACATTAAGTGGAGCACAAGAGGTGCTCACATTAAGTGGAGCACAAGAGGTGCTCACAGTAAGTGGAGCACAAGAGGTGCTCACAGTAAGTGGAGCACAAGAGGTGCTCACATTAAGTGGAGCACAAGAGGTGCTCACATTAAGTGGAGCACAAGAGGTGCTCACATTAAGTGGAGCACAAGAGGTGCTCACATTAAGTGGAGCACAAGAGGTGCTCACATTAAGTGGAGCACAAGAGGTGCTCACAGTAAGTGGAGCACAAGAGGTGCTCACATTAAGTGGAGCACAAGAGGTGCTCACATTAAGTGGAGCACAAGAGGTGCTCACATTAAGTGGAGCACAAGAGGTGCTCACATTAAGTGGAGCACAAGAGGTGCTCACAGTAAGTGGAGCACAAGAGGTGCTCACAGTAAGTGGAGCACAAGAGGTGCTCACAGTAAGTGGAGCACAAGAGGTGCTCACATTAAGTGGCGCACAAGAGGTGCTCACATTAAGTGGAGCACAAGAGGTGCTCACAGTAAGTGGAGCACAAGAGGTGCTCACAGTAAGTGGAGCACAAGAGGTGCTCACAGTAAGTGGAGCACAAGAGGTGCTCACATTAAGTGGAGCACAAGAGGTGCTCACATTAAGTGGAGCACAAGAGGTGCTCACAGTAAGTGGAGCACAAGAGGTGCTCACAGTAAGTGGAGCACAAGAGGTGCTCACAGTAAGTGGAGCACAAGAGGTGCTCACATTAAGTGGAGCACAAGAGGTGCTCACATTAAAGGTTGTATCAGCGATTTTGGGTGGAAACATAAATGATCACATTCATCTGATTTTTCCTCACGATCCGCTAGCTGCCCGCCCCATAAGCAGGCCGTCAAAAAACCGCGTCTCTGTAGGCAGCCTATGCTCCGAGATCGTACACAAAAACAAATGGTACTACCAACCACTCAAAACCAAAATAAACAGTATTCCAACCAATCACAATGATCTGCACAAACGCTAATACTCTTATCTCGCTGAAATATTGACGGATTTACAAACGGTTTGGTTTCTTACAAACGTTATTAACCTGGTTATAATTCTGGATGCTTGAACACCATTTTTTAAAACATAACATAATTATTCATAAGTATGTTTGTTTGGGATTTCGCTTCAGAAGTGACGTCACGTTTGTGCAGATCATTGTGATTGGTTGGAATACTGTTTATTTTGGTTTTGAGTAGTTGGTAGTACCATTGTTTTTGTGTACGATCTCGGAGCATAGGCTGCCTACAGAGACGCGGTTTTTTGACGGCCTGCTTATGGGGCGGGCAGCTAGCGGATCGTGAGGAAAAATCAGATGAATGTGATCATTTATGTTTCCACCCAAAATCGCTGATACAACCTTTAAGTGGGAGGACCAAAAAAATAAAATAAAGGGGCAGACAAATAAATATCCAGTAATCCAGTAGTAGTGTTGCTTTTCTTATTTAACATATATTTTTAATATACTTTAGGAAACAATATACAAAGCAGAGCCCTCTCCCCATACAGACACACAGCACAAACAGGAGGGAGTTTGACCTTCAACAAGGATGGGTGAAATGTATGCATATTCCCATGGGGATTTCAAACTTAAAAATAAAAATAAACAGAGCTCACATTCAGTTTAGCATGTTTATTACAATACATACATTTCACATTTGACCTTGTGTCTTCTCAGTGCTGCAAGTCCGCCGTTTGGTGTCTGGTGACTGTTTGGCCTCCCTAACGGTGCCTAGAGCATGTTTCCTAGCAGCACTGTCACTCATTTCTTATGTGGGGGGAGGGGGGGGGGGGGGGGGGTGGGGGCAAAGGAAAATGTGTAGCAATAATTTATGAATACAACATCTGATATACTAGTAATCACTGCAACTTTTTAATAAAACTTTCTTTTGTAACTCCATTATTACTTTAGCAACTGTACACAGGAATGCAATCTTGGTTGACCCAAGGCGCCTTGAAAACAACCTCATGTTAAAAGTACAGTTTTTAAAAAGAAAAACCTTGCTGAAAGACTGGTGGGGAGAAAAAAAAAAGAGGGAAGATTGAAGGGGGGGAAAAAAAAAGAAAAGGAAAGAAAGTCAACTGGCCATTGCCCTTTTGAGAAGGAGCCGGCATGGGTACCGCCGCTTACTGAGACAAGGGGGCAGCCATGGCAATGGTCCTCACTCCAGTTCTCTCAGCTCATGGGTCCAAGGTGCAGCATCTCCCATTGCACTCCACCAGGCACTGGTTTTCAGTCTAGCAAATGTGGGCTTGCAGGGCAGTAGAAGCAGATCGCTGAACCATTACGACCAGACATGACAAAAAACCGTCTGCAAAGCAAAGGGGGCGGGGCGGGGTAGGGGGGGGGGGGAGCAGCACAGGATGGGCTGGAGGCGGGGCTTCAGCTATGCATATTTGCTCATTCTAGCCGAGGCACAGGAAACAAATTCAAATTATCCCTTGTCTGAATTATATTTATTCACAAAATAATGGAAACCGAAACCTGTCAAAATTATTATTATTTTTTTTTTCCAGTCATTGACATTCTCAGGTCCTCCGTCGTTTCTATGCAGATTTTACCCGCGCTCCAAGCAATTGGTTACTTCTCTTTTTTTAACAAAAGCTTTTAAGTTTGCCGACAAGTTAACATGGGGAGGGGGGCTAAACACGTAGCCACCTCAGCACTGATTAGTTTGGGTGTCAAAAGCTCAAGATAGGCATGGCTTTCCATGGCTTCACTCTACAAAACATATTTACAACATGGATACATCTACAAGAAAATCTACATTTCAAGGGCTTTACAAACATACTGTGTATAACCCTTCACCAGCAGTCTCCCCCACCACGCCTCCCTCTCCCAGCCCAGCCCAACGGTCCAAAGACTACTCAACTGCAGCTCAAAATTGTTAAGACTGGGCACAGAACCTAAGTCCCTGGGGTCCAACCATGTGCAATTAGTTCTCCTCAGTTCTCAAACCATAAAGGAATTTTGATTCTTCAACTTTTCAAGTTCTTTAATTTGCTGTCTCAAAAATAGTATCCTGTTAAGGAGGAAGGGGGGAGAGAGATAAAATTTGGTCAAATATATTTCACATGAACAAAAGCAAACAAACTTGTTGGTAACTCAGTGACTGATGTCACAGAAATCATTAGGAACTTTGGTAATGAAGTAATTCAGTAGTTTCCTTGGAGGAGGAAATAACTAGATGTTCATAATCAACACAGCATACTTTATTGTAATTCATAACTCTTGTAAACACACGTGAAAAGTTCCTTTTATAGGTCAGACAGGAGACTGTGATGCCCAAGTAAATTGTAATTTCCTTCACTGACGAAACCTGTAGTCTCACTGCAATGCCCGATTCAACCAGAAATAAATCACTGACTGCTATTCACCAAAGAGTAGGTTACATTCTGATGTGAACTATAATTAGGGAAGTGTATGAAGAGAGACCATACCTCTGCTCCCGCAGCGTAGCCTGAATCTCACACACTCTAACTAAAGACCGGAGGTTTTTCAGCTCTGTGCAGTTTTCCGACATGTAAATGCTGCCCATATTGTGAGCGTCCTCACGTAACCTTGATGCCTGCAAGACAACAGCTTTTCAGTGGCCTGCAACCATACAGTGAAAGCAGAGACAGGAAGCCCCACACACACACACACGCACGCACGCACGCACGTACAGCATCACAATATTAAAAGTCTGAGTCTGAATATCCTGAATGGTGAAATGCTTAGTGCTTCTAGCACACGGTCACCTGAATTCATTAAACCCAATTAATTAAAATGTATCCACTTATGTGGCTATAGGTTTGGATGTAGCAAAAACCAGGCGCACTCTGGCACTCCAGGACGAGGGCGGTCTATCCCTCTATCAAAAATGCACGCACGCACGCACGCACGCACGCACGCACGCACGCACGCACGCACGCACGCACGCACGCACGCACGCACGCACGCACGCACGCACGCACACACACACACACACGCACACGCGCACACACCTGCTTCTCAGCGTGATCGGCAGGCCAGCCTTGGACGTGTTTGATGAGATTCTCATTAAAGTGTGCAGCCAGCGCAGGTCTGGTTGTGGCACTGTGGGGCACAGAGGCTGTGCTGGAGGTGCTGCCATTGCTGCTGCTGGCAGAGATGTGATGTAGACTTGGTGAAGGACTCCTCTGACTGCTACACATGGACACAAGACCAGAAAGAAAAAAAAGAGGCCAATAATTAACACTGATTTGAGGTGGGTGGGGTGCTGGGTGGCTCATTCTCTTGAGGTGCTGTTCTTGCACATGGATGGATGAGGCTACACTGGTATCAACCTGGACTGTGCCAGAGGCAGCCCCTGCACAATTAGCTTTAGCGCCACATGCTCCACTGGTACCAACCTGGGGCTTTGAGGTGGCGGATGAGGATGGGATACAGTGAACATGCATGCCGCACCTTTTAAATTGACCTATCACATGCCAAGTGCAATTTGATTAACTTGCATTTGATATTTGAGAAGTATCAAAGGCACTATAATGCAAAACTTACAATCATAATGATCAAAATAATAAATCGGGAGGAATTAAAAGCAAATGTTCATAAAATGGAAGATCTCTGTGGATCAAACGGTTGTCTCGTGTGCAAATGGAATTGAATATAGTGCAGCGCAATAGCCATGTGGGAAGGGCGGGAGGGGGGGAGAACCCTTCTAATGCATCTATGCCTAACTTGCAGATCTGATTGTTTGTCTGAGACTTAGTTCCACAATGCACCACCAGATGGCATCATAACACAAGCTTTTATGGTACATTTGAACAAAATGAAATCCTGCCGTGTCACCACACTGTCTGGCATTTCTCGCATTCTTCCCCATTGCATCAGTTAAACACTTTCATATATAGCACACCAAGATACTGTGGGCAAGGGGCTTAACCTCTTAACAGTGGAAAAACCAATGGAAAATATAAGGTGACATTCCAAACTGGAGACGACTTATACCCAAGGGGAGCCATTGGCAATTCCACAGTACCCTGACCTAAGACAACAGTGTGCTGACCTGCCACAGACATCATATTACATTTGAGCAGTAAAGCTAAGCACAAGTTGCTCTGTATATTCAGCAATTACCATTCAAGAAAGGATTGGTCAAATGCTTCATTGTAGTCAATAATGGATTGCTTTCAATCTCAAAGCGCTTCACGGTGAAGGGGGGTGGGTGTGGCTCACCTATAATATGTAGTATCACACACAATATGTAGCAGCCACCTGGGTGATGCACAGCAGCCATTTTGAGTTAGAATGCTCATGCTCCACACACATTCTGAACGCATCAAGCTGGTTTGGGAATTTGGCACAAACACTGGAGAACCCCCTGAAAGAATACCTTACCCTTCACTAGGACTCACACTTCACTACCTTACACTTCACTAGGACTAACCCGAGATAAGGAGGACTGGAGCACACAGAGCTCAGAGCAAAAAATATTTAATAAGACTGACATTTCAATGTCAACGACGTCTTCTTCAGAGTCAAACGGAAATACAGACAACGCACTGGGAGGTATATAAATACCCTCCCATCAATTACACATAATAAGGTGCGCATGTGTGGGACTAATAGATCTCGTCATAGATTCCACATACATAATGTTATATTCTTTAACAGTGTAGAGAGAAGACCGACAAATGTCATAGGTAAATAAACTGAATAATATCCTATTATGAGCATGGCATAAACAATATATAATGAAAATCAAATAGCCTATACACAAATTACAAAAAACATGAAAGATTCACTCATTTAACCCATTGGGTTCCACACTATTGAGTGTATGTATCCAGTACGCCTCCCTGCGGAGCAATTGCTTAATAATATCTCCGCCTCTGGATGACAAAGTTACTCTCTTAATACCCCAAAATTTTAGAGAAGAGACATAACCATGATTGGCTTCAGCGTAATGTCGCGCAATCGCAGTGTCCATATTCTTGGAGCGGATCGCGGTCTTATGTTCAGCAATTCTAAGTTTGAGGGCTCTTTTAGTCTGACCGATGTAGATTTTGGAGCATATACATTTCAACCTGTAAATTACGAGTGGTGTTGCAATTAATGAAGGTGGTTATTTTGAATTCCTTGCCCGAACGTGGATGACGGAAAACTTTAATGTCATTAGAATTAGAGCAATGGACACAATGTCCACAGCGATAGAACCCTCTAGGGGGCGTAGGTAGCCAGGAGGGTTTTGTCTGCGGACTACTCAACTGGAGAACCCCCTGTCAATGTCATGGGATCTTTCATGCCAATAGTGTCAGGACTAGGGTATACACCGGACCATACACCATACTATACCAGACACAGCTGGTATCAGCGGACATTACACAAACCCCCAATTCCAAAAAAGTTGGGACAGTATGTAAAATGCAAATAAAAGCAGTGATGTGTAAATTCTCATTTACATATATTAAATTGAAAACAGTACAAAGAAAAGTTATGTTTTACCTTAACAACTTTATAGATTTTTGTAAATATACAATAATTCTGAATTTGATGCCTGCAACATGTTCCAAAAAAAGTTGGGACAGGGACAAAAAAAAAAGACTGGGAAGGTTGTGGAATGTTCAAAAATCACCTGTTTGGAACAATCCACAGGTAAACCAGTGAATAGGCAACAGGTGATGCCATCATAACTGGGTATTTAAGGAGCATCCACGAAGGCTCGGGCGTTTACGAGCGGTCGAGGTTCGCCACTTTGCGTAAAACGGCGTGAGCGGATAGTCCAACAGTTTAAGAACAACATTTCTCAACGCACGATTTCAAGGAATTTAGGGACTTCATCATCTACTGTCCAAAGTATTAAAAGATTCAGAGAATCTGTACAAATTTCCGTGCGTAAAGGGCAAGGCCGAAAACCAACATTGAATGCCCGTGACCTTCGATCCCTCAGACGGCACTGCATTAAAAAGCGGCATGCTTCTGTAATGAATATAACCACATGGGCTCGGAAATACTTTGGAAAACCGTTGTCAGTAAACGCAGTTCGTCGCTGCATCTACAAATGCAAGTTAAGACTTTACTACGCAAAGCGTAAGCCATATATTAACAACATCCAGAAACACTACCCACCTTTCTGGGCACAGGCTCATCTGAGATGGACTGACGCAAAGTGGAAATGTGTGCAGTGGTCTGACGAGTCAACCTTTCAAACTGTTTTTGGAAATAATGGACGTCGTGTTCTCCGGGCCAAAGGGGAAAAGGACCATCCCGATTGTTACCAATACAAGGTTCAAAAGCCAGCGTCTGTCATGGTATGGGGGTTTGTTAGTGCCCATGGCATGGGTAACTTGCACATCTGTGAAGGCACTATTAACGCTGGGGGGTTCATATGCATTGTGGACCAACATATGCTGCCATCTCTTTTAGGGACGTCCCTGCTTATTTCAGCAAGACAATGCCAAGCCCACATTCTGCACGTGTTACAACAGCATGGCTTCTTAGTCAGAGTGCGCGGTGCTAGACTGGCCTGCCTGCAGTCCAACCCTGTCTCCCATTCCGTGTGGCGCATTATGAAGTGCAAAATACAACAACTGAGACCCTGGACTGTTGAGCAGCCGAAGTCTTACATCAAGCTAGAACAGGGAAAAAATTCTGCTTTCAAAAATACAATTAGTGTCCTCAGAACCCAAAAGATTGAGTGTTATCAAAAGGAATGGTGACGCAACACAGTGGTAAACATTTTTGGGACATGTTGCAGGCATCAAATTTAGAATGAGCGTATATTTACAAAAAACAATAAAGCTGTTTATTTAAAACATTAAATACCTTGTCTTTGTACCGTTTTCAATTTAATCCAACACAGCTGATGCACGTCAGTGGAGATTATACACTAAACAACAGAGGCAGGTCAGTAGACATTATACACTAAACACAGCTGATACACGTCAGTGGAAATTATACACTAAACGGATGCAGGTCAGTAGACATTATACACTAAACACAGCTGATACACGTCAGTGGAAATTATACACTAAACGGATGCAGGTCAGTAGACATTATACACTAAACACAGCTGATACACGTCAGTGGAAATTATACACTAAACGGATGCAGGTCAGTAGACATTATACACTAAACACAGCTGATACACGTCAGTGGAGATTACGCACAAATTTATGCAGGTCAGTAGACATTATACACTAAACAAAGCTGAGACACGCCAGTGGAGATTATGCACTAAACTGATGCAGGTCAGTAGACATTATACAATAAACACTGCTGATACACGCCAGTGGAGATTATACACTAAACTGATGCAGGTCAGTAGACATTATACACTAAACACAGCTGATGCACGTCAGTAGAGATTATGCACTAGACTGATGCAGGTCAGTAGACATACACCAAACAGCTGATGCACGTCAGTGGAGATTATACACTCAACAACTGAGGCAGGTCTCTAGACATTATACACCAAACACAGTTGAGGGAGGTGAGTGGAGATTATAAACTAAACACAGTTGAGGGAGGTGAGGGGAGACGGCAGTTTAGTACCGCTGGCTCACCTCTGCCGATGAAGCATGCGCGGGGAGGCTGCTTCGTGTCCGTGTTTGTCAGCATGGGTGGGTTGCTGGGGTACAGGCTGTGGAACTGCCTTCACTGCCGGCGTGCTAACCTGCAGGAGGGGGGGGGGGGGGGGGGGGGCACACAGGTTAAACATCCCATTCTCCCTCCTGCCTATCAGGACAAACTCACCAAGCAGCCAGGCTAAAAACCACACATTTGTTTTTTCCTCGTTCAGGGCCATTCGTGCATCCCACAAACTCATCTTTAATATGTGCAAGCTGATCAGCAACAGTGATATGCAGTGCATTTACACACTTTAAACAGTGGAAATGTCTACTCCAAGCATCACCGTTACCCAATGGGGTGAGGCTCAAGTTAAAATGCATGCCGCTTCAATTATGATATGATCCAGGATCGACAGCGCATTCAATTATTTTCTGTTAATCATGAATTACTAGACAACAGTTTACTTGCAGCTTGATGGGGTGGTGGTTTTCCCATCAAGGGAACTTCTTTGATATGTAGGTCCCTGTTTTCACAAAAGCCGCCAGTGACTAAAGCGCAAGTGAACGCAAACACATTTACTGCTTAATGGTGTTTTGATGCATTCTATCATTTTGGCCATTTCAATGAGTCCGTATTATTGCTTTGACTTTTGAAAGCAACTGCTTCACAATGTCGGCTTGACAGCAAAGCGAGGTAGCGAGTCAGTGACAGGCCATAAGAAAACCAGCTGAAGATGCCCTTCAGAGCGATGTACAAGGCCATCAGATGCATTAAATACCTCACAGAAGTAGCGATAGATAACAAGATCCTATAACAGTGACCCATCAAGCTAAAAACCGGTATCAAAATGAAAACGTGGTTTTAAGCTGTCTGTGAAGCCACCACATACAATTCACCTACTCACATACAGCCCAGTAAAGACGCTCATCTTTACAGCAACACTAAGGTATTCACAGTTCCCAACAGTGAGCCTTTTTGTTTAGTGTTGGAAGACGGGGGACGATTCCGCATTTGCAAGTTACTCACTCTGCCTGGAATGCAATCACCGCTCCCATACGCCGCCAATAGCAACAACTAGCCACACATTACGGCAGCTACAAACACGGCAAAGGCTTGCGCTAAAGAGCAATGTCACAATTGTTAACCTATGACATACTGGCTCTTATTACACTTCTGGCATGCTAGCGATGATTCGCCTCAAAAACAAAACACGCGCTGCAATGGCCTATAGCACAGGGTTTACTGTACGGTATCGAATAAAGAAACGCGAAACGAGGACCAATGAACGACGTCGGCGTCAATTAATGGGAAGTTATTTCAGAAAGAAAACAATTCCAGCCTGTTAACAGCAAGTGAATTTCACAGGAGAATGCACAGGCTGAATTGTATCAGGTTTTGTGTCAATACTCAAAATAACCAACCATGATGGTGTACCCAACTAACCCAGTGTGATATCGTCAAGCTGCTAGGAAGAGGGTTCATGCTTTTTAAAGTCGAACGTGTCAACACTGAATTGAGACTGGCCAACCAGTTTTTTGCATTCCACAAAGGTTCATTCTCGTGAACCACTTGACCATACTGAAAGATCGAGTCAGACAGATGGTCGCAGACCGTTTACCTATGGGGCCCTCACCTTTGGCTGCGATGAAACGGGAGGCGTGCTCAGCATGGCCTTCAGAGGGACAGCGTTTGTCTGCGGCGTGCTTATCCTCGGCGACACGTATGATCGCGGTGACGAGGCGTCGGACGTTAAGGACATTGGGGATTGGTTGGATTGCTGGGCTGTTTTTTTTTTTTTTTGTAGGGGGGAAAAAGACAAGAAGCACAAATATGAGATCTGCTGAAAAACCACTCATATCCAACATCTTACTACTATAGAACCTCATTAAGAGTGCTGATCTAGGATCAGGTTTCCCAGCTCACAGCCCCTCATCTTTTCTGAGCTAAAAGGCTAAACTGATCCTAGTACTCCTAACTTTGAGACCATATTTTTGAATATAGGCCCAGAATTGCAATCATTATTAATACAAGAGGTTCACACACATCTATATGGAACCTACATTTGTAAGTCCAAAGTGCAGGATGACAGTTTTTGAACTGTTCCCAATGAGAACTGAAGCAACACCGTTTGCCTGATTAATCAACAAGGGTTAGTTTATAGCTGCTAAGCTGCACTGCTAAGATGACATGAGTGAGGACGTTATAAAGTAATATTCAATACACAGGGAATGCAAAAAAATAATGAATAAATGATAGCATTACATATAGAAGTGCCATCCTTTCAACCCACATGATCGAGCATTAGGTTTAACTTACAAGAAGTAAACTAGGATCAGGCTCCGACAAACCATGTGTATGTTTGAAGAACGTCAACACGTTATTACATTTGCAAATTTCAAACTGCAGCTTTGGATTAAGAGAGGGGGGGACTCAATTAAAACTCCCTGATCTACAGGAATAGAAAGTTTTCAAAAGCGTACCTTACAAAGTCAAGGGCATCGATTGCGGCCGTACCTTGTGTGGACAGCTGAGCAGCTTGGGAAAGCAAAGTAGTGATGTTGAAAGCAGATGGTCCGGCCGTGAGAATCTTATGAAGCACAGACTGTAATGAAGCTTGTGTGACAGCAGCTGTGAGGACTAAAGGGGGAGGAGAACAAAAACACACAAACAGGTGATAGTCAGGTACAGGCTCCACGGGGCCAAATGGCTTAACTCATGAGGCCTACACGTCCGCCTTGGCATTTCATTAGAGCAGTGGTCCTCAATGCTGGTCCTGGAAGGCTACAGGGCCTGCTGGCTTTCGTTGTTACTCAGCACTCGAGTAGCCCAGCAGTTGATCAGTTTAAGGAGTGGATTTAGTGTTAACTCGGGTCACCAGAGGCCTCATTCATAAACGGTGAGTATGCAGAAAAGATGAGTACGCCACTTTCCCCGCAGATGTGGGATTTATAAAGACAAACTTGTCAAAACATGCTCACATTTACGCAAACTATGACCCATGCGTAAGAACACTATGGAGACACTGGGAATTGGCGACACCGATGGCAAAGTTATAAAATACAGATAAATGTTCTAGTTGTTTCACTCAATTCCTGTCGCTTCATATCAAAGTACACAGCCTTCTACTGATCACATCTTATGTCAAAGGAAAATCCAAGCCCAAGTAGTTTGTCTTTTTGGTGGTAGTCTGAACGTCCATATTTGAGCAACCAGACTGTCCGAAGAATAATACTGCTGGGGACACCTCCCATGTGTTATTCAAATGAGAATTTTATGCCCTCAGGGAGGCTTTATAGAGGCCCACCTGGGCAGATACAAGTTTCAAGCGCTCTTTTAGCGTAGAATACATTGAAATACTGAATGCGAGATCAAACAATGCGATTTCATTTTGATGGCTGGGGTCTCATCGGGGAGATATTTACATGGATGTAATAGCATATGTGTATGTTTTGCATGGACGCATCTGTCTTTCATGTTTATAATTATGTGAAACTGCCGCTTTAAGATCCAAGATACATATTTTTGCACGAACGCAGTTTACTGCATTTGAGCGTACGTACTCTTACGATAGGACCTGCGCAAAGTTTAATAATGAGGCCCCTGGTTTCTTGGGTCTGAAGCAGTTGCTGATCTTAAGGCAAAAACAAAAACCAGCAGACCCTGTGGCTCTCCAGGACCTGGATTGTGGACCACTGCATTAGAGGTTAAGGGATATGGTGCAAGAACCCACGGTATATCATGAATATTGGCACGACTGGGGGCATGGTTAAGCACGACATGAAGCGGAGTGCCGGAAAAAATAGATTGTGCGGTGTGTCCCTTCCACTGAATTAATTTGGTTACTCAGCAACAATTTCTTGTTTGGACCTACTTTTACTGACTTCATACAAATTAGCTAATGTCCGTAGTTGAGCCAATGAATTGAACGCTGGTTAGCTATAAAGTTGGTGAAACTAAAAAGCGAAAACTTAGCACACTACAAAAACAAATTATCCAGCTAGCTACATACACTATAAAATATGTTTCATTATGGCGTACATTAATTTGCACACTGCCAGTCAAGACACAGTTACTTAAGGAACTCAACACAGGTTTTCATCAATTACACCAGAGAAGCATACTGCTCGCAAAACATTTCCATTTTCCAGAATTTTACTCTTACCGTTTGTGTAGGCAAATGCATCGTTAATGATACAATATTTAAAATGGACAACCTTGCCAGGATATTAAAATGATGTGAAAACATTCTATTTACCCACAGTTTATTGGGATCATCGTCATGGCTGGAACACAAATTCACCAATCGGAACAAGGGACCCTATCTACTCATTATAATATGTATATAATTTACATTAATGCAGCATGTGCATGAACATGATCATGCAGAAGTAGAGCACTTCCAGTCAAGGGAGGAGGTGAGGAACTCGTGTGTGAATCAGGATGGAACCCTCTGCTACGTGTTCCACATCATTTACTGGGGAACTTGCATTGCCCTGGATTCTGAAGGACCATGCACGTGGTTTCTCTGGTCGGATGCTGACTGAGGACCACACATGGGTGTGAAGAGCCAGGTAGTTCTAGAGCTAGGAGTCCCTTGAATCACTGAAGGCCCGTGACCCTGGGCTGATTTTATTATGCACTGCATTGAGCTTAGGTTGATCATTTAAGACCTTCAGCAGAACACAGTGCTAATACACTACAGAACCTGAATCGTATCAGATAACACCACTTATAAGGTACAGAACCTGCCCTGGAACAGAACAACATAATACAGAACCTTCCCTGCATCAGACAATAGTGTTCACACACTACAAAACCTGCCCAATACCAGAAAACAGCACTAACACGTTACAGAACCTGCCCCGTTTCAAAACTGCATTTACACTATAGAACCTGACCTGTATCAAAAAACAGCATTTACAGTAGAACCTGCCGTGTATCGGTTACACACTACAGAACCTGCCCTGTATCAGAAAACAGTGCTTACAACACACTACAGAATCAGCCCTGTGCTAACACACTAATAACCCGTCTCGTATCAGACAAGAGCGGGCATGGTACAGAACCCACCATGTATCAGACAGAATCAATAAACAGTGCGTTTCATTTTCTGGATGTAGATCAAGATGAGGACCTAAACTGCATTAGTCCTGCGACAAACAATATTTTTTCCAGTTGCTGATTTTTCACAGAAAGAGTAGAGGACTTGTGTTTACTATTTCCCCCCACTTTACATTCCTCCTCCCTTAAAAATGTAAAGAAAATATGGCACAGCATGCCACAGTATTCAATGTTTTGCTAAACACTACTGCAACATGCATCAACTAAATTTCAGCTTCACAATTTTCATCTTTGACCATCTTTAATGGCAAGCCATTTAAAACATCCAACCCCCGATTGGGAGTTGGCAGTCTCCCTGCAGAACCCCACAATAAGGGAACGAAGGAAATGACTGCAAAGCCCAGCTGGTGTTCCTCCAGAGTGAAAAGCAGTGCCCGGCAGTACCCACTTGAGGACGTGCGCTAGGCCGAGTTCTCCGAAATCAAGTGAGAGCGGCGACGGCACAGACGTTACAATCCAACTGGAATTAATTACTGCCACAAGGGTGGATGATGACCTCTGAAAATAATTGATTGAACTCCCCCAGAGTTACCATTTTGAACTAATGCAAAGTGCATCGCCTGTTTTCAGGTGGAGGTTGCAATAGCAGTTAGAAATCTGAATTTTCAAAAACACAGGCAATGAAGATTTCTGCAGTTTAACTAATTTCATCTGCATTCTAAACAAACTGATATTATTATTATCTATTCATAAATCAGACATTGTACTTCAACAAAGTTCACAAGCATTTTCAATAACAGGCCAAGCAGTTGTCAATTAAAAAAAGAACCAGATGCCTTTAATACATTATCACAGATGCCTTTCATTTTGGTAAAGTGACTTTGAAGCCTAGTGACATGAAACAAGCCATGACAAACTGACGTGCAAAAACAAAAACCATGCCAACATGGCAAACGTAAATAAATCTGTAGTGGCACTCCATTCTTTAAGTGCTGATTCTCAAAAATGGGTAAGAGCAATGTTTTGAGCTTAATGGCCACTGAACAACCAGTACATTGCATCTTTTAAACTCTACTTTTAAAACATTTTAGCCTCTAAACATTTTACTAAACTGGCTAGTTTGTAAGCTTTAAATACAATTTTATGACCAAGCTAGCTCGCCAGTTCAATTAGTTGTCATACCTTAGTATTGTTAGATTTTTTTTTTATGGAAAGGGGGAGAGCATCCTTTTGTGCATTAGTAATATGAGCTAACAGTGTAATGGCAGTGATGTGGGAGCCTACATTGCGGACAGATAAGTTTTTTTAGCTCACCAAGTATTTTGTAACGAGGTAGCAAACTCTCCTTAAAGGTGTTGCTTGCATCACATCACAAAACGGCACTTCCCGGCAATGTACAAATTTTCAGCTTTCATCTGCGTCTGTTCCATTTCCACAACAGAAAAGCGTGCAACTTCAAATCTACTCAATCATTCCTGTTTTAGGTGGCTAGAGATTCCATATTTTGTGCATGCTTCACATTTATGCCAAGTTAATGTGAGCCGAGCCAAGCCAATCCATCCCTTTCTAAGTTTACATATTCATATACAACAGTAAATATAAATCTACACAGGTTTATGAATCAATACAGACACCTCCCAACTTGAAACTGATCAGTGAAGGCTCCATATTATTCAAATATGTTTGTTTTCAAAGACACAGAAGAATGGGGTACAAAGCGAAGCTACCACATGCTACCGCAGTACTGAAGAAGGGGAGCGACCTTACCCTCGTTGATTTTGGACATGTCCACACTGGTGTTGTTGAGGGGCAGGGTGGCCTGCAGTGCTGGGAGGAGCTGCCTCAGGAGGTTGGGGTCCTGGAGCAGGGGCGGGGCCGGGGACTGGAGGACGGGGGACACCGGTACTGTGGAGGCGGACGAGCCGCCCTGCGTGCTCGAGGGGTTCAGGCCCGAGGCCGAGGAGGACTGGGGGGTGCAGGAGAGCGTCGCCGGCTTCTCTGTCGGAGCGGACTCTGCGGGGAGGGGGTGAGAAAGAGGGGGAGATGCTCAGTTACCCCACACAGGATGAGTGCGTGAGGACAGGCACAGTGTCTCCAGGCACGTGGCTCTGGGGAGGCTTTCGACAGCTCCTGAAAAACAGACCCATGAGCGCGCCCCGCCCTCTCTCTCAGTAATCAGTTGCAAAACAGTCAATTTGCAGGTTCCTTTGCAGAGACCAGCCCAGCCAGCGCCCAGGAACAATACAGAGCCTCAAAATGATAAATGACAAACCCAAAGGCAGCTAGTCCCATCCTTCAGCTTACCCCTTACACACAGCATTCACACTGGCACAAGCCCGCATACGGGCCTGGGTATGAGGAGACACAATTACCATCCGCAGAGACGCAACTGCACTTCACAGGGCTCCAGTACCACTTTGCGGAAACGGCGAAAAGGCAGCGGAAATTGGCCTAAACACCAAGCGGCTGCTTTAGCTTTTAGCCTTAATCACCGCTGCGTCTGTGCGGCTTTAGATCTACATGCCCATATGCTGTTACTCTGCCTCTATGGAGCCCTATTATCTAATTACCTCCACAAATTGTTCAGGGTCCACAGATGCACCACAATTAACGGAAGGTCAGACTCGCTCCTCAGTGATATATTGGCTGTTGATGCAGGGATGTGCCCCACAGTCCAGACTGCTCTCCTGACCGAGTACAGACTACACCGAGTACAATCCGGCAGTGTTGTGGGCCTACAGTTACGATGGGGCGTTCAAAATTTTGCTGAAGTGTGAGGACGAGCCCGACGGTCCGGAACTGAATGTGAACCAATCCAGGGCCGGCTGTGGCTGGCAGCCCTGCAGGGAGGTGCGTAACCGCAGTGATGTGTGGGGATGGAACGGTCTCTGCTGGACGTCTGCGTCTCATTGTGCACCAGTGACCCCGCCCCTCTCTGGTCAGTCAAGCATGCGCAGCCTGCCGCACACGTCCTGCTCCGACTCAAATCTCGGCTCAACCTTAGCTGGGGGACTGAGTGAAAAGCAATGGCTTGGCGCAACGTTTTGGAAGACAGTACCTGCTTGGCCGGGCCAACGTAAACTGACGGGGGACTGCGCCATTACTGCAAGAACGCGTGGACAGTAAAGTCAATTCTCCATTTAAAACGAAAAGGACATCACAGCCTCTTCAGTCTCAGTTTTTTGGTAAACAGTTCTTTAGCATGCATCAGCTAGAGATCAGCTTCACAAATCTCATCCTTGACTGAAGTGACCATGAAAGTGAACAAACGAACAACTGTCTGAGGCGACACCTGCTGCACGCACTGCTCGTGGAACAGTACAGGGAAGCAGTGGCTGCCGACAAGTAGACCAGAGACTGTGAGACATGCAAGTGTCTCCGGTTACAGATGCTGCAGCGACGGGTCTGCTTAAGCTTGCCATTGGCAATTTAGAAACTGTGAAATGACGGGGATTTAGCACCATTAATAAGTGACAAAAAAGGAGCTTGAAATGCAGGGCGGTGCAGGCAAAAGGAGCCTGTGAGCCGTGAGAGTCATTGACAGCTCGTGTTGTTCAGACTCATAACGGCAACAGGACGGGGACGGCAATGCTTACACCCTCCTGTCTTCTGACACAGCGCGAGCTGGCAGGCACATATCACTGCTGCTGACCGCTGGCAAAACCCCGCTACGACCCGCCCCCTTTCCTGTGACTTAGTCAAGCTTTCGCCAAGGATAAATAATGCCACATTTAGCATTTAAAAAACTAACCTCCATTATTTTATACATGTTCAGCTGTGAGCTTTGAGAGTGCAGTCTTCCACTGAGTTTGATCCACACTTTTTTTTTTTTTTTTTCCCCATCTTTCAGAAAACTCACTTTTAAAGGTGTTCAAAGTCATTTATGACTCCCAGAGCAGACACCCACTCGAAAATAGAGAATCTTGAACGAGATTAGTCAACCGTGGTTGACGTGCCAACTGGTGAATTTCTATGTCAATCATAATGTCAAGGCTTGCCTGCAATGGCCAGTTGGGGGACCAGTGGGTTTTACCAAAGGTCTACAGTACAGATGAGCCCAGAATCCAAAATATGAAACCTGTTAAAATGACTGGGGCGTTAAGGAAACGGCTTGGTTCTTATCGCGTTCAATATTTCCTTCTGCTCTTAATCTGAAAGATGCTTCGACGTTGGAGGACTCCACTACTCGTGTGCCTCACATTTACATCACTGACCAGCTGGTTCATCTGCACACACGGCCACATTTCAGAGAGATTTCACACTGAAAATGCAAATGTAGGCCATGTTATTAACCAAATCATTTTCTGGAGATTGTGGATGCCATGTACCGCATTGACACCCAACAGCACATGGGGCAGCAGTCAGCGCCCTAGCTTTGAACCCCGGGCTCTGCACTGCATGACCACAGTATCTCCAGAAAGGGAAGGTAAGAGCAGCCAAGATGTGAAATGGCTTGCAGGGTAAGCTCCCGAGGGTAAGGACGAGTTCTCGGCAACAGAACACAGCGGGGATTAACTGCGCTGTGCGTACACCAACTCATTATCATAGACTGAGCTACAATCTACAATCTGCCTGCTGCGTTCAAAAATAAACACATTTCAATACGCAGCCATTGAAACGGATGCATCTCCTAGGCCCCAAATACACGAGAAAGAAAGGACGAATGCAGCAGCCAACGCAATTCACGATTCCCAAAACTCCACAGCAAATCCTCCCGGCCTGCACTCTGCACTACATGACTTTGGGACATTAGCCCATCACAGGTCTCTCTCTGACAGTTCCAACAGATCTGACTGCATTCAACCACACTGAGCTCCACCCCCTACAGACACAGTCGACTGTTCCAGGAACGCACTGCAGGCATTTTTATGGGCGGATATCAAACATTTTTCTTTTTCGTTGGTCCCTGTGTAGTGGACAGAAGAGGATGTGGCTACATTAATAAATCGAGCAGCACGGGTACTACTCAGACAGAAACACTCGACTACGATTGTTTTGCTTTGCGCAGTTACAGTATGTCTGCTCAAACGCATGCAGTGGGCTGCGTTAAAGTGGATGGCATCAGTACATTAAGTTTTACCAGTTTGGAGATAAACCATTCTACAGGGTAGTCCTAGTACACAAAGCTAAATCCCAGTATTCATACCCCACTAAAACTGTCCATGTCTACATGATCAACATTATTAATCACCCATTTCTGTGACGAATTGCGCAATTTGGAATAAGAAGAATAATCTAGGACTAACTTCGATGGAAAAATTGACCCCATTACGTTAAATGCAAACGTTACTTGCGGTTACTGTGGGAGTAATATATCAAAATACATTTCAATAATTTTTCAAAGCTTCAAATCTAACATTTTATTAGTTCTGTTGTGCTTGGAAAAACCATTCTTCCAATTTGGAATAGTAATACAATTCCCATCAAGCATTTCACGAGACAGCAAAAGTATAAGCCGCTTTCAGAAAGGGAATATACACCACTGCTGCATTAACTTTTCTGACAGACTAGCGGCTTCTCTGTTCACACGACCATGAACTATCCGGTATTTTACCAGCTTGATGGCATTCACACATTACAGCGCCATTGTCATCTGAACAACCTTTCCTGGGGAGGTATGATTTTGATACTAGCCAAAGAAGCAAGCCAACATCTGCTAAGTAGCTCGCAAATGAATAAAGATTTAATCATAACAGCCAATGCCCTGCCATATTTTAATGTGCACACAGACATATGGGAACTTTAGAAAAGGTAGGCTATCGTTTACTTCGTTACATTTTCAGTTTACATTTTTTTTTTTTGTAGTAGGCTAGAAAGAAACAAAGTAGCATGACAAAGTAGCGGCGTGGTGAAACACCTTTCTCGATGCATAATCCTGGAACATTATGGCTTTGCTCATACTAACATTGCAATGAATGCCAACTCTCGCTCTCTTAGTGGAATGGAGTGCTTTCCCAAACATTGTCAGGAGTAATTTGTCTAACTTTTAGCAGTACAATGTAATAAAGCAGGGCATTACAAATATTGCATTCCAAGTTTGTATTTTTGCCTGCATACAGTCGGTGAAACTTATGTTTATGGCTGTTGGTTTTAACACTAAAACTACCGTGATTGTGTGCACCAAAGAAAAATACCAATATATACCACAAAAAAAAAATACATTATGTTTCGGTATGTTGAGACAGAAGATAAACCATTGTATTTAACATTTTCACAACATTTTCACTTGAATAAACACGTTCAAATGAGTAACCCATTTCATGTGTGGATCGCAATTGAACTCAACTTTTCTTTGCCATGAAGAATAAGGCTGACGGAAGAAAATATTCACATCCGAACCGTTCATATTTATAAATTGTACCATTTCTGTTGGCGGCTCAGTTCTCAGATTATGATGAAATGCGATAATTGACATTTATTTCTCCCTTTCATTAGAATTTTACAATTAGCAGGCCGTTTGCAACTGCATCCAACTTCCTGTAATCCAAATGTTGAAACAGCCCTTTTGTGTGCAGGCATTTGCTTTCCTGCCATGGTAAATTGGTAAATACATGCTTGCGCATAGTGTAGTATACAATGCAGACAACTGCAGCCAGTACAATTTACTTTAATTTAGATTTCTATGCATTTGACTCTGGCTGCAATAGAACGGCCACATTTTTGATAAATCATATTTAATTACCACATTGTATCTCATAATTATTTTGTTAGTAAGCCATTGTTTACAGCTTTGTTTCATACACTGTCATCAAAAGGGTTTGTCCAAGTTTCGCTGGAGTCATCACACAAAAGGACATTGTTTTTAACAGACATTTACGGACTCAAATGGCTAGGCGAGACAGGTTACTTTTCATCAAAATTTTAAATAGATTTTTTTTTTTTTTTTTTTTTTTTAAATAGAGCCAAGTAGCTTTAGGAATGGAAAAAATATGACATCCCCAAACCAAACTATGTGCTGTGGCTGTTCAACTGTAAGGTGCTTCCTATATCATCATTATAAGGATGAGAACAGTTGGAAATGCATCTGGGTGACCCACTGCTCACATGAACTAAGCCAGGGTATGAAATTAACACAAGCTACCAGCCAAATGCTGGTAATGCTGGTTTGACTGTGGTTGTTAAGATTTTCTACTCTAGCCAGGTTGTGTTACATTGTAAAAGGTAATGTGGCAGGTGAATTTCAGAATCCACAAGCCACTCTGGCCAGAGGGAGATGAAGTTAATTTCATGCCCTACTACACCAAAACATTTACCTTGGATGCATTCACTCTACACCATGTCTGTGAATATAGCCATCATATATACCTGCTGTGGAAATACTACAGCAGGGGTAGGCAACCCTGATCCTGGAGTGCCAGTGACATTTCTGGTTTTTGCTCCGTCTGAGCTTGACCACAAGTCTTTGAAGGATTATTAAAAGTCTGAGCCTGAATATACTGAATCGTTGAGTGCCTCCAGCACACGGCCACCTGCATCGATTAAACCTGATTAATTAAAATTAATCCAGTAATGTAGTTTTTGGTTTGTATGGACCATCTCTGGCACTCCAAGACTAGGGTTGCCTACCCCAGCATCGCTGGCTCATCGGAAGAAAGGAAATTATCACTCCAAATGCACAACACTGAATCGCAACAAAGTACCGGACTATCGTCTCCATGGTCAACTTATCCTTCTTCGAGCACGTCTCTACTCTTTGCTCAAACCGTTCCAGTAGTATTAATACCATTTCTTTCTTTAACTATTTTTGTGCAAGTTATGTTTATGTTTAAGTTTGTTATGTTATATAACTGCTGTAATTCTTAAATGTGACTATTCCCCACTGCTTTGAGCATAAATTTCTAAATACTGCCACACGTGCGCAGGACTGAAGTTAACATTCAAGTGTCCCTTGTCAATGTCGGTGTCAATCATCACCTGTGCTTAATGGGTGCCAATTACTTTTTAAACGTAGATGATTGGGGTGATAAAATCAGGATAATTTATTTACACGTGGTTTGACAAAGTGCCATCGACCTCTCGCTGGCGGAGGACTGTTCATGCGAGAAAACAAGTCGAGAAACTGGTGGCCCTACTCATGGGGAATTTTATGCTCATTTAAACTGATAAATAACTTATTGCCTTTTTTCTCCTGTCCTACTGTATGTTTTCAATTGGGCCAGTAAGTTATGTTAAGGATATTTAAATGTTTCTGATGACCTACCAGGCTTACACTGGCTGGTGTACAGGGAATCAAGTGGTTTGTGGTATAGAGCAAGAAAAATAAAACTGAAAGCAATTCCAAAGCAGCTTGTACAGTATGAAAACACCAAAACTGCAATATGAAATATCAACAACCTACAGAAAGTGAACTATCCCTTGAAGATTATCCTCACTCACTTGAAAGGTGCCTTAGACTGATCTGATATGTCAAGGGTATTGTGCCAAGTAAATAAAGTGGTGTCATCTTCCACCTGTCACTGTCAGCATTCGATCGTCCAAACGGACAAAGAAAAGTAGGAAAAGCAGTATCACATACAAAATAACTTTTCCAAGGACAATGCAAAGTAAGAAATGGCTTGGAATACATCCAAGTATTACATCCATGATTTCTGTACCAGGTTAGATATTTTTAAAACTTTAAAATGGCAGTTTGACACTTCCTATACTAGTACGCGACAACTAGGGGAGCGACTTATAAACGTTAATCGCTAAACGTTAGCAAAAAACTTTCAGGAAAATATCTAAACGATTCAAATTGATTTATAACATTTTTTTAAGTGCCAATGTCATTAAAAAACTTTTATAACCGTTTCCTTTTACAGTGTCCTTTTCTCACTGTGATTGTCGTAGGCTGGTGTTTAAAAGTGCTCATCTGATGTCTGTTTTGACATACAAGCGAGGTTGTGATATGGACATGGGAAATGTGTTCCTTGGGAAGCTCTCAAGTGATAACGTCTATGGTACATAACTATAGTGACGACGCAATCCGGCAACATCAGAGGTCACGTCTGGATATCACCTGTATCCCCACAGAACTCTATGATCCGATCCAGGCACGACTGCAACAATTTTAGGCACTAAACGGTTACCGTCATTAAAAGTTCCTTCATTTGCAGCGCAGGAAAAAAAGTTTTAAACAACGACTGTGGGGCCCATCAACGACTATTCGAATATTCGACTACCGACTCATCCCTAATATTTTCATGGCTGCACCTCAAATCAGGCATGAGATATGCCTGTAGAAATTCTAGCTGCTCTTAAGAATTTCAGTTGGCTATTGCTATTGCATCACATGGCCAATCAACACTAGATTTGTTCAATAGCCGGAATGTTTCAAGGCGTTGAATCCGTTCAGAAGTTATATATCTTTTTGTGAGACACCACCCCCACTGCAACGCTCGCCTTCCCTTTGGCCAATCAGTAAAAAGTTAATCAGTTATTGCTTGTCCCATGACTAACCTTTCTACAAAGTTTTCTGGTGTTATGTGAATCCATACAGAAGTTACATGCCTTTTTGTCAGAAGCCTCACCCAACAGCCCCCCCGCCCTCTGGCCAATTGGTGTGAAAAGCTCCTCCTTGCTCCATGTTCAATCATTCCACAAAGTTTTGTGGTGTTATATAAATCCGTTCTGAAGTGGTATACAAATTTGTGAAAAGGAAAAACATAACCCCGGTCAACTCTGCTGGCGGAGGTAATTAAGCATGTCTTTGGGGCATGTCTGAAAACCTACAGAATGCAAGGTGGGATAGTAGTATTAAAATAGCAGTTCACTGAAACTGGAATGTAACAGGCCTATCATTCAGAAAGGTGACCTGGAAGAAAATATTACAAGATTCTCAAGATGACCAATTTTTTCATTACGGCAATTTAAACTAAATCTCAAAGAAATCAAACTTTCCCATTCTGAGGCAACTAATGGCAGACACTGCACTCAAAAAAATAAGCCGAGTCTATATACTAGATATGCTGCTGATCCATCTCATTGACTCCATAAGCCCTCAACCAGTTAAATAAATCTTAGGACGGTATTTGGGACATGCTACAAAGTTTCGTCACCGATGAATAATTCCAGCTTGAGTTGAGGAGAAAGCCTGGCTCTGAATCAGGAGCGCTCCAGGGGGTGCTTTGCTTGTGCATTACTATGTCTCTACCCCCTGGCAGATAGTCAGTGTTCCATCCGGTCTGCCTCATCCACCTCACAGGTGAAATGAAGGCGTTCCTGGAATAGCTGTACAAATTTTGACCCCTCCTCCACCCCCCAAAAAAAGATCCTGAATCACCACGGCAACATGCTATATATGGTGTCATGAAACACGCTCAACCAAACCCATCACTTCAAACAAAACAAAAGGCTCCCCCCCCCCCCCCCTCCCCTCAGTTTGCATAGTACCAAATCCCTCTGGCACACATCTTGTACTTACTCACGCCGGTGAAGCCGCTGGTGGTCGTCGCCTGCATGGCCTCCCGTCTATAATCCCTGTCTTTGGGGAAACTGTTGACGACCGCCAGCTTAGTCGCCTCTTTCTGCCTCTGCTCTCTGAGGACCACAAGAGGGGGGAAAAAATACATAAAACACATTTAGCCAGGGCACATTTGATTCTGGCTTGAATCAAGAGATTGCATTTTACTTAATTTAATTTTCCTGTTATTAGAATTTATTAAAAAGACATGAAATACCTCTCCAGCCACTCTTTGGGTTTTTCCCACTGTGACACCTCTGTCCTGCAATTGTAATAGTATTTCTTCCCAGAAGAGCTAATGTGTTCAGACCAGTCATCTGCAGGCTCGTAAGGCTGTGAAACAAACAGGTCTCGGTTAGAAAGAAAAAAAAACAGCATAAACAAAATGTTAAGAAACAAGGAGGGGAAAAACAGGATCGAGGCAGAGATCACATGTGACGCAAGAGCTTGCAATTTGGATATCTATGCAGCCGGAACATGTGCGTTGGTTGGAATTCATTGTCACAGTAGTCTCCAAGAAAGGAAACAGACAAGGGGAAAAAAGAAAATTAAAATAAAAGTAAACACAAGGCCCAACACTTCTGTCCTACATTAGGAAACGCCTCAGAACATTTTATGTTATCAGTTAAGTAGGTGTGCACAGGGAGTCATTTTCCCAGTTAACACCCAGTTCCTCCTAACCTCAGGTATGAAGCTGTTCCCGTTCCCAAAATGAAGTGAAAAACATGCTGCAAATTAAAAACTAGACTGTGATATAAAATAATTTCACACTTTAGGCTAGTGCTTGCATTTTTAAAGCCAACTAATATTAGTTACTCGCAACCCTGTTTTTCTGGAGGGCTAGATGTGCTTTCAATGTTCAAAAACCCTCTGAAATACTGAGTACACCAAGCACATCAACACCACAGATCCACACAAATAACTCATCTAATTTCAGTATAAAATTATACTATCATGATTACAAACAGATTCCAAGTCCCATATAAACCTACACGTGCCCAGATCAGGAGCCCAAAGCACAGAAGCAAAGTGCACACGGTGACGTGTTGTAGATCTGTCCTCAGCATACAAATACAAGCAAGGGTTAGCAGTAGAGGGTGAGCTGTAGATCTGTCCTCAGCATACAAATACAAGCAAGGTTTAGCAGTAGAGGGTGAGCAAAAACAGACAAACTGTGGCTTGCACCACAGGATCAGGATTTTCACATCAAATCAGCAGGAAAAGACAGAATAACTGATTAAACTGGTCTAAGATGCTACTCATTTCAGGCTAAATGTACCCCTTTTTAAACTAGCAGATACTGAGTTAACACCCTCCTGTGCCCCCTCACTCGGAAGAATCGTGTTGATGGTTGTTTTTGTGCAATACAGCTTCTGCCAAACCACTCCAGTTATTTAAGGGGAGCTTGCAGTTCTAAGACCATAAACTTGATGAACTGAATGCTTCAGTACAGCAGAGCTGTACGTTGGCAGCACTCCTCAGTACTGTACATGGACCACAACCCTCCAAGGACTGGAATCATATGAAATGCATCGTTGTAAAGAACAAAATTAACGGTTGTGGCCGGTGTGACTGATCAGGTGATGTCTTTGTTCTTATTGCAGTAATGTGCCTCAAACCAAATTCGGGCAGGGCTGGCAGAAATCGGCTATCAACCTGTGGAGCAAGGGGGTCGCTGTCCATACCATCACCCAGGAGAATTTCAGTTGGGAAAGGTCGACCTTATTATAGAATTATCGACAATAAGGTTGTTCCCCCACCTTCATGCACAGTTATGACCCCTCTGGTGGAACGGAACAGCAGCAGGCAGAGGACAGGCATGCTAGTGTTTACCCTCCCAAACTGACTGCAACAATGATAGAATAATACAACAATAGGACGGTCCGGCACTTAGGATTTGACATTCCATAGTTTGAGGAAAAAAGGCAACAAGAAAAAGCACACAGGTGGATTATTCGCAGAAAATATGGCTTTCAAAATTAAGGATAGTAAAGGACAGCCTCTTCTGTCTCAGTTTTTTGGTAAACAGTTCTTTAGCATGCATCAGCTAGAGATCAGCTTCACAAATCTCATCCTTGACAAAAGAGGCAAACCATTGGAAACAAAAAGCGACAAACACCTGGTTTAAGATAACTGCCATGAAAACGCATTCAATCAGCCCCTTTCTGAGATACCTTTCAGTTTGGCTGGTTGCAATTACGTGCAGGAAGAGCAGACAAATTAAATCATTTCTTTCCAGACATTAATGATCAAAACTGGATTAGTCTCTGCTTGTAAGAAAATGGGCATGAACATATTGGTGAAAACAAGGGGCGCTTTAATTATGTTGCTATTAAGAATGCTTTGGGAACAAAGCTGCAGCCTTCATCCATGCTAATTGGCTTCTGTTTAGACAACTTAGAAATAAATTTACATCCGCTCTCAGAAAAGCCAAGTCTGAGTATTATCTCTCTGTAACTACAGAAAACCGGAACGATTCAAGAAAATTCTGGAAGGCTGTTAAATCAGTAGGATCTGCTTGTGATGACTCAGTTGAACTACCTAATTGTATAGTCAAAAACGATGTAACTGTATCTGATAAGCCTGAAATGTTTAATTGTTTTAATGAACATTTTATTTCATCAGGGCTCCTGTTTGACTCTGTTACTCCCCCTAGAACCACTGGAAATGACTCTGCAATTGAGGAGAGTGCTGTGCAACACAGTTTCAGCTTTGTGCCTTTCTCTGTGGCTGAGGTCCACAAAGCCCTCAAGGCGCTAAACCCTAGAAAATCGGCTGGTCCGGATCATTTGGAGCCTGGCTTTTTAAAATTAGGAGCAGATTTTATAGCTCAACCTTTAACACATCTTTTTAACCTGTCCTTGGTTTCAAATGAAATCCCCAAGATTTGGAAGGCTGCTTACGTTTTACCCCTTTTAAAAGGTGGAGATCCAACAGTGTTGAATAATTACAGACCTATCTCTAAACCTTCTGTATTGGCCAAAGTGCTAGAGTCTCTGGTTAGTGAACAGGTAAAAAATTACCTATACAGCCATTCAATTCTATCCAAACATCAGTCAGGGTTTAGAAAAGAACACAGCACGGTCACTGCTGCTATGAAAGTTGTAAATGACATCACAAAAGCCTTAGACAGTAAGAAACGCTGTGTGGCTCTTTTTATTGACTTGTCGAAAGCATTTGACACTGTGGACCATGAGATTTTAATCAAAAGGCTTGTTAATACTGGTTTCTCTCAACACACTGTGGGTTGGTTTGTTAACTACCTTAAAGACAGGACTCAGTCTATTCAGTCTGACGGTCTGACCTCTGATGTCCTAACAGTGTGTAATGGGGTCCCTCAAGGTTCAGTGATTGGCCCACTTTTATTTACTATTTATATAAATTGTCTGGGGGAAAATGTGCCAAATGCATCTTTCCATTTTTATGCAGACGACACTATTATTTATTGCTGGGCAGCGACCCTAAACGAGGCCTCTAAGCACTTGCAACAGGCTTTTAACAAAGTGCAAGACCAATTTTATCAGTAAAGCTTCTTCTAAATGCTGAAAAAACCAAACTTATGGTTTTCTCCAAGTCTAGTAGAGGGATACAGTCAAACCAGAGGATTGTTACTACTACTGGCCAGCAAATCGAAGTAGTCTCCTCATACAAATACTTAGGTTTTTTAATTGACGATCATCTCTCCTTCCAATTACACAGAGAATCTGGTGAAAAAGCTGAAACTTAAGTTGGGTTTTTATTTTAGGAACAAGTCTTGTTTTTCTTTTACTGTCAGACGAAAAATTGTTGAAGCTACGTTTTTGCCTGTTCTTGACTATGGAGATGTGCTATACATGAATGCTTCTGCCCATTGTCTTCATATGCTTGATACAGTGTACCATGGAGCTATACGTTTCATTACAAAGTGTAGAGCCCTCATTCATCATTGTACATTGTACTCTAAAGTGAACTGGCCTTCTCTGTCAATACGTCGGCTTAGCCATTGGTATGTTTTTATCTACAAAGCCATTTTAGGTAAACTTCCTGGCTACTTGTCTTGCTTTCTAACTAGAAAACAAAGTTCTTATGGGCTACGATCACAGGTCCCTCAGTGTATTTCTGATCTTGGTAAAAAGGCTTTTGGGGTTTCTGCTCCATCTGCTTGGAATAGCCTGCAAGATGATATTAAACTACAGCACATAGTAACTCTAAACGAATTTAAAGGTATGATAAAGGTAAAGGAATCTGAAACCATAGGAAACTGTAAATGTTTTAACTGTTTTGATTTAAGTGAATATTTTTATTTATTTTTTTTCTTTCTTTGGAACTTCTGTGTATTTAAAACCATGAGCTCACTTGTTCTGAATGTTTTAATGTTTGTTTTGTCTGAAACTTTGTTTTGCTGTCCTTCTTGGCCAGGTCACTCTTGTAAGAGATTTTAATCTCAATGAGTTTTTATCTGGTTAAATAAAGGCTAAATAAAAAATAAAAAATTTAAACAATGCGACAACTCTTTGCATCAAATGCAGTACTAACCAGATTCACTGGATTAGCCAACGCTAGGAAATGCTGAGAAGCATGCACTTGTCCATGCCCCCATAATGCAATGCACCATATGCCACCTTTATTATGGAGTGCAAAAGCTTGGTTTCAAAATGAGTTAGGCTCCTTTCAATTATCCAAGTTCACTTAATCACCCACCCCGAGCGTCAATCAGCAGTTCTGAATGCAAAAGAACATTGCCTTCCATGAAAATTTCTTGAACTGCTTTACCATAGTAAAAAAAAAAAAAAAAAAGTCTACTTCAATACATTTGCAACTTTCAGATAAGGAAAATAAATGATGAGTAGGTTGGCGTTCCATGACGACAGCGATCTGAGGTGGCATTCTGCAGGCCTTTGGGGGGCGTGCTGCGACAAGCACAAAATGACAGCCTGTTCCATGGGACCATACTGCAGATGTCCAGCTTATCTAGACTCTCTGGACCATGATACCAGAAATTATGGGGTAAAGGTGAAGGGAGAAGTGTGCTTAATATCTGGATGTGCCGTTGCTTTTTTGGGTTTATTGTGTCCCCTTTCTATCTGAAAATGTGTCTAGATACAGGTCATGAAAATCCAGCAAAAATACCTCATTCATGCATCATGTTGTCGACACACCATTTGTACTTGGCCACCTAAATTAAACTGTCAAAATAAAGAATGTGTTGCGCTTCTAAACTCCAGGCTTTTTGCAATAATATTTAGATATTAGTGGTCTTGAATTTAGGCTGATGCCAACAATGAAACCGTCAATCGCCATCGTCATACGGGAAATGCAATGTCACAGTGGAGAGCAGCCTTAAATATTCAAATATCAGAATCAATGTAAAGGCACCACAAGATCTTGATCACTATGACTGAACATCACGGCAACACAAAATCCTGGTTCTCAGGTAAGGGCAGCCACCTGAAGCTACGGTTACACTCGTCACTTCAATGCGACTTCTGTCATCCGATATCGCAAGGCTGCATTAAGTGACAGGTCTGGATGCGCACAAATCGGATTTTGTTCATGTTGGGATCGGATCTGCCAAACCACTTGGCGAGGTGGCCTAGCACACCGAGATCGGAAATTGCTTGTAGTCCGGACGTAATCGGACCTCTCAAAACACATTCACCGGTAAAATGTAAATAATCCCGCCCAGGTTTCACTCAAGCTCTCTGACTTCCAGGCTTCTGTACACTTTGCTAATGGAGTAGAGGGCATCAGACACCTCATGGACTATATATGTCCAACTGATGCTTTGCTCACCCCAAACAAATGAGCAATGGCACAGTAGCATGACCCTGTTGCAAACCACCAAGGCGCAATAGCCACTTTTTTGTGCACAGATATCGGTACGAGACGAGTACGCCGACGGTAAAGACAAGATTGCAGCTGTTCACAAATGTAGATGAAGGCGTGCTTTTGCATGAGTAAATGCTCTGAAAAACGCACTCGTAAATCTTAAACGTTTATTAAATCCTAATAAAACTAAATGCATGCTGTTCTCCAGAGTCAAGAAAATTGACTGACAATATCCAGATTTGTACTATAAATGGTATTCAAACTGAAAGTCCCCCCGACTATAAATATTTTGGCATCTGGGTAGATGAAAATCTCACTTTTATAGCCCACACTGACAACCTGGTTAAAACTTTAAGAGAAAATGGCTTCTTATTTAGAAACAAAGCCCGCTTTCCCACATTTACGAGAAAGGATAGTTAAGTAAATTTTTCTTTCTGCCCTTGAGTACGGTGATATAGACAGACATGCAGCTGCCTTAAGCATTTCGATGCTGTCTACAATCCGGCTCTTAGATTTATTACTGGTGACAATTATGCTATACATCACTGTATTTTATATAAAAAACGTAGCTTCTTATATTCTGTGCCCCTCATAGCTGGAATGAATACACAAAAAAATACTGAAGCTTGATTCCTTTGTATCACTGGGACATTTTAGATCTTTGATACTGGATCTTGTCAATTCAGATAATTGTTTTTAACTGACACCTGTTATTTCTTCTTTCCTTGGTTATTTTCTTTTTTAGTTTTACTCTCTCTGCACCATTGTAAGAGTGTTCCCACCCTCAATGTGTCACCAAGAATGTTAAATAAAGGTTGAATGAATGAAAGCTGAGTGACAAGCTGCAGGTAACCGAGCAGTACAGCTCCATGATATAGGCCTAGCACCTAGGTCGACACCGTAGCACTTGAAAAAGGCAAACCAAGTTCAGTTCAGCTGTGGAATAACATCACAATATAGCAGAACCTCAGAGTACAAACAATTCAGGAACGCAGTGTCGCTCAGAACTAATAAATGTTTGCAACTTTGAACCCA
Organism: Synaphobranchus kaupii; assembly: GCA_029718625.1. Classification (NCBI taxonomy): domain Eukaryota; kingdom Metazoa; phylum Chordata; class Actinopteri; order Anguilliformes; family Synaphobranchidae; genus Synaphobranchus; species Synaphobranchus kaupii. The sequence goes on along the minus strand of CM056377.1, from coordinate 87,748,764 downwards.
AAGTCAAAATACAACAATTTTAAGAATTTTAATTATTCCATTCTGTAGCTATTACACAGCCTAATAACTAACAATGAAACGAGTGTTACTTGGGACCTCTTTCGAACATAGATTTTCTGTACTCTGTCAGCTTTTGAAAAGAGAACCTACATCCTCCGTAAACTTATTCTGTTCTGCCCATTATTTATATCCAAAACTGTTCACTTCTCCACTCTGTATTATTTAGTACCAAGACACCGCACCTCACCACATATTCAGATGGAACGGACAGCACGTGTAGCGTTGGCTCTCCAGTTACTGTGACACTCAAATAATGAAGAGTAGGTGTGATGCAATTAACGTATGCGCGCAGAATAATAACCCATCTGCCGTTGGCAGCTTAGCGAAACAATACCATCGGTCTTGAACTCTCAAAAACAAACAAGAAAATGACAAATCGTGTTGAAATGTCAAAAAGAAAGCGTACATGACAGCTGCAGACACGCAATGCTACTGAACAAGAAAAGCACCAGAAGGACACGCAGGATGGACCGTGAGTCATGGACGGCTCTTGCCAGGTCATAAAACACATCAGTGAGGGAATACTTACAGGGGGAATAGCAGCCTGCTGATAAGCAAGCAGCTTCTGACTACCCAGTTCAACTTCAACACCATCTAGCACTGTGAAAGCTGTCCATCAATGTGCCCACACGTCAAAATGTAGTAATACGCCCATTTTCACTGCATGCAGGTCGATTTCCTTTTCGCTTTGTTGAGGGCACTCCCTCGAACGTGCTCCACTCAAAAACATGTTGATCTCAGATGGAACTCCACACACACACACAGAGGGAGGTGTATTTCCAGTTTTCTTTTTTGTTTTTTAATCAATGGAAAGTATGACTCATTTCCATTTAATGGTCATGCGATTACATCACCGATAATAACATAAGAGAATGAGATGCCTTTTATAATCAGGATGTTGATCATTGTGAAAGTTAATTTCAGGTTGTTTGGCTGAACTGACTAGTCATAAATCTGAGGTCCTACACCATTTGATTTGAGACGTCTTCACATTTCCACCACTTTCACTCACATGCCCATCAACTGTAAACACAAACTCCCAAAGTATACTTACTGCGTCCGATGTTTTGCTTGGGTTAGAATGCGAGTTTGAGCTATGGAGAGTGCTGTGATTGTGTGAATTTTCTTGCGGAGAATAACTGGTCCCTGCCAAAGAACAAAACAAACAAGTAGTTAGCACGACGTCTGGTACAAAAGCAAGCATGCCAAGTCCATATCCAGCTCTCTCCATTTCCACAAGGAGCTGAGCTGCAACTTATCAGAATATTAAATCTTAGTATTGGACAATAATGAAAAAGGAAAGACAATATACACATTTCTTCTTTTTAAATCTAGGTTTTTTATTTTTGAGCTATACAACCAGGATTGTCTCAAAGTAGAGACATAAAACCAGTCTAACCGTATTCAGGAGCGTTTCGTTATTCCAGGTAAAGATCAGGGCAATTCAGGGGGTACATCAGAAGGTAATTATCTTAATATTCTCATCCATCAAGGCCACATGATTCATGGTCTAATAGTTATAAAAGTCACCAGCACATTTAGGTCCACCATCTACAGAGGTGGGGGAAAGAAACTAGAACTTGATCCCATTATACTTGGGTTGAGATCAATATGACCATGACCCTTGTGGTGCTTGTACGCAGAGTTGTGTAGTGTAACATCAGCCTAGAATAAAATGTGAAAACTGGTCCTTGTATCATTTGTGCCTGTACCTTACCGAGTTCTATCTTTTACACACACTTGTCACAGATGCATGTAAGCAATAAGCAGCATTCCAGCAGACACTCACAGCAGCCTTAAATGGAGGAGAAAAAGTGATCCAATGTCTCACACCCTAGTTTCGCTTGAGGACCAGACAAGCTTCCATTCAAACAAATTAACGCTGTTAGTGAGAAATTTGGCTGTAGCAGTGCCAAGATAATCAATAGCTGTGTCTCAGAATATTAATAACAGTGTACATTAACTCCCTCTTTTGGTGTTGCAGCAGTTTGTACACTTTTTGCAAGGTTGAGGATAGAGATAAATGAATTGTGGGAGATTAGTTTGAGTACAGCTCCTACATACATTCCTCTGTTTATTCATTACAGGAGGTTTAAGCTAAGGTAAAGCTAAACAGGAAGTAAAAGTGACCCTTCAGTCATTTCATTTTCAATTCCATATCTGCAAATAAATACATATGAATCTCTACATTCATGCCACAAGGAGGATAAGATGAATATGACTCATTTTTTCTTAATCAGCAGCCAGACCATGATTTCCTTTTTAGGATACATTTTCCACAATTTCACAGTGAAACTGCAGCGATGAAGATTTTATAGCAGAGGTGGACAAATCGGCAGTCCGATGCCCAGACTACCAAACGCATCAAAGACTTGGGATCTACCATGCAACTGAGAATTCTAGTTATTTATTTTGGGTGACCTTAAGTTGGCTGACCCTTGATTAGATAAGTCGGTGGAAATTCTCAACTGATTAGCATTTTGACAGGAGAGCGGGGCTAGAATTTCTGAAATTCCCATATTAACTAACATTAGCTCAGGCATGCCAGCAGTAGTCCATGCCTGAAACGTGACCATCTATCTTGACTTAGCCTATACAATCATTATAATTAGCGTTAAAACAAAGGAAACCATACAACAAATACCTCACCACATTAATAGTTCAAATGCACTTTTCCCCCAGACTTACAGGAATAAAATAGGTAATGCAAGATATACAATTTATGATAATATATTGCTGCCTAGGATTTTTATATACCAAATAAAACATCCCTAGCTAAACCCTTCTATAAACCCTTACTTTTTGAGATATTATTTAGCCAACTTGTCCAGTTTACAGAATATGCCTGCTTGTCAGTGGCTGGTAGAATTACTCTCGCAATTTTTCAGAATATTGGCACGGATTTCGGCTGTCACATTTTTGTTCGATATTCAGTCATTGGGAGTCTCAGGAAAATTTGAAACATGGAATAAGGGGTTTGAATTTGTAATCCTGTTGCCCAGGCTAAATAATGAACCCAGTTGAACTCTGCGCTTCTCCGTGATGAGCTCATGGTAACGCTCAATATCAATGAGACCAATAAACAAGCCATGTTATCGTTTTTTCTGGAAGGTATACTGTTAGTTAGCCTAAATAAAGTTCATGTGTGGGGTCATGCCACCCATGTAGCTTGTAGGCTATACAATCATAACTAACCACCGGATGTTAGGAGTGCCATTTGGAAATTACAGATTTTATGCCAATGGAGACAAAATAATAACCAAGGAAAAAGTCACCTGCAATGTAGGCTATGCAAGCGGCAACTGCCCTAGTAACCCTACAAAGGCTCATACTTCCCCTGCAAAGGAGACTGGTCAGTTCAATTGGATGGCTTACTTTTTGTAAGCCATGCCATTGCTGTGAATTAATGATGGACTTGTGCATAACTTTCTCTTTAGTTTGATCAACTGTTGATCTACAGTCATGTTATTGCTGTGAACCGCATCAGTGGCATTGTTATGATCTTCCCTGGTTTTATTTAGCTTCATAAAACTTCAAGACACCGTTATCATTCCTTAGTTATAGCCTTGCATGTTTAAGCTATTTAGCTACATGTTTAATGGGAGATTGAAAATGGGCCATAATAATTATACATTTAGGCAACGTCTTAACGTTTTAAATTTTGACGGTACAAAATTAGAACAAATTTGGATAAATTTATATTATGAGAACTCAATTTTTGGAGAAAGTAATAGCCCTAGTGCAGATGTACACATGTACAGTCCAATACATCAGTATATACCTGGGCTTCCAAAAACAGGGCTGGGCAAACAGATTTGGCTGCTCGTTAGCCCAGATGACTACCACATGGATTTATCATATGTACAGATACTTATTCATTTTTATGCCTGCATTTGTGAAAATATGGACAAATATATTTCTTTGCATGCTCACATCATTGGCTTGGTATTGCTCTTAATGTCTGTGGGTTAGCAAGTTTTCCGAAGCACTGGAAAAGTTTTACTACTGAGGACAGAAACAATGGGCCATTCCTTGTCAGAGATACTATCCAAAACCATACTGAGAAGCCCGTCAGATTAGGATTCATTGGACACATTAACCTGTGTTTTAAGGAATGATTTAAACAGCAGATTTGGAATTAACAGAACCCTCTCATTATTTTTTCAATGCTCTTTTACCTCAGTTTGGAATGCCCAATTGTATTCACCAGCCGTGCTCACTGCTGCAACCACCGCCATCAACTGAGGATAGCACAGACAGGAACATGCTCTCCTCCGAAACGAGCAACGCAGTCACTGCGGCTTGTAACATAGCAGTCCTCAAGTTGTGCCTTACAGAAATGAGCTACCCAATGCCACTTTTCTACCCTCTTACCTGATACTAAAGGCAAGGTAAATATTACCAAGAATGTTATCAGTTATCTTACAGGTAGGGCTTTTCCCAAGTGAACACTACGCTTTAGATTTAGTTTGGGTATCAGGCAATTACCAAGTCAGACATTTTCATCTCTCATCTCACAAATTTAACTGCATAAACTGACTGATACCCAATTTTCTGGGGATCACTTAACTGGCAACAAGCCAGCATACATCACATTAACATACTCCACTCCTGATACCCAGCAACTTCATTTAAAGCTATGCATACATTCACAGCTAAAAGACAAGAAAATCTAATGATTCTACCCCATTCATAGAAAAAACCATGTCGGATGACCAGCTGGGGCAAGAGAGGATAAATGGTTTGGGGAAGAATAAAAAAAAATAAAAAATTTAAAAAAAAAGAAGAATGAACACAGGCACGACAACACACCTGACACTGAGGGGGGCTATGCGCAGACCTGTCCCCCAGAAGCCCCTGGGGCAAAAGCCAGACAGTACCAGCTGCCAAGGTGGCAATGACACCACACTGCCACCAGAGCCTGGTATCTATGGTAACTGACAGCAGGTTGGGGGCTTAAGGACGCGCCAAGAGTCTCTCAGCAGGTGGGTCTATTCAACAACCAGGTAAATGGGGGTGGGGGAAGGAGGGGGCACAGCCTCTAGCTAAATACAGATGGCAGAAATCCAATTTATTATCGCCGCCATCTCTTTAAACGTGGGTACTCCATATCGAACAAAATATGTGACAGAAATAAAAATGCAGCGCAAGACTGGAGGGTACTCTGGAATAAAGCTTTTTTTTTTGGAGGGTACCGACAGCCCGGGAGAAGAAATCTTTCATTGTTCATTCGAGAGGGCAAGGTGGGCCCCGCCCCCACGGCTGAAAAAATTAAAACACCTGCTGATCACCATCTGATGCAGTTCAGAGCCCCTTCACCACGGTATGGATTGACCCAAAGTGAACACGACTACAGGGTCCACGCGGACGTGTGCTGTAAATGCACTCATCCTATTAGCAGGGGAAGTGTCGCGGTGCGCGGCCCTGCGTGTACTTATTTATGGACCGATTTACAAGGTTTTCGAGTGTACACCTAAGACTCCCAGGGGATGGTTTACTGCGCCTGACATTGCTTACATTTGTGTTCGATAATTTCTAACGACAGCGCCGTTCCAAAGTTTGCTTCCTGCGCACCATGTGAAGAACGTCTTATATGGTCCCTTTCCGTTAAAATGGCTGGCATGGTACTGTTGCTGTTCGATCGAAGACAACAGCGATTATGTTACACCTACTGACCAAGCTGCCCTGATAATTGTAACAATAGTACTTCAATTGTATCACACAAACTAATCTGAAACAAACTGACTACCAAATGATAAGCCTATATGCACTGAAACACCTATTGGGGCCATAATTCTTATGGCCATTCGAAGGTCGACTGCTAAAAGTCACAGTGTATCAGTGCGAAGCTGTCCAAAGGCAGAACATTAATATCGCCAAGAAACCCAAATTTCAATAAAGCTACCAATTGTCTGAGAACAACTCAAAAATCTGAATATCACGCATTTAAATTAAATCCTATTCAATGGAGCCAAGGTACTCAATAGAAATTTCAACATGCATGCCATGCAAGTCACAGGCAGCTTGAAAAAAATAAATAGATTCTTTACTACTTGCATTGCCTTTCAATACTGTACAGATAAAAAGTAGGCCACTCGCACACAGCCCATTTAATGTATGTATGCAGTGTCTTTGTGAAACTGTCCAACTCAATTATGTGGTGGAATTTACTTTGCGACCACTCTCGCGAAAAGTCCACTAGTTACTCCCCCCTGACATACTAAAAGGGGAATGACAGACCTTAAACTTGGAATGTGTAGTCACTGGTCACGACACCTTGGGATGGGATGTGATACAAACAACCAAGATAATGGCACCGAATCAGTCTAATTCAGCGAGACCCAATTTCAGGATGTGTATAAATGCTGCCGATTTGTACAAGGCGCCAATCTTGAACCAGTTTTTTTTTTTCTCAAAGAAATACCCGTGGGCCTTTCCCCATGCTCCATTTTCATATTGCTCGAGATACTGACAAAGTGCTGGGTAAAACGAGCCAGTTTGTATAATCAGGCTACTCTGCCAGGTGAAAATATTGCACCTTTTAAGATTGGACTGGAAAGAAATAAATCTGAACTAGCACACAGGGATTTTTGTTTCGGTTACACGCTTAGGCGAGCCGATACAAGAGGCTCCCCAGGACCAGTCCTCAAACCTTTAGGTATGAAAGTACTACCCAGCGAATCCAAAGTGCAATATTCAGCTGACCGACCTAGCAGTCTTACAAATATGAACCTTTATGCAGCGTCGTTGACATCGATCCAAGGAGAACACAAGTAAAATACGAGTGCCAAAACCTATAGGAAAAAAATGACTCAAATCATTTGATCGGGAAAACGTCATCATAAGCTACAATGATTAAAAATGAATGAATGCTACCACAGCATACTGCAGCTCCAATAGTTTCTAAAGAAAATGTCATTTGGATTTCTTTGGAAGTAAAAAAAAAAAAAAACAGGATTATAATGTGTCATTTACACTTACCAAAATCTTACATTTTCTGAATGGCACTAACTGCCCTTCTTTTACATTTGGCATTATGTCAGCAATTTCATAAAATTCTAGTCAAATAAAATGTGGCCATGCTTAAAGATTTAAAATGAGCAGAGAAGCACTGGACAGGGATGGGGAGAATCAGGCACGTACCCATCAGGATGCAGGGCAGAGGAGGGCGATTTAAGAAAGCTTTTTCATTTTACACACATTAAGACTGCATGCTTGAAGCCAGGGCTAAATTTAAAACAAACTTAAGACCTTTCTTATGTCCTCATGTCCCCGCGAACAAACTTACATTTTATGGCCTCTTTAAAATATGTGGCATGAGCTTATTAAGAACACCAATGAGTCTAAAACACATCCACCAGGGACTACCAACACCCTATGTGTTTAGGTACATTACAGTTGAGTGAACTTTTTTTGCCCCCAACTGGCTTAATTTTGCTTAATGTTCCATGTGGAAACATACAATTTGCAAAATGGGCAACACATTCCCGGAATATGTCGTTGCACGACACCTGTAAAAACGGACAGGGTCATTGGGTTCCACCTAAAAGGATAAAAACACACCTTTACTTTTCTGCAACCATGGGTTTGAGTGAGGTCAGCTGAACCAATAGTGCTGCTGTTGTGGCTAGCTATTAACGAGGCAAGATGAGCGTAAAAAGTGCTCATTAATGACAGATCCTCTCACGTCAGAGTACATTCTCCAGCTGGTGGCACAAGGCAAAAACTGTTTGCCACTGTTCAAACCTAACAAGGTATACAGACACAGAGAAAGCAAGGGAAAGGTTCAGTGCTACCCACTGAAACATGGCCGCACTTCAGAGAGAATCCACAATCAATGTCCGCTACGATTAAATAACCGTGAAAGAAATCCTTCTGATGTTGACTGCCTTACAACAGTAACCACAGATAAACGAACAGCAATGCATTCCACACGCACCCAGGGGTGAGTCGTGTGGCACAGGCCATCGGGCGGCCGACTCTATGATTCCCATATGGTTCGATTCCTGGCTGTGACACTTTAACCCTGCTCACGTTACAGCCAAATGCGGATTTCTCTCCCCATTTTACATTTTACGTTTTTTAAAACGGTCAAGTTCACACGGTTATGAATGAGACCGACAACTAGTAGTAACGTCCTGTTCGAAACAGGCAGCGACTACCGGAGGCGACTTGTTCCTATGCAAATGAGCTTTATTGTGCGAGTACGAGCGGGAATGGGAGTTGACAACTGGTAGCAGATGCGCAGTGATTGACTGCGCAACGCTCCCTGACAACATTCAAAGAAAATAACAAGGGAGCAAAAGAAATAACCAAGTATTTTTATCGCTGCCGCAAAATGTGGTCTGCTGGGTTTGACCGAAGCATCAAGCAGTGCGCATAAAGTTAAAGATGCAAAAACAATTGCAAGATTCCCATTCAGAGGAAATATCACGCAATTACATTACTGACAGCACTGTAAATACAGGAGTGAGTCCTGTTACTCGTTCATACATGTAAGCGTTCTCCGTCACCTAAATGTGCGTGTACTGTGTACGGACACAGAACATGAGCGACTCCAGTTAATAACTCGAGCCGCTAAATGCAAGTATAAATGGGGCTTTTTGTGTTGTGATCCCATCTCCATCTGTAACTCTCTGCTTGCTCCCTGTCTGAATAATGGACTGCCCTCTCCTTAAAATTACAACTAAAAAAAAAATTCACTTACACCCCAAAAATTCATTTTGTGTCTTTAACAAAAACCTTGACTCCCACTGTTGAGGAGTCCTCATTTGATGCCAAACATTTCCACTGGAAAGAAGGGCAGAGCTGCCAAGCCTAAGAACAGTTTGTCACGACCGAAAAAACCCCCAAACTAGTCGCCAGCTTGCAGAAGTAGCTTCAAAAATGGAAAAAGAATTCTCCACCTCTTAGAAAATCATTGGCATTGAATGAACGTGTGTAAGTGGTTGTCGCCGCTATTAGCATGTCATCCAACAGTGCCTGAATTATTACCCACAGCGCAGGAATATTTGGCGTTTCATGTTGTGGTTACACTCAACAACCAACCTGCAAAGCCTGAAATTAAGTTACATAACCTTAGTTTGAAGTGAGATTATCTGGTAAAATGTATGCGGCATTCAGCTTTTTCCTTTTTTTAATTACTGCAATATCAAGGGGTGGTGCTGGTGGTCTGGCAACCCTTTAATAACGTATGTGGTACATGCATAAGTGCTCACAGTTTATTAACTGTAAGGAGACCCGTCAATGATTCAGTGAAACAACAAAAGTGTAGTTATCCATTTTCATTCATTTTTTGGAGCAGAGGGGGAGGATGGCATTAAATTAAGTCTTCTGCTTTTTACCCTCTTTCCAGTGCATGCCTGATAAACTTTCCAGGCTCAAATCTGTAGCATGTCCTCTAACCAGACTTGCACTGGAAAGACAAAATTCTGTGAAAAGGAAGGGAAACGATCGCAGTATCTCCTGTGTATAACCAAGAGGAGACCAAAATCAATCTTTGAGGTTACTCATGTTGACAATACACAACACATTTTGAAGCTACTCTAACTATACGATGAGGAAAATATTAGGTTAGCATGAAGCCCAAATCACATATTCCTCTTTATAACCCCTACACCTCCTCTAAAAATAAATTTTGTGTTTTGTGGACATTAAAATGAACTTTTGACCGAAAACCTGTGGTACGTGCTGAAAACGATGCATATGCATTCACTTAAACTTAAATCAGAGCAATTTTATACACTGTCCAAATCCACATGATTAGTTACAAAAGTCTAACTATAAACACATTTTATTGACTTGGATAGCACACCTGCACGATATAGCTCATTGTTTTACCTCATTACCGCTGGACACAATTCCTTGGTGTTTGAACCTTCTCATTAAACTGGCTTCATGCTTTGCAACACTTAGGTCTAGGGACAGTGTACAAGCAACAGTAATGTTTCAGATGCTGAGGGGCTGTGGATACCCGGTTTTTCAAATTTTCCGTTCTGGACCAAAATCAAGATGAATAGGTAGGTTCATTCATAAATTCATTTGACAGTTTCGTTCTGGAGTACCGTTCACAATTTCCAATGGAGTTCGCTCTTACCTCCATCCCTTTCTCTGCCCCGATGTGTGTGCATTGCCTTCGCCCTGCTGTGTCCTGTGCTGTCACCGTGTTTGTTTTCGGGACTGTCTGACCGCCGAAGCATTTTGCAAGGCGGAGAGGGATCGGACGAGTCTCGCATCTTCTCATGGCGGTGGTCACTGCCAGGGTGACTCTTTGAGGGATATTTAAGAGTCTGCAACGGCAATTGAACAACTCAAAGCATTCAAACGATAACGCATGTGGGGGGGGCAATGAGCAATCTTAATAATCGTGACTAAAGGGGTAGCCCACATAAAAGGCTCAGAGAAAATTAAAGGTCCGAACATAAAGCCGAGCTGTCTAAAGCGACCACGTACGAGTCGCGTTTTATCCTACGTCACCTGCAAGCTAGCCATGTCTATGTAAAAACGTTAGCACTGAAGCTAGCAAGTAATCTCTAAAGCGAGCTATATTTTAAATATATATACATTGTTTAGTACAAGTATTTAGCAGCTACGTATGTTAACTTAAATGTCGTGCATTTAGTTAATGAATATAACGCACTTAGTATGTAATCTTTACTCTTGACCCTTGTGAATGCAAATGTTTTCAGAAAACTATAAATGAATTAATTAGCTACTAAATGCATTCGTAAATATGTCGATTCGATTCATTTTTACAGCGGTTGGGCTAGTTTGCTACACATGAGATGTCACAACCGGGCCTTACAGTTGGCTATCTTGCTAACGATAGCTAACGTTAGGTTGCTAGCTACCAAAATAAAAAAAATAAAAATGTTAATTTCGACGGTCAAAACAAAATAATTAATCTACCAAAGGTAACGCAACATTTATGTTTTATGCAGAATTCTTTTTTTTTCTCGTAATCAAACCAAAATAGCTACTTTTCGTTTTATTTTTCCGCACTGAGGCCTGTAGGTGTTCCAAAAGCCTGCTCTAGAGTAGCGACCACCTTTTTAATCTTATTTATGTTTTTATACCTGATAGGGCTGAGAATCCCTTCGGTCGTTGCACCTATAAGAGAAAAAGAAATGTTTAGCAAAGCGAAAAACAACTCGACATGCTAAAATAACACAGGAAATTGCAACAGTCGAAACAGCTTCCTTAAGTAACTTATTTTGGTTTCAGTAAAAATGGCGGATTGTCAAAGCGGAGAAGGGAAAGAGGAAAAAAATCTGAATATAAAACATTGAGCTGTTTACCCATCACTGAGTCTCGGTTGTTTCCTTGCATACATTACCATCAATGCCGTGTTAGTGTGTGTGGAGTGGAGGTGAAAGATGGGCTACTTATTTGTTTTGCTTTTTTTTTTTGTTTTGAGCGCCCCGATCTCATCTATTATTTCAATAGTTGTTGGTATGTGAGTAGCTCAGAGGCTCGGCTAATCGGAAGAGCGCCCTCGGTCCATCTCCCACTCGCACACACTAAACTGAACCTCTCTCTCTCTACACAAGAGTGAAGCTCAGCCCCGCCCACAGCCGCCCCACTTCCCCCGCCCACAAATACATCCGGGACACGCCGGGTGGCGAATCGGCTAGTCCGCTGGCTATTTATTAATTTATCTATTTATTTATTATCATTATTTTTATGAGGTTTTATATGTATGTGTGTATATGTATACACATGTATAAGTAACATTTTCTTACAATATAAAATAGTAGTATATTTTGGGAAAAAGAAGGTAAAATCTTCGGAGCACACTCCAGCCCAGGTGGTGTCGGTAATGCACCAGAAGCTCGTTCACCAACCGCTAAAAAAAGACAAAGAAGAAGAAGAGTCCGCTGGCTTCATCCGGTCGCCCGAAAGGACGGATGTTTCGCCAGGATACGCCGATAACCTGTCCGTTATGAAGGCAAAGTTTGTATTTTCCAGATATGGTGAACACGATCTTAATTTCCCTTTATCTATTACTATTATATAATATTTTAACAATCAACTTCTTTTTTTTGGGAGAGGGGTAGCTATTTTCTGTTTGATGCGCATAAAGTAAATTTCTTCTCTGTAATAATAATAGCCTGATAATAATCATAATCATAATAGTAGGTCTAATAAAAGGTCTACGTTTAGGTAAGAGCCAAAGTAAAGGTGTGTTAAGCTTCTGTTTACATTTGTTTAAACGGGAAGTGTAGCATAATGATTGGTTTTTAACTCTTGAGGTTGTCGGTTTAATTCCCAGGTAGGCCACTGCTGTTGCACCCTTGAGGAATGTAGGCAACTTAACCTAATTTACTTGAGTAAATATGCAGCTGTATTGATTTTATGTAAAGAATGTAAGCTATGTAACTTGCACTGGATCTGTTTAAATGATTTGGAAAATGTAAAAAGCTTATTGTGTCTGTCTCTCTGCTCTTGGGTACAGTATTCCATAACTTAAAAGGAGAATATATAATGACTGACATTCAGAGATGCATGCAATTGCTAAACAATTTAGGGCTTTGTATACAAGTAAAAAGACCTTAAAGTCAATTCTAAAAGAAACACTACTTACTGACTAATTCGCATTGCTTTAATGGTACTCTGAATTTATATAATACTGGCAAAACTCTGCATCAAAAGATTTTTAACCCCAAATAATTAATTCATGTTATCAAAAATTATTTTGTGTAAAATAAATGCTGTTCTTAACCCCATGCTGCAAGTAGTACAACAAAATGATCAGTTGAGACATCTGGTGGACAATTGTAGGTATTGCTCAACGTTGTCAATGATTGATACTGATGCAGTCGACACAACACTTGAGTTTTGGTCTGCAATACATCTTATAACAGTGACCATGGAGAGCTCAGTCAGCCAGTAATATCAGCACTTTTAGGTCAGACATCCTAAGTGGATTTTGAATCCTAGTGTATTCAAATAGGTGTTTACAGGCTTCACGAGCTCATCACCTGACCAATCCCCCCCCCCACCACCACCACTTCAAGCAGATCAACAAAGTGGACTTGTGCTGGTTGTCAGTTTGCAGTATGTTGCACGACAACTTTAGTACAGGAACATTAGGAGTGTGATTCTCCTCCTCCTGATCTGTCCACAACAATAGGCAGTATTACAAACCAAGCGCTGATGAAAAGCCAGTAAGGCATCACATGTAAGCTAAATCCCACAGCACTCTCCCTGCCAGCGCAATGGAATGACGCTTCAGATAAAGGCAGGGGGGAAATAAAAAGCAGAATGTTATTTATGAACCTCTGCAGTGCCTTATATTCCGGTTTGCAAGAAAATGCTTTGAGTAGTGCCATAGTGACTGCATGGACATCTAAAGACTGAACTTATATTTTAATGTTTAAAGATTGGTCAGCAGAACCGAAATGAGGAGAATGTTTCATTGTGAATCACAAAGGAAACCTGTGGGTCAGCACTTTAGGCAACAATGTGTTTTGGTCAGAGGTCAAGAGGGCACAATGTAGGGTTCTCTTTGTTAATAATTTCCAGAAAATAACCATTATTATTGGATATATTTAATAGAGGTTTGAAGAGTAATGTGAACATTAAAAGACTGAGAATCATATGCATTGGAGAAATATCAGTCTGTACACAAAAGCAAACTTGTCTTTCATGGATTACTGTGTAATTAAATTTCATAGTTTCATTTTATTTTACTACCAGACTGCTCACGCGTAAAGTCATGAACAGCATAAATCTGATGATTTTTCTGAAAAAAACTTTAGGATATCTCTTCACCAGTTACGTCATTAAACCAAAGAGACAATGTGTGGTTGTTTAATTAACGTTACATAAAATGTGAATGGTGAATAAACATATTGTTTTATTTGTTTATTTATTTACTTATTAGATATGTGTCACCAGGGTAATGTACAAAGATATTTTCTTCCCCAAAAAACTTGATTTTTTTTTGAGCAATTCTGGTTAGTATGAGTTCCACCTGGACCTGTGTGTCACAGGCGAAGTTCCTTAAACACTTCACCACACAAACAAAGGCCGTGTCCGAATCAGCACTCTTCCACACTGTTGAGTAGCCTTGGTGAGTAGATAGGGAGAGAAAGTCATAGGGTACCCAAAATTCTTTCAAATTGCAGTATACTTCAAACACCCGGATGACACACTTACTTCCAGGGTTTCGCTGAGTACATTCAGGAGCACACTTCAAGAAGTACACAAACATTTTGGTCACATAAATATGAGGCGAGCTTCGTTTTAAAAAAAATGAGGCGCAGCTTCGCTGATGTTTTCCTTCAAATGCAACAAAAACAACACGTGACATGGCAGCGCAAGAGTGGGGCTTAGGGTTGCCAGATCTTGTAAGACTTTCCAGCAAATGGCAACTCAAAACTAGCCCAAATTATAGGCCATTTTTAACTGAAACCAACGTATTTTAAATAGAAATCATTATGTTTTTACTTTTTAAAATAAGTGCGTGCTTTGCGACTTCATTTTCCCCCGTGACTGCACTTTGAAAGTATCCCAATTTAGCTGTAAAACCGCGGACATGGCAACACTGGTGGGACGTCTTGTTTCATTCTCCCATGTCTATTTACTAATCTACTAACATTAGATCAGGATTGGTTAATACTAACTCTCTAACCATGTGTTCATGTTTACCTTATGTTTCTCGTGCATGTCATTTACTAATTTACTAACGCTAGGTCAGGATAGGTTAATTACTAACGATTACTAATTATCTTGTTACCCTCGTCAGCCTTCCACACCGGATTTCCATTCGCATGCTGCTCTCAAGCTAAGTGTCTGCACCTGTCTACACCTGCATATTAGCTCAGTGTTCATGTCTTGTCTTGGCGAAATTGTTTCCTGTTAGTTTATCTACTGTCACTTTTGAGCGTTATCCATTGTCTGACTTTTGTTATAGATCCAAGCCTGTTTACTGACCATCGTTACTGCCTGCCTACCGTTTCTACTGCCTGTTTTTTGACCACGAGTTTTGCCTGCTGTCTGTTTGTACCTCTGCCCCGCGGAATGGACTTCGGTCTGACTCCTGCAACGTCCCACGACCTACTAACTCTGCTTTACCCCTGTATTGTACTTCTGCTCCGCTGACAGCTACTCTGGTTACTGAACTTGTGCATGGTGTACCGATTCCGAGACTGCCTTCTCCCTCGGTACTATACTTTGGTTTTTTGGCTGGATTTTCTGTGGATGAACTTTGCTTGTGTGACTACGATTTTTGGATTTCCCCATAATAAAGCCCTTGCGGGCATTTATTATTACGTCCGGGTTCTGAGTCGTGCATTACGGGTCCAACCCGCACACATCTGTCTCAGAACAATTTTGCCATGATGGACCCCGCTGACTCAACCGCCATGTTCCACGCTCTGCAACAACAAGGCCTCATCATGCAGCAGCACGCCCAGGGGATTTCCAATCTCTGGGAGGAGTTTACAGAGTTGTGCGTGGAGATGAGGAGACTTGCCATTGCCGTTCAACCACGCACTCCAGAGCAACCTGCTAAGCCGCCGGCTATCCCACCCTCCAACCCCATGGGAACCTGGCAATTCCGGGAGCCACAACAGCCCCCGGAGAGGTTCGGCGGTGAGCCGGAGAGATGCAAGGCGTTTCTGCTACAGTGTGACTTTGTCTTCTGACAACAGCCATTGACTTATCCGACTGACGAGCGACGGATTGGCTATGTGATGGGCTTACTCAAGGGGAGAGCTTTGGACTGGGCTGCTGCGGTGTGGTCCGGAGGTTCATTTCCTCTCAGCTACATGGTCTTTGCGGAGGAGATCCGCAAAGTGTTCCAGCACGCCTCCAGTGACCAAGAGCCCTCACAGCAACTCATTGCCCTCCGCCAAGGCCTTAAAAGCACCTCGGACCATTCTATTGACTTCCGGACAATCGCTGCGGCTACCCACTGGAATGATTCGGCCCTTGCGGACTTGTTCCGGGCCAGTTTGAACGGGGCGCTCCAGGACGAGTTGGTCCATCAGGAACCCATCAGGGAGTTCGACGCCCTCGTCCGAGCCGCCGTTCGCCTTGATAACCGCTACAGACTTCGCCGGACGGAGAGACCGATTCTGCCCGGTCAGCTGTACCCCAGACGAGTACCTGCCTCACTGACGGAGGAGAACCAGGCTGGGGTAGCCGAACCTATGGATCTTTCCCGTGTCGGAGTCAAGATCTCGCCCGAGGAACGGAGACGTCGGAGGGAGACCGGGGCATGTTTCTACTGCGGAAAGCTGGGGCATTCGCAGACACAGTGCACCGCCCGGTCCAGGAAATCCGAGTCATCCGTAGGAGTGAGGTCTTCAACCCACCAGGACAAGATCTCCAAGAGCGATACTCGCCCTACCCTCATTGCCACAATCATGCTACCTGAGAGGGAGGTTCAAGTGAGCGTGCTCATAGACTCTGGAGCGGACGCTAACCTTATCGATGAAGTTATGGTCAGAGATCTGGACATTCCCACCCTTCCACTGCCCCACACCGAGAATGCTCGGTCGTTGGACGGCAAGATATTCTACAAGATGACCCACGTCACGGAACCCGTTCAACTTATCATTTCTGGCAACCATCATGAGTTCATCCAGTTCCACATCATCCTCTCCCCCAACGACCCGCTCATTCTGGGACTACCCTGGCTTCAAGAACACAACCCCGTCATTGACTGGAAATCCCACCACATTCAAGCCTGGAGCCGTCAGTGTCACCAAGCCTGTCTTCGGTCCG
Organism: Synaphobranchus kaupii; assembly: GCA_029718625.1. Classification (NCBI taxonomy): domain Eukaryota; kingdom Metazoa; phylum Chordata; class Actinopteri; order Anguilliformes; family Synaphobranchidae; genus Synaphobranchus; species Synaphobranchus kaupii. The sequence continues at coordinate 87,731,970 of CM056377.1, read as the reverse complement.
CACCTGCACCTGCCGGGGGCGCACCTACCCCACCTCAAGACACCAAGCCGTCTCTTGAAAACATGCCAGCCCCTTATCACGACCTGGGCATCGTTTTCTCCAAGACGCAAGCACAGACACTTCCCCCTCACAGACCCTATGATTGCACGATCGAGCTTCTACCCGGTTCCACTCTTCCCTCAAGCCGACTTTACAACGTCTCCAAACCTGAAAGGGAAGCCATGGAGAAATATATTCGGGATTGCCTAGCCAACGGTCTGATTCGCCCCTCTTCGTCACCTGTGGGCGCTGGATTTTTCTTCGTCCAGAAAAAAGACGGCTCGCTGCGTCCTTGTATTGACTTCAGAGAATTAAATAATATCAAGGTCAAGAATAAGTACCCATTGCCCCTGATTGATTCTGTGTTTCACCCTCTATACAAAGCCACCATATTCTCCAAGCTGGACCTACGCAACACCTACCACTGCGCATTCGTGAGGGGGACGAATGGAAGACCGCCTTCAACACCTCGTTAGGACACTTTGAGTACCTAGTCATGCCTTTCGGCCTTACTAATGCCCCCGCCGTCTTTCAGGCGCTAGTTAATGACGTCCTACGGGACCTATTGGGCCGCTACGTATTTGTTTATCTGGACGATATTTTGATTTACTCCACCAACATCAAGGAACACGAGGGTCACGTCATGCAGGTTCTCCAACGACATCTGGAGAACAGACTCTATGTTAAGGCTGAGAAGTGTGTGTTCCACATCGACACGGTCGAGTTCCTGGGCTTTATCTTGGAGAGGGGACAAATCGGGGGATCCCAAGAAGATCCAGGCGGTCACAGACTGGCCCACGCCTGCCACTCGGAAACATCTGCAACGTTTCTTAGGATTCGCAAACTTTTACCGGAGATTCATCCGGAGCTACAGCCAGGTCGTCGCCCCTCTCACCAAGCCCACGTCTACTGCCATGTCGTTCCGCTGGAACCCTGAGGCTGAAAACGCCTTCAAGAAGATCAAGAAACTGTTCTCCTCCGCTCCGATTCTGGTGCACCCCGACCCCACTCGTCAGTTTGTCGTGGAGACTGATGCGTCCGACACTGGAGTAGGGGCCGTGCTCTCTCAGGTTTCCCCCACTGACAACCTTCTACACCCCTGCGCATTCTTCTCCCGTAAGCTGTCTCCGGCGGAGAGGAATTATGACGTGAGAAACCGTGAGCTACTCGCTGTCAAACTAGCACTGGAGGAGTGGAGGCATTGGTTGGAGGGCGCCGAGAAACCATTTGTGGTCTGGACCGACCATAAGAATCTGGCGTACCTACAGACCAGATGGGCCCTGTTCTTTGGCCGTTTCAATTTTACTCTGACCTACCGCCCTGGTTCCAAGAATGTTAAGCCAGATGCTCTGTCCCGACAGTTCATGGCCAGTTCCTAGCGAGAGGCGCCGGAGAACATCCTCCCTGGGTCCTGCACCGTTGCTTCGGTGTGCTGGAGGATTGAGGCCATCATCAAGAAGGCGCTACGTGATGAGCCTGATCCCAGGTCCAATCCCGGTATACGCCTTTACATTCCCTCCACCGCCCGGACACATGTCCTCCAATGGGCTCACTCCTCCCTCATGTCCTGCCATCCCGGCTTTACCCACACACTGGCTGTTCTCAAGAGAAGGTTCTGGTGGAACTCCATGATCCCCGACACCAGGCGTTTCGTCAAGGCCTGTACCACCTGTGCCAGGAGCAAGGCCTCTCACCAGGCCCCAGCTAGTCTGCTCCAACCTCTGCCAGTGCCCAGTCGCCCTTGGAGCCACATCGGGGTGGATTTCGTGACCGGACTCCCCCCTTCTGAGGGCAACACCACCATCCTGACTGTGATCGACAGGTTCAGTAAAGCGGCGCACTTCATCCCCCTGCCTGGATTACCCACTGCCTAAGAAACCGCGGATTTACTGGTCAAAGAAGTGTTCCGGATCCACGGCATTCCCGCGGACATTGTCTCTGACCGTGGCCCCCAGTTCATCTCCCAGGTCTGGAAGGCCTTCTGTTCGGCTCTCGGAGCCACCTCCAGCCTCACGTCAGGTTACCACCCCCAGTCTAACGGTCAGACCGAAAGGGCCAACCAAGACCTCGGAGCTGCTTTACGCTGTGTATCGGCTAAGAACCCCACCTCATGGAGCAAGATGCTCACCTGGGTCGAGTATGCGCACAACGCCCTGCCCTGCACCGCTACTGGAAAGTCCCCATTCGAAGTTTCCCTCGGCTACCTACCGCCACTGTTTTCCGACCAAGAGGCCGAGATTGCTGTCCCCTCCCTCGCCACCCACATGCGACGTTGCCTTAAAATCTGGAGGGACGCCCAGGTCGCGATATTGAGCACGGCCGAACGGAATCGTCGAGTCGCTGATCGCCACCGCACTCCAGCCCCTGAGTACAAGCCTGGCGACTCAGTTTGGCTCTCCTCAAAGGACATTCCCCTCCAATCCACTTCCCACAAACTCAAGCCCCGCTTCATTGGTCCCTACAAGATTCACAGCATTATCAACCCCACCTCAGTCAAGCTGTCATTGCCCCCTTCCCTTAAGGTTCACCCCACGTTTCATGTTTCCTGCATCAAGCCCTATTCCACTGACCCCCTTTGCCCTCCTGATCCCCCACCCCCTCCTCCCCGTATCATAGATAATCACCCAGCCTTCACTGTTAAGAAGCTACTGGACATTCGCAAGCGAGGCCGGGGGTTCCAGTATCTGGTGGACTGGGAGGGGTATGGCCCTGTGGAGCGTTCCTGGATCGCTCCCAGTCTTATTATTGATAAGTCACTGATCAAGGCCTGTCACCGCGATCACCCTGATAAACTGTCTAGACCGTCAGGAGTCGGTCGTTAGGGGGGGGGGGGGGGGGGGGGGGGGTCCTGTTATGTTTCTGCCACATCTGTCTCAGCCAGTGCACTGTACGCAGGAGACAGGGCGCAGTAGATAGGGCTCTGATTCGGACACAGCCATACTGAAGGGAAATTACTTGATGAGCACATATCTACCTTCCATGAGAACATAACGTTTTGCATTGTTCACTGTTAGGAAGAGTTGGGAAGGTGTTTTGTCATATCTTACAGATCTGGTTTCACCACAAATTCCATTTTGGCCTCCCTTTATCTTCCTTCACACTGGAAATCATAACGGGAACAGCACCTTAGAAATCAAGGTTTGAGTTTAGGATGTACTTTTCCATTGTGCAGTTTTTTTTTGGTATGTAGTTGTTTTATGTATACACATACTCTTTATAGTTGGCTCTGTGTGTAGGTGTCTATGCACGTTAATATATTTCCTATCATGTTTGCATGTGCTCGTGCGTGTGTGCACACATCTACTCCCCTGTGTTTTTCCCAAATGTGCACTTTTAGTCCGATTTGACTTGTATAGGCAACTGATGTCATCTGCTAAAGCGTTTCCTTGTAATTATGGTAACTTCAGGTGATGGCTGTTCTTCTAATTGATGACCCAATTGCTGTTGATTGATGGCCACTTTATATATGTCCGCCACATGGTCTTTGGTTTATAGTGCCGATGATGGCTTCGTAACTGAAATGGGTGCACTTTTTTTTTTTGGCACTTTCGTCACCTGTACTGTTTAAGAGTAGCACTTTATTTTCTCGGCTTATGTATTTTGTCGTCTGGAGTGCGAGTATCCGTTTTGTTTTTATGGAAATCCACGTTACACCTATGCACCCATCAGTCAAAGTGCTACCCAGGTGCAGATATCATTTTGATTTTGTTGTTTCAGCAGAACAGATATACCCATTCCTATACACTCCAGTCCCTCACACACATTTTCCCCTTGTCACTTATCATTTTCACCTGTGGCTCATCATGGTCTCGGCAAAATATGCGTGGTCCTTTTCTGCATGGTAATTCAACATCATCGCCACCTCTGGTACTTATTACAACTTTTTTGAGTTGGGTAAACTTTTTTTCTTTGTTCACTTTCCTGCCAGATGGTGGGCAACAAGGGCCAGATCTGTTTCTGGTTTTCATGCCAACGTCTGGCCTTAATTACTTAATTAGCCCTAACATTCATGCCATCTGACATTTTAGCTTCATTTCTTGATAAGCACAGGAATGACAGCCAAAGACTGTTCTTGTGTCCCTATATGAAACGTTTTGTTGTGATCTTGCCCACCCCCATCCGAGATCATCCTGTGTTTCAACCTTCTTTTCAAAATGTAATTTTCCCTGGATTTTTCATTTCCAAAAATTAAAGCTGGAGTACGCAACTTTTTTTGTTGTAAAATATTGGGGAACAGTCATGCTTAGTTGGTAGCAATCATAGAAATAACGGTTCTGAGAGAATTCCAGCGCCATACACTGTGTTTATACCCTGAAATTCTGCATTCTAAAACTAGTGATTCAGCACAAATTTTGTTTTCAAAGCATGGTTATTCCAAATAATATTGGTCATACTATTGATCCATTTAGCCTATTCCTTGATCACACTAAACACGCACGAGCATGTCTGTTTCGCCATCATATAAGCCAGGGGTAGGGAACCCTGGTCCTGGAGAGCCGCAGGGTCTGCTGGTTTTTGTTTTCACCTTAAATACAGCAACTATTTAAACCAAAGAAACCAGGTGAGGTGAGTTAACTGTGTAATCAACTGCTTTAATTGATCAATTAAGTGGGGAGTAACAACTAAAACCCTACCCCTGATCCGCCAAGGTGGAAAAGCAGGCTTTTAAAGGGAATGGGATATGACATTGTGATTGGTTTATTGCATGTCACACTCAAGACACACCTATAATTAATGAAGAGTCTAGGTTCAGCCCATTTGCACATTGCGCCGTGCTTAGCGCTGAAAAAACACGCCGTCAAACTAGCAAAAGTGGACTTGGACACACCCTAAATGCACTTTATGCTATGTGTTTAGAGAAAGCGCTAAGATCGCCAAGATAGAGCCCCTTGTGTCCCGATATGAAAAGTTTTGTTGTGATCTAATCTAATCGGAATTGCCCACCCCCATCCGAGATCATCCTGTGTTTCAACCTTCGTTTATAAATGTAATTTTCCCTGGATTTTTCATGTCCAAATATTAAAGCTGGAGTACACTAGTTCACTTAGATCTATTACCTCCTTTTATTTCTTTAAAAAGGCATTTCTTTAAAAAGGCATCTAAAAAGAGCCATCTCTTTTTACTTATCTTCAAACAACCTGCTCTTGCTTCTAATTATATTTGAGATATCTACTGTATTTCTGGCAGCAGAGTGAAGATTTAAGGCTTGTTTGATAGCCTACGTCAGACCCTTGATGACTTACAGCCATTTAGCCAACCATGTGTTTCCATACTGTTCCAGTGTAATTTACAGCTAAATCTAGTCCCACCCCCCAATTCCCATAGAGATCCATTCAAATGTAGAGACGTTATAGTATCGCTTGTAAGAGTACCAGAAAATAAGATATCAAGAGTCTTTTGATATTGTTGGGTCACAGACATCAGAAAGTCATGGCATGCAAAGGATATACAACCAAATATAAAAAATTTAAAGGCACAGTCAACTTAGTGTATGTAAATGTCTGACCAACTGGAATTGTGATATAGTGAATTAAAAGTTAAATAATCTGTCTGTAAACAATTGTTGGAAAAATTACTTGTGTCATGCACAAAGTAGATGTCCTAACTGACTTGCCAACACTATAGTTTGCTAACATGAAATCTGTGGAGTGGTTAAAAATGAGTTTTAATGACTTCAACCTAAGTGTATGTAAACTTCCGACTTCAACTGTACTTGTTTCCGGGTTTTCGCTGATAATAGTATGGATTATGGAGGGTATTTGTTTTGCATACTGCATGTCCTTAAACAGTATGCAGTAAGCGGTATAAAAGTGTGCTAGTACACAGTAAACAGGATGCAGTAGATCGGGCTCTGATTCTGACACAGCCCTGCTTTTAACTCATGTCAATTGCATTCATGAGCAGGTGTGCAACTGGCTTTAACTCAGATACGGCTTCTACGATTTCTAGCAGTCAGTAAACTGGACCTAAAACAAAATGTGTTCAGCAGAAGACATGCTCTCAACATATTTTTAAAAAATGTTCAATCATTAAACAAATTTATTGTAAAGAGGCCATCATCTTCACACCCTCATTAATGTAGGAATTGGACCTTTTTGCCACCAGGTTTGTGATAAATTATTTGTTATCATGAATAAGCAGACATACAAAGTCCACAAGAGATAATATGGGCTGTGTCCGAATCAGAGCCCTATCTACTGCATCCTTTGTTCTGTGTACTAGCAGCTGTATGCTGTTTATGGTACACTGTTTAGTACACAACATGCAGTATGCTAAAAAATATCCTCCATACTATTTTCCAACCATACCTGTGGAAGTGTCGAGACGTCCCACCCTTGCACAGCGTGTTGTTTTTGTTGTTATTGAACGAAAACGTCTGCGAAGCTGTGCCTCATTTTTAAAAGAAGTTCCGCATCATATTTATGCGACCAAAATGTACTTCTCAGAAAGTATGCTCCTGAATATAGCCTACTGAGCGAAAGCCCAGAAGTAAGTACATCATCCGCGGGTTATAAGCATACTACATTTAGAGAAGATTTTACTTACTTGACTACTTTCTTGTCCAGTCTACTCAACAAGAATAGTCAGTATGGAAGGGTGCTGATTTGGACACAGCCATGGTCTCATAAGGTCAATTGCAATATAGCTGGAGTTTAAGCCCCTAGACCAGTGGTTCCCAAACTCGGTCCTCGAGGACCACTGTGTATGTATGCTGGTTTTCGTTCCAACCACAATTGCAATCCCAAAATCCTAACAAGCTGTTCATTTTTCTTAATTATGTGCTTTTCATGTTTAGAGGGATTATTTACCCTCTTAAGCCACATCATGTCAGAAATAGCTATGCATGCCATGAAGAATAAAAATTCCCATGTTCCTACTGTGCTTATTGGGCTGTTTTGCAAATAGGTAACATTTTTATTGAAAATAATTACAAAAAGGGGCAAAAAAAAAATAATTTTTAACTGACCAAATTTATTTTATTTTATTAAATAAAATTAAAGACTGGGGTGAATCAATTGGCTCCTAATTAGGTAGTTGAAAACGTGAGTTTTTAAGTTCCCTCATCAAGTTTTTCTTAAATGTATTAACACTGCAAGTTTGGCTCGTTATCATTTTCTTTGTCTTTTTTTCATTATTTATCAAATGGTTAGTTTTAGTGGCCATATATCCACAATTTCATCAATTAGGAGCCTATTGATTCACCTCAGTCTTTAATTTTATTTAATAAAATAAAATTAATTTGGTCAGTTAAAAAATTATTTTTTTTTGCCCCTTTTTGTAATTATTTGCAATATAGCACAATGAGAATATTGTACTTTTATTATTCATGACATGCATAGCTATTGCTAACATAATGTGGCTTAAGAGGGTAAATAATCCCTCTAAATATGACAAACACCTAATTAAGAACAATTGACATCTTGTTAAAATTCCGGGATTGCAATTGTGGTTGGAACGAAAACCAGCATACACAGTGGTCCCCGAGGACCGAATTTGGGAACCACTGCCCTAGACCACAGAACTACATTCCAACACGGGAACAATAATCCTTTTATCACATATTTGGTTCCTGTTGTATTCCTCTTGAAATGCAGTTCTGAGGTCTAAGGGTTACGATCTGAGGTTTAAACTTCAGCAAAGCAAGCTGCAATTGACCCATAGAGATTTCTGAACCCGAAGAAGCCAGAGTGTCCAACTGGTGGATGGATTTGAAGAATCTGCCACACAGGGGCTGCTGGGTAGCTCACTTGGTAAAAGAGTGAGCACCACGGTCTCTGATAAAAAACCGGGCTGCATTCACATTGGAATTGTATACCTTCTTCCTGACATTCCCTTCCCTTGATCCCCAAAATGCCAGGATGAAGTATGACATCCATGCAAAAGTGGCTCCAATTTCAGAAAGGGGAGGGAGTAATTACATTCCCTTGCTCTCTCGTTTATCCTCCCTCCTTGTCCCTCCCTAAAATGCAAGCTTCCAGCAAGAAGGCAATCTCACAATGCAATGCTCCATATGTGAAGAAGAGAGGATGAGTCAGTGTGCAGCTGTCAAACGGAGGAGGCGATATTTTTTCACATCATGAGTTTGGAAGGTTTGTGAATAATTAATGAGTGATGGGGGGATTAAGAATTGAGAATTTAACTTTGTAAGATCCTTTAGCCTACACGTTTTTGTGTTTTTGAGTGCGTTTTTCTCTCAGGAAATTCTCACTAAAGTTGCTGCAAAGACTGGTGATAGATTTTATAAGACTGACTGGTTTTTTCACTCAAGATAAGTCACTACAACCCCTGGCAAAAATTGTTGAATCACCACACTTAGAGGATGTTCACCCAGCTTTTTTACAATAAACAAATCACAGATATGACACAAAACAATTGTTGTTTAATAGCTGAACATTCTGGCTTCCTGAAACATACCTCAAACAAATTAAATGTAATTATTTTAATTAATGGCATACTTTTTTCCAGATCAAGTAGAGGAAAAAATTATGGAATTATTCAATGTTGAGGAAAAAATTATGGAATCATCAACCAAAAAAATCACAATTAGTACTTTGTTGCTCCTCCTCTTTGAGGCATGGACTTCACTAATGAAAAACAATATTCTCCATCAAGCTGGTTCCAACTTTCTCAAATAGCGGTTGACAGATCTGATTTGCAGGATGGAGCCTTGTCATGGACCAATTTTTTAAATTTCTACCATAGATTTTCAATCGGATTGAGAACCGGTCTGTTTGTTGGCCATGTCATTGAGTTGATATGCCTTTCCTGAAGAAAAGCTTTAACACTCTTTGCTCTGTGGCAAGATGCATTATCATTGACTGTTGAGGTAATGATTGCCATCTCCCCTGGTCCTTTACCTGACATGCAACCCCATATCATAAATGACTGGGGAAACTTTGATTGTTTTCTTCAGGCAGTCATCTTTATATGTTTCATTAGAACGGCACCAGACAAAAGTTCCAGCATCATCTCCTTGCCCAATGCAGATTTGTGATTCATCACTGAATATCACTTTCATCCAATCATCCACACTCCATGATTGCTTCTCTTTTGTTACGATCCTGGGGAAGGTTTGGACCTAAATGCACGACTGGGAGGCAGATTCAATGAAGGGATATTTATTAAGTGTTGGGGTAGTCCCAAAACTGTACAGAAAAGGAAAGACACGGTATCACACAGGAATGTCACTGAAATTCCGATACGGACTGCTCCAAGCCGGAGCTGGACTTGGAACTCCGGTAAGGGTTCCAAGCCGGAACTGGACTGGACAGGTGGTGAACTTCACACCAGGGCTGGACTGGAACTGGACCGGGAGGTCCATTCAGGAAACGGGTACAGGAACGGAACTTGTTCCAAACCGGAACTGGACTCTTATGGATGGTGAACTTCACACCGCGACTGGACTGGAACTGGACCGGGAGGTCCACTCAGGAAACGGGTACTGGAACGGAACTTGTTCCAAGCCGGAACTGGACTCTTATGGATGGTGAACTTCGCCCCGGGACCGGACTGGCACTGGACCGGGAGGTCCACTCAGGAAACAGGTACTGGAACGGAACTTGTTCCAAACCGGAACTGGACTCATACGGATGGTGAACTAAACACCGGGGCTGGACTGGAACTGGACCGGGACGACAACTCCGGTACTGGACAGAAAGCAGAGGGTAGTTAATTAGGAACTTTAGACAGGAAATGGACCGGGAGGTTCTCACGGAGGTACTCCGATTAGACAGGTAGGTAGCCGGCGAAACTCGGCAGAGCTGGGTGGTGTGGCGTGGCTCAGGTAGGTCCGGTTGGAGCTGGCTGAATTCCAGAGAACCCGGAACCGTAACCGTAGAACAGGAGGTAGCTACGGCCGGACAGGAACAACTGAAGGGTAGCCAGGATAGAACACAACAGCGGATCTTTCGCGAGCTAGAGTTGGGGGTACCGCAACACACACACACACAAACACGGGGAACAGACACTGCTACGGATGAGTGGGTGCCGGGACAGCTGGTGGTTAGAAGGAGACAAGTTAGCAGCATGCAAAACAGAAAACGTCAGGGGAGGATAACTACCAATCCGCAGGACAGGTGAGCTAAAAGCTGTAAGGGGAAATAATCCCACAACCAAGCGATTAGCAAACACGGGACCAAGAACGAGAAGCATGTACAACGAGTGAGGTTAGTTAACAAACAGTAACGGTCTGAACGGTAACACACGTAATGAACCGACAAAGAAGGGGAGACAGCAGGTGGGTTAAATAAGGGAGTGAGATTGGAATCAAAAAGGCACAGGTGCGGAAAGTAACCGGGAGTGCTTGCTAATTAGACAGGTGAGGAATGCAAGCAACGAGAGGGGAAGGCGATAGGCGGAAACTAAAGTGGGAAACAAAGAGAGCCAAACAGAGGGGAAACGCCCAGCCTGAAGCAGAGGGGAAAACACGGACAAGGGAATCCAACAAGACACGGAGGGACATGGCAAAACCGGGAAAACGGACTGGATGGGAACGGGACGTCACAGTACCCCCCCCTAAAATGAACGCCTCTTGGCGTTCAACTGAAACACCGGAGGATGAGGGCTGGAACGTTCAGGAGGTCGGCCACAGAGCGGGCTGAACCGCTCAGGAGGCCGGCCGTGGCGCGGGCGGAGCCGCTCAGGAGGCCGGCTGTGGCGCGGGCAAAACCGCTCAGGAGGCCGGCTGTGGCGCGGGCGGAACCGCTCAGGAGGCCAGCCGCGGCGCGGGCGGAACCGCTCAGGAGGCCAGCCGCGGCGCGGCCGGAACCGCTCAGGAGGCCAGCCGCGGCGCGGGCGGAACCGCTCAGGAGGCCGGCGGCGTAGTGGGACTGGAAGAGAGGAATGGGGCGGGACCGGATGACTGGAACGGGGCGGGACCGGATGACAGGAACGGGGCGGGACCGGATGACTGGAACGGGGCGGGACTGGAAGACAGGAACGGGGCGGGACTGGATGACTGGAACGGGGCGGGACTGGAAGACAGGAACGGGGCGGGACTGGATGACTGGAACGGGGCGGGACTGGATGACTGGAATGGGGCGGGACTGGAAGACAGGAACGGAGCGGGACTGGAAGACAGGAACGGGGCGGGACTGGATGACTGGAACGGGGCGGGACTGGAGGGCTGGAACGTGGCGGGACGGGAGGGCTGGAACGTGGCGGGACGGGAGGGCTGGAACGTGGCGGGACGGGAGGGCTGGAACGTGGCGGGACGGGAGGGCTGGAACGTGGCGGGACGGGAGGGCTGGAACGTGGCGGGACGGGAGGGCTGGAACGTGGCGGGACGGGAGGGCTGGAACGTGGCGGGACGGGAGGGCTGGAACGTGGCGGGAGGGCTGGAACGTGGCGGGAGGGCTGGAACGTGGCGGGACAGAAGGGCAGGAAGGGGAACGGACAGGAGGGCTGGAAGGGGAACGGACAGGAGGGCTGGAAGGGGAACGGACAGGAGGGCTGGAAGGGGAACGGACAGGAGGGCTGGAAGGGGAACGGACAGGAGGGCTGGAAGGGGAACGGACAGGAGGGCTGGAAGGGGAACGGACAGGAGGGCTGGAAGGGGAACGGACAGGAGGGCTGGCAGGGGAACGGACAGGAGGGCTGGAAGGGGAACGGACAGGAGGGCTGGAAGGGGAACGGACAGGAGGGCTGGCAGGGGAACGGACAGGAGCGGCGATGACAGCATCGCCCTGGAAACAGGAGGCGGTGACAACTGTCTCGCCCAGGAAGCAGGAGGCGGCAACGACTGCGTCGCCCTGGAAGCAGGAGGCGGCGACGACTGCGTCGCCCTGGAAGCAGGAGGCGGCGACGGCTGCATCGCCCTGGAAACAGGAGGCGGCGACGACTGCGTCGCCCTGGAAACAGGAGGCGGCGACGACTGCGTCGCCCTGGAAGCAGGAGGCGGCGACGGCTGCATCGCCCTGGAAGCAGGAGGCGGCGACGACTGCATCGCCCAGGAGGCAGGAGGCGGCGACGGCTGTGTCGCCCTGGAAACAGGAGGCGGCGACGGCTGTGTCGCCCTGGAAACAGGAGGCGGCGACTGCTGCATCGCCTAGGAAACAGGAGGCGGCGACGGCTGTGTCGCCCTGGAAACAGGAGGCGGCGACTGCTGCATCGCCCAGGAAACAGGAGGCGGCGACGGCTGCGTTGTCCTGGAAACAGGTGGCGGCGACTGCCGCGTCGTCCTGGGAACAGGAGGCGGCGACTGCCGCGTCGCCCTGGAAACAGGAGGCGGCGACGACTGCATCGCCCTGGAGGCAGGAGGCGGCGAAGGGCTCCTCGCCCTGGGGACGGGCGACAACCACCACATCATTGCCCTGGAGAGGGGCGGTGGAGGCCGTATCTTTGCCCTGGATACGGGCGGCGAGCAACGTCCGCGTAACCTGCTCTGACAGGCCCCTAAGAAGCTCCAACACCCCATCAAGACGGCGGCCCCGTCGATCACCAACCGCGGTCTGGCAGGCGAGGGCGTGACGGATCTGCCCTATAACATCGTCTTGGGAGCTGGAGGGAGCGACGGTGACTGCATAATCGCCCTGGGGAAGGGCAGCGGAAAAGGACTCCTCGTCCAGGGAGCTGCCGACAAGCGACGTCTGCGAAACTTGCTCCGCCAGACCCTTCAGCACCTCCAACACGTGATCCACCCGGCGGTCCAGTAGATCGTCGGTCGCGGATTGGGAGGCGAAGGCGTGACGGAACTGCTCCACAACGTCGTCTTGGGAGCTGGAGGGAGCGACGGCGACTGCATAGTCACCCTGGGGACGGGCAGCGGTGACCGTAACATCGCCCTGAGGGCTGGCCGGCGGCGACTGTGTAGCCTTGGAGGCCGGCCGGAGGGGACGGCGATGGCGTCGCCTTGGAGACCGGCCTGTGGCGACGGCGAGTGCGTTGCCCTGGAGGCCGGCGGTCCTAGCATCGCCCGGGCCTTGGCTCTCACCCAGGCACTGGCTCAGGTGCTTCTCCAGAGCATCCTGGCAGGCCAGTTCGTAACGGGACTGCCTAGCAGCATAGCGGCCGAAGGCGGGGTGGAGCGGGGACAGGAAGTCGGCTAGGTCCTTATCTGGTCGGTTCATTCTGTTACGATCCTGGGGAAGGTTTGGACCTAAATGCACGACTGGGAGGCAGATTCAATGAAGGGATATTTATTAAGTGTTGGGGTAGTCCCAAAACTGTACAGAAAAGGAAAGACACGGTATCACACAGGAATGTCACTGAAAGTCCGATACGGACTGCTCCAAGCCGGAGCTGGACTTGGAACTCCGGTAAGGGTTCCAAGCCGGAACTGGACTGGACAGGTGGTGAACTTCACACCAGGGCTGGACTGGAACTGGACCGGGAGGTCCACTCAGGAAACGGGTACAGGAACGGAACTTGTTCCAAACCGGAACTGGACTCTTATGGATGGTGAACTTCACACCGCGACTGGACTGGAACTGGACCGGGAGGTCCACTCAGGAAACGGGTACTGGAACGGAACTTGTTCCAAGCCGGAACTGGACTCTTATGGATGGTGAACTTCGCCCCGGGACCGGACTGGCACTGGACCGGGAGGTCCACTCAGGAAACAGGTACTGGAACGGAACTTGTTCCAAACCGGAACTGGACTCATACGGATGGTGAACTAAACACCGGGGCTGGACTGGAAGTGGACCGGGACGACAACTCCGGTACTGGACAGAAAGCAGAGGGTAGTTAATTAGGAACTTTAGACAGGAAATGGACCGGGAGGTTCTCACGGAGGTACTCCGATTAGACAGGTAGGTAGCCGGCGAAACTCGGCAGAGCTGGGTGGTGTGGCGTGGCTCAGGTAGGTCCGGTTGGAGCTGGCTGAATTCCAGAGAACCCGGAACCGTAACCGTAGAACAGGAGGTAGCTACGGCCAGACAGGAACAACTGAAGGGTAGCCAGGATAGAACACAACAGCGGATCTTTCGCGAGCTAGAGTTGGGGGTACCGCAACACACACACACACAAACACGGGGAACAGACACTGCTACGGATGAGTGGGTGCCGGGACAGCTGGTGGTTAGAAGGAGACAAGTTAGCAGCATGCAAAACAGAAAACGTCAGGGGAGGATAACTACCAATCCGCAGGACAGGTGAGCTAAAAGCTGTAAGGGGAAATAATCCCACAACCAAGCGATTAGCAAACACGGGACCAAGAACGAGAAGCATGTACAACGAGTGAGGTTAGTTAACAAACAGTAACAGGGTCTGAACGGTAACACACGTAATGAACCGACAAAGAAGGGGAGACAGCAGGTGGGTTAAATAAGGGAGTGAGATTGGAATCAAAAAGGCACAGGTGCGGAAAGTAACCGGGAGTGCTTGCTAATTAGACAGGTGAGGAATGCAAGCAACGAGAGGGGAAGGCGATAGGCGGAAACTAAAGTGGGAAACAAAGAGAGCCAAACAGAGGGGAAACGCCCAGCCTGAAGCAGAGGGGAAAACACGGACAAGGGAATCCAACAAGACACGGAGGGACATGGCAAAACCGGGAAAACGGACTGGATGGGAACGGGACGTCACATCTTTAGCCCACTGTAACCTTGTTTTCTTCTGTTTAGGTGGGCGTGCTGGTTTTCGTTTGGCTTTTCTATATTCAGCCGATTTCTTACAGTTTTGTCACAAACATTGACTCCTGTTTCCACCCATTTGTTTTTCATTTGTTGTGCATTTTCGATTTTCAAGGCATATTGCTTTGAGTTTTCTATCCCGACGTTTTGACGTCTTCCTTGGTCTACCCATATGTTTTCCTTTTATAACCTTCATATTTTGTTTATGCTTGCACCAAATTTTAGACACAGCTGACTGGGAACAACCAACATCTTTTGCCAGACTCTGTGTTGGATTTCCTTCTTGAAGGAGTTTTATAATCCTTTCCATTGTTTCAATTGACAACTCTCTTGTTGGGGCCATGTTTCCTTTCAATTAGCCAAGTCCAACAGCTTGTTAAGGTCTTGTAAGCACTCTCTTTTAACTGCAGACTAATTTGCATTTTTAGACGTGCCGGTATTTGTTTTAGAAATGCAACTTACAAGGTGATTCCATATTTTTTTCCTCAACATTGAGTGATTCCATCATTTTTTCCTCTACTTGATCTGGAAAGAAATATGCCATTAATTCAAATAATTTCATTTCATTTGTTTGAGGTATGTTTCACGAAGCCAGAATATTCAGCTATTAAACAAAAATTGTTTTGTGTCATATCTGTGATTTGTTTATTTGCTACGAAGTAAAAAAGCTGGGTGAACATCCTCTAAGTGTGGTGATTCCATAATTTTTGCCAGGGGTTGCATATATACGTATATATATATATATATATATATATATATATGTATATATACTGTATATATGGGTGACAAATTAAAGGAAAAACCAACATAAAGTTTCTGTAAGGTGTTGAGCCACCACGAGCCACCAGAACAACTTCAATGCACCTTGGCATAGATTCTACCACTAGTCTAGCATAGATTTTAGTCTCTGGAACTCTTCTGGAGTGATGGAACACCATTCTTCCAAAAGATATTCCCTCATTTGGTGTTTTGATTATGGTTGTGGAGAGTGCTGTCTAACACTTCGGGGCAAAATCTCCCATAGGTGTTCAAATGGGTTGAGTTCTGGTGACTGCGAAGGCCATAGCATATGATTCACACATCATTTTCATCGTGCCCTGTGGATGGGGGCATTGTCATCCTGGAAGAGACCACTCCCATCAGAATAGAAATGTTTCATCATAGAATAAAGTGATCACTCAAAATAACTTTGTATTGATTTGTAGTGACCCTTCCCTCTAAGGGGACAAGTGGACCCAAACCATGCAGGAAAATGCTCCCCACAGCATAACAGAGCCACTGGATCCCCACACTGTAGGGGTTTTTCCTTTAATTTGTCACCTGTCATATATATATATATATATATATATATGTATACGGTGATCACCATAATTCATTGGACAGTGACACATTTTTTGTTATTTTGGTTCTGTACTCTAGCACTTCGAGTGTGAAAGGATATAATGACAATGACGTTGAAGTGGAGGCTGTCAGCTTTAATTTAATTATTTTTATCCATATCGGATGAACCGTTTAGAAATGATAGAACCTTTAGTACATAGTCCCCCGTCCCCCATTTTCGGGCATCAAATATATTGGACAGTTTAACATAATATAGAATACAGTAATCATTTTTAATATTTGGTCGCATATCCTTTGAATGCCATGACTTCCTAATGTCTGTGACCCAACAATATCAAAAGACTCTTGATATCTTATTTTCTGGTACACTTACAAGTGATACTATCACTTCTCTGCATTTGAATGATTCTCTATGGGAATTGGGGGATGGGACAAGATTTAGCTGTAAATTATGCTGGAACATTATGGAATACATGGTTGGTGAAATGGCTGTAAGTCATCAAGGGTCTGAGGTATCAATCGAGCCTCAAACTATCACCCTGCTGCCAGATATGCAGTAGATATGGATGGATCACTTTAAGGGTTGTTTCTCATGACAAATTGTGCTATTGAACTCTATGGAAAAATAAGTCAGGAGAAGAATCCCTTCAAGGTATCCATCCATATCTACTGCATATCTGGCAGCAGAGTGATGGTTTAAAGCTTGTTTGATACGTCAGACCCTTGATGACTTAGAGCCATTTAGCCAACCATGTGTTCCATACTGTTCCAGTGTAATTTACAGCTTATTGTTAATGATGAACCAAACTGTTGACTTGGGCACGCCCAGGGTTTTTGCAATGTTCCTGATTGATTGATTTTCATTTCTGAGCCTTATGACAGCCAGCTTAATTTGCATCGACACTGCTGTCTTCCTCATGTTGTCACACCCAACAACAATCTCCAAAGGCAATTGCAAAGTGTAGAATCGAGACTAGACATCAACAGCTCTCTTCTGCATTCACTAACGAAACACATCTGTGAAGCCAATTCAACAAATACTTGTAGTACCTTAAAATGGGGAGGACTATGTACAAAAGGTTCTATAATTTCTAAATGGTTCATCCCATATGGATGAAAATTCCCTCAAATTAAAGCTGACAGTCTGCACTTCTACCTCATTGTCATTGTATCCTTTCAAACTCAAAGTGCTAGAGTATAGAACCAAAATAACAAAACGTGTCACTGTCCAATGAATTATGGTGCTCACTGTATATATATTATATATATATATATATATATGCAATCAGAGAACATTTGAGAGAGAGACTTTTTAAGTTCCCTTTTTTTGTGATTTTCATGGAAGTACATTTTCCCTCCAGTACAGCCACTGGGGAGAGAATTCTCCAGTGCAGAATCCTGCCACAGAACCACAGAATAAATCTTTCTTTCTTTCCTAGTCTTGGAATAGATAAAAATGCACAATTTAAGCCAAGTTATTCTGGCTGAGTTGAAATATGAGATCAATTGCAAATGGCCATGAATGTGGAACTGCAACTCGTTGTTGAAGTGGGAGGAGTCTCCTGTTACCAAGTTTTTTTTAATACACACATGCCATTTACAGAAGAGGAAGGATATTGCAATTCTTTACAACACTCATTAATTAAATCTACAAATAATGGAGAAAACTCACAATGACCAAGAACAATTTGAGAACTTTAGAAATTATATCGGCATTCCAAGTTTGCAATTCCCGCCACTTGCATTATTGAACACCAGAGGGCGATATTTACTCATCTTCTTCATTCATTTGGGGAGGTATTCAATCATAATACTTTGTTGCGTAACCTGACCTTCAGTTTGAATTCCAAGATAAAGCCTGGGGGGGTTTTTCTGCAATTCTTAACAAGATTTGCCATTTTAATTTTAGTGTCATTCACTAAAAATACATCAAAAGGGGATGCAGTGTAGGATGCAATGATGTTTCGGGAATTGGGCTTGCAAAAAGGCTTTGTGCTGTACCCTGCTGTTGTACTCCTCCACGGGTTTTAACCTGAATTGCTTCAGTAAACAGCCATCTGTATGGACTGTATGTAAAAGAATTGAAGAAGTGTAAGTTGCTCTGGATAAAAAATTCTATTATTTGATAGTATTTTGACAAATTATCAATAGTCAGCATTATACAGATATTTTAAATTAAACACTAATACATTGGTATGGTAATCTCATGGGACATTCATTTTTAAGTGTGAGAATAAAAACAAAACTAAGCAGTGCAAAACATCAAAAAGATAATCATCTTCCTTTACATGCCATTTTGGATGCAATAGGCTCCAAACGAATTGTACAGTGTGTGTGTGTGTGTGTGTGTGTGTGTGTGTGTGTGTGTGTGTGTGTGTGTGTGTGTGTGTGTGTGTGTGTGTGTGTGTATAAAAAATGCAGAACTTATGTGTACCTGTGAACAGCCCCTGCACATTATTTAGCAATCTCCTTGAATTACATAATACACATAAACATAATTTATCAAAGTACAATGATTCAACAGTAGATTTTGAAAACATATTTTGAGAATACTGGGATATATTCTCTGATCTTCATCAAGAGACAGTAAGGAAGAAACAGTACCTACACTAAATGCAAGGTTGTGTGCACGTGTTATTAGCCTGTTGCATGAGCACATGATTTCCATGTTCACATTCCGACACTGAATTCAGATACATTTCGTTTTATAATTAAACACAGATTTACTTGAGAATTAAAAAATAATAATATAGGCCCATACGATTTATTTATGCCTTCAAGAATTCCATAATATGATTAGAGCTTAAGCAAACAAATATTTAGCAGGTGTTATCAAGATTGCCCACAATGGAACATCTACAGTCTTCTGCATTCTGTGTTACTTAATATTGTCTTAAGTGGTTTGTGCTTTGACCGCTGTAGGCAGTGGTGCATAGCTTCGTGTTTGAGCACCAGTCAATCCTGGTCAGTTTTGCAGGGACTTGGCATTGATTTAAAAAAAAACTTAATTTTAGACCAAATGGTGGCTTGGCAATTTATGGTCAGACAAATCAAGCCTCTGGCAAGCAACATAATTCTGGTGGAATTCTTTAAAAGGCTGACTTTTAGCTTGGGTTTTACATTTACACCCATCAAAGACTTATTTTCTTGTTTGTTTGACTGAGTTGAATGTCTCCATTCTCCATCGTCTCCAGATCAAGAGCAAAACGTAGTAAATGTATTGCAAACATATTGTAGCTTGATTATTTCAGTGTTTTCACCAAAGATGCTCAAGGCTTAGGCTACTTTATAATCTTATTTTAGGATAATATCAGGCTTATTAATTTTTGTAGGCTACATATATACTGCCCTACAACGAAAGAAAGGGGTAACTCCTCAGAGTGCAGAAATGAGAAAAATTAGCTTAAAGTATTTTTGTTGTCCAGTCAAATGTATTGTATGTACAATTCTGAAAATTTGTCAAATCTTTGCTTTTGCATCAAGTAATTTTGCTGTATAAAAATATTTAGCTCAAACTCAACCTTTGACCCTTATTTCAGAGTTACCTCCGTCTGTCTTTGCATTGACTGCAAAATATTAGCTGGTCATGCCGAGCAAAAAAGGGGTAACTCCCCTTTGGTTCATAAAATGGTTGCTGATCTCTATAAAATCACTCACTGTATTATAATAATGATAATCTACAAAAAAGCTAGTGCATAGCACAATATATAATTAATATATAGATCAATATAATATAAAATGTAGTGTAAATGAATGTGTATATGAATATGAAAATGCCTTTACAGCTCGCATACCATTAACATTTAGGCTAGTTCTTTTTAACCCCCACTGTGTTACTGTGTTACTCACTGTGTACTAAACTAAACCATTTCTCTTGATGTTACTTAAATGATATGTTGCAACTGATTTTTAAATGCCAATAATAGACATTGAAACAGTAATAGGCAACAATAATCAGTCACTGGTTAACTTTTCGCTAAAATATGTGGTTCTAGTAGTGGACATCACGCTAAAGTCACTCTGTATGAATAAATCCAATTTCAACAACATTGAAATGTATTATTATTTAATTAAATATTCATATTACTCAATATCAAATTACAACAACAACAACAACAATCTTAAATTAATGCAAGTTAATTTAGTGTACACTGTATTTAGTAGGTTTTATTTGATTCTATATGGAAGCAAATAGCCTAGTTCCTTCTCAACTTTATACCATAAAATTAGCACCAATTTTGGTTATTTTGTCATTAGTTACATTATTTAAGAAAATTGCATGAAACCGCAACTCAATTTACCTCCCTCTCTCAGTCTTGCTTTTTAAAAATGCTTTGGTCACGCAGCCTATTTTAAACAGCTCAGGCTAAGGAAATTGCATTTCACGATCTGCATCATGAGATGGGAACATCTGAAAAAAAATAGCCTACTGTAGATACAGAGTTTGTTACTAGATGTAACTTGTCATATCTAAGACATTTCGCTGGATAAAATGTTTTTTTTAATATACAGATTAACGTGCTTTGTGAAGTAACTTGTTCGCATTCGCAACCAGCGTTGGTCACGTCAGCGTTACATTACATTAGCTAGGTAAAGCCCTACTATGTTACGTTCATATTTCCAAACTGAATAAATACTGCACCTGTAACCACAAAACTTCTTTGCTAGATTAAAGTGGTTGTAACTAAGATATTTGGCGAAGACAAACTTTTCAAATCAGCGGATTTAGCGTTATTTGCCGGCTTTATTAATCAGCTGTTGGTGTTGCTATGGATACCATTCATAAAAGTGTCCACTCTAATGGCGCTGGCAGCAGATAACGTAGACGGCGTATTAATTTAGAACGGTGATTAAAATGTTGCCAGCGCGTTCTA
This sequence comes from Synaphobranchus kaupii, assembly GCA_029718625.1. NCBI lineage: Eukaryota > Metazoa > Chordata > Actinopteri > Anguilliformes > Synaphobranchidae > Synaphobranchus > Synaphobranchus kaupii. The sequence goes on along the minus strand of CM056377.1, from coordinate 87,711,146 downwards.
TACACAGACAGAAGACGGTATCTCAAGTGCGGCTATAGCCCGTTGTACAGTAGGGCGTGTTAGTGCGTTCTATACACAGATAGAAGACGGTATCTCGTGTTACGGTGTTCTCTCGTTGTTTCCCAGTCGTTTTGGGAGTTACCGTGAAGACCACCCACAAATATCTCCAAAATACAATAACATTGAGTCAAGATATTTATCCACATGATACAGCAGACCTTTAATGTCCCAAAAATGACAAAAACTCATTTTTGACAAAAATTGAGTTACCCCCTTCTTTCGTTGTAGGGCAGTATAGGCCTACTCCTAGAAAACTGTATTCATTGTACAAAAGTACTACGGCCATTCAATTGACAAAAGGAAAAAAAAAACGTTGTTTCTGTCGTGAACGTGACCATGGTCCTATTTACCTCTATTTACACAAAGGCATCTTGAGTCACCTGACATGTGTTTCGGAGCTTTGCCTTCTACACGAAAGGGGCGGGATGAACGTGAGTGATTGAACAAAATTAGAAAGTAGGACCGCCTTCTGGGTCATACTGGGGCCAATCGGGAAAAGGATTGAAGTCTGACTTCCGCCAGGCTAATCCACTGAATGAGGGTCGGACTGGGCGTCTCGCTTTGAAAGGATCGCATCAGAGAGGAAAACAAGGATGCGGTTGAGTTACGAACGGGGGTTGTGGAAGTGGGAGAACTGAAATGATTTGCCTTGGACTCGAGTCAGCCTTCAAGTTTGGCATATCGATTTAAAGTTGCGACCACCAAACTCGACTGAAAACTAAGGAAAGGAATCACAGTGAGCGACCTGACAACAAAAATAGTCCAAAGTAAGTAGCTTGCCTGCTAGCATACTATTGAGTGAGCTAGCTTGCTGTCTTTTTGATTGCGTTAACGCCTGAAGTTTAATCGGCGCTTGTCTGCAGTGCCTAGTTTGTTGAATTGATACTCGCTAGCTGGCCAGTAAGTGAAGTCTTGATCGTTGGGGTGGTCAGTTGGTAAATTTAAATAAACCGTTTTAGATGTGAAAGTTTACGAGGTTTTCGTGGTAACAATGTGTTTGTATGATATAGATTCAGCCGTTGCTAATCCCTTTGTAATGGAGGAAGGATTGTATCTGTTGGCGACCCGGGCTGCCTGCATGTATGATGTAGCCAAGACGATGAGCTTGACAGCGCCGTGTTTCAACGATGTCGTTGAAGTGCTCACTCGCTTGAAAGTAGTTTGCTTGTGGAAGTCTTTGAACAGCAAAGGGTTCAACAGATGCAAAAGTAGACGGTGTATTTTAGTTGACAAAAAGCCGAGATTCCCCAATAACAGCAAACGCGCTGGAGAGGACACTTTAGTGACAGTGTGAAGCACAGGCAGAAACACACAGCTAAAGTAATTCACCCTTGCTGGCTGGATGCATTGTTTCCATGTTGTTTGACTGGTTGCTGCTAGCTTGCCTATAGCCTATTTAAAAAATAGAATTGGATAAGTGAAAATGCGTTTTAGAATTCAATGTCACCCTGTGGACTGAGTCTGACCCACAGAGAACTGGACTGGACTGCTAACCGCCAATTCCTGACTTGCAGCCACCATAAATCTGAAAATATATAGAGAATAGGCTAATAGCTCCATATGTAGCCCATAGCCCATGCTGAGCAAATTCATTGTGACTTAGCAAGGCACTGACTTCCACCAAGACGTTAAATGGTGGGAAAACAAAACAAGGAATGATGGCTTTAACGTTACGCATCGTCGAGAACTACCCCCTGGCTACCTTACTAATCTTTATTTATTATATAGGTAGTACAAAGATGCAGTTTATTTTTACGTAGCCTACTGTGGTGCAGGAGTAGGCTATCACTTTTCGTTCCTCCTACATATGTCAGGATGCAACCATGTGTTAATAAGGTTAGCAGAACTTCTGATGTTTGATCTAGATCCATAATCGGCTCATTTGGCAGATTCCGTAATTACAGTACTCAAGTCAAGTTGTCATTACAGGCTACCGTCTTTTTAATAGCCACAGTCATACACATCGTGTATGCTGATTTTTCCTGACTCTATGTGTCGCGGTCTGTTGAGTGGATTTCTAGCCGTGAACTGAAGTAACGTTTATCGCCGCAGATGCAAACCGTTTAAATGGGCGCATTTAGAAATGGAATTTAATCCTCAAAGAAAGTCTACTGTTTTCCATGCAACGCGGAGGGAACGGTCGGATCTGGTTCTCTCTATTGCAGATCTAGGTTGTAGCGATACGGTCCAGCTAAGTCTAGGGATGGGAATCACGTGCTGTGGTAGGGAATGGCAGGGGAAGGCAATCTGTTGCAGAGTGGCATAATTTAACATGACCTGCATGAGCCTCTTCCCCCTCCACACATACACACATGCACACCTAATCCTGCCAAGTCACATGCTGCGTGTTGACGCTCTGACTTTTCAACTATCTGCGCCTGAGCTTAATTACAGACCCTGCTCTCGAACCCACAGAGGACCCCAGCACCAAGCATTTGGCACCAGCTCTAAGCTGTACCCTTTTCACCTACTCCATGGAACACGTCTTGAAAAACTAGCTCCGATGCCCCATTTTCCTTACCATTTAAACCGCGCAAATGCCCGATTGTTATTCACGTGTGTTTCTGAGATGCTGGTTGTAAGGCTTTTCGCGTGCTATGGTTTTGAGTCCTCTTCTTCGCCAGGTCTCTCTTTCGCTCTGTCCTTCTCCTTCCCTTTCTTGCCTTTAAGAGCTGTCGTTTGGCTGCCCCGACACCTTCCAGCGTGTACCGATTGTTTGAATAAGGGACAGCCTGACCTACAAAAAGGCAAGTAATTAAATTCAGAGGAACAGTCTTCCACAAGACTGTGCAGTGTGCACAATACGGAAAGCTCTGTGTGTGTTTTCACAAAGCCACTAAGCTGCCTCTCTGCCATCTCAGTCCTCTTTTTTTAAGGGTCTTTCATACACTGCCCAGATAAGCAGGGGGTTTCCTAATCTATTGCAAATTCCTTTCCTTTAAGTCGAGCAACCAAGCAAATCAGATTAGTTCTGATTTGGAGACTGGAGATTGCTTCTGGAGTGCAATCTTAGGAAAATTTTCCCTACAGGGGAATATTCATATTTCCCTGTAAGGGAATATGAAAATTTAGGTAACCGCGGTATATGTTGTAGCCTATTACCTTTTACTTAACCAGGTATAATTCTAATTTTTAGAGGCTACCAGACAAGAGTTAGGTGGTCAGAGAGCATGTCAGAGTTTTCTTTTGGCCTGATAATTTGGCTCAAATGTCCCGGCATAAGACGAAGAGGTGCCGAGACTTTGGACAGCCTTACTGATTTGATCCAGCGGCGGCTGATCTGAGATCAGTTCTCGCAGGACATGTTTGGCGGCTGATGAGAGCCTGGTGGTTTCCGCTCCTTTAATGGCCCTGGCAGTTGAGGGGAGGGGGCGAATTCACCTGAGCTGATGTCTTACTTCTGTGGCCGACCATATTTATGACCAGGGCTGAGCCGTTTCAGAGGGAGGCAGCAGCTGAGTATGCAGACACAGTAATTGGTCACCGCGGAGGGGAACGTTTGGGGCACGCGGTCAGAGAAACCCAGATCGAGCGTGTAGGAGGAACTGCGCTGGCCGCTCAGACTGCAGTGACCCGGCACGGCTCACGTTCTCTTGCGTTGCTTCATGAGCTGCAGGTCATAAAGGGTTAGGACCATCTTCAAGCGCAGTGTCCACAGTTGTTTTCGGCTGTTTGTAAAGTTGCCTGAATGAAATTCCCTGAACAGCGGGGTGCTTACTTTGTTGCTAATGGATGTTTCCTCTTCTTGACAGCAAATGCCATGTTGGGTTAAATGCAGCTATGTTAGTCTGTCATCTTGGATGGAGCTTGTTTACTGAATACAAAGTGCTCTCACTGATAAATGTTTGTAAGAGCTGCAGAAAGGAATGTAGCCTCAGAATTGCAAACCAAGGTGCTTTTCAGTGTAAACAGTCAGTGTCAGGCAGTGAGAGATCCAGCACATACCGTGTAGGACAGGGGTGTCAAGATCCGGTCCTGGAGGGCCGCAGTGTCTGCTGGTTTTTGGTGCGTTTAAGCACAAGTGATTAATTTAAGTCACTAATTGGCTAAGAAGTCCACACACCTTGTTCTCAATGCTTTAACTGGGTGCTGATTGAAAGGAAACCACAAATACCTGTAGACACTGCGGCCCTCCAGGACTGGAGTTTGACACCCCTGGTGTAGGAGAAATGAGGGTAACTGGAGAGACCAGTGGTTCTCAACCCTGGTCCTGGGGACCCCCTGTGTATGCTGGTTTTCGTTCCAACCACAATTGCAATACTTGAATTTTAACAAGCTGTTAATTTTTCTTAATTAGGTGTTTTTAATGTTTAGAGGGATTATTTACATTCTTAAACCACATTATGTTAGTAATAGCTATGCATTCCATGAAGAATAAAAGTCCAATATTCACATTGTGCTGTATTGTAAACAATTAAAAGGAGGTAAAAAATGTTTTAACTGATCAAATTAAAGACTGAGGTGAATCAATTGGCTCATAATTGGTGAAATTGTGGACACATGGCCACTAAAACTAACCGTTTGGTAAATAATGAAGAATTCAAAGACAAAGCAAATGATAACGAGCCAAACCTGCATTGTGTTAACAAGTTTAAGGAAAAAATTATGAAGGAACTTAAACTTGTGTTCAATTACCTAATTAGGAACCTATTTACCTGAGTTCTTACCTCTTCTTTGTAATTGTTTGCAATATAACACAATAAGCATAACGAACATGGGATTTTTTTTCTTCAAAGCATGCATAGCTATTGCTAACATAACGCGGCTTAAGAGAGTAAAGAGTTTAAAGTGTTCTCTCTATACAATAAAAACACCTAATTAAGAAAAAATAACAGCTTGTTAAAATTCTGGTATTGCAATTGTGGTTGGAACGAAAACCAGCATACACAGGGGGTCCCCAGGACCAGGGTTGAGAACCACTGGGATAGACTATAGTGTGAAGATGGTTTGTTTCAATTTCTTGACCAAGTTCAAGTTCCTTTTATAGTCCCTGTCTCTACAAGTTTCCCAATTACCCCTCTCCTTGTCCCATCGCACTTCACACTATCATTGTGTAAGATTATTTTCCCCCTATTTAGGGTTTCTTTTTTACAGTATATGATTCTTTGAATGCTGAATCAATGCAGAACCCGTCCACCAATCATCAAGTAATGATTCATATTCAATTGTCCGTATATTTATTATTACTATATGTGTATCCGTATGGATTAATTTTACAGAAATACAGTTCAATTCAGAGAGTTATTTTTGAGCACCGCTCCTGAAAGTGCTGTGTACAGTCTCGGTTTTCGACCTGGGGCAGGCAACTGGACCCATTCCTTGCTTTGGCATCATTCATGTGTCGCGGGCTTATTGGTGACGACAGTTTGAATGAGCGCTTGGCCCGTTTGATGCTGGCTTTGTTTGAGAGTAATCGCTGGACGACGGATCCTAATGCTGTTCGCTTGTGTTGCGCTTATCGACGAGGGAAAATTTACATGAATCGAGCTTCCTCGCACGTGCTTTCCTCATCAATATAGAGCTACCGCAGGAGCTTAGTGAGAAGCGTCGGAATGAGGCCACCCAGCAGATTTCAGCGATGGGACACCGTCGAGTGTGCTCGAGCACGGGCGGCAAACAGTGGTGGGGGTCTGTCATAGAAAAAACGGAGAGCGCGCTCCAGAGCGACCCAAATAAAAGGGCGTGGGAATCGTTAGCAGCCTGGGCGGATTCATGCAAATGCGTAAGGTGATCCTCTTCCAAACGTACGTCCGAATGCCTCGCCGCGTACCGCAGTCTGCGCCAAGCAGCCGCGAGAAACTATTCGTAAGTCCTTCCTCTTCAGCATTTAGGAGAGGCGGCTGGACTTCTCTGCTGAAGACGCTGATGAATTTCACCATAAAACCCGTGTGCAAAAAGAGGAAATTTGCCCCTTCCAGCGCCCCCCCCTTTCCTGTTCTCCATGTTAAGTTGTTGAGTATGTAGGCGATATTGCGTGGGTGTCGACCAAATTGATCTTGAAGGTCTTGGGTGGTGGGAAAATAACGCTGTGGATGTTTTCCCGTGAGACCGCGATAGATAAAAATCCTTTGGAAAGCATCATCTCCAGCACAGCACTGACAGCTGCTTTGTTTATCCTTTGATTAAATATTTAGGTGCGTTTCCATGCAAGGTCTCTTTCATTACGGCGACAGTTCTCTTTATGGGATTTCTGTTAATAATTTAATAGTTTTGGGAGTGGAAATGTAGCCATAAATAGATTTTCATCAGGTCTGGAGAATATTGGCTGTCTGTTAAACAATAGAGATATTGGTCTGGGCTGATGGGGATTTCTGCTGTACTCTCACTCCTTAAGAAGCCAGCGGAATGAATATGGGCTAGTCTTGCAATGTACCTACTATGTTAAGACAGTGCGTATTTTATATGCAGTAGACCAAAGATTGGAATTAAAGATTCAGGCCTATTCATTAATTAGTTTACTAAATGAGTTCATCCCTTTGTCTCCACATAATAGCTAAGGAAGGCTCTTTTAGAGTTTCCCGCCTGCAGTCTTTGCAGTTTGCAGAGGTCGGCAAAAAGGGTGGAAAAATCCATAGACAGCATTTGGAACAAGAAGAAACATCCGATATGGAGATTCTAATTAGCCACATGCGGCCTGATAATTACGAGCACAGGCCACGTTGCCTCTGGAAGGATTTACATGTTCGACGTCTTGTGTTTTGAAAGCCGTAGTACTTCTCCGAGTTTCAGAGTGACGGGGGATTGCCTGAAGGTCGAGCACGTCTCCCTGCTACACGGTCCATAATTGATACGACGGAGTTGATCACAGTCTGGCAACCCCAAGGCAGAGGCCACGGCGGATGGTGAACCCCCTGCATGGTTATCAGGACAAACGGGGTACCTCTAAGAAAAAATCATTAGCAGTCAGCCTCGGTCAGGTTATTTTTACATGTCATGTTTGACTGGGACTTTAAATTTAATTACATGCACACTCGATGAAATAATGACTTGCATAAGTCCACCAAAACATTCCCTACAGGGACCTATAAAGAGGCCATTGCAAAAATAGTCCGTAGTCGCACCTTTAAAGTTTTTTTCGCGGTAGAAGGGACTTTAATCTCTCCACTCCAGGGAAATTCTGTCTTTGTCACACCATCAGGTAGAGTTGGGGAAGGGTCAGTCAGAATTTCAGTCTCCACCACCTGTGTGTGTCACTGCTGTGGACCGCTGAAGAGGGAGAGGTGTTCGCCATGGCTTCGGCCTTCGGCCAACCTTCCCGCCCTCAGCTCCTCACAAACTTGAGAATTGTGTTGACGGTTGGCCTTTCTTTCGTCTGCGCTCGGGCGCCTCTCTTTTCAGGCGGGGGTCCCGGGAGGCGTGCCGCGGCGCTGTTTGAGTGGTAATCCGGTCTTTGTGGGCCCGTCCCGTGCGTGTTTTCGAGGCTCCTGCCGCCCCGGCCTCCTTCGACGGGGGCCCCGTCGCTTGCGTGTGGCTTTGCATCAAGTGCATTCTTTGCTGGGTTGAACTCCCTGCCGGGCACCAGGCGCCCAGCTGTAGGCAGTGCCCTTTCTTTAATGGGCCCGCTCTTTTCTCCCTCTCCCTCCGAGGGCGGATCCTCCCAGTGCTCATGTGCGACTGCTTTGGTCTAGAAAATCCTTTATTTTGCTTTTTTTTTTGCTGAGAGTGGTTAAAAAGACGTGGGTCTGTTCTGACGGAACGCATCGTCGCGCTGCTTAGGAAAGACTACAGCCCGCCGGTCCCCAAATCTTATTCGAGGTGCCATTTTGCACTTTACATTGTTTGTAGTCGTATTTTGAAGTAGATTGAAGGGTGTTGAGTGGAGAGCTGCTGAAGGACACAGCGCAGCGGAGCATCTGCATTGCCGCAGCATAATTTGAAACCTGCCTTAGGCCACAGTTTGGCTTCAGCAGTTATTTATGGCACGCTTGCAGCAAACGGCTTCAAATCAAAACGGCCTCCTCGGGGTCCGGGCTCCCGCAAGCGCACATGTGTGCGTCATATCAAAGAACAGCATCTTCGTAAAAGTAGCTCCTTGCTTGCCACTAATTATTGCATGGCGCCCCTAAGAACCTCCTTTGTTGAATTCGGTGGATGTACGCCCGTAAGCGTGAGATAAATATAGCAGAAAGAATGCAAAACTGTGAATTAAGAGGTCTGTGGTCTTTCCTGGTGGTGAGTGCAGGGGCAGCTATGGGAGGAGCCAGAATGACCGTGGGATGAGTTAGTACGGCCATTGTAGGGGCTAGCACAAATATGGGAGGGGCCAGCATTCCTTAAAGCAGGGGTATCAAACTTTCATCTTGGAGGGCCGCAGTGTCTGCTGGTGTGTTTCATTACAAGCGATTAATTTAAGCCATTGATTGCCTAAAGAGTCCACACACCTTGTTCTCCGGTCTTAATTAGCTGCTCACTGAAAGGAAACCACAAATGCCTGCAGACACTGTGGCCCTCGAGGACTGGAGTTCGACACCCCTGCCTTAAAGGGCCAGGACAGGCGTGGGTGTGACCAGCATAGTTTTTGGAGGGGTGATGAGAGCTATGGGAGGGGCCAGCAAAAGAATCAGTAATAGAGCAAGCTTTTCTGGATTTAAATTATTTTGAATATTTTTAATGTTTCATTTAGCTTTGATCTGGACATTTGGGTTCTTTGTAGCTACTACCGCATTTATTTTTCTCATCGTCTGCTGCATCAAATATTTAGTCATTCCCATCCTGTACTTCCAGTGGCTAAATTTAGTTTAGTTTATATTCAAGTAAGTTCATTTGATTGGTTCACTCACTGAAATGTAAAGGACAAGATGTGAGCCTATAATTCAGTTCGGCAGTAGTTCAAATCTTGCTGAAGACCGGGTTGTAATTGTCTGCAGCATTTTTAAAGCGATACTCCCGCTGGAGTAACAGGCTCAAATAAACTTCAGGTTGTTGTGGGAGCTGTGCGTTGTTCAGGCTGTCAGTTGAATTTTGTCAGTGTAATTTTTTTTTTTTGAGGTTTGAAATGAAAATAAAATGTGAACACAAAACTGTCTTTATCGGTCATTGCCTTTGTGAGTGCAGTCATTGTAATGTGCGTTCTCTTTTCATTGAATAGAATTTAATCACTTAATTCCTTTACTCTGTCCCTAATTACTGTTGCCGATGTGAGACTCCCTCATTAACGTAACCCGCTGGGAAACTCGGTGGGGCGGGTGGTGTCTGTGAATCGGAATTTCAGTGAGACGTGGAAAAAATCCCCCTCATTATGAAACGTAATTAACTCACGGATGACGCAAAACAACCAGAACGCGCTCACTGCACAATGGGAGCCTGTGCGCTCGGAGTCATGCTCGGAGTGCACAGTCAGACGCAGATAATGGCTGCCGATCACAGCCCAAACGTAAAGAAGTACGACGTGCAGAATCTCTCAGTCCTTCGCTTCGCGCGTCTCACGAGTGGTCGTTGCTGACACTAGTCGTCAAATGACATCTTTTCATTTTTATTTTTCTTCTACCCCTCCTTTCCTGCATTCCCGCGACGGGACCGGAACAATAAAGTTTAAGTCTCGCCTTTCTTTATTATGACGCGTGACCCCTGACCCTTCGGCCTGGAATCTGACTGGCGATCGGCGGCCCCCTGCCTTGATGCCGAGCACGAGCCGCTGAACCTGCCCTTGACCACTGGGTGGTAAACAAGCGCGCTATTGTCCGGCGGGGCTGGAGGAACACTGCTCTGCTCTCTCAGTGCGCGCATACCCAGCGTCTGCGCCCAGGCCCGCTGGACCCCTGCCAGTCCCGGGGTCGGCGTCAGATACAGCATTGTGCAGGGCTTGTGTTCCGGCATGGTCCGGCCGAGAGGAAAAGGCACGAGACCCCTGTGATGCCCCCACTCCTCAGCGCGTCTGAAACCCCTCTGTCGAGAAATCCGAAGGACGACGCTGTGCTGCGGAGGCTTGTCGAAAATTCGGAACGGATACTGAGGCGCTCTTTGTGGTGTGGGCGAGTGCAGAGCTGCTTAGGGTGGGGCAGGACAGCAGGACGCCAGGTCTCAGGTAATGGCGGTGCGCTTGCCTCCCCTCTGTGATCTTGCATCCACTCAGAAGTTAAGAACACACTGGCTTTCAACAGTTCGGGTAAACTGTTTAGCAAAATCGGATAACACCGGATAATGGGCTCCACCCAACCCTTTTGGACTGTTCTTCAAAGAAGTCAACCTTGCTATAAAAAAAGTTCCTTGTGTCAATTTGAAATTAAAATTTAAAAAATAACAAACCAAGGCACATGGGTCCAAAGCAGGGGTGTAACGGCACACAAAAATCTTAGTTCAGTATGTACCACGGTTTTGAGTTCACGGAACTCTGAACATTTTCAGGATATCAAAAAATTTAACACAAAATATAAATGACTTTTCACTTAATGCAGGGGTAGGGAACCCTGGTCCTGGAGAGCCGCAGGGTCTGCTGGTTTTTGTTTTCACCTTAAATACAGCAACTACTTAGACCAAAGAAACCAGGTGAGGTCAGTTAACTGTGTATTCAACTGCTTTAATTGATCAATTAAGTGGCGAGTAACAACTAAAACCAGCAGACCCTGCGGCTCTCCAGGACCAGGGTTCCCTACCCCTGACTTAATGGAAATGTAAACAGTAGCTAACTGGCCATAATTTCTTTCTGAACAAAATAAGATGCATTAACACTAAGTCATCGGGGGGAACTTGGAGTTGTGAATTTAAGTTTCGTACAAAATAAAAATTTCGCACATGCGTTAAAGCAAGACTAATTGTTCAGTTCACAGCACATACCTTGCCGAATGTCCTGGACTGAACGTCACATACCGAATGGTTCGGTACGACTGTGTACTGTTACACCCCTAGTATAAGCACACTATAAAGAGGAAACGGATACCCAGTATAGCAGGGTGTTTTAATGAATACATGCATGTAGGTACCCTATATAGGGTCCTGTAGAGCAGGGGTCTTCAACCTTATCCCGTAAGGGCCGGTGTGGGTGCGGGCTTTTGTTCCAACCAAGCAGTTACACACCTGATTCTACTAATCAATCACTAGTCTTTGCTAAGGACCTTGATTAGTAGAATCAGGTGTGTAACTGTTTGTTTTGAACAAAAGCCCGCACCCACACCGGCCCATTGCGGGATAAGGTTGAAGACCCCTGCTGTAGAGTATCCAGGCGCTGACCCTCATTGAAGTAGGTCTACTACAGCAAACCCTTTTGACTGGGCTCCACCTGAGGGCCAGATGGGGCCGATCACCGTGATGATTTACTGTGTGTTGAAGGTCGGTGGTCGACACTCGTGTGTAACTCTTGTATAATTGGGCCTCATGTCATCGTTGATTCCCCAGAGGGGAAACCACGCCCAGTCTTTTCAGTCCTTTGATGCGGCTGGCAGGTGCTGAAATGGGTTTCGCTAGTTTAATGTAAAACTGTGCATTCCATTGTGCAGGCACTGGATTTGTGTTTTGGCTCTGTGAAGAGAAAAATACTGCTGCGGGTTTATGAAATGAACACTATAAGCAGGTGAATTCTGGGCATTGTGCCACTGGGTTAAGCTTTTACAAGGCCTTGGTGCTAAGGTGTAGCATTGTAGAAACGATCTGTTACCAAGTAATTACAGGGCTGAACCTTGAAAGCGACCGTTGTTTTAACGTGAGACGAGCAGACTGCTGCTTGCCTGGTGGTCTACAGTCATGTTGCACGGAATACCTACCCGTCATAATATTCAAATCCCCAATCCTCGCACTGAGGAACTCTAGTCATCTGTCCGCACGTGCGCCTTGAAAGTTGTTCAGAATTTATTTTAGTTTTTAAAAAATGAGTTGAAGATTTTGCTAAATCTTATTCAAGCTTTCAGTTTGTGGTCTTGCGATCCGGTGTTGAGGAGTGTTGAGCTGTTCACTGTGTCCGTTGGAGCAGTGCCTCATGGCTATTCGTATTTGTAAGCCAGTAAAACCTGTGGGGGTGCACAAAGACACTGCAGCCATTTCAGAATGCTTTAGTTCTTAAGATCGTGCTGAGGTAGCTGAAGAGGAGAATCCTTTTTCCTGCTGCTGTGGCTATCACATATAAACCTTGGAACAGGAAATGTATGTTGCACAAGGTCCTGTCATTGAGACTGGGCACACCTGTCGTGTCCACGCCCTGAATTTGGAGCGTGTGTGAGCAGCAGGACCTGTGCAACGACTTTAGGTGTGTATGATGTGCAAGAACCCTCAATAATATGTTCCTTTTCGTAGGATGTCGTGTTTAGCGCTGATTTCTGATTGTTTTCTTGTCGTTATTTTGTACTGTTGCTAGTTTTTACTGGTTATCTATTTTGGTCGTCGATATCAGTTGATTGCAACTTGGATTGTAATAAATCAATAATTGATTTATTCAATAACCAAGACCAATAAGTAAATGATTAGGTTATTTTGAGATAGCATTATTGTTCTGTGTATCATAAACTTGTGTTGCATTTTTCTAAATCCACATTGATGATGACGATGGGTTATCATGCGAAGATTCTGACTTTTAAATGCTCCTTGTTTAAATGTTAAACATTTGGTAGATTTTTGTAAATTAGTTTTTCTAGTCTGAATTGTGCGTTCGAGACACATTTAAATTTATATTTAAATTTGAGTGTCGTCTTAAAATTAATTACATTCTTTAACACAATTCAGATTATTGCCTGATCCTTGTTAAACAATCTCAAGTTGTCTCTTTGTTGTTATCATTTCTAAATCATTATAGGCTACAAATTGGTCTTGATTATTCAGCAAATTAATTGTTTGATTGTTAGGCTACTCAAGCTAAGTAATCCTTTACACCCCACTTTTTCCAACGCACCGGCCGTCGCTACATAGGCTATGTTTAAGCGCTACCCATTTTATGACGCAAAGAAAAATACTAGCACGGAAAAACTTGATATATTCATTGATGTTTGTTATTATAATGAATTGCTTGATTGATAATTAAGAACTATAAGTGGAAACAGATTGAGAGTAATATTCGTGAAGGTAAGGTTACCGAAGGCCTATTTTACAGCCGACGTTACTCCACGGCTATTTAGTCACTGGTTTAAGGTGCTGCAGCCTCTCTCTTGCACGAAGACTCAATCGCCATGGGGTCTAACTGTTAAGTCCAATGAGAAAGTCTGTCCGCACCTAGGCTACTATGTGTTCTCTCCCCTTTCCCACCTGCGACCCTTTCCTTTACAGGAGATGCCCCCACCATCGTGGGCTCTGTCATTAGGCCCCTCCCATTCTCCCTCAACACTAAATCCCTCGATCCTGTCATTGCTGCTCACAACTTGTCCTATCAATTCTTTGCTGATGACACTCAGCTCTTTCGTTCCTTCCCGCCATCTGACCTACAGGTCTCTGCATGCATCTCAGCCTTCCTGAATGATATCTTGAGCTGGATGGAAAATCGCCACCTAAAGCTCAGCCTGACAGAGACTAACGCTCAACCTGATGACGATTTAGATGCTCTACATCCCTGCTATGACCCCTCCCCCTACATGACCTTTCTCGCACCGGGGGGGGTGCACCACTCTTGGCTTCTCATAGGGCTAAGAATCTCAGACTGGGGCTAGATGACAAACTTAGTAACACTGCAGACATTGTGGCGGTGAGCCGGCCAGCGTGCAGATTCTACCGGAAAATCTACCCGCTCCACAATACCTACTGAACTCAGGTTCTGGTTCTCTCCAGCCTGGACTACTGCAGCTCCCTCCTCACTGGACTTCCAGCAGGGTGTGAAATTAACACCAGCCGCCAGCCAAATGCTGGTAAAATTCTGATAGATTTTTGAAGATATTTGCTGTTGCAGCCAGTTTGGCTGGTAACCAACCAGGTTGTGTTTTATTGTAAAGGTAATGTGCCTGGTAAAATGTTGAAAATGCCTGGGGATTTTTAGAATCCACTAGCCACTCTGGCCAGTGGGTGAAAAAGTTAATTTCATACCCTGACTCCCTGCCTCTGCGGCTCATCCAGAACTCTGCAGCTCACCTGTTACACAGACCTTCCGAAACACTCCCCGGTCACCTCCCTTGTCGCGGCCCGCCAATGGAAACCCAGCGATGCTCCAACCAAATTAAAAACCTTGGTGCTAGCTTACCAGGCTTCCAAGGAGACTGCCTCTTCATATTTCCAGAAGGTTATCAGACCGTACACACCAGCCAGACCCTTTTGTTCCACAACCTTGGGATGTCTGGCTCTTCCCCATCTTCAAGCCTGTACTTCCCGCTCATGTCTGGATCCCCAAATTCTCCCATTCTGAAATATCACAGGGACCTTTGAATTCTGTCTCTCTCTGTAATCTTACTCAGCCACTGGCCAAGATTTAAAGTCTGCAGGTCAGGTGCTGCAAAGAACTGGCCTGATGATCCCACTGGCCCAGTGACTGCTTCTTGAGACATCTAGGGCTTTGACATTTGCAGGATAATATTGGTTTGCTTTTACAAAAGATTGAGATGGCTACACTGTATGTCACTGTATGTCAAGGGTGTTATGTATGCTGCTAGGTCAATGTCACTTTCATAATACCACCTAGCTATCCGATGCGATCACCTGGGTTGTCCGTTTCTGACTCCTCGCTTAGCAATTACCAAGTGCTAAAGTGCACTTCGTATTTAGCGACATGCCCCGGAATCTGCAATCAAATCCTTACTTTTCCAGTGCTGGCTGTGTCTGGCAGCCCCGTGGTACACTGGGTGATTAGCCGTAGCATTAGCCACAGAAAGGGGGCTTCAGTCAGGAGGTTTGTCCCCTTCTTAAGAGCGACCTTGGGCCAATGGGGTGCACTATGCCTGCACTAGTGGAAGTGTATTCCTCCAGCCCAATGACTGGGGGGCTCAGGCAGACTGGAGCGTGAGAAGAAGCAGCAGCCGCTGGCAGCCTGCGCTTTGGAGTAGACCTCATGCTTGCCCAAATCATTCCAGTTTGATGGAGGACATAGCAGTGATGGGCATGGCGTACAAGACCTGGAGGAAATAAATAGGGGATAAAAAGGAAAGAATATGTACAAAGTGTGTGTAGCCTTTGGATACATTTTTTAAAGAATTTATTTCAGGGTAATTTTGTCCAGTCAGTGTTGCTCTCGATAGACGGCACTTGGATTCTACAGCCCGAAAGGTTGGATAGATGTTCTGGCACAGAGCTTGAACGGAAATTCGATAACTCTCTTCTGCAAGAGTTCATTTTTTTGTGACTGAGTCACAGACAGGACGCCGACAATATGATGTGCTTTTCTGGCAGCAGGAAGCCCTTTCCCTTGAATGCTGGGGTGAAGAGTGGTTTGGACAGCATCCAGAGAGACATAGAAAATCAGTCAACGACAACGGGTATGGAGATGAATGCAAGGAGTCGAAGTTGCCTCCGGTAGCTGTGAGCAGTTGGGTTTTTCAGCACCAGTGCATGTGCAAGGAGAGCTGTGACTGCTGCATTCAAGTACATGTGCTCTCTTCCACATGGGAGTTCCCTGCCCAAACACATTTTTTTGGCCTGACGTTTCTGGCTCACCATATCTATCTCAGACTCTCTGTGGGTTTATTTCTCCACCTTACAGGAGATATCAATACAGCCAAAAGCACGAAGAGAGGGCACTTTATTAGTGTTAGTTTATTACACATTTGTTGCGTTGGAGGAATGCTTTAATGTAGGAGGAGAAGAAAACTGATATTCTTTTGGCCATATTGTCCACCCCCATAGTCACAGCTTTGGTAAATAGATGGCTATAAGCAAACTTGGGTTTTGAGGGTGCACTAGTGTGCTTGTGCAAATGCTGTGAGATTTCTGGACATTTCTTGTGTCTGATTTTTGAGATTTAGAAACGAAATGTGCATACTTGTGACGCGGGTGCACTTTTAAAATCGTGCCTATGCACGATTTAGGGGCTGGGTGTGTGCTCAAGCTTAGTATGAAAACCATGCGAATTCTTTAAATGAGGCCCCAGGTGCAGGAGTTTCTGGGGTCCTGAATTTGACATCATGTCTCCGGCAGTCTCAGTCAGCGACTGCCAATTACCTGCCCCTGCTCAGGTGCAGTGGCTGAAAGGAGAGGACTGTGCTGGGGGAATGCACAGTCCTTATGTGGCCTCAGGGCCGCCGCTGGCGGCCGCTAACCACTGGCAGATGCTCAATTGATGCAGGGCTTTGTTGACATGGCGACGGGCAGTGACAGGTGCTGTGCACCTCAGAGAGGGTGGTCCCACCCACATCTGTGTGACCCAGGGTTGCGGTGAGTATGGAGTGTGTCTGCATGGTTTCGCTAAATTTGACCCCTTTGACTAATGATCGATCCATCTTTTAAAGCTCCATGCTATGGAGCTTTCGAGTCATTGTCTGTTTGAGATTAAGCGTTCTGTGTGAGTTATAATTATGGAGGTGCATGGCGAAAGTTTGTGCTCAAGCAGCCAACCCGAGGTGCTGCCTTAAACAATGATGCTGCATGTAGGCAAGAAGAAAGGTGCAACGCTCGCATGTAAGAAGGTTTTTCTTTAAGGCTGGGGTAGAATAGAGGCCTAGGTGGCTGAAATGTCATGTTTCTAATGGAAAATAAATAGGCCTAAAGTATGACTAAAAGGTAAATTCGGCTTAATTGCTAAATGTAGTGCAATGCAACATGTAGTAGGCTAATATGGACTTTTTTTAAATTTTTTTATATAGTGGTAATCTCGTGCCAGTGGGTTGGGAAATATCACTCTGAAATTAACTGTGTTTAATTTATGGCCAGTGATTCTGACCTTACATAGTAGTAAAGTTTGCCTTTGCATAACCTTTTGAATAACCTTCAGTTTGTTACGTATCAATTTTAATAGGGATGAAGCAGCGCCATTCACAGAAATAGGCGGGGGGCGGGGGGTATTAGTGTACATTCTGGCACTGCAGCAGTACCCAGCCCATCCTGTATTCGTCCTTTCACAGAATTACGCTGCTAATTATAGCTAATTGCAGACTGATTCCACTCATTAATCCCCCTGCAGAAGCTCTGTACACAGCCGGTGTGGCCTTTAGCTCTGTAGCTCAGCGTTTAAGACTAAGTTGTTTTCTTTACGCAAATATAATTAGCTGACATACAGGTCCTGACAAGTGTGTGAATGTGTGCGGGAACGGGAGTGGGTGATTGTGTGTGTGTGTGTGTGTGTTCGCTAATTGTGACGATGTGTTCAAGCTGTGAGGAGTTTGTTTGTCTCTCCAAACCGGAGGGAGGAGGTGAATTCCACATTTCCGTCGGCTTAATTAAGGCTGCTTTCTGACCACGCCCCTAGCACAAAGACCGTAATTAAAAGAACCAGCTCACCCCTCAGCTCCTCCACACAGGAACAGGGCTGCAGGTGCGCCTTGTTCCTGAGGAGCCCCACAGGCGCCGGACTTCTCCGTGACGCTAAGCTCAAGAGACGCCGGTGCAGTCTCGTCTCCTCCGATCTCTTCTATGTGGAGTTTGAGACTTTGGCACGGTGAATACGGTTTATTTTTAAACTATTGCTTATCTCAGCTGTATTTATGCTCTCAAACACCACACCAGCTCCATCCCCCCAGCCCCCCGACAGTTCAAATTTCACCAGCCAGGCAACGATTAGATGCAGCTAACGCGTTGATGAAACTCATATAGGCCAAACCCCACTGGAGGGAGTGGAGGCAGTATATTATTGTCTGTGTCCTGACGAGGTGTGGAATCTCCTAATGACTAAAGAAGAAGAGGAGGAGGAGGAATGCCAGTTGCATCTGCCACCTCTTTTATTAGGCACTTCTGCTTGCCTGGCTGATTTGGGTCAGTGGTGGTGATTAACAGGGTGTGGCGATGGCAGGTGCTTCTGTCTTTGTTTTTGGCTCAGGACAATGGGGGGCATTATTCCAGTGAAACGCACGCACACACACACACACACACACACACACACACACACACACACACACACACACACACACACACACACACAATGCAGAGAACTAACACATCTCAGCCGTACTCTACAGTTGAGAGCCCAACGGTCTTTCACACAACGGAAATCCGTGAGCTTACCGGAGAGAGGAGGAGGGCGTGGCATCACGTGCATTTGGCTCCCCCATTCCCACGGAGACCAGTCCACCTGCCTCAGGCCTGATTGTGTGTCAGTTCGGTCCGTGTGTCTGCCTTTATGTAGGGCCTTGCTGCACCGGTTTCTTTGTAAATAAAGTGAATGTGTCACACGCAGTGCATAGGCTGACTCTGATCCTCCTGCACTCTGTAAATGGGCCCAGGTCCTGAAGCACTTCCCTTTCTCCTTAGTTTGTTTAGTGAGTCAGAAGTATGAAAATGTTTACCCTGAACATAAACGCACATTGGCATTTCATAATGCCTTGTTCAGATGATTCAGCTCCAATGAGAGTTTACTGTATACAAGAGACATTTGTTAGATATTTAAAAAAAATTCCAAAAAGGACAATGATTTTTTTTTTTTTGATAGTTCTGCGGTTCTTTTGTGATATGCCGTTGTAAGAAGTGTAATTATTTGGTGAGGAGTGATGTTCTGTTTTTTAGAGTTAGAGGGGCAGTGTTTGGGAAATGAGTGTCATGGCGTGACTAATATCGCAGGGGGTCGGGAGGGGGCTCTGGTTGTTCCCCCGTTTTCCCTGTGAAGGGCAGCATTGTGCTAGGCACCGCGGCCTCGTGACCCGAGTCGCCGTCATCCCGACTGGGTTCTTTGTGAGGTCATCAGCAGGGCCGGCCTCTCGCAGCTGGCCCCGGCGCGGTGAGCGGTCCTCGCAAAGAGGGAAACAAAAGGCCTCGAACGCCCTGGGTTTTTGCCTTTCTCCTCAGACCTCAGCCCAGGGGGTTTCCAGCTCCCTTCTTTCCAGATCACGCCCCTCTGACATACACGGACACACGCGCACACCCACACACACAGACTCGCGTGCACGCACGCGCACACACGCACAAACACAGACCGACACGCATACACTCACACTCACGCACACACACACACACACACACACATACACAGACAGACACGCATACACACACACTCACGCACACACAGGGGCAAGCGGGGGGCGGCTGCTGAGAATAATGGAGGTGCTGATGACTAGCATAGCGAGGCTGAGACTATCGGATGTCCCTTTGATCGCAGGATTCGGAAACGGCGTGATCGATTGTTCCCTAAGTGTTTCCAAATAAAAAGGGGGAGAGAGATGAAAGATTGGCCTTTAAAGTCATCCGAGCGTACTCTGTGCGTGGACCGGCGAGCTCGCTGAACGCCGCGCAGACCGCCGACATTACATTGCCTCGGCAGGTGTTGTGATGGGAAGACGACTAATTTTCCTGTCTGCTGGAGAATGCGGCTCATTGCTTTCAGTGTCAAAGAATGCGTCCGTATGCTAACAGAGGTCAAAAGGTCGAAATGTGACTAAATTACAGCTTTGAACTAAAGCCGCTGGGTCGTTTGTAATAGGGTTCTTTATGAAGAAGAAAAACTGCTTCTATCCTTCCAAAACTACTTTGACTGAAACAACACTGAAGCAAGAGGCTTGTTTCTGCTTGTGACATTACATAGCGTACGTACGCTGCAATATTTTTCTTGTCTAATCTTGCTGGAATGTTTGACATTCAGTTCTCCTTGAGGAGAGATGGGCCTGGTTTCCTTCCACATTTGAAAAAGTTGTCTCACTGCTTTTGAAACCTGCTCTGACGGGCTTGTTTGGCTCCGGGGGTTCCTAATTATCACATCTGTGTTACGCTGAAGAGAAACGTGTCCGACGGGCCTCCATGGCAACAACCGCTCGCCAACTTTTCCACAACCATTCCTTACAGCGACCCTGCTGAAATGCAAATTCCTGGATCTATTTGGAAAAGGGCCAACCACTCGAATCCCACTTTCCGGCACTTGCTGGAAAACACAGGTGTTGCGTGGCACTGCACACACCACGACTTAAGTTGCACACAGTAAAAATCTATGCTTCACATTCCGAGTGATTTAGCCTAATTTACTTTTTAAACCTTATTTCAGTTTACTTTAATTATGACCCAAAAGCATAATGTGTATCCAAATTTGTGAGTGTATTTTGTTGCAATTTTGGAGCGACGTTATGATTTTGGGTCATAATTTTCAAAAGTTAATTGGGCTAAATCACTCGGAATGTGAAGCATAGATTTCAACTGTATGCCTCTCAAGTTCAACAGTCGTTTAATCCCTGAAACCGTTAGTAAACGCAGTTAGGGAATGTGAGCCTAAGACCGGATTGGCACCCTGCCCTTTTTCAGGCTGGCGCTTGCCATCAGGGTAACTCAGTGTGACGAAAGGAAGACGCGGTGCTGAAGGTTCGAATTCAGGAAACTGAGGTGGGGAGCAATAATGACCCGTTTCTGATGATGAAAAGAACCACCCAAGAAGAGGGGGGGAAAAAAACACTCGAGCAACATGACCCTCTTGGGGACCATGCCCAGTAGTTTTCATCTTTGAAGCTTGCGCTGGGGCGCCCCGTTGCCAGGCCTGGCGAGCTCTACCCTGCCGGAGAGGAGCCTGAGCTGCTTATTTTAGAAGCAGTGAATCCTGGACCCCTCCGTTTTTTCCACTGAGGTGCTGCGCGGCGCTTGGCCGTGGGGGGTACCGCCGGCGCGCGGGCCTCTCGGGTTACCGCAATCCTGTCGGGTCACGTCTTCTGGCTAAGCCCCCCGTCACCTAAAGTCTCGCGCCTCTTTTTCCACCCCTCCAGACCCTCCCAAACCCAGTCTCCTCCTGTACGTCTGATAGACTGAACCGTGAACCGAATGGTATGCCAGATTTAAAAAAATAAATAAAATGCTTTACTCTCGCAAAGGAGGAGATCTGCCACAGAAATGTTTCCTCAGTGTATAGCAGCGTCTCATAATGTTGGTCAGGAAATTAAATCAATATGAGGAGGAACTCTTGGCATTCTCTGTGGAGAGAAGACCGCCCTTCCACAGTCTGGGAATGCTGGGTTTTCAGGACTTTTGATCACAATCACAAAAGCACTAATTCTCAATTATATACTGACATATATTTTAAAGAACGCACAGGTATAAGAGTCACTGCTGGGCTGTGGACATATGGGAAAGAATCTATGCAAAGGAACTACTATATGTAGGCCTACCAGCTCTGCCTTGGTGTGGCTAGATCTTTCATCTTTTAACTATAGTCTTGCAAATTTGTGTCATTTTTTAAACCAGCCTTCACCATGCTGGCCTGGGCGATATGTCCTAAAATTGAGATTGCAATATTTTGTACTGAATAGCGATATTCGATATGACTTCATAAAACGATTGTGGACCAGGTTGGGAGGGTGGTTAGCTAGATAACTTAATGAGTTAGCTAGTATTATTGGACATTAGTAACCATAAATGTGAAAAGATGAAGTCACTTGTTAGATTTACAAACAAGTACCCAGATTTAAAAAAAATAATAATAATCCCGTCAAAACTGAAACCCACGACTTTCAAACGAGCCCAGAGTTGCATATTATAAGCGGACCTCGCAACTCTGACCATTGGGGCAAGAAAGGGGTAACATTGGAGTGTGAAAGAGGGGAAGGGTCGGGCGGCAGCGTGCAAGATTCCAGATTCCACAACCTTGGCCTACTGCTGCGTTCCAGACAAAGTCGGATGTGGGAAGTTCCTACCTGTCCCTGATTTTTCCAACTTCCGACCACAAAGCATTCCAGTGTCTGGAGCTTGAAAAGATGCCATACAGATAAATGTAGAAGTCCATTAGTTTAATCTCACAGGCGCACAAACACTTCATACAGTGGTGTTCAAAAAAATAGCAGTGCGTTAAAAAAAGTGAATAAAGTGCAAATATTTTTTAATAGCTTTTAGTTCCATATTTCAAATGTAGTGGAAACATTACACATTCAATTCCAAATCAAAGCATTAACAAATTTTTATCAAGTCTGCGTTATTCTTTTACAGGAAGCAAAGAAAAGGAATATTAATCTGTTCAAAAAAATAGCAGTGTCAACATTTTTCTCACTGTATAAACTGAAGAAATTTTTCAAGATTTAACGTTGTTTCTCCTGACAAATTTTCATATTGAACTCTATGGAAAAATAAGTCAGGAGAAGAAACCCTTCAAGTTATCCATCCATATCTACTGTATTTCTGGCAGCAGAGTGATGGTTTAAGGCTTGTTTGATACCTCAGACCCTTGTTGACTTACAGCCATTTAGCCAACCATGTGTTCCATACTATTCCCATGTAATTTACAGCTTAATCTAGTCCCACCCTCCAATTCCCATAGCGATTCATTCAAATGCAGAGAGGTTATAGTATTGCTTCTAAGAGTACCTGGAAATAAGATATCAGGAGTCTTTTGATATCCTTTTATACAGAATCATGATGGCATCACCTGTTTACCTGTGGAATACCTGTTTACCACAGAAGTTGTTTGACCTGTTTTTTTCACAGAATGAATGAATTCTCTAATTGAACTCCACACTGCTATTATTTTGAACAAGCCCCTTTCAATGAATGAGTCAATTACTCAGAACAAGCAGCGTGCATGTCATGACAGTTGGGTCTGTTGTTTTTCTATTACACTACTACATCTACAAGTAAATTATTTGCCATGCAGAAATATCACTACTACTAATAACAGTGGTTCATCAGGTTACTGATGTTGTACTGCTATTTTTTTGAACAGCACTGTATGTAGGACTTACGGGTACCGGCACCTCCTGCTGCTTCTCTTATTAGCAAAACCTAGATCTTCTGAGGTGTGTTTCAGAGCAAGTCCCTCTGCCACTGCAGAGGCAAGGTGTTGTCCAGCCTCTTCAAGGTCACAGTCAGAGAGGGAGACCCGCGTACACCGCCGAGATGCGGAACATTCCAGCAGATTTTCCCACAGGGGGAATGTCGGAGGGGCAGCGGTTGGTTAGGTAGCATTGCTGCGTTTGTGATATCTCTGTCCCACTGCGGTGAGGTTTTGAGGGCGACGTGATCAATCTATATCAACGGGGGGGGGGGGGGGGGGTGTGGATTGACCATTAATAAAATCAGGTTGTCTTTGAGTAACATCTGCTCACAGTCACACACACACAGGAGACTGCGGCAGTGTGGTCCTGTATTGAGCTGTGCTGCAGGAGTTCTACAGGGCTGAGGAGTGGCGATAGCTGGCATTTTACAGCATGTGGGGGAGGGGCAGCTGGCCTTAACATTGTGCTGCAGTACACATTTTATTGCGTATGTGTGCACGTGTGTGTCTGTCTGACTTTTTGTGTGTGTGTGCCTGTGTGTACTCGTGTGTGCATGCGTGTGTGTGGAGCTGCTGATACATGCCTGTGCTTGTGTACGTGCACATGTGTGCATGTCTGCATGCCCATATGCATGCTTGCGTGTGTGCGTGTATGAATATTCCTGCGTCTGTGTGCACATGCCCCTGTGCAGAATAGTCTGAGCTAGACTGAACATGCAAAGCCATGCTGGTGGAGGCTGTGCCTGGGAAGATGGACTATTGGCTTTTGCAGAGAGCAGTGTTCACTAGCAGTGTTCACTACCTGTGGCTGAGTCTGTGTATATGGCTCAGGGAGCAGTGCTCACTACCTGTAGCTGAGTCTGTGTATATGGCTCAGAGAGCAGTGCTCACTAGTAGGGTTCACTACCTGTAGCTGAGTCTGTGTATATGGCTCTGAGCGCAGTGCTCACTAGCAGGGTTCACTACCTGTAGCTGAGTCTGTATATATGGCTCTGAGCGCAGTGCTCACTAGCAGGGTTCACTACCTGTAGCTGAGTCTGTATATATGGCTCTGAGCACAGTGCTCACTAGCAGGGTTCACTACCTGTAGCTGAGTCTGTGTATATGGCTCTGAGCGCAGTGCTCACTAGCAGGGTTCACTACCTGTAGCTGAGTCTGTATATATGGCTCTGAGCACAGTGCTCACTAGCAGGGTTCACTACCTGTAGCTGAGTCTGTGTATATGGCTCTGAGCGCAGTGTTCACTAGCAGGGTTCACTACCTGTAGCTGAGTCTGTATATATGGCTCTGAGCACAGTGCTCACTAGCAGGGTTCACTACCTGTAGCTGAGTCTGTGTATATGGCTCTGAGCGCAGTGTTCACTAGTAGGGTTCACTACTTGTAGCTGAGTCTGTGTATATGGCTCAGAGCGCAGTGTTCACTAGCAGGGTTCACTACCTGTAGCTGAGTCTGTGTATATGGCTCAGAGCGCAGTGTTCACTAGCAGGGTTCACTACTTGTAGCTGAGTCTGTGTATATGGCTCAGAGCGCAGTATTCACTAGCAGGGTTCACTACCTGTAGCTGAGTCTGTGTATCTATGAGTGCCACACTCGGCCGTCCTGCTCAGCTCTTCTCTCCTGCTCCTCTATTCAGCTCCTTCCCTCCTCTTCAGCTCTCTCTCTCCTGCTCTCCTCCTCATGGGCTCTGTTTCTGAAGTGAGCAGTTCAGAGGGGTTGCCTCGGTCATGCCACTGTGACAAGTGCTTATGCTGTGGGGTCAAAGTTCAGATTGGTGTCAGTGTCTTGTGCTCATCAAGTGACTGGGGTGATGATTTGTAGACCTGTGTGTCGCTCTGCTGAAAAGGAGCTTTTACCCCATCAGTGCGCCAGAGAACTGTCATGGGTTCATCTAGACAGTGTAAATTCTGTTTGAGGGGTTTAACATGTTCATTCTTTTTCATGAACACATGTTCATTATTTTTCATGTACACATGTACATTATTTTTCATTAACACTGAGCACCACAGTGGTTTTACATTTGCAAGTAACTAAACAGACGGATGTTGGATTTGTTTTCTCGTGCCTCGCCCTGTTGAACAGACCTAATCCAAGTCTCACCAGGTATACTACAGATTGCTGGGCTCAATTCGGTATGGTCTATACCTCTCTGACATTGTGGAGTAACCTACAGTTCCACCTTTTTGATCCTGCCTAGATTTTCACGTTGGCACCAAACGGGAGTCCGCGCTCGGGGGTTTTTGCGGACGACGGGCCCGTCCACGCCCGTGCTGTCCGGTAATTTCCAACCGTGCCTGTGGATTGGCTGGAGTTTGCCAGGCGCTGCTCCCGATCTGTCTCCCACACGCCTTGGCCTCATTCTCTATGCACGGCCGCTTCGCTCCGACAGTCCCTCCCGAGCTCCTCCGTATCGCGTGTCGCTCCGTCCAGCGGTGAGGGTAGCGTTTCACCCCCCCGATAGCTTAAAGGTGAACCGGGCCGCACTGGGGTCCAACAGGTCAAACAGGACTTGAATATTAAATGCAACGCGTTTAGCGTGTGCCTCTGTTGACCGCTGTCCTCCCCTGCTTTTTAAAATGTTTTAATTGATAAAGTGTTTCAAGCTCAATTTGTCAGCCGATGATTACGGGGCATTTGGTCATTTTGTAAAAAAGAAAACGTAAAGCATCAATACTTCACTCTTTTCTCGGACCGTACAGTATGTGCTAAACACTAAGTGCTATCATCTAATTGGAAGTTTTCGTGTCTCTTAGGTGATATTATCCGCTGTTTCTGAAAGGAAATCCTGGGAACGTATAATAATATTTTTTTATTTTTTATTTAGCTCTTTTTCCATGTGTTCAAAGTCTATTTACAACAAAATGGAATAAAGTGCAAACTCAAAATGGAGTAAAAGAAAATAAGAAGACAACGTTGCAAAGAAAACAACACTGCATGGCAATAAAGTGTTTGGTTTGAGGCACGGGACAGCCTGCACATAGCTGCGCGTATGGTGCGTTGGTGATAAATGCTGTATGCCGCTCTCCCTGCCTGGCTCTCTATGCAGAACAGCCCTAGGCAGACCGTGAGTGGTTCCCGCGCGTGCGCGGCGGTCACATACGCTCGGTCTGCCCTGCCGCAGCGTACCCGGCGGCTCGAGGCTGTGCTGTAGCGGATCTCTCGGCAGAGCCTTTCGTCTGAGGAACGCCCCATTCCCACAGCCGTGAGGGGGAGGGGGGGAATACCGCACCCGTCCCAAATGGCCTTCTGGAGAGCTCCTCGGTGTTCCCCGGAGGTTAGCCGGGACACCTGGGATTAGGTGTTTATGCTGCAGAAACGGAGGATGCCACTGACTGTAGAAAAATCCCCATCTCTCTCGCTGTTTCTCTCCATGTGCGTCTCTCAATTCACTATGTCTAGATCTCACTTACTCTCCCTCTCACACAGGCTCTCTCTCTCTCACGCTTGTACTCGCAAATGCTTTTGTCAGGGTCCTTGTAGGACATTTTTATTCATGCCTGGCTCGCGTCTCCCCTTTGTTTAGTTTGAGTTGAGTGTGGTTTTTCGGAAGTTTCAGATTTCCATGGTTTCAGCTGGCCACTGAAGGCATATTCTGTGCACGAGCTCGCACATCACTCTGTCTGCCCAGTTCCTGCGACATACCAGAATTGGTGGTTTATTTGCATGCGTGCGTGCGTGTTTGTTTCTATAACAAGTTGTTGGGCTGTGTGTGAACTGCGTACTGTGTGTTGTGTTTGTGTGAGTGTCAGTTATTGCATTCGATAATTATCGATGTTGTATATCGCCCAGCCCTGATAAGGATACTTCATGCTCTTTGTGTGCGTGTGTAGGGTGAACTGTAGGCACATAAGGATACTTCATGCTCTTTGTGTGCGTGTGTAGGGTGAACTGTAGGCACATAAGGATACTTCATGCTCTTTGTGTGCGTGTGTAGGGTGAACTGTAGGGACATAAGGATACTTCATGGTCTTTGTGTGTGTGTGTGTGTGTGTAGGGTGAACTGTAGGGACATAAGGATACTTCATGCTCTTTGTGTGCATCTGTAGGGTGAACTGTAGGGACATAAGGATACTTCCTGCTCTTTGTGTGCGTGCGTGTGTAGGGTGAACTGTAGGGACATAAGGATACTTCATGGTCTTTGTGTGTGTGTGTGTGTGTGTGTGTGTAGGGTGAACTGTAGGGACATAAGGATACTTCATGCTCTTTGTGTGCATGTGTGTAGGCCTGTAGGGTGAACTGTAGGGATATGAGCTCAGTGCATTATCTGTGCATGTCTGGCTTGTCTCATAAGTCGGCTCCACACAGGCGCTCCACAAGTTTGCCCTTGCTTCTTGTTTTGGCGTTGATGAAATGGTAAGCCAGGAAATGAATGACTGCTGTTGGTCTCTGGACCCAAACAATGTGTCTTTATGCACTGAAATTGCCGGGAATGTACAGTACAGCGGCGGCGCCGTGCTCCTCCGAAGCCATTCAAACGTCTCCCCGAACTGGAGATGCAATTTGTCAGCTCCTCGTGTAGCTTTGCCAGAGCGTTTCCAGCCCTTCGGCTCCATAGAGGTCCGCTCTGTTCCCCTACTCTCATTTCAGACAGAAGTCATGATTGATCCCCGTTCCAGACCTCTCTGCATGAACCCGCTTGTGCCTGTGAGTGTCCCCTTCGGCTCATTGGTCGTGGCCCACGGGAGGAGGCGGTGCCCGCGCTTGGGCCCGGCTCTTCTCTTGGGGATTGTTACTCTCACGGGGCGGTCGGAGCTGAGGGGCATTGTTGCTGTACTGGGTGCTCCCTGCGCCTCAGAGCCCCCCAGATTGTATGGGTGCCCTCTGCTCCCCCTTCCAGGCCTCCTTCTATCTGAGGGGCGGGGCCGCCGGAGCCCAGGGAAGACGCAAAGCTCGTCCACAACGTCTACGTCCTCATCTGGCTTCACCGGTTAGCTGTTACAACTTTGGCGCTAGCTTACAGGGCAGCGAATGGAACCGTTACAATCAATATCCAAACGTTACAACCGGGCCAGGTCTCTTTCCGCACACTCAAGGAGACCGGCTCTCCTCCCTGCGTTGTTTTCTTTCGCCCCATCGTGCCTGACAGCAGAAGCGTCGGCCATCTTGCGATCAAATCTTTACACTCTAAAACAGATTCAGGTTATCATGGTATTTTTATGGTTTGTTGTGGACAGTATCTGTAAGCGTTCAGGATTTATGTTTAGCTTCTTTTCTTAAGCAGTTGCCTTGCATTAGCGCTTAAGTGATGTTGTCGCTGGCCTTGTAATGTTGTTAGACAAGCCTGTCACTGTTGCTCACAGGCTAACTCAATTGCATGCTCTTATTTTGTGTTACACAGTAAGTCACTGGATAAGAGCATCTGCAAAATGAGTTTAGTGTAATGTAATGTAAGCGCTCTGTTGATGTCCAGAGGAATGACTCCTGTCCTCCTGGGCCCCATGCCACACAGTGGACAGCGCTAACGCTAACGCTAACCAAGGTCGTCTCGGCCTCTGCGAGATCCAGCCACGCGCTAACGGCGCTATAAAAGCCCAGCCTGCTGTCGCGTCACACATCTCCCTCTCCCTCCGCGCTCCTGTTCTCCCTCTCTGTTTTTATTTTGTTCTGTTCTGTTTTTTGCGCGTTACTCGAATCTCGTCTGTGTGACAGGTGAATTCAGACGACCCAGGTGAGGAAGGTATCCCGTAGGTTATGGTTCGCGGTCTTAACGGGCGGCAAGAAAGGGCCATTAAAGCTGTCGAAGGGGCAGATAGATGTTTGTGGAGGGAGGAAATGAGCTTGGGGAAATGTTGCATCTCTCCCAGATACAGAATCCGTTGTTATTGTTTATTTTTTCACCGCTAAGCAGCTTAGCTGCTGGATTTAGGCAGATTCCACAAATGCGTCCGACTGTGGCTGCGAGGCTGGCAACGTCGCGCCGTCCCGCCGCAATGAGACAAGCCCGCCTTTTATTCCGCCTTCGAGGCGAAATGAAAACTTCCTCATCGAAGAATGAAACCGCGGTCAGTCTGTCGACTGTGAACACTGAACATGGCGTCTTTCGAGCGACGAGGAAGCACCTCGTGCTTGCGGATGACACGCGGGATAATGTGTCCTGCACTCTAATGCACTCTGGAAATGATTCCCCAGAGGCTATTTTCATCGGATGATCACGGCACGGCAGTAGATCGGGTTACGCGGAGGCCACGCCTCCGTCGGTACGGCAGCAGGGGGTTCAGCTGTTCCTCTTCATTATGAGTGCGGTGGCAGGTATGGGCTAAAGTTGCCTCAGGTTAAACAGCCAGGTTTGGCTTTGTGGGTGTGGGTGTGGGTGTGGGTGTGGGTGTGTGTGGGTGGCCCGTGGCCCACAGAGACAGTGTTGGTTTGGTTCTGCGCCACAGCCCCTAATGAAACGCACAGAGCCCAGTCACAATGCGCCCCATATGCCACCCTGCTGCAGCACCCGTGATCCAGGCTCTCATGATGCGGCCACTGGCACCCTGCTGTCACGGCACAGTCAAACACACCTAGCCTACTCCTCCCCTTGTCACACACACACACACACTGTGCACAAGCCCACACACACACACACACACACACACACACACACACACACACACACACACACACACACACACACACACACAGAACGTAGGCACGCACATGCACATACGGACACACGCACACGCACTGTGCACAAACACACACGCACTGTGCACAAGCACACACACACACACACACGCACTGTGCACAAGCACACACACTGTGCACAGGCACACACACACATACATACACACACACACACACACACACACACACACACAGAACTTAGGCACGCACATGCACATACGGACACACACACATACAGAACGTAGGCACACACATGCACATATGGACAAACATGCACACACACGCACACACATACAGAACATAGGCACACGCATGCATATACACACACACACACACACACATACAGAACATAGGCACACGCATGCATATACACACACACACACACACACACACACATACAGAACATAGGCACACGCATGCACATACGGACACACACACACAGGATGGGTGTCTGTGTGGAGGCACAGGGAGTTGGCACATTACTTACATACCTTCTTCATCACACTCACAAATATAAAGCAAACAAACGGCTTTGCCACAGCTATCGCTGTACTCAACCAGCCCCTCCCACTGAAAGAACACAAACCCTCCTCCTAGTCGAAAGAGTTGTTTTGATCGCCAACTGGCAGCCCCCACCTGTCCTTCGCTGAGCTGAGACACCTGCATCACAACATCAGGAAGCGGCTCAAATTAATACAGATTTGTTTCCAAACTTGCCTTTTTCTTGCTAGCTCGCTCACATGTTTTTTTAAAGAAAAGGTAAAAACCCAGAGATGCACAAAACCAACAAAGTCTCTGATTTTAACCAATAATTGTGTTTTGCTGTGGAGAGCAAAGCATTTTAGTGGTTTCAAACGAGTTAATGATTGGCAGCTCACATTGGCTCCACCCCCTATGGGGATCGTGAAGCCTCGCTCTCTCGTCGCTGGTTTACCGCGCTGCCTTTGCTAGCGTAACGCGTCCGTTAGAGGCTGTGGTAGCCCGGCCTCTGCATGCCGATCGGACGCGCGTTTCTGGCCACGGCACAATCGCTCCTCATCCCGCCAGGCTCTCGTCTCATCGCCACTGTGTCTTTATTATTTCCCAGATCGCTCCGCTTCTCGTGATTCAGCAGGAAACGGCCCAGGCGAAACGACCGCTGACTCGTCCTGCCATTCAATGGCAACTTTTATTTGGTTGCTGGCAGACTTCAGAGTGGAGACGGGACGGAGTGACTCGCGCAATAAGTATGATATGCAAGAAATTTAACCAGGTCTTGAAAGTGCTGAAGTTGCAAGAGTGATTGATTACGGTTCACAAGCAGCTGCTTCACTGGTTACTGCTTACCAATTTACTACTGTAAAGTCCTATGTACTCAGCACTCCAAAGTTTCAACCAATCTTAGTAGACCTGCAATGACTATTGCTCTATCTTCAGGGCCCATCAACAGTAAAGAAATGCATGCAAATTTCCCATAGACTTCAATGTAAAATGGTGCTACAGCAAAACAAATGGAACTCTGTCATGCTTTAATGGATTTTCATGAAACTTCATCAGGTGGTACATCAGTAAATTCCGTCCATTCTATGAACCATAGAGCGAATTTTGATTAATATGTTGCCATGGCAACGGCCGCAGCCAATCAAAAAACAGTAGGCTGTAATTTAAAACATGTATCATAGAGTATCTCTGCAAAATTTGGTGCAATTCTGATCTTCGGTTATGGAGATACATTTGTTTTGCTGTAGCACCATTTTACATTGAAGTCTATGGGAAATTTGCATGCATTTCTTTACTGTTGATGGGCCCTTAACTGTATATGTGGTCCTTTGCAGCCTTTACTTGAGGCCACACAGGATCGTGTGTGTGTGTGTGTGTGTGTGTGGTTGTGCCTGTGTGACCCTCTTAGGAGTGTATAAGATGATGAGAGGCAGTGTAGTATAACGGTCACGGAGTTGGGCTTGTAGGTTCAATTCCCAGATGGAGTAGTGCTATTGTATCCTTGAGAAAGGTACTTAACCTGAATCGCTTCGTTTTAATGAAATGTATTAAAATTTATGGTAGTCTGTGTTAGTGGCTCATGATTTCGGCTAAACGCCTGAATTTAAAAAGTGATGATTTGGGGGCGAGGAGTGTGAATTGAAGGTACGGGAGTGTGTGCGATTTGTGGAGTATGAATCAAGGGGTAGAGGAGTGTATGATTTGGGGGTAGAGCAGTGTGTGATTTGGGGGGTAGAGGAATGTGTGATTTGGGGGTACAGGAGCATGATTTGGCGTTACGAGAGTGTGTGATTTGGGGGATAGAGGAGTGTGTGATTTGGCGTTACGATAGTGTGCGATTTAGGGGTAAAGGAGGGTGTGATTTTGGGGTTAAAGGAGTGTGTGATTTGGGGGTACAGGAGGGTGTGATTTGGGGGTACAGGAGTGTGCACGTCAGCCCTGCAGAAGCTAGTGTCGATCACAGTGGCTCAAAACGACCGTTTCCGTTTCGGCTGATAATTCTGTGAAGGTCAGGCGCAGCAGGGCTGCTGTGAAAGCTGTCCTACACACAGGGCTGTAAATTATGCATCCCTTAATGCTTCACAGATCTTCCCCGTTCAGCCTCTCCGCCTGCTGACCCTCCACCTGCAGACACATGCCCTATGGATTACAGGCTTTTAAACAGGCCCAACTGCAGTACGGACTGGTCTCAAGCATTTTCGTAAAAGCCCTGTTGTAAATGATTTACCAGGCATGGGCACGACGTAAACCTGTTCTCTGAAGTTTTCCCGAATATGGGGGGTGGGGGGGGGTCACATGTTTTTGGTGAATGAATAATGCAGTCCAATACAAAGCAAGGGAACGTATCCCACTAAAATGCATGCCGTAGTTTGCGTGCGCTTACTTGCCCAGAAAGCGGGGCTCTCCGATCGTGGAGAGTGTGGGTTACCCAGCAACCAGGCGTTGGGAATGACAGCGGGCCAAGTGTGAGGGTTAATCCCGGATACCTGTGTGTGATTCATAGAGGGACCGAAGAGGGAAGCGTACTATAGCGATACTGAGGTCTGATTGATGTAACAGCGTATATCATGAGTGGAAGACAGACACACACACACACACACACTCTCACAGTACCACACACACACACACACACACACACACACACACACACACACACACACACACTCTCACAGCAGACACACATGCCTATGCACACACACACGCACAGCCTGGATGCATTGGGAAAGCATTTTGCCGCTAATACGGCACAGAAACAGAATCACGTTGGGCATTCCGTGTTAATCCAGAATGCTTTTTACTTAATGAGGTATTTTAATAAGGCAAAGCGATTTGTTTCGTTTTGAAACGTTTCCTAAGTCCCCAGCGCGGCGCATTAACAGAACTGAAAACGGTTCCTGTGCCTGCAGGGACCCAGGACAGCAAGACAAAAAGGGGGCGGCAGAATTTAGCGCCTCAATAAAGAACGGGGGAACCGACTCCCGCGCTGTCTGGGACGGGACACAAAGCCCAGTAGTGTTTGGGGACGGGGGGACGGGGGGGGGGGGGGGGATATACGGCTTTCTGGAAGCCCGGCGACGAGGGAGTCGCGCCCCTTTTCTGTCCTTCGGGCCCGTTTCGCTTTGAATAACAAAGCGCCTTGGCAGAAGACGGCCACTTACCGGATCCCGTCCTCAGAGAGGCGGAGCCCGCTCTTAGACAAGGTCACCGACTCGCTGAAGCCGAGCCGACAGAGAGGTAGACGCCTCGGGACACGCCCCCCTGCCCGTCGTTGTCGTTGAAGCCGTTGGTGTTGTGTGATGTGTGTGATACCGTGGCCGCTGCTTTTGAATATCTTCCACCGACACAAAGACCCAGGTGCTGTTCTGTCAGCACAGGTGTCAGTAAATTAAACGGGTGTTAGGCCTCATGCGGGTTTTGTTAAATGTATTTCTCCCCCCTTATGCGTCCAGCACTGTGCTGTATTTCTGTAGTAAGCAGTAGGCTCCACCTAGTGTTTAACTTGGGATGTTGCAGCTAAGGCAGTGGCACTCTTTGAAATCGCCGTGGCTCCGTAGTGACCATTCATTTTTCCATAGGGCTTTTGAGTGTTACAGCTCAGCTAGGTGGTGTAGTTTTAGGTGGTGTAGTTTTTACAGCTCCAGTCTCTGACTCTGAGGATCATCGGATTCAGTCCCAAGTGTTCCCTTGAGAATTTTTAATTTAAATCGGTTCTGGGGAGAAAAATGGTAAAAAATAAAATAAATAAAACTCCTTCAGGTCCCCCCGGATATCTTCTAAGCAAATCGTTTGATTACATAAAAAATGTCGTTTGAGTAAATATTATGAAATGACTACGCTCTGTTGAACAGATATACCTGCGGGTGCAGACTGCACATGATTCGCGCCTTTGTCGGAAGCGCTGAATGATCGATGTCTTGTGGTGCTCAGGAGTGCGGTGAGAGAGCGCTAAAGGTGCAGGGCTCTTCTGTGACTCTCTCCGCGTCTCTCTCTGTGTGCTCAGGTCGTGGGTGCGAGGCGCGAGGCGAGGGTAAGAGGGTGATGCGCCAGAGGCTTGCCGACGGAGCCACACTTTCAGGACTGACCAGGTGAGTGGTGTCTCTCAGTGAGTCTCTCTGCATTGCACAGATACCTGTGTGTGTACATGTACAATCTGATATCAGTCTCTGAAATAAGGAGGTAAATAATACCTTTTTTTCATTCAATTGTCATTTATTTGTGTTGAAAACAATGTACTTTCTTGCTTTAATGCATTGCTGTTTTTGTTCTGCTGTAGCTACTATGCTTTCATATGTGAGTGATGCATTTTTTAAGAGGCCAGACACAGAACAAGGACAAACCGCCTTGTGGTTAGATTGTATCTGAACATGAAAACAATGTGCGCTCTTATTTTAATGCAGTTTTCTGTTCTGCTGTGTTTTATGCTTCCATATCTGACACATTAAAAAAAAATATTGGTTATGTATTTAATTTAGTGTGAAAGTTAGTAGACACGGCAGCTGTCATGTTTTGCATCGGATCCCAATCACTGTGAATGGAAGGTTGGTTTCCACGCGCCGCCAGATCTGTTGTACGTTAGCATGAGATTGAAACCTGTTCATCCACAAATCCCACCTTCTTTTTTCCCATCGGGCACGCGGTATGCTTTTCTCGTCATTTAGCTTAGCTGCGCCCGCCTCTCTCTGGCAGTGAGTTTGAACCTGTCAGGAGCTACGAGGAGTTTGTGGCTCATTCACGCCATGCTGTTTAGATGAATGAGGCGAACAGCGGGCCGCTGGTTTGATTATGTGCTCTGCACACATCGCACAAGTGGAGACTTCTGTCTCGCGCAGCGTTACAAATCCGCGTCTCGTAGCTGTAGGGAAGCTTCTGAAGAATGCCGTCCAGGCCCGGCCCTGCACTGGCTAAACCCGTTTGAGGAAGTGTCGTGAAACAGCCTAATAGTTCTACCTCTCGCCTGATAGTTAATTTTTTTAGACGTTTGGTGCTCCCGCAGAAATCACTATCTGTCTGCGAGCGTTGTGGGATTCAGAAGTTTCAAAAAGCACCGTTGAGAGAGGTGGATTAATGGAGTGACGCTGTCTGTGTGGTTTTGGTAGAAAGGTGGTTGTGAGCGGTTAAATTCAGCTAGCGTCGCCCCCTAGTGGTTACTCTGTTCTATGACCCTCCGTCCCCCAAGCTTCCCGAGGTTGCCTGACAAGCCGCGGCCAAGCCATAGACTGTAGGGCCAAGCCAGTGTTTGGGGGAAAAAAGCGCTTTTCTTTTTTCTTTTTTTTTCTTTTTTCTTTTAGCAGAGCGTACAATCGGTTCACAAACAAGCGTCAGGAGACAAAGATTCAATATACTCACTGTGTGCTTTGTTCTAAACTGTGAGAAATTATTTTCTCTAAATGTGTTTGTTGTCCCTTTTTTTAAAACTTTTTTTCATTTATATCCACAACAACTAAACTCATTGTGCGTGGTGGGGAGTGCAAAACGAGGCCGCACAGAAAGGACACACCACATTGTGGTTAGATTGAATGTGAACTTCAGTCACACTGGTGGCGGTGTCGGATCTTTCCCCATTCTGTGAATGTTGATGCTGTGCTCCTTCTGCAGCGTTTGCAACAACTCCAAACGGACGGTAACTTGACGCTTCCAAAGCGATCCAGGAGAATGGTTCTCTTGAGTAGCGATCCAGAAACTGTAAAATCGGCCATTTTGAACAAACGGTTGATTTAAGGTTTTGGCTGGGGAGCAGTATCTTTTCATACCAAAAGACATACCACATATTTAAACTTTTTTTTAATCCATTTTTAAAAAATCCCTTTTCTCCCATCCCTGGTTGGAATTGAAGATTGTTCCTCTAGTCACTCTTGTGCCAACTGGACAAGGAGCTTTGAAGCTAAAGCTTCTCCGATGCACTCGCCTGCAAGGCAGTGAACATTTTACACTCTGCAGGCCACGCGGTACTACAGGACGGAGCTAGCGCCACTGCGGCCTGTGGACACAGAGAAAGCTCAAACCTGCTAGTGCCAGAGCATCCCGTGGGCAGCTGGAGAGAAGCTAAAGCAGCAATAACCCGGGGAGCGCTGATCCCTGGCTGGATGAAGTCAAATATGTCCTGCTGCCGTGGGGCTCCTGGTCGTAGTCACGAGGGACCCAGAGAAAGCCGAAACCTGCAAGCGCCACGGGGCCCAGCCTGTGCTGGTCGCAAGCACTTTTCCTATCTGAGATGCCATGTTCACAAACAGGCTAATAATGCAGTTAATTTGATCCAGTCGAGGATTCATTGTAATGGTAGACCGCGCGGTATAGCGACAGTAGCAAAAGACTTACCCTCATCTCATACTTAAATGAATAATTTGGTAGATATTGTCAATGACCCTCTTTTTAAGGGGTCATCGACATGATATTTTTTGCTCTTACCATTTAACAAATTGTCTTCTGTCTAATAAATTTGATAAAATTGGTCTTCTGAGAATTGGTTTGATTGCTAGGAATGTACATTTATCCTAACGTTTTTTTTTTTTAGTTTGTTTCTCTTTTTCAAACATTTAATATAAACGTTTAATATAGTCCATAGCTCATTCACAGGAAATTAGCCTCAGGGCTTGTAAGACAACCTCACTGCTACGCTGTGGAGCTGGAAAGGATTCCGCCTCTTTTAAACGGTGCTTTAATTCACATTTAAAAGACAGCATTACCAATTACTCCTGGAGTCCCCAGACTGTTACAGATCAGTTACAGTCCTGGCCAGATTAGGAAGGCCAATCCTATAAACTTAACATTTAAATATGGCAAACAAAACCATCCGCCGTGTGCGGATTCACCAGAATAATGGGATTGGATGAGGTAACGTTTGGGCCCCGGGATGAGGTAACGTTTGGGCAGAACGAGGAAAGCCATTTATTCAGCATTATATTCTCCACAAACGGCAAAGACATCCAGCGCTAGCCTCCAGCTGAATTGCTTTAGCATCCTGATGTTTTTCCACGTTAAATCTACCGTGCACGAGCAGGTGCTTTATCTTTTTTGTCAATTAGCACTGCGTCACTTCATTACGGATTACTGTTATGCCAAAGACAAGTGGAACTTTTTACAAGAAATCTTGTAAAATCATACTTGCCATGGTACTTAGCGATTTTTATATACATACCCCTGGGAAATGACCAGGGCTGCGTTCGGATGCGAAATTTATCCTTTCCTGTCGTTCCTTTTCCTTGCTTCAAGGGGGGTAATCCCCAAAATGGCAGGATGAAATATGGCAGCCACACCAAGCGTGATTCGGATCCAATTTAAGAAAGGGGAGGGAGTAATTGTATTCTCTTGCACCCTCGTTTATCCTAGCTTCCACCAAGGGTATAAAATGCAAGCTTCCAGCAAGAAGGGAATCCCATGAATGCAGCCCAGCTCTGACTGGCCAGTTTCATGAGCATGTTCTGTGGAGTGCTAGTGCCACCTGGTGGGAAAAAGAGAGATTGCGTGCAATTTCCCATGCTCTCTGTGTGTGTTGGAACTTTACTCTACAAAACTCCCCCTTGGTTCCACAAATAAAATTCCACGTATTTTCTTTCTCATATTCTTATGATTAACTGACATCCATCTACTCTTTCCTCTTTTTACAATGTGTGTTCAGCTTTCCAACCTGTCCCACCCAGTCTTGTCACTCTCTCCCCCTTTCTTTCTGTCTCGCTGCTGCTGTTTACAGGCCTCCATGAGTATCGGTTAATGAAGCAGGGCCTCCACTAGAGCCACTCTCTCACTCTCTCTCATCCCAGCACACCAGCATCACAGCACAAATATTTGGGCTGGAAGAGCGCATTCTTTCTGTCACCCTGCGAACTTTATTGCGACACGGGGTGCACATGAGAAAACATAACAGTGCAGTCCTTTAAACCGCGCGCGCTCCAATGACACGGCATGCTTTCAATAACAGAGAGCGTCTTTGCCATGAGTAACGGCCGCGGCCCGCGACGGAGACTCTCTGAGATTTCAGCTGCGGAGAAGGGGCTCGACGGGAGAATTTAAACGATGGTAAAAACTCGGCGCAGAGTGCCGGCTGCGAGACTGAGGGGGAATACAAAGCCCTGGAACGAGCCTGCCTCGAGAACGCTCTCCGCAGGAACAGTCATACCGGAACAAGCGGTGTTGCAAATCACCCTGACGGCCTGGGATTGTGCCTGTCCTCCTAGGGGCCAGCAGGGGGCACTGTGAGAAGGGTTCAGGCTTCCATTTGTTTCAGAATCTGCGCTCGCCAGTCACCTTAATGGGGGAGAAATACTGACCAGGCTCCCTAACTAAAGTTTGCTTGCGACAGTTTGCTTGCAGTAGCAGCAGCTGTAATGTGTATTGCGTATGGATGAATTGCATTGATTAAGAAATTACAGCGGCTGGTCCGTGGGTTTGATTCATGAGGACTGGCTTAATTTCTACACTATATGGGTAGAAATCACCAAGCTACTTGATAAATCAAACCAAGATTGGATTCAGTCCCTTGGCGACAGCAGGGGTGAGACACCATTGAGTAAAATGGAGTATGTTTTTTTATTTTTTATATTATTAATGCTGGAAACAGCCCCTATTGGTGCCTTTTGGGGAAGAAGGCATTAGGCCTCATTTACATACCCTGTCAGCGCGCACACACACACAACGAGTTCTCCATCCTTTCCGCCGTTCACCTTCACCTGAACCTATGTGGGCAGCCCGGCGCAGAACCCGATCTGTTAACAGCGGGCTGAGGTCACTCTCTGGTTACTGTGGCAGGCGGGGGACTGAGCTGGAGACCTTATGGGGAATCATTTAGGCCAGGAAAACTTCAGCTCCACTTTTCACGCTCGGCGGTTGGATCCTGCGTTGTTCCTCACCCCCTCGTTTTCAGTTGGACGGCCCGGCGCGCGGTGTCCGAAACCGCACCGGGCGCTCGGGAGAAACGCTCTGTCCTCCGAGCTCTGCGCTCGGAGGCTGTAGATTTATGTTGCTCGGGAGCCCCTCGTCCTTTAAGAGATCCGAGGGGAGGCAGGGAGCTTGTTTCGGAGTCGGCTAGGCGTCCTGTTTTTTCCGCGGCTGCTCCTTCGCGGCGACCAGCTGGGATTTGGGAAGTTCCGCCCACGCGGGAGCCAGGGCCGGACTGTTTTCAAAATGGAAAAAATAATACCTTTTCATTAATGTTCCCCTGTCCACTCCCCCCCCCCCCCCCCTGGCTGTTTTCGCTTCAAATAATTTAATTACTTGGGCCTCCACACCGATCAAGACAAAACAGCCTTCCAAATTATGTGCAAGCCTTTCGTAGACTAGTCTGTTAATCACAACTGGGGTTGTCAGGCGCTGCAGTTTGCCTATGAGGTCACTAGATGGCAGCAGCACCACGGGAGGCTGATGGGTGACAGACTGGTGGAAATTCAAGCATTTTTCGTATTCATACCTTTCATTGCAATCAAGGTTTTTTTTTTTTTTTTTCCATATTGCAGATGTCTCCAAAACTCTGCAAACTACGAAAGGGCAGGTACGGCTGGAATAGTGCAGTTTCAGTTCCTTTTTCAGTGCTTCTTTAAGTCCAACAGTTAGAGGTCTTGCGGGTGCCGTAAACGTCTGTGGCGCACTTGATACTGCGGCTTGCTTGGTTCCTGGCCCTCGCCGCAGCCCCGAGCGGAAAGATGGATCGAAGTTCAATTTCGGGAATATTCGGTAATCCCTCTTTAGGTTCGCGGCGGCAGCTGGTATTCGTGTGCTGCGGGCGAATCGATCCCTGGGCTCCCTCTGTCATAGCGATCACGCTCTTATGACAAAAACGTCCCTGTCCTCCCTGGCCTCCGCTCCTCTGCGTCAATGGTGAATGCGGTTTGGCGCGGCCTCGCGCTCTTCAGACGTTTGATGGCGTGCGCGTATGTAATCGCCATTCTGTTTTGCGCAGTGTAAATGTATATCCGTGCCCTTTTTTTGAGGTTAAGGCTTTCTGAGCATGGCGGAGGCCTGTGTGCTGTGACGACCTTTGTTTGAGACTGGCGGAGCGACTGGCGGAGTGACTTCCGGATTTCCCTGTCCCAGGCTCTGTTGAGAACCCCTTTGTTCAGGCTGAAGAGCGGCGCTGCGAGTTTTCCCGCCGAGCAGCGTGGTTATTTGCCGACGGCTTTGCCCAAACGGCCAGCACCTGTCTATCGTCGCTCTTCGAGTTTGTGATCTTCCCGTTCGGATGTAGTGGGTCACGACGCCGCTTGCGCTAGTAAGTGGGTTAGGACATCTACACTACCTGGAAAATTTTGGATAATAATTTTTGTGGATAAATATGTATATATTTCAATGGTGCTGTCCAGTAGCTGTAGCTACTCTTCATTGCCTCTGTGTGCTCAACCGGCGTGGTTTAATTTGTTGCCGGGTGATTTTTTTTCCTGACATCAGTGTCCATATGTAGCCCTGCTAAACCACATACCTGCTCCCTAGAATATTAGCACTACGTAGCTGTGGCAAGGCAGTGCGACAATTGCATCTGAAATAACTACCTCCTAGGCATACACACACACACACAATAGCAGCAGGTAGGCTCCTTGAGAAATGACAAATCACCAGGCAACAATTGAAACCACGCCATGCAGTTGTGAGTGTTACAGAGGTCAGTCGCTAGCAGTAGCTGAGGGATCCGATGTGGTTGGGGTTGGGGGGCGGGGTCTTTGATGGGTGAATGATAGAGGAGGTGGTGAAGCAGAGCCTGTAAAAGCAGAGTGAGCGCACAAGCGATCGTCAGGCCTCCGCACGCGGCGCAGCACAGGGCGCCATCGCAAGTGTTAACAGCTGCGAGGGGCAGCGGGAGGGAGCATTGCGCCGGCAGGGTGGAGACGAGCTCGCGGACTGGAGTCTCAAGGCACGACCAGTCAGAGGCCTAACTCCACAGCCGTGGCGTAACACTGACCCACTACCACAACCATGGCTTAAAGGGTAACGAAGCACTAAAACCACTTATTTTAGATGAGAACTGATACATTTGGTACATAAGTGTTACTGATTGATCCTGGTCCAAATCTTGACATTTTACTGCAGTCAGTGCAAAACGGCATAAACCCAAAGGATCTGTCTCAAAAGTGTCTCTAGTGGTAAAACGTTAGGAACTGCACGTCCAGTCTGTCATTGGCCAGAAACGTCATCCAGCTGACGTATTCCTCCTGTGACGAAATTGAAGGTTTTGAAGCGAGGGCGGGCTACGCCGTTTTTTATATAGTCCTGTTACCTTTGCAATGTCCCTACAACAGTCATTCAGAGAGTTCAGTGCAGTGACCACCCATTGAAATGGAAACCAATATTGTCAATATCTTGCAGGTAATGTTAGTGTGGTTGCCTACAGCCTGTGTAAAATGAGTAGCCTACATGGCATGGGTAACCATTTGTACAGCATGTGACTTGTTGTTTGCTGGCCACAACATTATAAGCCCAAACGAGGCTATGCAAGCCGCTGCCTACCACTCCAAAAATGAGTGAGAGAGGTAGCAAGAGGGAGAGAGTGGAACAAAGCAGCCGCTGTGAGTGCTGTTCGGAGGAGAAATGAGCTTTTGGCTACTAGTGAAAAAAATTCACACTGGGGAGTAGTTTGATACCTGAAGCTCAGCCCCTATATGATATATTACCTTATCATGCCATATTATTTTGGAATTTTTGGAATTTCAAAAGGGGGCGAAGTCTAGCTAAACCAGCGTGCTTAGTTACCCTTTAACACTAATCCACAGCCATAGCCAACGGACCCCCATTTGGTTTTGTCCCCCTGAATTTTTGGTTTTTGTGTAAATTTTGTTTTTTTTTAGCTTAACCCTCGCAAATTTGACCCCATGCAGTGTTTGACTTGTCTTAACACTCTGGGGTCATAACTAGCCTATTTCCCCCATTTTGTGGTACCCTCGGATAGTTAATATTACATAGATGTAAGCCTATATGGCACTATCAGGTGTTGCATATCTTTACATATCTTTTTTTTCAACACAAACTGGTCCTGTGTGGTATTTTATCATAGATCCTTTTTAAGAGACTATATTTATGGAAAAATTACCACAAAAGCATAAAATTAGCATTACAGAACAACCTTAGTATTTTCGTTTTCATTTCACAAACGGTAAATAAATATACTTACAAAAGGATCTGCCTATAGTCTCTCACCTTTGGGTAGGAAACGACAAGTAGCAAGGTAGCTTGCATCCCACTGCACAAAACAATTCCTCCAATTGGCTCGTCGATATAGAAACCTCTGGTTGGTCTAGAAACACGGGGTGGGCTCTACTTGTAGCTACAAGGCTAGGCTTCATACCGGAATTTACAGTTCCTATGCAAAATGAGAGCAAAGTTATTAAACAAAACGTATGAGCACCGATTCCATGTCGACCCCAGAGGTTTAACCAGTTAACTTTTTTTTTAGTGTTGTATGACTTATGCTCATTTTTGTAGGAATAAATGGGAAAACATGCAGTAAATATAATGCTGTTTTTCAAAAGTACCAACTTCGGAAATGAAAAAGGAAAAAAAAGCTTGGGGCGCCAGCGTTATTCGGGCTCCTGCAAAATAGCTTGGGCTGTATCGATCAAACGGGTACACCAGTACAAGTGAGGCGAGTTGGGCTTGAACAGGAGTGGCTGTAAAGAGCTTAACACAGAACTTAAGGCTTGTGTGGGATCGGGCGAAGCCTCCCCAGGCACCGTCTGGCCACTCGGCACAGTAGCACCAGCTGCAGGAGTTGGCCAGAGCACAGAGGTCAAAGGTCACACAGCTGAGGCCCTCGCAGATGGGACTCTCACTCCCGGCTGATATATTCTCTCTTTT
This sequence comes from Synaphobranchus kaupii, assembly GCA_029718625.1. NCBI lineage: Eukaryota > Metazoa > Chordata > Actinopteri > Anguilliformes > Synaphobranchidae > Synaphobranchus > Synaphobranchus kaupii. Next base: position 87,668,577 of record CM056377.1, on the reverse strand, counting down.
CCTTGCCTTTTTTTTCTTTTTCCCCCCTTTTTATTATTTTTTTCCATCTTTTTGTGTCTGAGATTCCTGGAAGCCCAAATGAGCGAAAGTATCTTGTAGCGGCGCACTCACATTCTAGGAATCTTCTTCCAATTATGTGCAGATGAGCTATTTTTCCCTATGTTTTATTGCCCCGAGTTGTGTACGAGGAGGAGGAGGATGAGGAGGGGAGCAGCTGAGCTTTGTCCCACAGGTGTATTCCTTCAGCTTCTGGCTCTATTGCTGTCGCAGGTTTGACAGCAGATCCGCCTCATTTGCCGGGTTAACGCTATTCCTCTCCAGTATGGCTTATTGCAGGTCTGCTCCCGTCCGCGTTCTGCTCTCGGCCAGTCACACCTGTAGGCAACGGCGAGCGGTCCGGCCCAGCGCTCGGAGAGCAGTCCGCGTCTGACGGTGTTATTCACAAAAACGCGACCGTCCTGGCCGTGGGCCCGTGCGGCTAAATCCTGTCTTTGTTCTTTCTAGGCAGCGGCGGCCAATGGCATAAATCTGCGGCGGGACGGCTGTTGGCCTGAGGTACGGCGGTCCCAGCGAAATTGATTGCGGGCGGTCCGGGCGCGCACTGCTACTCTGACGCCCCTGTGTGATATTCCACAGGCAGGAACCATGCCGGCCCTGTCCACCGGAACTGGAAATGACACAGGTGAGTTTAGCCGAGTCTCAGCGGAGCCGCTGCCGCGGGCGTAGGAAAGGCCCGGAACGCTGGCTTGTTTGTCCCGGGAGCGCAGGGCCGGAGCAGTAACAGGCTTCTCTCTCCCGCTGGAGACGGCCTGGGTAGCAGGCCGCTCTGCTCCGTACCGTAGTGTGCACAACTCAGAACGCTCCCGCAGCGACTCACACCACTTAGGCACTCCACACCCAGCACGCCTACACACCCTGACACTCACCACAGTCGCTGCATTCCCACACTCCTACGCTCCTACGCTTTCACGGCGACTCACTACACCTACCCTGACTGGACATCACTCAAACAGAAATACTCATGTACCTTCAGTCACACTGAAATTCTTTGATTGAACATCACGCATACAGAAGTGATGTTATTAATGTGTAATAAAGCATTAACAGGTTCATTGCTTTATTATAAACCCAGTTAATGTTCACCTAAGCATTATAATAGCAGATATTATATTTAGATTGAGGCCAGGTTTTCTATAAATTTAATAACATATATTTATGTTGCAACTAATCATCAGCAATATATTTGAATGATTTATAATGCATTTTAAATACATTGCTGAAAATGTATTTTCAGTAACTGCACCATAATTGGTACCACATAGTCATACCACTAAGTGCAAATGGTACCAAATAGTTTTCTTGTGGAGGTAGAGAAAATTGAGTGTCAGATTAAAATGAGAAATGTCAAGTGAATAAAAAGGTGTAAGTTTTTCCTGCTGACCCAGTCGCTTTTCAGTAAAAAGTAACACATTATTACAGTAATGGCTGTATAACATGAACAAAATGAAGACTATTTGCCAATAGTTCATTTTGAGAGATGTCTAAGCACTGTTGAAAAAAATGTGGATATATTGGATATATTTTAGCTGTTTGACATGAACAAAATGAATACAAATTTTCCAGGGTTTATCTGTAAGCGTTATGCAGAAAATGTTAACATAAGGGTGATGGTGTGCAACGTCCAAACAGTGTGTGTATGTTTCTTATCTATGCCATTCATAACCTGTCATAGAACATTATGAAAGGTTAAATCTCATCTTGTGTAAGTTGTTTTTATAGTAGTGTGTAAAAGTGCAGGAGTGATAGATTAAACAGACACCACATGCCCGGTTGTTGGGAGGGCAGTGGGGAAGGGGGGTGACTCTTTGTGAGGCTGGGTTGCTTCGCACATTGCGCGAGCGTGTTTGAGGCAGCGCCTCCGTCGTGCCGCCATCTCGCCGTGGGCGTGAGGTCGGAGCGAGGAACGCGCAAGATTTTTCCGCTCGCAGACGGACGGGGGGCGGGGGGACGAGGCCGGATTTAATTAGGCGAGTCCCTCGTTTCGCCGCGAACCACTTCAGACGTATCGAACTCCGCCCAAGCCTCAGACCCCGACGCAGAGGAAGAAAAGGGGGAATTAAAAAAGGAGAAGAAGAGAGGGAGGAAAATGTGATGGATAAAGAATGTGTTCATCTCCGGGTTCGGGTTCGGGCTCTGACTGTGATTAAGCGGCCCGTTGTGGAAATTTGTGTGGACAAAGTGAAAAGCCAGACCGTCAATTACTATTATAGTCATTTGAAGCAATTGCTGGCGTGAAGTTCATTCCAAATGAAACATGCACAGCAGTCATATCCCTCCCCGTTGATAGCCTGGTCACAATCACGCGGGGAGAAACCTGGTTGCCCTGCACGTTAGCGCCTGCCCAGATCAGAGCCTATTTGCTGGTTCTGTTGTTTATGGTGGGGATGATGCAAGGCGAGTTGGTGGCATGACAGATTTGAGATGCGCTCTCAGCACATATCCTCCTATGAGGAGATGTGCTCAAAGCTTGTGATACCACAGCACGGGCTGATAGCTGGCTTTGTGAAGGAGATGTGGATAAGGCTGAGATATTTGAAACGGAGCTAGCTCTTTGAAGGGAAGGTGGATGAAGTTCGGCTTTGTCTGAAGTTGTGATCAGAATGTGAAAGCCGATGAGTTCTGGGGGTTAAGAGGATGTGTGTGCATGCGTTTGTGCGCGTCTCTGCATTAGTGCAGAGTTAGTGTACCTGCATGTGTCTGCATGTTTCAGTGTGCGTATGTATAGGTGTTGGTGCGGGAATCTGTGAGTGTGTCTGTACCCGTTATTGTTAACATGAACACATGCATGTGCTTATACGTCTGTTTTCCGCGTGTAGCCTATATGTTGGCTTGCATCTCTCTATGAGAGTGGATACATCCGCTTCATGCATTTTCTGCCCGCCTCTGCATGTGTGCATACAGTAGGTTTGTGTATGTTTAGTAGGAAGGAGGACAGAAAAGGTTAGGGGGAACTGATTTTGCGTTTAAAAAATGTCCTCAGCCTACGAATGGTTAAGTCGGCTTTTCATCGCAAAGCCGGATTGTTGGCGCGAGGGTTTTTTGGCGGGAGGGATTTGCCGGGACACGTTTCATTTGGAGTTTGAGACTGGCAGGTGACTGACACTTTTATGCTTCTCCGTCAGCTTGTCTGAAAACAGGCCTGTTTGTGTGGGCACATTTAGAGCGTACCACATGCCAGCGGGCAGGCCAGGCGCACGTCAACCAAACACGCCAATTAAACCAAACAAATATTTCGCTGGACTGCTGCCTTATTAATGCTAATATTTTCCCTTCAAAATACGAAACGTAGCGCTTTATCGATGACATGTCGGCATCTCATTAAAATGCTCATTACGTCTTTATTTTGAGAGTAAATAGAGGGCTGCTGTACGGTACTGCCGGTACCCTGCTGGGACACACCACATTGACTCTCAGCAGGAATGCCTTTATATCCCTGGCTCTCGGCTCACTGCTAAAAACATCTTTGTGCAAACGAAGATCAAATAAATGAAACCCAATAGTTTTTAAAAAAAATGAACTTTTATAAACAATGAAAAACTGGGAAGTTGGCCTCAGAATGTCAGTTGGGGGACTGTGGGTAAGACCTTCATGGTGGTTGATTTTACCCCCTTTTTTGTAAGGGGAGTCTTAATAAAGAGTTTGGACACAGATTAAGGAGTCATTATTTGGTTAATAGGACTGGGCCACAGCTTGCTTCTAAATCCTTATAAACTGTGAGGAGCGGGGAGAGAGAATTCGGCCATCCCCCTTGAGAACGGGACCACTCGCAAGGGTGTATTTTCGCTTCCACCGCCCGACGGTTTGTTGGCCTGGGGCCTGTCGCCTAGGACCTGATACATTACACAGCCATTAATTCACACTTTCACATCTTTCCAGTCAGTTTGGTATTGACTGTGAAACAGGTCCAGACTTAATCAGACGGCAGTCGTAGGAATGTAAAAAAAAAAACGCAGTCAACCCTGACGTGGCTCCGGCAGCTTTCTTTCGCGTTGACCAGCGCCGGCCTCAGGGAGCGGTTTTTAGTTTCTCCTCAGGAATAGCAGACACTTGCCACGCAAAAAAAAAAAAAAACTCCCGATGACGTTCACAGACGGGGCTCTCCCTGGGGTCAGACTGAAAGCTGTCCGTCTTGGATGGCTTTAGACCCCACCCTTATTTTCCCAGAAAAAGTTTTCCAGTCCTTCCGATTTATTTCAATCGTTAGGGATACTTTAGCAAATGGTGTTTTGAAAAATGGGGGAGTTGGATGGGTGTTGGGGGGGCAATGGGTGTGCGACGGTTAGCGCGGTGGACTCGCTGCTCCCGCTCCCGAGTTCACCATCTGTTTTCCACCATCGTTGCCCTGTGTTTGCGAAACACTGGCTTTCCTCCTTATGTTGCGGTTTCTTCCTGGGCTCCCAAAGACGAGCGAGGGCCAGGGAGGGTTGCCTGTCCTCGGGTCGCGCGCTGGCGTGTCCCACGGATTGGATTGAATGGCGGTCAGCGTCTGGCTCCGCTTCAGGTCCCCGGGCGGTAGAGTTCTCAACGGGCCTGAAAATTCAAACCCGATCCGAACCGACCTGAGTGAGCTGAAGTCCGAGCCCGGCTCACCCGAGATCATCACATACAATACTGAGCCCGAGACCGACCAAACCCGAAAATCAAGCCAGAAAAGGCTGCGCAATTTACGTAGGCGGCGGCTCAAATCACATAGCACAACGAGAGAGAGAGAGAAGGAGCGAGCCAGCAGGAACGCCACAAACTAGCTGTGTTTTTAGCCTACTGTTTTTGAGTTTTTAACAGATTTAGTAATTGAGAGCAGCAGAGTAAACCAATTTTGCCGAAAGCAAGCAATTAGATTTCCACTAATGTTTAATGTTTGCCATGCTGTAATAGAATTTGGTAGTGTTTTTTCGTTAGAACGGGATTCAACTTTTTTATTTTTGTGCATGTTCTTGCTTCATTATTATTGCCCTATTATCATTTATCACACAGCAGACGATACTTCAACTTCAACTCGAACGCCTACATTCGCCGTAGGCTATAGTTACAGCAAACGGGAGATGTTGGATGAATAAAATAAATAGCTACATTTTAACAAGTAGAGGAAGTCTTGACAATTGATTGACTCCAAAATTAGCAGTCAACACCACATGTAAAAATGCAGATTAGCCTACTGTAAATACACACACAGAGACATTCTTTTATTTTTTATTTTTTATTTTTTATTTTTATTTTTTTTTTGCGCAGCCCTAGCCCTACCCGACCTGACCAATTAGCATAAATTGTCGACTCGAACACGGCCCTACCCAACGGCCTTTCTTCGGCCCTGTCGGGCTCGGGCTGAAACTGAGAACTCTACTGGGCGGTAAGGACAGGCTCACGGCTGAGGGGAAGGAGGTGGGGTTAAGGTTACAGATGGATGAAAGATTTTCACTGTCTCTGATTTTTAATGAGTGGTGACCCCGCCCTCCCTGGCGCAGGTTTAATTGACACCGCGCCTGATATCGATAGCATCCTACATTTCCCAGAAACCTGTGGGCCACCCCTTCGCCTCTTGCCCGAATCCCCAATACACGCGCAGCGGTGCGGCTTTACTCGACGTTTTCTCATCTGCGCCATTTCATAAGTTACGCACCGTATTGACGAATGCAGAACCAGTAGCTCTTTTTTGGCTTTGTGCTTTTGGTCGTTAATTCCCTGTGTGGCTGAGAACAGGTGGATTGAACATCCTCCGCTCTCTCAGCAGTTTGGCAGATGGCTGAAGCACCTACACCTCACTGAGCCAATTCTGCGGCCTGCCGGCAGCGCCAACTCCTCGAGTTCGGGGTGCCCCCTGTAGGAATCGCAGCTCAGAATGTGGCATGGCGGGGGATTGAACCCCCCAACCGACGCGGTGGTATTTGCATACGGCTCGAGCGTAGGCCGCCCCACGCACTGTGCCCAAGTAGAAACTCTCCACGGAAAGGCGGAAGACGTTGCTGCCGGCCCACTCCGCCCCCACCCTCCCACCGCCCGTTTATTAACCCAATTAAAGTTTACGGTGTTGTCCCGGGGCTCACCCGCATGCACCGTGCGTGTTTATCGCCCCCTGCGCAACGTTAAAAAGATAGTGAGCCCCCGCGTTTGTTATTCGAGGGCGCGAGAGGGCGCAGTTCGGGGGGAAACCTCGGGGCCCAAACGTCTTTACCAGATACGCCCTCTGATGGAAGGGCCTGTGTGTTCCGCAGTCCCCCTGGCCCGCGTCCTCTCCCGTCCCACTCGTTTCAAACAAGCTAATGCTTTTCTAATCGGATCTGATAACCAAACGCAGGGGTCCTTGTTTTTTTTTATCATTTAAGAAAGCCCCGGCCTTATTGCTTCCACAGACCCCCGGCCTAATAACGGGAGCTATGAGGGATATGACAAGAATGGCCGTATTAAATTTCTGTAGACCGACAGTAAGTTTTTCCATTCTGATGTCAGGAATGCCGAGCATCTGGAATCTGTGGCGCGAGCGCCGCGTTCGCTACGGGAGCACTTTATCGATTCCCTGCCATTTGTCCTCTTCCCAGGAACGAGCCTTCCCCCGCCATAGGAATACAGTACTGTAACACAAGAATTTGTTGCCACTGGAAAGTGTCCCTGTTTCCAATTACATCAGAATGAAAATTTCCACTTCGTTTTTAGCAAACCGTGGAGAGGGAGAGAAAAAAAAAAAGAAAGAGGTGGAAATTTATTCATTATATATGCGCACACTGTTAAAGGGATGGCCGTGAGATCCTCTTCTGTCCCCTTCCAAAGTACACATAGCACTAAATAGGTCATCACAGCTTATGGGCCATGGACACTTTGCAGCACAAAGTGGCCGTAACTACGTTAACAAGACACACGTTTTATGATTTGAAAGGTTGGGCAGCGGACAGTTGCGCGCACGATCGAAAATGAGGAAATTTCGCGTTCGAAAATAAGGACTCCTTTCATATTTTTTTTCCTTCTGTTATATTCTGGAATATTCCGTTTACTTTTCAAAAGAATGTGTGGCTTCGTCAACATGAATGCACCGTGCGGTCATTGGACGGTGTTGTTTTCCAAAATCTTGCCCAAAATTGCAGAAAGGAGGCGTTGTGCGTTGTGCCGGAGCATGCGGGAGGGACTGGGCTTCTATAAACGGACGTGGCAGGACGTTGGGCCCGGCTCCTTGCTGTGGCCTGTGTTTTGTCTATAATGGTGGAGCCTGTCCCAGGCTAGGGGGATAGTTGTTTATCCAGATCTTGAGAAGAGCAACCCGAAACCCACCCCTGAACCCTTCGCTCCAGGGGCCCGGGGGGCTGGCCTGGCGCAAGTTTCGGCGATCCACCGTGGGGGTCTTCAACACCCTCGTCCCGCTTCTCTGAAGCGCGCCAAGAGGGGGAAGTGTCAGCTTTTTCGAAGACCCACTCTTTCAGCTTTGTTGGCCAACAGGCAAAAGAACTCGAAACGAGACATTAGCAAAGCATAAAACTAAAAGAATCTGCTTGGCCCGAAAACTCGGGGATCGGCGAACGCAGCCGAGTACGCAGTGTGCATGCATTCAATTAGGGTCATTAGCCAAAGCTTTGCCTTTCAGTTTGTGGTGAAAGCTTCTTTTGAAGTCTACAGGTGTGTGACTAACTGTTGGGTAGACTTGAGGCCAGTGATGTAGTGGCTGATCATGGCACAATGAGAAATAAGTAAATCCATTCTGAAAAGCTTGGCCCATGCCAAGGGCTTTGATAAGTGCATTGGGCCTGGAACCTCTTTGTGAGTTGCGTTTGATTTCAAGGCCCTTGCTTTGTAGTTTTTTTCTTTTTTGGTGAAGTGCAGTAAAGGTTTTGTATTATTAGAGAAATATGGCTTGTACCAGGAATGGCCTTCGTAGGGTCATTTTTCCGTAAGGGGATCTAACAATTCACTGTTCACTCCCATAAAGCTTGAAATTTGGAATAGACATGCTTAGCATTGCGCTGCAATTGCAGAAAGAAGCCAACGGTGTGAGAAACGGTGTTCAGAGAAGGGGGAAAGGCCAAATCCAAGCTGAAAAAAATACTGTTTTATTGATCAATTTACCTCACGTTTTTAGTAATGTTCAGCCATATATGGATAGCAAATTATGAATAGCTGCCGCCTATAGTTATGGTTAATCGTGTCAGCTGTGAATGTTTATGGTCTTAATTTAACCTATTCAGTCATGCAGCATCAGTATGACTGATACCTCAATTCAACAAGCTAGGGCTTCCCATTGTTGGACTCCATCGAATTGTTTATTTTTTCGTCACTAAGAATCATTGCTTTGATACAAGTCAAACCTGACACAAAAGACCAAGCAATGAAAAAAGCCTTCACTTTCACTGACTCATTTATCTCTGTGCTGGGTCTGCTATTCTCTCCCAATTGGTCGCAAATTATGAGGTAAATCAAACTCCGAATGGATTGTCCTACAGAATGTGAAACGTTAGACAGCTGTTCCATTTTTTATTTTATTTCTTGCTTCTTTTTCTTTTCCTGAACTTTATTTTCAAACTCTTGACTGCCTGAAACACGTTTACTGAAGGAAAAATTTTTTTTTTAAAGAAAAGGTTTGAAACATTGACCCTGAAGGCATCCAAATGTTTTTGGAAAAGCCTCGAGGTGTTCATTTTCTCTCTTAACGCATTCTAGATGCGTAACTATATGGTGAAGTAGAATCATTCATCCTGCACCTGCACAGGGAAAGTTAAGGCTGCTTAAGCATTAATCCTCATCTTCGTTTTCTCTAGACACCGCATGCAATTGGTATGAAAGTTTTATAGTTATAAATGTATAATGTTACCAAGAGCATGCTGTTCAGGACACATTGTTCTGTTTGCGAAATTCACAAAAATTAGTCATATTGTACATGACGCAGGGCTTGTCAATGAAATATGTCCGGTGTTATTAGCAGCCCTGTTTTTTGTTCAAATAGAGATGGAAAAGCTTTGGAAATGGAAATGTTTCTCCTCCAGCTAAAAATTATTTGGGATATAGGAGCTTTTGTGCGCTTCTGTTGTAGTGTTTAGTTTCGAAGATGCTAATTTTTCAAGTACTAAATAGTCCTTTTTTATATTCAATCATTACATTTTGGATATCTGGAGAACAGTGAGGAAATGAAAAATACCATCCCTATATTTGAGCCAAATGGAAAATGTTGTACTGTTGTACACTGTAAGCTCCTGATCAACTGCATTTCTAAATTAAACTTTTGCTGGGGAGCTTTCTAATGCTAGCTGTCTTGTCCTGTGAGTATACTGAACATGCACTCCTGTGGGTATTCTGAACATTCTTGTGCACATCAACACTTTTTGGCCTGTTCTTTTGGAATTATACGATATGACAAAAGCTGAAAAACTATGTTGTTGACGGACAGAGTAGCTAAACGGCTGCTTCTTCAGAACGGTGGGCCATCCCCTCGGTCACACTGGAGCCAATTGTGAACCTCATCAGCTGCATGTGTGATCAACGCTATCGCTTCAGTGCGTAAATTAGGCTAATAAATGTCCAACACAGGCAGGAGGAGAGGAACGGTGCTGAAAAGGGTCACTGTCCATTTCAGCTGAAACTTAAGTGGCCCTAACCAGTCCAAGATCGCCATCAGAATGTGCTTTGAGGGGTCAGACTGTGGTCATAAACGAATACCGACAAGTCACAGGGAGGCTGAGATCGAGCGTCCAATCACTGGCGAAGGGAAATGTAAGGGTGTGTCTGGTGTGAGGCTAAAAAACTGAGATGCGGAAGGGAGACCAGCACTTCGTTTGGACACCCAACAAACAATATAAAAATACATTTGTTTCGTCCCCATAAGTAATGTGAATGGAAGTAAGTATGAAAAGTTACTTGTGCCACTAGAGATAGCAGGTTTTCAGAATTACATGACCTAACCCCCCCCCCCCCCAGTTCAGTATTGTCCTTCACTGTGCTGGACTGTACCTCACTTTGCCAAAATCATTGGCCACATGTCGCGGCTGCCAAGTTGGAAATGCGGTCCAGCCCTATGAAGACGTGATTTCAGGCGGAGGAGCCAAGCTGAGAGGAAGCAAGTGGCCCGCCCTGTGGTCGGGGGCAAGCCCGGCCCTGTCGCTTCCTCTTGTGTTGGCTCGTTTGTTTGATATCGCAGCTTTATACGGCCGTGCTTTCCACTGTTTCCACTTCCCCAGCTTGGCAACGTCCGTGCAGAGCTCTGACCCGAATAGCTCCTACTGCACTGTCCGCATTTTGGACCTTCTGTCTCTCTCTCTCTCTTTCCATTTCATTCTTTCTCTCTCTCCCTCCCTTCCTTTCTCTTCATTCTTTTCCTCTTTCTCTCTCTCTCTCTCTCTCTCTCTCTCTCTCTCTCTCTCTCTCTCTCTCTCTCTCTCTCTCTCTCCCGTTTAAAAGTCATTGAAGTGGCTTGTTAGAGAAGCTGTGCCGGGGGATCTGAGAAGGCCATCAGCGGTGTGGGAAGAGCTCATTACGCTGATTTATTTCCCCGACCGGCGCAGTCCACAGGAGGTGATGTAAGCGCGATTACACGCTCCGTGTGGATAACGCGAGGCCGGTTCCTGTGCCGTTCTCTCTCCTCCTCGCGGCGGCACCTTTGAACGCCGCTCGTCCACCGCGGACAGCTCGCAGCGAGGAGCGGATGACAGCGGCGCACTGCTGAGGCGCTTAAATGGGGGGAAAAACACCTCAATCTTTCTTTGATTCAATATATGCACCCCGACAGTTAGGCCCTGTTAAACCTCACTGTGAGCCTGGTTTGTTATGTAGCCTTAACTTTAGCGCAGCGCCGTCCTGTCCTCTGATATTTAAACCTCGGGTCCACAATTGATCTCTTCCCCATACAGAGGTATTAAAGTAAAATGTAAAAACAAGTTATTTAAAAATTTTCCGAACGTATGGAGCAAGCATGGCGCCGGGCCAGGCGGGTGACGTGCCGGGCTGGGGGAGGGTTTTGGGGAAGCGGTCCGGGGGCGGGGGGGAGGGGGGCGGGGGTCGCGGGTGGACGACCTGGGTCTTCCTATAGGCTCTTGCCATGGTGTGCAGCCGTGATAGTTTTTCCACGTCTCTCTCCCTTAACATCGTCCTGTGTCCTTTAAATCTTTTATAATATGACATGTTATTCAAATTTCCAGCTTGTAAATTAATGAGAGGACCAGATGCCCTGAGACGGTGCCTGGGTCTGAATCGCGTAGCCCGCGTAGCCGGGTCCCGGGGTGGAGCAGTCTGCCCGGCTTATCTCAAATAGCAGACACTCCCCCCCCCTCCCCCCTCCCCCCCCGCCTTCTGAGAGCTGCTCCCGATGCCCCTCTTTCCCCCATGCACACCGTCCCCTCGTTGGCTGTCTCTAAGCCAGAGCGCGGGACGCATACGACTTGAGGGCAACGCTGTACAGCGCGGCGTATTCTGGAGCCGCACAGGCCGCGTCTCGCTGCCAACGCCTTCGAGATACTTTCAAGAAGCGATGAGCGGTTCCCAGCGTTGCCAGAAGGCTCCAGAGTAGAGTAGGTGAACCGTCAGGGCATTTGACTTCTGTCAAATTAAACATTCCCTGTTAGCGAATTAAGGGCCAAGCACCGGGCACGCACAGGCCTGAGATTTCATCACCGTGCTGTCGGTAATGCGTTAGCGAACCTCGGGGGGCCACGTACGGACGACAGGAAGAGCCCCTCACCGGTTTGGGCAAAGTGTAGTTCATTGTGGGCAAAGGGCTCCCCTGTGGTGTGGGGTTCTTTGATGGAAACCGGACTGGTAGGGGGGGGGGGGGGGGTTCCTGTGGACCCCGTGCTGGGCCGGGCCCCTGGCTCCACACGAAGCGGATCTGCCTTTAATCTCCCCCTCCCCCGTTTAAATACACCTCCAGGGTCGGCCCGGCTTATCTGATGCAGCACCGCCGCTCGCTTTAACTGACTTTGTCCCGCTTTCACTCATTCCTCGCTTCCTAGTAGGGTTCCCCCTAATCTTGAAACCATCGGCCCGTAGTCTGTTTCTCCTTAAATTGGATTAAGAAATCCATTCTTTTAAGGTCGGGAGTAAGCCTCTATGGAATTCATTATTACCAGTGTTTGTTTAAAGATCTTCATATGGCCCAGAGACACTGATGATGCCAGAATCCATCATTGCTTCAATCTGTGCCCCAGGCAGAGTGGGGGTTTTTTTCTTGTTCTTTAGTAGCACACCGCAGGCATTTAGCGTAGACGGCCAAATGTGCAAAAGTCAGTCTTTTTTAATTTTTTTATTTATTTTTTTAACAACCAAATTCGATGTGCTTTGATCGCTTCGCAGCCTTTTGTTGACAGCAGGACAATGTATCTGTCACAAGTCCTTGACAGGCCTGCTGTTAGCGTAGCTTGCTGATGTCACGCCGAGTGTCCTATCTGTGAAGTTGAAACTTGGGGGGGGGGGGGTTTATGTGGAAAAAGCCCATTAGAAAAAGCTTGAATCGTTTCGGAGGATGGCAGGAAAGGCGTAAATGCGCGAGGGCCGCTCTCGTTTTCTTCTTTTTTTTTAAACATTTTTACGCGACGGAGGAGTTCCTGAAACAACAGGAAAGGCTGAAACAATATGAGGAAGTGGAGGCTGTGAAAGGATGTGCCTTATTACCTGCGCGCTGCGGGAGCGGTGGGCCCGGCTCTTGGTCCTGCGGACTCAGGGACTCCTGAGGGAGGGGATGGCGGTGACTCGGGGCACGGTGCTCGGTCCACTCGGGGTCTCACGCCCCTCATACTCTTACTTAATCTGAGCTTGGGGGGACCGAGAGTCCGCTCGGAGAAGAGCACAGTGTGAGAGTGAGACTGAGAGAGGTGGATGGAAGGCTCTGGTGAAGTCTGTCTGTCTGTCTGTCTGTCTGTGAGTGTGCCCATGTGTTTGTGTGTGCGTGTGTTTGTGTCTGTGTACGTGCATGCAGGTTTGTGTCTTGTGTATGCATGTGTGTCCGCGTGTGTACGTGTTTGTGTTTGTGAGCGTCTCTGTCTGTCTGTCTGTCTGTGTGTGTGTGTGTGTGTGTGTGTGTGTGTGTGTGTGTGTGTGTGTGTGTGCGCGCGAATGCGCGCGCGGGTGTGTGAGAGTAGGACCTTAATGGGCTCACAGTGTCGTTTCCTCTTCCTCCTCTTCCTCCCCAGGTCTGTACGAGCTGCTGGCCACTCTCCCCTCCCAGCTCCAGCCTCATCTGGACAGCCAGGAGGACTGTGCCTTTCTGCGGGCCATGTTCGGGGAGAGGAGCCTCCACTCACTGGTCAAGGTAAACCCCCTTCTCCTCAGCGGGGGCTCCCCGCTCCTCCTCCTGCCTTCTTGGCTCCCTCTCTTACTCTTCTCCCCCGTTTCTCCTCTCCCGCCTCCTCCCTCCGTCTCCCTCCCTGTCTCTTCTCTCCGTCTGTAGTCTTCTGTCCCTCTTGTCAGTTTCTGTTAGGTTCTCTCCCTCTCTCCGTGTCTCTGTTTATCCTCTCCTCCGCCGCGCACAAGGGCTCTTTATGCCGGCACCGGGGCGGGGATGGCGGCTCCTCGGCCGAAGCCGTCGAAACGGACGGTTCCAAAAATACAGAGATGAGCACACTCGATAGCTTTCATTTTCTGGCGTCTGGCGCTAATGAGCGAAACATATGCTGTCTGCCCTCGTCTGGAGGAGCGGCGTGGGGAGAGTGGGCGAGAGGCTTCTGGAAACGGCTCTTCCCAGCATTCCCGGGGCGAGGGCGGCGTGCCGGTAGCCGGGACGCTGCTTTCGTTGTTGTTGTTGTTGCAGTTCTCTATATCGCCGTTGCTAACGTCGACTTTTCACAGCCGCCAGATACCGTGAGGGTAAACAATAAGCTGTTTGGAAACGCTTTCTGTGTGTTGGTACGAACCACTCATGGATGCGGTTCAAGTCATTATGTCGGGGGGGGCAGAAAAGAAACGGAAAAAAAATCTTCTGACAACATTTCCCCCTGTGCAAAATAAACCTTTTCTCTATTAACTACCTATGCAGGGTCTGGTTTCTAATGTGCCAGTGCATGCATGTTAAATGCTTCAGAATTATGGAATACTTCAAATGCTTGAAATAAGACCTGAGGCTGGGACATAGGAGGCCAAATCCTTTTTATTTTGTGCGTCTTTCTGTATTCGGCGCGCTTCGCGCGGCTTTCAAAACGCCATTGCGGTTTTTTTTTTTGACATGAAGGCAGAAACATTTCCGTTCAAATTCAAAATAACTTTGCAACTGCTTCCATGTACTGTATCCAATGTCATGCGATCAAATTAAAAATAAATGACACAGTGTACTACACCGGAGCAATTGGGGTTATTTAGACACAGCTTTGCAATACACTATTGAAATATTTTTACAGTGCAAGTGTGGACACTGGGTCTTTCTCACTATGTCCTGAATGGAATACGTGGTATATTTTTAGTATTCTGTATGTGTTCTGCAGTGTACATACCATACATGTTTCACTTGTTTTGCGTAATGAGTGATGTTTTCCCACGGGTTTTTGTCCTCCTCTGATCTGCAGGAGTCACAAAACGGGGCTTGTGTGTTTGTGTGTGTATTTGTAACCATTTCTTATGCAAAACACATGTACACACGTGTGCAGACAATACCTCTCTTTCTCCCTCCGCCACGTGGAATGTACGCCTTTGTCTTATCTGCGGGAGGCATGACCGACGGTTAATGGCCCATCCTGCACCGTGGGGGGGGGGGGGGGGGGTGTACCACTGGACCCCGAAACCAAGGTGTTCTGGGGGGTGGGGCGGGGTCGGATCTGAGGACAAACGACGAAAGATTTGCCCGGGAAATGCCAGAGCTGAGCTTTCGGGAACCGTGGGGCTGCCAGCTGTGGGCTGCTGAGAGAGAGGCCGGCGTTACGCGCCAAAACGGCCCGGAGGAATCCACGCTCTCGTACTCGTCTTCTCCTAAAACGCTACCACTAACTTGGCAAGGGGGGCATCCCATTAAACACTAAAGGTTAAAGCCCTCATAGATTGTTCACAGACAGTCTGTTCTGTTGAGATGTTCTATATTTGGGGGGAGGGTGTTAAATGGTTTTCGCTCCATAATGAAGGAACATCCGCTGCGATATTCCAGCTTCTGTATTGGTACCGGTCTGGATCGCGTCTGCCACAATCTGTAAATATATCAAAGGGATTAGTGCTTAACGCGTCCTGACGCGGCCTAGCTACCGTGGTGTAAAATACACCCCATTAAAGAAGAGTAATGGGTAAACTGGGCTCACCTAGAGGGGAGCGCATTCCTCTTCCGCAAAGACAAGATCATTTATTACCACTTCCTTTTCTTCAAAAAAAAAAAAAAAAAAGCGACAGAGCTGAATTAACGTCTGGAAAGTCGGGGGGTTTGGTGACCATTAATGCGCTAGAGGAAAGGCAGGTAGACTGTGCCCGACTGGCCTCAGCGCTCGCGGCTAACGTTAGCCCCGCGTTGTCAGCGAGGGGCCTGGTACTACCGTGGCTCCCTCGCGCGCGGGGGGGTTTTGGGCGCTGTGAAGCGGGAGTCGCTGGGACGAGGCTAACATTCAGGAAAATATTCGCGTGACCTGACAGGTTGAATGGGGAACCCGCACATATGGAAGCCATCAGCCCTTACCTTCGGAAACTGTGGAAGCATCTTCTGGAGGGGGTTGTTTGTGTGGACCTGACTCCTCTCGATTCTGTCTCTCTTTACCACCCCAAAAGCCCCCCCAACCACCCGTGCATTCTCTGAATATCAGGTTGTGTGTCATCAAGTATTCCAGTGTGAAATGGATGTAATGGACTATAGCTGTTAAATGCACACTTCCCTTTACTGAGTAGTGACAGACCATTCAAAGGGACTGCGAGTTTCAGTATGAAAGCAGACAGCCCATTGAATTGATATGGATGCTTTCTCCCCCCTCCCTCTTCCTTCCCAATTAAATTACGAGCGCTTTAAACCGGGCTTTTCGTAGAAGTTTCCCATTTTCGAGGAGCGTCTGCCAACTTTGTGCTCGCTCGCCGAAAAGCGGTAGGAAATATAATACAGCGGTTAATTTCCACCTGTTTCAGGTGCTCGCGACTGCGACCAAGTATCTGTCAGCACTGGTTTGGGCTGCTGGAGTGGGACCAGCCTGAGTTTTTCTGACATCAGAGCGAACTCAAGGGGCAAGAACACTCATATATATGCACACAGACACACACGCACACACACACGCACACAAACACATTAACTAAAAAAACAAGGGAAATGAATTAATGACAAGGTCAGCTGTCACTATGACAGACCCCCTGTGTAAACTTGTCATGGCACTCCCCATAGATAAAATGTCAGGTAAATTATATAACCCATGTGATTTTAAACGGCCCCCTCAGGATTGG
The DNA here is from genome assembly GCA_029718625.1 of Synaphobranchus kaupii. Classification (NCBI taxonomy): domain Eukaryota; kingdom Metazoa; phylum Chordata; class Actinopteri; order Anguilliformes; family Synaphobranchidae; genus Synaphobranchus; species Synaphobranchus kaupii. The sequence goes on along the minus strand of CM056377.1, from coordinate 87,652,227 downwards.
TCGCTTAGTAGTCTGGCAACAAAATATGCATTGAATATTAATTGAATTTCAGTGTCATTCCCAAAATTACTGGGAAAGGACTGGGAAAGCAACTGGGGAAAGAAAGTGGGGAAAAAAATAATGACTAATGTAATGACTAATGTAAGCACTATGTAGGTCATTGCTTAGTTATTGTTCACTTTTGTGGGGGGGGGGGGGGGGGGGGTGTATTCTGCAGGCACCACCATGCTTGTTCTGTCACACAAGGTCAGATGGGGTGCGCTGTAAGGGCCGGGTCAGGAGTTCAGAAGCTGGGCCAGGTGCTGTTTCTTACACCCCAAACAGCAGAACACCTGTTTCCGTGGGCAGGCTCAAGCCTTGTGGTTCCAGGTGTGCCCTGCGGTCCGACCTCCCGAAAACATTCCTCCTCACCTCCCTGCCTTGCCCCGTCTCTCCGTCTGTTCACGGGGCACGTCCAGAAGCCCCACCGCCTCCCGTCGGATACGACGGGGGAAACGATTTCGAGCCTCGGGCTGGAGCCTGATCCGTCCCCCGAGCCGCGTAAGCCCCCAGACCGGCGCACACCGTGACAAAGCGGTAATGCGTTTCTCCAGTGCCGGCCGCTCGCCGGGAAAGCCAACCCCACCTGAGGGAGGGGAGCCTCACCTCCTGCGGTTAGCGCTTCCCCCGCAGGGGTCAGCATAGACACGGCTGTTAATTATTTAGCTGGGACTGTGTTCCTTCCTGTGCCGGCCCTCCTGGACCCAGAGCAAACACCCCAGGGCTACTTTTGGAAAAGGACAACCTACGACCCCCCCCACCCCCCTCTCCGCACACCTCAGCCCTCGGCACGCGACGGCCGGAAATGCGCCTCGCCGCACCTTCCGTTCGGCCTGCAGCCTCGTGTGTCTCTGCACTGCTCTATAAACGTATGTGTTGTACCGGAACCTTCTCTGGCCTTCCACAGTCCCTCCTGTGACTTTTTGAGAATTTATTTATTTATTTTTTGTTGAAAATGAGGAATGGTATTTACGGTTTATTTACGGTTTGAGATTACCCGTCGCGTCCACGCGTTTTTATTTATTTTAGTTTTTTGGCGTGTTACATCTTTGTACAGCTGTCTTCAGAAATGTGAAAAAAAAAAAAAAAAAAACTCTTAAGGGGAAATGGCGTGAATATCGAGGGACCGTACCCGGCATACGCAAGCAAACGCTTCTCAGCGTCGTTTCCAAGCAGTGAGACAAGGGGATGACGGACGAGGTCTGTGTCTGTGTGGAGTGCTCTGTGACCCGAGACAGATTTGTAAGGGGGGGACGGCGTAGGTTAGAGACCAAAGAAAAAACACATCCTTAAACAGCACGGTGGTCCTCTGAGTCTAGAATGGGGGTCAGAAACGCACGGAATGACTGGGGTTTACAGCCTATTGTGGTTCTGAGCACTGAATGACCGTTAAATTTCACTTCTTTTCTGTTGCATTATGGGTGTGCGCTTCACCCGGTGATTTGTGTCGAAGCAGAAGACAAGACCAGTCACACGGGCCAAAGTATCATTGGGATGTGGTACGTAAGAATGGTAATGTAATTGTAAAAGTATAAAACTGTGATTACAAGCAGGATTTTTTTTGTGTGTTTTTTTTCTTGGGGGGTGGGGTGGGGGGGTGTAGGCTATTATTTAGTACATGAATAATAATTGCTCGCATAATGATTGCTCGACTGTACAGTCTGAGGAGTCGGGCTGGCCTAACACAAATGGAGAACTGCTTCGCCACCCCTGCACTCAGCAGTGATGTCGGAGCCATTCAGCGATTCCCATCAGTCAGTGACACTGCCTTACATGGGGTACAAAGGTAAACATGGATAAATGATGTTCCCACAAAAAAACTGAACTTACCCAACAGAAACGATTAAAGAGCAACCAAAGCCCGCCCTGCTCATTTCTCATTTCGTGAAGGCATTAATGCGAAACATTCCAGTTTTTTTTTCCTTTACCCCAGTTTGTCTTTGTCAGTTTAAACGTTTCTTCTGGTGTGGCACTCTCCAGTGGCTTTCAAATGGTGAATTAAGAGTGTGGAGGGACCATGAAGCTCATATTTCAGAGAATGAGAAGGTTAGTATGCAGCCCCTGATTGTCCAACATCATGTTAATAATGTAGATGACAGAATATGAAAAGAAAAGTAAACTTCATGAAAGATCTAATAAAAATAAAAAAATCTAATCCAACGAAGCTTAGTTAAAGTGCTAACTCATACATAGGTGTTGGAATCATTCAAATCGTACTGGTCAGCACAGTCGGGATGGCATGTGCAATTATATACTTTCTTAATGCTCAGTGCTGCAGTGTGCGTGCGTGCGTGCGTGCGTGCGTGCGTGCGTGCGTGCGTGCGTGCGTGTACCTCTCCACATCAGTCAAGTCAGCGTGTCTGTACGATGTTCCTATCTTTTAAAGATGCAGTGTACATGTTTGAAATAACTATAGGCTGGCCATCCTGCCTACATAAGTGTATGAAAGGCTTTGAGCGTGATTTGGATTGGATTGGATAGCTCGGTACCATAAGCTATTTGTGATGGATTTTTTTCTGTAAAATATTAGGTGGTTAGCCTTTTTTAATAAATTCTACACTTAATAAATTTCCTGCATGTTCCTTATGAGAAATAAAATGGAATATTACATTTTTCAATGCAAGGGAACATGATACTGAAGGTGTTTCCTTGCTGTGTTGTTTTAGCTCACTGCAGGGTAGAAGGAGGGAGATGGGGCTATAACGTGTGCCCCACCACTTTTTTGGCACTGCAGTCAGCTTTATGCATGTGTGTGGGCGCGCATGTGTGTGTGTGTATGTGTACTTTCATCATGCAAAATCAACACGCTCCTGCTCAGAAGTTAAACACAGGGCCCTGTCCGCTCCCGTCTTCGCGCTCCATAAGGAAATGGATCCTGCAGCTTAATGACATGTCTGTCACTGGAAACTGGAGGCCTGCTCTCTCCAGTCCGCCCTCGCTGCATCCTGCTCCTGATTCGCAGCCATTTATTAAGGGCACATTTACCGAACGTACCACAAACGACAAAAGCGATGGTTCCATGTTAATCCAGTAGAAACACGAGGCCCTGAGGAAGTGAGTATTTAGGGCCTCGTAATGGAAAGCAGTTTCTCATTGACTGCAGGGAAGACTAAGGCCGTCGGTCATGCGAGAGCGGGAAGGGCGCCGTTAGCGATGCAGGGAATCGGCGTACGCTGCCGAACCTCTCAGCGGTCACCGGTCACGCCTCGCTGGCATTGCTAGAAAGCCCCGCCTCTCCGGGCCGGCCGCGGAGTGGCGTGTCGCCAGGCGGATCGCTGCATTGGCAGCTCCCGCCGAGCTAACAAATGCAATCACCCCCGCTTATGTTACTAGAAAAGCCGGCAAGATAGCTTCCGCCATTTTCTGTGGTAACGTTATGCCCGGTTGCGTACTTTGGCACTGCAATTCGGAGTAGGAGCTGGTGGCGGTGGTTGGGTTTTTTTTTTTAAATACGGTATTATGCTCTGGTGTATGTGGGCCTTGAGAGACGAGCATCTTGGCAGAGTTTGAAGGAGAACAGAGGGCATGCAGACGGACTGGGAGAGCGCCCCTCGCTGTCAGGCATGTCCGTCTCGAGCTGCTGTGCCCCTCTCTCTCGCTCTCAGTTGTCATTCCCTCCTTCTCTCTATATTCTCTGTCCCTCCCTTCTCCTCTCTCTCCATCTTCCTCTCTCTTTCCTGCTTAATGAGGTGTTCTGGATTAACCATTCTAATCCAGGCTCTGGATACTGGATACGCTTTTTCGCGGAGCCCAGATGGAAAGTGTACCGGAGGGTCAGAGCGATCTCTTGTCGGGACGTTAACCAGGGCCCCCCGCGGCCCCCGCTCCGAAACCCAATCCCGCCTTCAGATCTCACCTCTGCCCCTCTTGCCAGACGGCCGGCGCTTTAGGAGCAGTTGTGGGGCGGGGGTTTGCTTGCGCTTCTCTTACAGAAGCCTTCAGCACGGCGGCCCTCACCACCCGCCGCCCCATTGTTGGGGAGCCCCGCGGGGAGGTGAAGCGACGGGCTCCCACCGTAAGCCGTTGACTAGGCCGGCCGAAAAGCTGCAGCGGAGGACTGCGGGGGCGGGGTCACACGATCTCTCCGCCTCGTCTCCCTCCAGTCGAATAACTGCCGCGACGCTGCTCGATTGAACGCACCCGCTCGCGGTGAGGGTCGGAAACAAACATCTCGTCTCAAATAATTTTTTAATAGCTCTCCTCACCTCTGTCATAAACTCAGATGGGACTGAGTAGTTGTGCATAATTACTTCCTAGCTTAGCGGACACCCTCATCCAAGGCGGCTTACATAACTTACATTTTTATGCATTATCCATTTGTGCAGCTGGATATTTAATGTAGCAGTTTGGGATTCTAACCTGTACGCCCAAGCCCAGTTTTAGCTTCCATATTGTGCTAAATTCCCTGCAGGTTATGACTTTTATCTACTGAAAAAACCTGAGGAGTGATGGATATGTACATTTTCCAATTCATTCTTTACTATTGTGTTTATTTTAGGCGTACGGGGTATTTGGATATTGTCAAATGGAAGATCATGTGCTTCTACTTTATAATAAGGACTAAGAGAGGAGGACTAAGCAGTCGTGATCGCTCATTCCTGAAATAAGTCAAAAGGAGGCGCTCGTTTCTAAAGGGCACTCTTCCGCCGTCTCGGGGAGCGACGTGACGTCCCTTTTTGAAAACGAGTAGCCGTTGCTTCATATTTATGGGGCCGCCTTCTGACAGTAATCCCTCTTTGATTTCATTTGCATTCTTCAGCCTTTGGTCTCCGCTTTCCCGACCGTTACACGCCGTCTCCCAGCCTTCCAGTGAAGGGTAGTTTTTTCCGCGACATGGCGGATGCTGCCAGCAGACCGCTCGCCGGGGGCCCGTGGAATGCGCGCTATGACATGTAAAGCACGGTAATAGCTTTTAAATGCGAGACATGGGCAGATGAACGCATTCTTCAGTAGATGGGGACAGTCTATTGGACCTCTTAAGTTGTAAATAAAAGCATTTAATCTCACGTTCGCTCAGAAAAATTCCACAGTAACTAACCGGCTTGGACGAAGCTTGGAACTACCAAAGCAGATGTCAGTTGGAGCTCAGATATGGTGACATTTTACTGTACAGAGCCTTTTTCCCCCCTTCCATCCCAGTGGTATTGTGTTTGGCTCAATGTAACGATGTCTGTCCTCGCGCCTCTCCAGGACGCAGTAACCGTGTTTCGCCACCAGAGGTCGAGCTTGCGTCAAAGGGGGTGAGATGCTACAGCTGTCTGGTCATCCTCATGAGTGAAGATGGGTGCAGGGAGCCGGTGAGGGGGGTACATGCCCTTAGACAGGCTGTGCGTCATGCTGTGGGGTGACGTAGCCTTAGACAGGCTGTGATTCCTGGTGGTTTCCATTAGCAGTAGTGGGAAGCTTAGGTTCACAAACCTACTTCCCTCTCTCTCGCGCTCTCTCTCTCTCTCTCTCTCTCTCTCTCTCTCTCTCCAGGTTCTCTCTCTGTGTCTCTGTCTTTCTCTCTCCAGGTTCTCTCTCCCTTTCTCTCTCTCTCTTTCAGCACTGCACGAGAGCAAGCACAAGCCCTCTATTGATGAAGTGAGTGACTTGACCGCGCTCTGCAGGTTAACAGACTGACACAGCTAATGTACAGTGTTTTATAACGCAGAGTTTGAACTTCCGGACTGCTCCTGCAAGCAACGTGTGTTTGACATTTGAAGACAGGTGTATGTAACGCAATTTCGCATGAACGAATCCATCTGTCGGTGCACGCACGTGAAATACTTTTTTTTCTTGTGACTCAATTTGTTCCCATGAAGATCAACACGGTCCCACGATTTGCACCCAGCTAAGTGATTAGGAAAATTTGTGCAGCTCTCTCGGGCCCTGGATTTTAAGCAATTTCAAGATTACAGACAGGAATTGCACGACTGACCTCTGCATAGAACTGGGAATGTCAGTATGAAATTGTGTAGTTTTGAAACCAACAAGCACGGCTCCATAGCGTTTTCAAAAATAAGATAAGTATGGTGGTCACGGCAAATAAAACTAATATAAAAACATATTCTAAGGAAAATGAAAGTATTCCCTCCATCTCACACACAAGCTGGAGGTGAATGTTGTCTTTCTGCTCAAATACGGTCCGCTGATATCTAGAATCTGTCCTAAAAGGTTAAAAATCTTCTGAGCCGTTAGTCATTTGTTTTTGCGTTTATTTATAATACACGTTAAGGTCCCCTCTGGAAAATGCGATGCTGACTGACAACCCAAAGTCAACACTCTTCTCTCTCCACGTTTTTTTTCCCCCTCTTTGTCTCCCAGTCCTTCTGGCACGTTCTTCTATCGTCCTGTGTATTTTATTTTCAGACCGCAGCGCTTAAATCTTCCGTGTGGCAGGTGACTCCAACCACTCATTGTGTCCCTGTATTTTATCTTTCAGTCCCCCCCCCCCCGTAATTCCCCCACAGTTCTTCTTAAGACATCGTCTTTCTGTCGTGTTTCTGCTTTCCATGTTTGGTATTTCACAGAACAGCATAGTATTGTACGTTATCTTTATACATGGTTTTGCCAGGAGAGTCCTTTTCATTCATTTCTTAGAACTCCATGTAATGTACCATTCAAATACATTTAGCCAGTTATCATATACAATTATACAATAACTGACTAAATGTGTGATATATAATATAACGTATATAAATTGCAATATGTATTCTGAAAAGTGCTTATCACATCTTTACAAATCGTCATAAAATGAAATGCTTTATAAATGACGACGTGACGTGAGGATGATGACATGAAAGTGTGTCCACAGCGTTCTGAAAGTTCAAGTCGCGTCATAGGGTCTTTATACAGGGGGCTGTGTCTGGTCATAACCCCTCATAAAAGCACGCGCATCTATCATTTCTGCTCTTTCCGTGGTGCAAGAAATCTCTGCAATAAGATGTATTTTGCTTGGAGCTTCCATACGTTCCATCTCAACAGTGTACACCTCGGTCTAATGCTCATTTTGGTTGTGAACTGAAAAGCACTCATTAGTTCCATTCAGTCTTGTCTCTGTATTTGTGTTACACCAGCTAATAGTCATTTTAATGCTTCTTTGTTAAAGGTCAGAAAACTTAAAAATAAAATTAGGACATTTGAATCGATGCATTAGATAATACTGCTTTTTAAAAATTCTTTGAAACAACATTCAAAACGGCCAGGAATAACTTGCCGCGGCTCAGGCTTTTTCCGATAAAATTAAAGAATAATAGGTGTTGGAAGGAAATTACGCGCCGCTGTCATGATGAATTAAGACATTCATGTGTATTTGTACTCTACTGTTAATCCTGTTGTAAGCACACGCAAGTGCAGTATAATTTCACTCGTTGGAAATTCATGACCGGGTTCTTATACCTGACAGGCTAACAGACTCCAGGGTAGGAGCCAGTATTCCTTAAGCCTCCTAAAATCCTAAAAATGGCAAAGTAGCATCCGCTAATCTCAACGGAACACTGAACATTTATGAGGAACCACGCAATGTCTTGAAACCAACATTTTGGAGTGCTAAGCCTCTTGGAATGCCAAGCCCTGGAAATAGCCATGTCTTGCACAAAAAGTTTTTTTAAACTCTATAGGCTGGCAACCATATTGCCTTTGTCATAGTGCTGTTTTCGAGTTTGCTAATCCCGAGCCGTGGGTGACGGCAGGGCTGTGCTGAGATCTTTTGAGAGGCCTGGTAAGGGACATTTTTCATGACTGTCCTCTAGAAGCTTCCATCTCTTTCTCTTGTGCCTTCTTCCTCTCAACTGACTTTCCCTTTCCAAGTCTGGACCTCTCTTTTGGCTCTTCATTCTCCATCTACAACTCATAAACTCCAAAAAATACACTTTCCTTGTACACTTAATGTGTAAACTTGTTTTTGGCTTGGCACTCCTTCTAGTGCAGAATCAGTGAAGAATATTGCAATGCCACAAATTTAAGGGAATTAGCAGGGTACATATGAGCTATCAAAGATAAACCCATGTCTCCTGGAGTCTACCATATTTAAGCCCTGTCTCCTGAGATGTTTTAACTGTTTAACAAGCTCTAAATGTCAGTTTCCTTCACTTTTCTTCTGCCTCTAATTCTCTGTTTCTGTTTGTTTTTGGCCCTTTCTGAACTTTTTATATTTGAGAAGTATAGACTCATCGTGAATCTTAATGTTTTGTTTATAAGACATTGCAGAAATGTGGGCTAAGTCTCGGGTTTGGGTCTGAATGTTCAGCTCTCTGTTTCACCTCCGTTTGGCCAGCTCTGGTGATAGTGTGCAGCTTGCTTTATGTAATTCTAGGGGTGAAAGTAGATCCGCGCGCTGTGATTTCCCATTCGGCGAGTCTGTCCAATTCCCTCCAGCCTTCTGCTGCTGCTGCTGCTGTGTGTGTATGTATGTATGTGTCTGTCTGTGTGTGTGTGTCTATGTGTCTGTGTGTTTTTCTCTCCATCTGACTCCGTGTGAGAACAATCCCTCCTCTTGTCTCTCTCGCCGTATGTAAGTCCAGTAATGCCCGACCGGAGTGGGCTGTCGTGGGGTGTGTGCGTGCTACGCGGGGTTACCCACAGAGCTGTTTTTGCGGGGCACTGGCGAAGCTGCGCTATGCTGTTTGTACAGCGCCCACCCCCCTCTCCACCTCGGTGGACCGGCTCCCAGTGTGCCCATGGGACTGATCCGCCAACTGTTTTCCGCTTTCAGATCCACGAGAGGCTGCAGAAGTATGAGGACCAGAGCCCCGCTCCCGTCCTGGACAGAGCTGGGACCCTGGCCCACGAGGTAAACCCCCCCCCCCCCCCCGTTTTCTTACAGCCCCCTATCCGTGTGAAGTTGGATGAACTTTCGGTGTGTTGGTCTCCCTCCCCCCTTCTCCACTCCAAGACTCACCGAACCTCACCGTAAAGTTTTAGCGACTAACACAAATCCAGGTCCACGTCCCCCGGCGCGCGGTCGACCCACCGCAATCCATCCGACAGAAACGTATCGGGTAAACGGCCAAGAATGCGTCGGTTAAAATAAAGATGGATGGCGGTGTCGGGCAGCTGACAGGACGAGACGAATGACAGATAAAACAAAAGAAATGGAGCATATGATATAAATAAAAGCGAGAGGAGCTGCCGTGACTTTGCCCAAGGTACGAGGCCCACCGTGATTTATTGACCCCCGCCTCCCCGTCCGAACGGCCACCGCGCACCGAGAAACAAACGATCCGGGCCGTCGGCTCTGACGGAACAGTTAATTTTCTGAAGTCAACATTTTGACCCCCCCCCCCCCCCCCCCCCCTTTTGCTCTTTTCTCTCATCGAATTATAAAATAAGCCCCCGTGAAGAGCCTTCTCTCTTTCTCCCGCCGACCGTTAAACGTAACGTGCGTCTGCGTTGCCTACGCACCTGTATAAACCGAGGGCTCGTCTGGACGAGGCAACGGGAAAAGCCGATGGCTTAATGACTTGTGGTTTTGTTTAAATCCCCGGGTCTGTTTATTGTAATCAAAGTACTTTAGAGCATTTCTCTTCATTTAATGTAAGCACAGCAATACATCATCTTAATTAGTCCTGAATCAAAAAGGAGAAGGAGAAGGCAGAGGGGGAGGGAAACTGAGAGGGGGAGAGGGGGAACATGGTGTGGAGGAAAGGAATCGTTGTATACACGTAAGCATTTTGGCTTTCACAGACAAGACTGGCTGGCAGTGTGCTTTCCAAATACTTAGTTGGGAAAGACTTTCGGTTCTTTATAGCTTGGATGAGAGGACAGGGTTGAGGCCTGGTCAGTCTCTCTCCACTGTGACCCCAATCCCACCGTGCATGCAGCTTCCATGGCGAGGTCGTGAGCGGAGCGTGCCACCCCCTCCACACATTCGGTTCTGAACTGTGATGTCACTGGGCCCGGAGCCCAACCGCGGGTGCCCATATCCACAATGAGGTAATCGGGCCCGGAATCTCGCCGCAAGTCCCCACCATGGCACCGCGGGGGGAAAAAGTCGTCCTGAAAAAGGAAACCCGTCCCTCAGGCCCCATTTACACACTTTTTTTGTGGGACGTGTATCCAATTTCCTGAGAAATCCGATACCTTTCACATTTGATGATTGCAGTGTAAACCCCAGAAACCGGAGGCTGATTGGATTTGTCAAAATCCAATTTGAGTCGCATCTGGAGATGGTCTGGGTCAGATTTGCCGGTGTCTGACACGAGTGTAAAAAACGCTCCAGCATGCTTCTTCTCCTGGCACTAACATTCAGCTGGCAAATAACATCCCGTGATAAGTCTGCAGGAGTCGGCCTGTTGTCGAGCTTGCCATCATGTTGGGATGGAACACTGAGCACGACAACTAGGACAGATACAATCTGTATAAACGCACAGAATCGGATCTGAAACGCATGAAAAATCAAGTGTCAACGGGAAATACAGAAATCAGATTTGTCAACTGTTTACAGGGCCATGGAGTTCAGACAGGGTTCCCTGGGTTCCAGCGGGTTTATAATAGGGTATGAAATTAACTTTTTCATCCACTGGCCTTAAAATCAACAGCCAATTTCAAAATTTTACCAGCCACATTGCCTTTTCCAATATAACACAACCTGGTTGGTCAACGGCCAAAGTGGCTGCTAGATTAAAAATCTTACCAGTCACAATCAAAATGTTACCAGCATTTGGCTGGTGGCTGGTGTTAATTTCACACCCTGGTTTATAAGCACAGTACAGGTCCACTTATATGGTTCTCTTTGTTCCATTTCCCCCTATGGGCAATGGCAATTGGCCATTTTTGTAGTTCTCCGGGACTGTTGCCGTCCTCTTGTGTTTTCTCACTCTGGTGTTACACTTTAAAATTTGTGCTTCCCTCGTAAAAAGGTTTTTATAATGTCACAAAGGGATTATCCGGTATCAGTGTAAAATGTTTAAATGTTTTATCAAAGTAAAAATAAAATAAAAATGTAAGAGTGCCCCGGTTTGAGCTACGAATTACTCAGAGCACTCCTGTATTTTTATGAAGTGTTCCTGTGCATTGGATTACCGCTCGGACTGAAACCGTGGAAGTGGTCTTGAATATCGAACGGCTGTGAGGGTTTCTTGTCTCAAATGCATTTGAGTTTAGAGTTTCAGTAATGCAGTTTTAATTTAAGTTTGGTCGTAAAGCATTGCCTGAACCCTTTTCCACCCCTGTGCGTGCGGATGAGTGAGAGCCCTTGCAGGTTTTTGAGCTTCACTCCTCCATCCACTGAGGGGCGCTGTGATACACAGCAGCACACACTGTGAACTGCCCCCATTTAACAAAACCACCCCGCACCTCAGAACCAGCACCACTCAAAACAGCTGCTGCGCCTTAAGCCAGCACACATGATCAGTGGCTCTGACAGTCATGCAGTCCGACTCAAAACCGTGGCAGTAAAGTCACTAGCCAAATGCTTGTAAAATTTTGATTGTGGCTGGTAATATTTTTACTCTAGCAGCCACTTTGGCCAGTAACCACCAGGTTGTGTTATATTGTAAAAGGTAATGTGGCTGGTAAAATATTGAGCCCAAAATTATTGGCCTCAAATCTTTTAGGGCGGGCACATGTTGATCAATATTTTCAGGAAAAATACCAGCTCATCTACACGGGATATTGTGTTTTCACAAACCACAGCCAATAGTAGGCTAGGCTATAGGCTACTTGTTCATGTTAGCATTAAGGATGTCTTAAACACAGTGAAGCACAGCTCTCTGTAAACATATAGTATCACCAAATAGGCTACTTTCCTCCCATAGAAATCAATGAACTAAGGGCTGGGTGTTTGTCATTGATGTCGCAGGTGCCAGGATTCCGCTAATTTTGCCTGTTTTTTTCAGTTCTGTGACTTTCCCAATTTTTGTCATTTCTGCAATTTACTCCATTTTAGCGCTTTCTGGATAATAATAATAATGCCTGGCCTTTATATAGCGCCTTTCTGACACTCAAAGCGCTTTACAATTATGAGGGGGAAGCTAGCCTCGACCACCACCAATGTGTAGCACCCACCTGGGTGATGCAACGGCAGCCATTTTGCACCAGAATGCTCACCACACATCAGCTGGGGTGGAGAGGGAGTGAACTATTTTTAGCCAATTAAACTGGGGGATGATTAGGTGGCAGTTTGAAAGAGCCAGGTTGGGAATTTAGCCAGGACACCGGGGGAAACCCCTACTCTTTACGCTAAGTGTCATGGGATCTTTAATGACCACAGTGACCACTTCTGCATTTTAAAAAGACCACAGTGAGTCCGGACCTCGGTTTAATATCACATCTGAAAGACGGCTTCTCCTACAGCACGGTGTCCACATCACTGCACTAGGGCATTGGGGCTTTATTTGACCCCCTACTGGCCCACCAACACCACTTCCAGCAGCAACTTAGTTTTCCCAGGAGGTCTCCCATCCAAGTACTAACCGAGCTCACACCTGCTTAGCTTCAGCCATTCAGCAGGATGGTGGCATGACTGCTGGATGGTAACTGTCTCCTTTACCATAGCCTACAGTGTTATTTATATAGGCTAGGCTTCTGCATTTTAAAAAGACAGGTTCCGTTGCAGAAAAGCAGTAACCTAAGAAAGCAGGTTGGCTACCGGTAATCAGCTGTTTTTTTTTAAGCCATTTTCGAATGTACATGATATCTGTTTCACTTTTCAGCTTTCGCTAGGTGAGGTTTCGTGCCTCGTAACACACTGCACTGTCTGTCGCACACATCAACGTACACACAACCATGTCACTTGACCTCTGTCAGCAGAAACTTGTCAAATCATATTTTACCTTTTATTTTACACTATTTTGAAAAAAAAATTTATATTAAAAAAATATTTAATTTACTTATGTGAAGTATGCCCACTACTATTATTTGTAGGCTTATAATAATAATAATGAATAGGGTAATTATTGTTTGTTAGCAGCTGGATGGGAGGCACGGGCGGTGGGGTACAGAGGTCGTCCAGGGCCGGCCCGGCCCCCAAATGCCCACCCATAGTGCCGGGTCTGCACAAGCCGCTTTGGCCAGTGGGTGAAAAACTTAATTTCATACCCTGAAAATCACCTTTTAAACAGTAAAAAAACCACATTTAAAACCACACCCATTACAAAATTGAGCAGGTTGAAAGTGGCGGTGTGTGCGTGTGTGTGTATCCGCATGAAGCGATCGTCGTTGTGTTCGTCGTTGTTAGCAGGTTCCTCACCTTCGTTAGGTTATCAAGATCCAGGCACGACCCATCCATGACTTGAGGGTAGGCTGGAATAATACACGGCGACCATTGTTACATTTTGCAGCTGTTCAGGGCAGATGAAAGGGTCAAAGGTGCAATTATCATGTCATTGGCCATAGCTCTACAGAGAGTGGGAAAGGAAGGAGCCATGCTTAGCTACTCCTTATACTGACCACTAGATGGCCTCATGGAGCATGCGGTAGCTCATATTGAGGTGTAGCTTTGGGGACTGGCGCTGTCATTGGTACTTTCAGTTGATAAATTAGCTGATGCTTTCGTATGTCTTTTTTGGACACTGCTGCAGACAGTCGCGCAGTCTGCACTACAGGAGAGCTTGTGCTGACGGAGAGGATCTGATGACAACTTCCTGCCACGGTTAGTGTGTCCCACCACTGCAGGCGCCCAATTACAGAAGGCCAATTAACTGCACATAACCCAGACTTGAACTAGTGAAGTCAAGGCTATAGGGCTCGCAGCGAGCGTATTTACAGACTGAGCCAGTTGGGAGGGGGGGGGGGGGGGGGGGTGAGCAGGTTCTCTGGGTATTCGTACGCATATACAGTTACCGTGTGGGCCGTGTCCAGACAGCCTCCAAAAGACGACCGCAGCAAAGGCCGGGCAGTTGACCCCGACGCTCCCCAGTGTTGGATCGGCGTTCTCGCGCAAATCAGTCCCCTGTGAGGCGTGCGTTAGCATTTCACCGCAGCGGTGATGGCCTTTCCCTCTGCTCCCGTGACATTTTTCAAAAGCAAGAAATCGCACACCATAATGCAGTCTCGAGTGTTATTGGAACAGACATCTGTAATTTGAATTGAGCGGCGTTCCACTGATTTATGTTTTAAATAAAGTAATTGGTTCAGAGGCGTGCTGGAAAAGCAAACTGGGCTCCGAAGATTACGCTCGCCCGAATGCGCATTATTCAGAGTTAGGGGGCCTGTAGATTAGCTGAGCAAACACACGAAGCCACACTGCGAGGCGTATACGTTTCAGGGGAGGTGCAGCGGGGGAGCTCGAGCGTCCGGCGGGAACGGAGAGCGGGATTTTATCGATGAGCCGCGAATCGCATAGACGCGGCCTCATCTTTTCCCCAGCCGGCCTCCCCGTCCTTGTTTTGAAACAAGGGCCTTCGAAGTGGACGATATACGGGTGGAACTGTACGGCCGTCTCCCGGTAATCGTTGCCAGGCTGACGAGGCTGACGTGTACGCGCGCGCGGACCGGCAGGCGCTAACCCTCATAGCCACCCGCCGCCAGTGCTCAACACGTGCCACATTTTCCGTGCAGTCCCGCCATCGTTTAGCTGCCGTTCCGGGCACGCTAACCTCGTAACGCTCCGGCCCGTGACTCGGGCTGGCGGCTGTGGCCTCTTGCATTTGATGGAGTGCACGGGGAACAGTGGGATTCGGCCGAATCGCAGCGGGCAGCAATCAATCAAGAGCCTTTTCGACCCGGGGAGCTCCGTTAGTGGAAAAGTCCACAGAACAGAAGTGTGTGCTTCGTTGACGGAGGTGCGCTGTAGAGGAGGGCTGGGAGATTTGAGGAGGGGGGTGTAGGGGGAAGAGGAGGGTGGTAGTTGAATGGGATGACAGGCCCCCTGCCACAGCTTAGCTTTTCACTAACCCTCCACCCTCTCCCACCCGCCCCGCCCCCCAGCTCTCTCACCTCACCCAGAGGTCGTTAGTCACCCCCCATGTCCTCCCTGCACATCAGCACTTTATCCATCACCATTACACTCCACAGCACTCACAGTGGGCGTGGCTAAGCTCCACTGCTCACACACGGCAGTCTCGCTCTGGCTGAGTGAACCCAGACAGCCTACGTCAACAAATGGCAGCAGGGGGTGAAGTGTGTGTGTGTGTGCGTGTGTGTGTGTGAGTACACGCTTCTCTCTTCCCGCCCCGACTGACCCCACCAACCGCCCCCCACCAGCAGGACAGCTCTCAGAGGCCGTGTGAATTTTCACCAGTGCTCGCTGGAGAAGCGTTCTCCAGGCCCCTAACTGCGTCAGGTCCAGTCTGGTCCCGTTCCCGCACAAGCAGCTCTTTGTCTGCACGCGGGTCGCTTTTCACCAGTTCACCGTAAATCAGGCCAGGGATGGTTGTGCATGCCCCCCCCCCCCCCCGGGCCCCGTCAGTACCTTGAGCAGGGACGAGCCCACATCCATGGTCTGTTGTTCTTCAAAGTGGCTTCTGTTTGAACGCATCGCGTAACTAAGACGGATGTGATGTGACTGTGTGGTGCGGCGATGTTGCTGCTAATTCTCTCTCTCTCCCTCTCTTTCTCTATCTCCCGCTCTCCCAATCTCATCTCCCTCCTCAGGTGACACAGGAGCTCCAGAACAAGGAGGTCAGCGCTGAGATCAGAGAGCTGCTGAAACTGCTGGATAAACCACATGTCAAGGTTAGGAACCTGCCCATCAACTGCTCACATGTACTGCTTCACTCGGACACATACGCTATGCGTACAGGCACATGCGCTGTCACACACGTACGCACTCGCGGACGCTCCTACACTCTCGCACGCTCTAAAAGGCACTTCCTTGCCTTTTCGCACACACTCTCTCTCACACCGCCTGTAAATGAATGCTTCATTCAGTGAAACACATTTCACATGGGCTTCGTTCATTGAAGGCTCATCACACACTGTTGGATGCTTCAGTTTGGTACCCTTCAGCTTCAGACCTTTATCCCCTCTGGGACTGTCCTTCTCTTCAACATTGTTCCGCCTGTCAGGCTGGAAGTAAAGGAAGAGTTCTGCCTGACGCGGAAAGATTTATAAAAACCTGTTCCGAGGCACGTCGCAGTGAGCCATGCTCTGCCAGAGAGAGTGTCAGATGTAGTCGGCCATTTGCTCAGGGGACGAGAACGAGATGAATTGCGCGTAACTGCACTAAATTTGGCAGAGGGGATTAAAGGAAATTAGACAAATTGATTGTAAGTAAGACATGGATACACTTCTTGTTTTTTGTACGGTTACTTTCCTCACATATTGTTCTTTTCCTTCTCTCTCATCACCCCCTAATGGAAATTCACCGATTGCTTTTTTAAGAGACAGTTTTCTGCACAATCCCATTTTTGCAGCAATTTGCATTTAATTTCATTAGAACTACAGCCCAATGAGTTTTACACAATTATGTGAGTCCCATCAAAACTAAATTCTTTAGAAAGGCCCTGTTGTTAGGCCCTGTTGTTAGGACAGGTGGAAACTCAGTCCATACATTACATACCCCGACTGCCTCCTCTATGAAGACCCACTTCCTGCATCTCAAGATGTGATTGGTTGCTACCGGAATAGCCTGGGATTTAGGTTTTGAGAGAAGCTCTGGAAAAACATCTCTGACGGCCCTAGATCTGTCTGCGAGGGCACCTGACACCAGATCGCGACCGCGTAAATCACCTCCACGCAAAACGCAAGCAGATGGCCGCCGTGAATGGCTGCTCTGTGCGATAGTAACTGTATCACTCTCAATTAGAGCTGAAACGATCCACTCCTTGGGGCGGGACATAAATCAACGGTTTAAGCATTTTCCTCCCCCTTTTATGATTCGCACATGAAAAAACAAATTTCATCCATATTAACCTCTTTAGAAAGACTAATATTGACAGTGATGAAAGTGCCCATTATGGCAGCTGGCTGTTTCTTGAAGGAACATGGTGTTGACCTCGTAGGCTTCCGTCCAAGATCGCTTACCACACTGACGGTCTCTTCAGAGTGTAAGAATGGGGGTTATGGTACAGTTTTTGTACGAGAAGCAGTGGGTAAAAAATTATTTTCAGAATCACGGTCTGCTGTTGTTGAAATGTCGATGCCAGGAATGCGTTCTCGGTTTGTTTTGTCAAGCTCGGCCAATCTGTTATTGTAGGATCGTATTTTTTAAAATGAAAACAAATACGTGTTTCAAGTGGGACTGTAGGCCTCATACAGTCAGAATGTTGGCCATCGCTCGCCCCTGAACAAGTAGCGCAACCGTTCCGAGAGCTTAATTTGTGATGCGGAAATCGGCTCACAATTCGATTAAAGGGCCAGCCACTGCCTCCGAGACGTAACGGGCTCAGTTGACTTGTCGACCTTCAAAAAAAGAAAAAAGAGCGAGAGAGAGAGAGAGAAAAAGAATTTTGCATGTGCATGCCTTGGTAGCCACAAGCGAGGACTCGGCCATGTGCTACCTATTAACATCTCGGAATCGTTATTACCTTCCATTGCTTGTGATCTTGAGTTTTTACAAGCCATTACTGGCTGCAGTTTTATTAGCCGCCAGGGGAACAAGGCAAACCGGGGGGTGGTGGGTGAACAGCGGACATCGACGATAAGACACTGAAAGTTCAGGATATTGGTCTTGATTGATATGGGCTGGAGAAAAGAGGGTTAATTGGGGGGGGTCCTCGAGCGGGACGCTTCCAGGATATGAAAGCGGCTACCGGTGGGTTCGCATCCGGGGCCGAGCCGCTGAAAGGTGCGGCGCGTGACTGGCGGCTCAGAGGAAACCTAATTGAGCTTAAATATGTGAGCCGGTGTGTTGGATAACACGGACGCGCCGCCGGCGGTGATGTTCCGGCTAGCTCACGTGCGTTCCCGCTCCGCCTCAGGAATCGCCGCGGCGCGGGACCCGCTCTCTCATCCCGCCGATGTTTTTGGGAAAAGACGCTTCACCACTGGACACCGTGCCACTTAACAATTTTTCTACCAGGAAAGAAAAAATGGGGGGGGGGGGGGGGGGGTGAAAAAAAGACGAGCGAGAAAGAAAAACAGAAAACGAAACGTAGCACGGACTCGGCGAAGCCTCTGAAAATATTTGTGCTGTAAGGTTTGGTTCGGTGGGCGGAGCAGGCCGTGGTCCTGTGGGGGCTTTTGCCCCCTCCTCTCACGGTGGTTAGCACGGGTCTGTTTGGGCAGGGAGAGGAGACGGTGCCTCTGGCCTTGGAGTGACTCGCAGGCGGATGCTGATAAAGATGAACGGGCGATGGGTGTTTACTCCTGCTCCTGGTTCTGTAGACTCCCAGTGGAGTTTGGGCATGCCGCACCAGTTGTTTCTCTCCCGTCCCATCTGGTCTCTCTTAAGTAACATCTTGAATGCAGTATTGCAGCGTGCTCCCAAGTAATAAAACGGCCTGCTTTGTTTTCTTTTATTTTTTCCCCCTCGGTTCTTTGGTGAAAGTGTCTGAGAAAGGTTTTTTTTTTCTTTTTTTAAAATCATATAAAAATGTCTCCAAAGCACCCTCTGTTACGACTTGTTAAAATGTTTGTAAAAATACACCGTAGACCGCGACCATTTTTGTACACAATCGGCCTTTTGTTGTGGAGTTAGAATTTCTGTGAGTTGGTAAAAATTTTATTACTTTCTGCAAACATGAAAGAAGATCCTGTGCACATATCCTTTAATGCTTATTGAAGCTCGTTCAGTACTCTGTGGATGTTCTCACATTTAGAAACGGCCAGAGCCGACCATCTGTAATCACTGTGAATCGGGCTAGAGCATTAAACAATAATGAAAAAGCATTAAATGAACATTTAAACCAACTCTATTCAGAGACTTGCGTACAGCCATGCCAATCATTTTCATAACCGTTTAGTCATTCTTTATTTGCTCGCTTGGCCACTTGTGAAAGGCCCTCCTCGCATGTTCAACACCTTGGATGAAATGTGCCTGAGATTACCTTGGCTGACTAAATGCTGGGTGGGCCATTCAGAAAAACAATGCTGGTTCTGTGTACTGAACTGAACATGTTTTTAATTTATTCTTTTTTTTTTTCCGTATGCCCCCACCCCCCGCAGGGTCTGCTGTCCGTCCACGACACGGTGGCTCAGAAGAGCTACGAACCCGAGCTTCCGCCGCTGCCGGACGACATCGACGAAGACGAGGACTCCGTGAAGATCATCCGACTGGTGAAGAACAAAGAGCCGCTGGTGAGTGGGACCGGCTTTCAGTCGCGTTTGGCGCACGTTGAGATCGGGGGGGCCTGCCTTCTATTTGTGTCACCTGGTAGAGTAACAAAGGAGGCGGGTCCCTTTGGGCCTGGTCTTGAACAGCAGACCGTTCTGTGCATGCTGAGAGGGGACGCCATCTGTAAACAATGGTGCAGTTCATCCCTGTGTGAGAAGCACGTCCCTGTGTGACATCCCTGCACACTGAGAGCAGAGATGGGAGCCAGCCTGGTCAAATGGGCTCTTTATAGTTTACAGGAGCTTAGAGGTGGAATACCCATGTGTCTCCAGGGAAGCATAACACCTGTGGCACAGAACTGTATCTCTCTGTCTCTGTCTCACTCTCATACTCAGTGGGGTGAAAGCAGGTCAGAAGGGTGTGTTAATTAGCTGATGCTGGTTTTTTGGCATGTGGGGGTCGACTTAACGGCAGACCGGCTGTTGTATATCAGCTGGTAAATGTGACGTCTGAACTCCACTGTTCAACTACTGTTGAAGGGGCCTCTCTCTCTCTCTCTCTCTCTCTCTCCACCCTTTCACAGCGAGGCCTGTGTCTGGCATGCTTCAAAGCCATTGTTTTTCTCATGTCTGACCGTGCTGGTCTTGCTCCTATCTCTTGTTCTCGCTGACCTTGCCAGGAATAACAACAACAAAAACATCTTGGCCTGTCCACCTTATTATTTTTTTTTTCCACTTTCAGTTTTCTTTCTTTTTTTTTCCCTTATCCTCTTTTCCTGGGCGGCCACTCCTTACATGCCGTGCATTCCGCCGGCCCTGCTGGCAAACAGGCGCCTGTCTGTGGTCAGCTGGGGCTCACCCTCTCTCTCCCTCAGTCTCCTCTCTTTCCTCCTCTCTCTCACATGTTCTCTTCCTCCATCCTTCTTTCCCCCTCTCTGTCTCTCTCTCTCCCCCTCTTTCCCCCTCTTTCCTCCTCTCAATCTCACTACAAATGTTCCCAGCCCCAGAGCTGACCCCGGTTTCTGCCCCGCCCATTCGTTCTTTCTTCCTCCCAGCACGCCCTGAAACCCATCACATGCCCAATCACAGGGAACACACCTAATTTTTTATTTTTTTTTATTTTTTTTTTTGAAAAGCACACACCACTCTTTTCTCCTGGGACATTTTTGATCTCTTCACTGGAAGCTTCTGATCATCAGAGACGTTTCAGTGTTCAACAGCTCTGTTTTCACATTGCGGTTTTCCAAAGGCCCATATTCAGCTGTCCGCCAGACGCCCCGCCTCTCCTAACCACACTTTTGGAGATCAGGAACACCTATGTAATTCTCAGTTTCGGCCTTGTACATGTGGAAGTAGCCAGCTGTTTTGTTTTTTTTTCTTCAGTCGGCCAGAAACGTTGCTGTAATGTCACATCTTGAAAACCCATAATGCGTTGAATGTAGACCGCTTGGGCCAGAGTTTAATTGTCGGGTGGCGCGTTCGAGATATCACGAAACGCTCCGTGCCCGTGCGGCGCGAGATTGTTCAGCGTGAAGGGGAGTGGGCGTCAAACTGGGTGCTATAAGGTGAGGAGAGGGCAGAGGAGGGGCGGGGAGTGGGGTGGTAGGTGGCGCAGGTGTAGGGGAAGGGAAGGGAGTGACTGCCTGGAGTCACACTCCCTCCCCACAGTTCCCACGGTGAGCGGCGTTGTTACGCTGCCCTGGGAATGCCTAAAAGGTCAGGAGGAGGTTTCAGCCTAATTGAATGCGGTTTCCCTAATTGAGGGCTTGCTAACCGGTGGGAGGATTTTTGTGTGCAGGGCCGTGTTTCGTGAGAGCGAAAACAAAACAATAAATCCCAAAAAATCTGATTACGGGTTCGCTTCCTTCCCGAGTGTCACGTTTGGCGAGGCTATTTGTGCGGTTTGGGTTGGGGTGGGGGGTGCTAGCACCTCCAGTAATGAGAGAGCCAGGGCCGCCCTTCAGAAATCTTTCTCATCTGTTACGGCTCAGCGCTTTCACGATTCTGGCATTTTCCCTTTCAACTCGCAGCCCTTGATATCGTCCCACACAGGGGGGAATCCGTGCAATAGTGTGGTTCACCCAGTGCTGGCCTTCCCTGTACCATTCACTGGGAACACTGCTGTGGCCACTGGCTGGCCCACTGCCATAGGCTGGGATTGGCCTCAGCACTGACAATGCGCTTTGCATTTGCAAGCCTTGGCCTCGAGATTATTCACATTCAGTACCTGTTGCGAGTGTGGGAGTAGTGCGTTGTCAGGAAAATATACATATGTGCAATTTTTATAAGCAGACGTAACGGCTGTGTTCAACTCATAATTCATGCATACTTTCCTTTGTTTTTTGTTTTGTTTTTTCTCCCGGACAAAATGTGAATTTACATCCAGTTAAACCCAAATTGTAATGGGTCTTCTCTACCCTTTTCAAAAAATTGTTTCTGAAGTGCCCTTTAAACTTGCAATTTTATTCAATCAGTCTGAAACGTTCATGGTTGACGTCCTAACAAGAACAGTAACGGTATAATTTCTTTCCGCTCTTGCCGTGCAGTCATGAATGTTTTGGCTACGTCTTTCGGGGGGACCAGGGTTAGGGCTCTGGCCTCTCATCGTGACTCATCCATTAACTTAATTGTGATTAGTTGAGTGGATTGTATTCGGTAGCGCTGATTAATTGCTATCATTTTTTAGGCCGTGACTTCATGCTGTATTTTTGTAAACCGAAAAACTTAATCTTCGTGATCTTTCCCCCCCAAACTCCTGCTTTCCTTCAGAAACCAGAGCCGTGTAATTTATTAGCTCGAATATCAGGACAATGAAATAATTATGATTTAAAGGAGGCATATCTATGTGGGTTCTTGGAGCGGTGAGGTTCAAGAAAAAAAATAAAAATAAAATACTGTCTGAGCAAACAAAAAAGTCAAGTGCAGCCACATATTTCATAAAAAAGAATGTGTTATTTTGGATAAGATTACAAAAACCCCAAAATGAAACTACACAGAGTTGCTCAAAGACCAACGTCTGTCCAATGCAATATAGCAAATTTGGTTTTTATGATAAAAAGTCTGAGAACAGACTGACTAATAGGAGCTTTGTAGACAAAACTGTAAAGTGCCAAAAATGAGGGAAAGAGGAGAGAGATGGTAGTGCAATGTGCCCCTGGGCTAGGGAGAGGAGAGCCAAGAGACTATCTTTCCTCAGCATCTCAGGGGGAAAAAATGTCAAAAATAAAGGACATCTGTAATGGCAAAGAATAAATCAACAAGATCACCGCATAGATTAAAGCTGAACTAAAGATAATGTGTAAACATTACAGAATGTTCAGAGCCTCTGTGGTCGTGTCTGTTCCAGTCATTTCGGGTATTTAGGCTTTCTATCCCAGATGTGAGTAGCAGATTCAAGAGCTTCATGTTTGTTCGCCATGCCGTTAGCGGCTCTCTTACGGCGCGTACTGCTGGGTGCCATCATTTGGTAAAGTGAAAAGGCATTAATACCACAAATTTGTGGCACGTCCCTGCCTTGGATGGTCTCACAGGTTTATGTGGATGAAGTGACATGGTATGCATTTGATTGCTGGGGGAAAGTGCATTTGTATTTCGGAAAGAAAGCAAGGTTTGAGGAAGAATGTTCACCCTCAGACAAATGGGCTTCCTGTGTGTTTAATAGATTTGTGATTTACATATCCTTCATTTGTCTCATTACATGTCAAAATAGGTCAGCTGACAGCCTTTTGACTTTGAATCTCAAGTGGGTTAACAGCGCCAAGATGTCACCAGATGGTGTTAATACCCCTAGAATGGAGGGTAAATAGTGCCAAAGTCTTAGGGGTGCGGATGAGAGGAGAACCAAGACGCAAGTGGAAGAGCTGGTTTTTCAGTTTGCGTCTGAATATGGGCAACAATTCTGCTGTCCTAACTACCATTGGAAGTACGTTCCCCCAATGGCGGACCGAAACAGACAAGCATTGAGACTGGGAGGAGTGACAATGGAAGGAGAGGGTAGCCAGGAGAGGATCGCCCAGAGAGCGGGACCATCTGGCCGGGGGTATAGAATTTGAAGATTGGCGGTATGGTGGAGTTGTTCCATTTACTGCCCTGTAGGCTAGTACCAAAGTTTTTAACTTACTGTGAACTGTAACACGCAACTGACAAAGTGAGATTCGGAGGAATGTGTCATGGTTAACATTGTTGACAAGTTGTGTGGCTGCATGTGTTTAGTGGCACACGCAGGGAGACGGGCTTGAACAGAATTGCAGTAGTCCAGGCATGAGAGTACCAGAGCTCTATAGAGTAGGCGGTGAGGAAGAGTCAGATGTTATATCGAAGGAATCTGCAAGCCCAACTCAGTACCGCTATATGGGAGATGGAGAGTCGATTACCTAAGGTTAACCCTAATATTCTTATGGTAGAAGTACTTCTTAGAGTAGAAGTTCTCCAGTAGCATTAAGACTCAAGGAGAGGTCTTGCAGTGGTGAGGACTTGGAGGATGTGAAAAGCATTTCAGATTTAGTCAGTTTGATCTTAATGTAAAGGTTGGCCATCCATGAAACTTTGTTCAGGTAAACTGAGAGGCATAATGAGAGCTGTGTGTCAGACGAAGGAAAAGCGAGGGAAAGTATAGTGTCAGCATAGACGTGGTATGAGAAACCATTGGAGAAGATGACAGACCCCAGAGATAGCATGTAAACGGAAAAGAGGAAGAGGCCATTGGGAGACACATGGAGGTCATATGCATGAAACAAGCCAGCATCCCAAATTACCCTAAAGGACCATCCAGAGATGTAGGACTCAATCCACCTCATATCCCAGGTAGTCAGGGTAGAGAGGACGAGTTTGTGGACTGTGGTGTTAAAAGCTACAGATGGGTCCAGTAGGATTATGACAGAAGAGAGTGGAGAGGCTCTAGTTGACTGAAGTGCTTCAGTGAAAGAGAGAAGGACAGTCTCAGTGTAGTTACCAGCCCTGAGCTAGACTGAAAGAGGTCAAGAAGGTTATTCTGTGACAACAAGTAAGAGTTTGTTAGATGCTGTATGTTCCAATGTTTTGGAGTGCAAGTCGAGTATAAAGACCGGACATTAATTCTGGACAGCTGAAGGGTCCAGAAGGAGGTGAATGTGAGTATGCTGGGCGGGATTGTCTTGAGAAGAGGGGAGGTGGTTTGACGACGTGAAGTCAGCAGCCAAGAGATGTTGACTTCTGCGTAAGGGGAGAGAAGTTAGAGAGAAAAGGTAGGTCAGTGGAAAGTGGGTGGGCAGAATGAGATGAGGAAATTCAGCTGAGGAGATGTAGAGATAAGAGAGGGGGAGAGCAAAGAATTCCCAACGCTTTGAAATGAGTATGACTGTTCCGCTGCCCCAGCCAGACGGGCGGGGTGTGCGGGAGAAAGAACAGGCAGTGGAAAGAGCTGCAGAGGTTGCAGAGTTATCTGGGGTGATCCAGGTTTCAGTGAGGGTGAGGAACTGGAGGGAGAGCAGGGCAGCATGGGCTATGATGTCATCAGCCTTCCGGGTGGCTGACTGACAGTTCCATAGACTGCATACAAGTGATGGGTTGTCAGCAGGTAACACTGGAGGGTAAATTCGGTTTCATATTGTGCGAGACTGAGAATGACAGCGATGATGAGCGTGTCCAGAAGCGTAAACAGGAATCACATGGTGCCTCATATTTAAATAGCACTGATAACAGCTTATTGAATAATGCAGCTGTCAATGGCACTCTTCTACTCTGGCCATAGCTACCAAAACGACAAGCCCAGCTAATCAGCAGAACTATAGCACCAAAACCATGCTACACGCTTAGCACTAAACAATAAACTAATGAACTAAAAAAAACTAAAAAACACATGATGACTACAAACGATACTTCAATTAAGTTACAAACTTGCTGCTGCAGTTGGCAACCAAGAGGGACATCTTCCCAAGGCTCAAAAGCTAGCAGTGCCTCCTCTGTTTTCTGTCTTTATGGCTACATTTACACTGCAGGACTTGATGCCTGAATCAAATTTTTTGTAGAAATCCAACAATTTCACAACCTGTATGTGGCCTGTGCGTTTCCGTGTCCATGCAGCTTGTATAACGCGCATGCGCACAGAGTAACGCTGGTAAGGTTGACATGGCAACAGACAGACGCCAACATGGAGCCCAGTGAAGTTACGGCGATGTTGCCTTTGTTCAATGTCATGCACTTCATAGGCAGGACTCGCATGCGATTGATGGTAAGACGGCGGAGAAGGGCTAGCACATATGGTGCCTTAATAGTTGCTGCAGCGATCTCCGATACCTCCGTTGACTTTGGTTGCACAGCAGGAATTAGGAGTGGTGGGACCGTGTTCGTTGTGCACCCCTTCGATGACTCCCAGTGGTTGGAAATTTTTATGAGAAGGGATACCTTCGAATATTTGTGCCATCATCTTGACCGTCGCCTTTCCCGACATAGCACTCCTTTTCGCCAGTCAATTCCAGACAAGAAGCGTGAAGGAGTAGGCTAAGGTTGTGGTGGTTCGCTATTGCTTCTGGTTATCGCATTATTACACACCTTTTTGCAGTTTTTTTTCAGGCCTTACAATTTTTGCTTTTTAGAGAATACATACATTTTCCCCAAGGTGATCAACTCCTGGAAGTCATCAAAGGCTTCAAAATTAAGTGGCAGTTCCCCCAGTGTCTGGGAGCGGTTGACGGGTCCCATATCCCCATCATAGCCCCCAACGAGAACCACTGATTATTTTAATCACAATGGCTGGCAATCAGTGATCTTACAAGCAGTCTCACCATAAAGTCTGGTGAGATCACATAGGCCTATATCATATATTTGTGTTTTCTGAGCATAAAACTATTCATAACAATATAGGCTCCAGAGGGTTTGATTACTATTTGAAAAGAAGAAAGTAATAATAAAAATGTGGATAGCTAAACACTTGATAATACATTTTGAAATACTTATCAGCCATAATTTATTGCAGGATACAATAAAAAAAAATGTGTTCTTAATCTGTCCAATGTAAATAAATAAAAACAGAAAAATACTTTCATTTGCATTAACCAGCTACCAACGCATCTGTACTTAATGTGTCGCACGATGCACTAACATGACGTCAACAGGTGACTTTGCCAGCAAAAATCAGAGTGTTTAAATTCAGGTCAGATATTGACAATCGTAATTGTATCAGAATTGAATACCACATACACAACGGAGGCCTGTATCCTATCTCCAAAAATCGGATACCATGTGTTTTTTTTCTTGTGTTTACATTTCGAACGGTTAAATCAGATCTGTGTCAGATGTGTGGAAAAAATTGGGAATCAGGTCGCATTAGTGGTAGTGTAAATGCAGCGTATGATGTGTTGGTAGTATATTTTTCCCATTAGAGACGGTGCCATGAGTGGAGGCCCTGGTGGAAAACTCTTGATAAACCTTCTTTCCGAGTCCGCCCACGTCCCGCCACGCTGCCCGTCCGCCATCCAGCTCCTGCCACGGGCTGTACTGCCCAGTGCTAATCGATACCGCACACCGTGGCCTTACTAGAAAAACCAGAACTTCTTTCCTTTCTTTTTTGACTTGTTTTGATCTGTGCTGTTTCGTTTAATATACGGCGAGTCTTAAAATACTGTCTTTTCTGTGAAATTTCATACTAGAGGAGGATTTTCTCTTGTATAGACGAGCACTTCGAGACAGATATTTCTTACGTGCTCTCTACGGGCCTCCACACGTCTAGCTACATGCATTATGAGCTGGCTCACATCTGTGTGTGCATCTGTGTCTGAGAGAGTGGATACGATTGAATTATCCTGTCCTCACTGATTATCCCATACGTGGACTTGCTGATAACCTTTAACTGCCGTATCTGCTATGTTGGTAATAATAATAATGTAAGGGAAACGCATCTCTTGCAGGAAGTCAAATAATTGAGGTTATTACTCTTGCCATTTAACCTGACTATCAATTACGGGGTTGGCTCGGTTAAGCCTTGGCTGAATCATGTGGCACAAATCATGTTGGCATTCAACAGGAACATTGGTAGTACAC
This sequence comes from Synaphobranchus kaupii, assembly GCA_029718625.1. Classification (NCBI taxonomy): domain Eukaryota; kingdom Metazoa; phylum Chordata; class Actinopteri; order Anguilliformes; family Synaphobranchidae; genus Synaphobranchus; species Synaphobranchus kaupii. The sequence continues at coordinate 87,625,095 of CM056377.1, read as the reverse complement.
TCTGAAACACAATTTGAAATAGTTGGTCTCTTTGGAAAAGTAATTGAGGAAAATTTGTAACTTGAGCAGAGCCTACGTTGTCCAAAGTGTGTGTTCTGTTATATTGTGATGAATTAAGTGCAGCATTAGTGAAATTTTCTGGAATGAAAACAACAGGAAATTAGATCAGAAGACAAAGGACGTGTGCTGTTATAATGGAGATGCCGTGTGCTTCAAAGGAACTGTAAAGGATTCATTAATCCTACACCTCGTGCGAGAACGTCGGGGCTCCGGATGATTAACGATGAAGCTTGACTGGGAGGACGTGTCCCGAGTGCAGGGTTGACGTGAGCAGTCAGCTCCCGTGCTGTACTAATGACGCTAATGCTTTTGTTTATAGAGTTTCCTAAAACCCAGATGCTGTGGGGGTGTAGTTTAAAAAAACACCTCGGAAACCGAAAATTAATTACTAAAAGGAGCAGCAAACCAGCAGAAAGCACGATCATCAAAAGAGCTTTGAATAACGCAACAATTAAGCACTGGCTCACGGGTGAATGCACATACTACAGCTGCAGTGTCCCTTTCGTGGGTACAGGTAGCATGGCATTGAACCTCACTCACTTGCGCGATTACATAACACGGTGAGGACAAATCGGGTGGGAAGTACAGAAAGTAGTTCTTCAGTGTGCTGGACTATAGTGAAGACTGAACATTATCGACATGGACATATTCAACTCTCCTGTTAGTTTGTCAAATGTATATCGGTGTATTTACATATGAGATTAAGCTAAAGATTCCACCCATATGCTGTTCAAACTTTATAAACACAGCAGTGTAAAATATGGGGAGCAGCAGGTCACGGTGGGGTGGAGGTCCGAACCCAAAAATTTTACTGATATGCAGTAAGCCTCCTTGCTCTTTAAAAAAGGCGATTGTAGATGATACACCATGCCCCTGTTTGAGGATTTTATTTTTAAAAAGTGGTTATAGAGCGGGGTCCTCGCTAAGGAGGCTTCACAAAGTGGTTATAGAGCGGGTCCTCGCTAAGGAGGCTTCACAAAGTGGTTATAGAGCGGGTCCTCGCTAAGGAGGGCTTCACAAAGATGGGTTTCAGGGTTTTGCATGTTTTGCAGAAAACTTGAAACCAGCAGCTTGTGTGTGGGGGTTTTTTTCTTCTTTTTTTTATCCGTCATTGCCCCGTTCTCCAGTGGACCTCCTCCATGCTCTGTGCATGCCAGCCCATGAATGCGGACATTGTTTCTCCATGTGGCAATATTAATTGCCTTGGGCTGTCTGTTTCCCAGAGCACTTTTGGAAATGGGTTGTGACGTCTGAAAAGTGGTATTTCTTGGTGGGATAGTTTTAATGAAAAATTGTCACCACTTAAAAGGAAGAAAGATGTAGAAAACGTTGCACAAACACTCCACAAAGTGGAAGTGGCGTTCCAGAAAGATCCTTTCAGACTGAGATCGTGTGACACCCACGCCGACCACACACATACACATGTGCACACGCACAGACCCACGCACAAACACACAGATGAAAGCATACACGCACACACATGAAAGCACATACACACACACACACGCACAGAAACTTGTGCGTGCACACACAGACGCACACACATTCCTGCCCAGAGTGGTAAGCTTTGCTGCTAAGTATGTTTTTGTAGGGAGTGTGTAATGACCGAGCTTCTATCATACGCAGAATTGTAGGGGAAAGAAAAATGAAATTAAAATGGCGTTCTGAAACCCCTGCTTTATTTTACCGGTATCTGGCAGCTTCTTTCAGGAATTTCCTTCTAATTATCATTATAATGACCTGCAATTTTCATTTCTTTTTTTCCTCACTTGTTAATTACAGCTCAGGTTAGGAGAGGGGTTAAGGAAATAAAAAAGGACATTAGAACCTGCTTTGAGAGTAGTATTTTATAGTGGCAGTCACAAGCTGTCTAATGAAACGGGTAGAGAGACATGCAACAGGTCACCCGGAGGGGATAACTGCGCCGCTATTGGAATGAAATGTATCAAAATCGTTCAGCAGACAACCTGGATCACCTCTTTCTCTCTGTCGTTTTTCATTTCCTCCTGCGAGGTGACTCCATTTCAGAGGCCAGGTGGAAGAGTCACTTCTTCCATCTACAAATGAAACGGTGTTTCATCATAAATGTGATTACGTACTACAGGGAGTAATTGCATGCTTCACCCGAATATGACCCTTTGTATTAGCTATTTTCAGGAAATGCTGCTATTATTGTTGTCGTTGATGATGATGACTAAATGACATTATTTTTGTTAAGTAATTGTTATTGACCTTTATTTAACATTAATAGGAAGACATGGTAAAATCACATTTATATCCTAACTATGTGTCGCTTTCCAACGCTCCGCTCCAATACTAGATGGTGTGATAAACAACTGGAAGAGTATTACCTCTTGTGTTTAAAAACGAGCTCTGGTAGAATGGCCATTTGTAAGTGTTAAGACGATTGCCCTGTGGACCCGGGGTAGTGGCTTTCAATTTGTAAAAAACATACGTGCCAAATTATACTGTGTCTGGAGGCTTTAGACATAGATGCTGAGGCTTGTATGTAAGCATGGTCAACATAATCAAGGACAGATTATGTTCGGGACAAAATGGTTCTCGAGACAATCCAGATCGGCGTCTTCGAGCCGGACGCGTGTCTGCCGACCCCCGGCTCCTCGTGTCTCTGTCCACCCGCAACTTCCCCCCCGGGTATTTCTGTACTCTCTCTCTCTCTCTTTCTCTCTATAATTTGTTAATTTATGCAATGAGGGAGAAGCAATGTTTGCATCTACTAAAAACGTGGCTTCAGCTTTGGGAGAAATGGAGATAAAAGGAGACTGCGGCCCACGTTGATTTCACCTAAAACTGTATTCATTTTGACCCGCCTACCTACTGATTTGAATCAGCGCGGTTGTCGGGAATGTTTGCTGTCCTCGCTACGTTCTTCCTCTTATGCGGCTTCATGTCAAAATACCGGCTTTTTACCACCTGCTCTCCTAACCCTCAAATTATTTTTTCTTGTCCGTCTCAATTTAGAGAGGAAGGTAATGTTTGTTTAAACGACATCTTTTTATACATGGTTCTCGGGACAATGTTTTGAGTGGCTGTTGCGGTTACGGGCAGAGTGTGTGAAATGAATCCACGTGCTTGTTTTGCCTGGCAGTTCCCAATGGGAATACCCCTATCCCTGTATCACCGGGCCACACAGCTGTATTTAAAGACCTGGGCGAGGGGCTCCTTCGTCCGTGGGGTTACAGCGGGTATCCAGTGTGAGGTACTGCGGGCCGCCCCGCGCCCTGCCCCGGTTTGGGGGCATGCACGTATCTGAAGGGGTTTCTGTAAAGGGGCGTGACGTGTGAGGTAGGAGGAGCCAAACGCAGCAAGGGGATTTCTTTAAGCCCTAAGGCCACTAAGGCGGGAAACCCCGCAGATAAGGGAGGAGACAATACAACGATCACGCCTACAGACGCTACCAACCGGCTCACTGTCACACGCCAATAAGTAGAAGCGCAAGGACAGGTCTCTGAATAGCCAGAAATAATAAGCGCCCTGTCTCGGTAACGAGACACATAAGAACGGGCGAGTAGCGTAAAGGCACAAATAAATACAGTCAACAAATACTGCAAAATGATACGATTGTTTATGAGGAGGCGAAATAATCAGATCTAACGTTCCAGGGCTACTCTCAGACTCGCAGTCACACACAAACATGTCCACAACATCGCCCAATCTTCCCTATAGGAAGACATTACATTACATTATAGGCATTTAGCAGACGCTCTTATCCAGAGCGACTTACACAACTTTTTTTAAATTTTTTATCATGTTTTACATATTATCCATTTATACAGCTGGATATATACTGAAGCAATTCAGGTTAGGTACCTTGCTCAAGCGTACAACGGCAGTGTCCTACCTGGGAATCGAACCTGCAACCTTTCGGTTACAAGGCCAGTTCCTTAACCATTATACTACACTGCCGCCCATGTACCGTAGGATGAAACGGAACTACAGTTCCGAACAAAATCGTCAAAAGCTCCATATACGGAGACAGGTACCGAATAGAGCAAACAGGACAGCTGTACCGGACATTTACCGGCTAAAAAGACTAACGCGAGATTAGTAGGCTAGAAAATAAACGTCCTGCCTCACCATAAATAGGAATGTAACAAGGCGAACAGGAACAGAGATTTAACGTTCCAAGGCTACTTTCAAAGACTCGTTTGTCAAATGCAAAACATATCCACAACATCGCCCAATCCTCCCTATAGGAAGACATGTACCGAAAGACGAAACCGGACCATAGTTCCGAACAAAATCGTCAAACTCCATGTACGGAGACAGGCACCAAAAGGAACAAACAGGACAGGCTGCACCGGACAGTTACCGGCTAAAAAGACCAAAACGAGTTAGTATAAAATAAACGCCCTGCCTCTCCATGATGAGAAATATAACGAGGCGAACAGGAACAGGGATTTAACGTTCCATGGCTAGTTTAATAGGCTCGCAGTCAAATGCAGAAAACAAAGGGGTAAACGCCAGATCTACCAGGGGGAAGAAACATTTTACAGGCGAGCCGACGGAGCACCGTCGTCCCATAACTTCACTATCAAACATGACTAATGCAAGCTTAACTAGAAAACACACGCCCTAGCCTCTCAGTAAGGGGAAATGTAACGAGGCGAAGGAACCGATAATAAATGTTCCAAGGCTTATATGGAGGCTTGCAGTCACACGCAAACATGTCCACAACATCGCCCAATCTTCCCCACAGGAAGACATGCACCGACAGACGAAACAGAACTATCCGGAATTATAGGCTAACAGACTAGCGCAAACTCAAACACTAATACAAGCCCTGCCTCTCAGTATAAACAAATGAAACGTACCAAAGAGCTACTAACTGGCTCCCTGTAACATGGAAATGAGTAGAAGCTAAAACGCCAGGTCTCTCAGTAAGAAAACCAATCACAGGCGAAAATGGAACAAAGAACTGCTACTCTATACTTCTACGAGCTAAGTAACTAAGTAGAAGCAAAACGCCCGATCTCCCTATGGGAAGACATGTACCGAAGGGCGAACAGAACTACAGTTCCGAACAGAATCGCCCAAATCTCCATACACGGAGAAAAGCACACAAAGACGAAATAGAGCAGAGATCCGCGGTCCCATACTTCTACGAGATAAGTAACTAAAGAGCCAGCAAGAAATAAGCCCTGCCTCAGCAATGAGACTCAAAAATAGGCGAGTAGCCCAAATGGTACGAATCACTCACAGCCAACAATACACCACAGTAGAAACAATCAACAATCAATCTCGAAGCCCCGAACGAAGGAAACGGTAGGCTTATATATCTCTCAAGGTGACCACGCACAGGTGTGGACGCTAACAGAAGCTCCGCAATCTAAGCAGGGCGGAGCAAGCATCCACCAAAAGAGCAGCGCCCTCGCGTGGCCACCAAGGAAAACGACCGCATAGGCAAAAAGGGTTAAAAACCATGACAGTTTCATGCTGTAAGCCACGTTGTGATACCCCTTCAGGGTAGGGCTCAACATTACCATTCACTTTTTGGTAACCATGTTACACTGCTCAGCAAACCGGTCCAGGTTGGTTCTCAACCACCGTTCATCTGTCTCCCGTGAAGGAATAGGTGAAGTGTGAGCCTTTTGTCAGCATGTACTTACCACCCCCCCGGCATTTCAACTTTTCTCCTTCTTTTTTTGTTCTGTGCATTTCAGGAAAGTTATGGTCTGATAGTGATGAATATTGCAGTTATCATCACACAGGGAAGCTTATGTTTTTGGGTTTTTGGCTGGGTCTACAATAACAATCAGGAGCATTTATGTGTTAAAAATACAGCAACGGTCCGCAGGGCAATGCGTACATATGGACCTGATCAGCCCCCGGATCGACTTACTGATGAGTAATTGACCGCCAATGGCCAAAAGTGCTCCTGATTCCATAAGGATGTGCATTTGGTCTCCAACATATAATTTTAAGTAACGTCTATTTTTAAAAAGTGCTCTGAAGGCAAAGCCCGGTAGCAAAAAATGCCGATTTTCATCTCTCGCCTTTTCACTCTCACAAATTCAAATTTTCAAATTCAAAATGCTTTATTGACATGACAAATTTTGAAATGCATTCTGCCGAAGCGTAATAATCTCATAATAATAACAACAACAATAAAAGTAATAACTTCAATGAATATAAAAATTTAAATGGAACGGAGACAAAACTACTAGTACTAGCAATAGTAATGCTACTAACAATAGTAATACTGCAGATAAATAATATAAATATACGTTCTATAATTAAAACAAATATATACTAATTGGTGGGGGTTAGGGGGTCACTGCTGTCCCTCTGCCTGAGGCAGATGGCTACATGTTGTGCTGCCAAATTTCCACAGCACCTTTCCTCACCAAGGAGAATTTGTAATAATTGGGTCTCATGTAGGGTTGGGAAGTTTGGGTGTATTGTTTTAAATTATGGAAAGAGATTTTTTTCTTAATTTCTTCATATGTATTGCATTGGATGAGGAAGTGCAGCTCTGTCTCTATTTGTTGTTGACTGCAGTGGGAGCTCTCTCTTTCTCTTACTCTCTCTCTCTCTCTCTCTCTCTCTCTCTCTCTCTCTCTCTCTCTCCCTCTCTCTCCCTCTCTCTCTCTCCAGGCACGTACCGTACCTTTGCGGGAACTCACACAGCCATTCTGTGGGACGTTCTATTTTGGGCTGTTGGGAGGGGGTGCTATTGCTCAATGGTCATGCGGTGTCTGCCGTTAGGAGACAGAGCGACGCGCTTATCTGGCTTAAAAGTGGGAGCATCGATCATCTCTGGTCTGCCCGCCTCAGGTGCCCCCCACATCAGCTCCCACTCGGGGGAGGGGGCAGTCCTACCCCTCCCCTCCCCACCCCCCCCACCCCCCCCCGGTTATACCTGCCTTGTCACAAATGGTGGCTGGGAAACCGCTTCCATGCCCCTAGCTGTGGAGCAGGTCCCCAGGCAGCAGAGCAATCAGGCAGAGCCCCGGAGCACCTGAGGGGCCCGCAGGGTTCTGATTGGGCCTGTGTTTGTGTGTGTGTTCTGTGGGGTGATGGCGGGTCATGAGGGTGTGCTAATTAGCTGATGCTCGTGGCTGTTTTTTACAGGTGGGGGTCGACTTAAAGGCGCACCGGCTGTTGTATATCAGCTGGTCAATGTGACGTCTGAACTCCATGATACTGTTGAAGGGGCCTCTCTCTCTGTCTCTGTCTCTCCCTCTCTGCTTTAACAGAGCTGGTGCGCTGGATGGTTATTTGATATCTCTGCACAGCTGATTTTCCCCCAGAGAGCCGTGATGAAGTGCACCGGCATTTCCCAGCAGATCGATCAGGTTTAACGATGTGGCAGGGATGCGTATGTTAGCCATCAGAGGGGTCAGGCCTGAGGTGGGAAAGACAGTCTCGCCGGGTCGCCTAGCCTCGCGCCTGCTGAAAGAATGGCTGACTTACTGAGGGTGAAAAAGAGAAACGACTCCCCAAAATCGTCATCGGCCATTTGTCAGTAGTGCAGCTTGACGGCTGGACAGAGCTTCTGTTACCTGGCCCTGTCTCTATCCCCTCTCCTGGGAAGTGTCTGTCTGTTGACTGACGCTGTCCAGATCGGCGTCTCCGAAGCCGGACGCGTGTCTGCCGGCCCCCGGCTCTTCGCATCGCCATCCAACCGCGACTTCCCCCCCGGGTATTTCTCTTGCTCTCTGTCTCTCTCAAATTCAAATTCTCAAAGTCAAACGTGCTTTATTTACATGGCTAGTAAACTTGTGTTGCATTGAGTTGCATAAATGACAAAAACAAACCCCCGCATCCAAGTAAAAGGAGGGGGAAAAAGAAACATGAGTGAAAACCACAAACACACACACACAAACCCAGGTCAAAAGACATTTAGTTCATAGTTTGTCAATGTAAGAAAACTGTCAGTATTATCAATAAACACAGGTGATATATTGTACCAATATTAGGTATTTAGTCCACACCCTCTCTTAAATTATGGCAGGCAGAGACTTGCTGAGCTGCCACCTGTATTGTGGTATCCTCTTCCCCCAGAAGTATTTTTAATTTATTTTATTTGTCTGGTAGGTATTGAAATTGATTAATTTGTTCAGTGAATTTGTGGAAATATTGATTTCTGATTAAGTGGTACTTGGGGCAAGAAAGTAGAAAGTGGTCCTCTGTCTCCACCTCTGCCAGGTTGTAGTCAGTGCACAGCCACTCTCTCGCACAACCTCTCCCTCCCTCCCTCTCCTCTCTCTCTCTCTCTCTCTCTCTCTCTCTCTTTCTCTCTTTCTCTCTTTCTCTCTTTCTCTCTTTCTCTCTTTCTCTCTTTCTCTCTTTCTCTCTTTCTCTGTCTCTGTCTCTCTCTCGGCCAGCAGGCCCCGAGACCTGCCAGCAGCTATTGAGCCGTTATTATTTCATTATTATTCCTCCTGTATCATTTACCGTTTCACTCAACCCTCCCAAACTTCTGCCCTCTTACTGGCAACTCCTTGATTGCAGATTGCCCCGCTGCGCTGCTTAATGGCCTCGCCGTGCCTGATGGTCTGCATGCGTGGAAACGGGCCACGCCATTGGCTCTGGCTCAGCTACTGTTCCCTGTTTACGGGAAGGCGCGCTGGCCTGCTCTCCCATGCCGTCATGCCCTGCGCCACGTGACCCGTCATGCCCTACGCCACCCCCTCTGCTCAGGGTCAGCTTGTTGAGAATGGGGCGCTACGCGGTCGGGGGGAATCCACTCTGCCACTGTGCTTTTTGTCATTAATAATTGTAAAAAAAAATAAAAATAAACAATGGCTGGTTGTAAAATGCAAAGGTCGTGCACCTGTGATATTTGTCCTAAATTTGTCCTAACTTTCAATGAAAGAATGAAATAATATACCATGAAAGTACAGAAGCTTGTTGCTTTCGTAAAGTGTCCTAAAGACACTTTATAAAAATTCACCCAATCAAAAAAAAGGGCCCTTTGTAGAGTTTGTTTCTCTAGCTTCCAGCGGCCCCAGCCTCTGAAGAGAAGGCAGCGGGGGCCACGTCTGCCGGGAGTGTTTAATACCGTCTTCCGGCTTCTAGAGTGTTCTCTGTTGCATCATCGACAGCTGCTCGCAGAAATTATAAACCGGGGATGCGGCGCCAAACCAGGGGTCTGACGGTCGGGCCCTCTGGGAATCCACCACGCAGCTTTGCCTGGTCTCGGGTTGCTGCTTAATTGACATAATGACTCGATTAAATGGAAATCGTTTTAAGACGTCGGCTCTGAGCCTGCCAGTGAGGCGTGTGGGCGCTCCGCTTCCAGGCAAGAGGTGGCCTTTAATTCATCAGCAGTTTAAAAAAAAAAAAAAAAAAAAAAGAAAGAAGGAAAAAGTCCTTGGGGTGGGGGGGGGGGGGTGGATGGTATTAGACATGACCAGTCAGGGGAAAGTAATGATCTGTTAAGTCACCGAAAACCCCAGGATGGTACAATAACCAGAAAGCGGGTTTTCCCTTGAGGCCTGGCCTTTGACGACTCAACCCCACTCCACCCCACCCCCGTATGGTATTTTCCTTTCATCTGGAACAGAAGTCAGGTCTGTGCTGCTGCTGGAGAAGCAGGTGAACTCCTCACCTGGGGGGGGGGGGGGGGGCGGGGGTGTTTTTCCATGAGCTGCGTGGCAGTGATAATGAGTTGGGGTCTTCTTGCTCCTGGTGTTTAAACCTGAAATGAAGCGGCGAATGTCTCGCCGGACCTTAACCATGCGCAGTCCTCATTAGACCCATAAGCAAGAATACAAGGAATAATTGAGAATTATAGCAAAAATTACTTTTTTTTTTTTTTTTTCAGAAAGTTTTTTTTTTGCTTGTTTGCTGTACATTTTAATCATGAATCAAAGCTGCAATCATAGAAGCACAGTACGGGATACGGTGGCTCTTGTCCAGACATTGTCTTCTTTTTCCTTTTTTGTTTTCTTTGGCTTGGCCTTCAGAAGAGCTTCGTTCTGTTGACAGCGTGGGCGTGGCATCGTCTCGGTTCCTGTCAGCGTGCCCGTCAGAACCGCAGGGTCCTGGCACGGCGCATGCTGGCGCGCTCTGGCTCTGGAGCGTATGCGCGGGCGCTGCTAAAAGCATCGCTCCACAACACTGTCGGGTTGATAGGGACGGGAAACCGCGTTGGAACTGTGAATGGTGCTGTGAAGACTGCCATCGGTTCACCCTCACGGCTCACAGACAGTGTGCGAAGAAGTGCTACTCACACTCTCTCTGTCCCCACGCGTCTACATCTAGAACAGGGGTTCCCCACCCTTAGTTCTGGAGGGGCGGAGGGTCTGCTGGTTTTTATTTTCGCCTCAAAATCATCGACCAGTTCAGACTTGGGAATCCAGGTGAGCTACCTGTGTAATAAACGGCTTTAATTGCTAAACTGAGTGCTGAGTAACAGCGAAAGCCAGCAGACCCTGTGGCCCTACAGGACCAGGAACCACCGTTCAATAAGTAGAGGGTATCATGCACTGGGGCTTACCAGTCTCGAAGAAGCTGTAATTGCTCATTTTCATCCATTAAAGCGTGTGGCGAAAAGTTATTTTTTACTTTAACCTCCAGGCCTTGTGTGTGAATTGTTTCTCCCAGCTCCATGTTCAAGATGTTTTCGGTGAGCGTTTGTAGAGGGACTACTAAAATGGCCTTTGGTTGAAACGGTCTGCATGGTTACCTTTAGCATACAAGACACTGAATCTTCTGATATGATATGAATATACCTTGGGGGGAAATAGCTATTTCTACACCAGGTTACAAACACACCATTTGTCCCACCATTTGTGTTTTCTGTGTGTGTGTGTGTGTGTGTCCATGTGTGTTTGCTGTAGGGAGCCACAATAAAACGGGATGAGCAAACGGGAGCCATAGTGGTAGCTCGAATAATGAGAGGAGGCGCTGCGGACCGAAGCGGTGAGTACCCCGTACACCCCACCCATCATCCTCTGTCTCCCTCCTGTCCACTTCCTGCTTTCCCTTGTCCCCACAGTCTGTCTCTTTCTCACTCTGTCACAATGGTATTAAATCTGTGACCTGACAAGCCAAGGGTCACAACCAACATGCTGTAGCCAACATGTCTTATGGTTATCCTGTACTTAAAAAGCCATGGAATTTACTTTAAGACTCTTAGATATAGCAGATACTTTACATAATGGGCATCACAGCCTTGTGTGGCATCAGGCCAGATCTTAAAGGCTCATTGTTAGCAGAATTAATTTGGAGTTATTGGAATGCACTACCAGGATCTAAGGGCAGCCATTTTCATGTGGAGAACAACTCCTTTCATGTAATAGCATGTGTTATATTTGTTTTATTATACTTTTGTTTATATGTTTGTGTGTTGTGCAAGTGGATTTTGTGTGTGCGTCTGCTGCATTTGTATCTTTTGTGTTATTTTGTGTGTGTGTGTCTGTATGCACGCATATGAGTGTGTATGTGTGTGCGTGAGTGTGAGTGTGTGCATGAGTATGTGTGTGAGTATGAGTGTGTGCGTGCGTGTGTGTGTGTGTGTGTGTGTGTGGGTGTGTGCGCACATATGTGTCAGTCTGTATGCATGTGTGGGTGTGTGCGCACATGTGTCAGTCTGTGTGTGTGTGTGTGTGTGTGTGTGTGCCGTACGCTGACTCTGCCGGGCGTCTGCGTTGCAGGCCTGATCCACGTGGGCGATGAGCTGAGGGAGGTGAATGGAATTCCGGTGGATGACAGGAAGCCAGAGGAGATCATTCACATTCTGGTATGTGGCTGTTGTCATTGACCTGCTGTTTATGGGTTTGCTTTAACTCTCTGAGCAGAAATGCAGCTGTGTTTGCAGTGACTATTTAATGCCTCCTCCTGGGGCAGCAGGTTCTCTTTGATTCCCCGTCGTGTTGATGGCTAAACAGTTGCGTTATTTACAAGGTCGCTCTGTGAAATGTATGTTCAGGGTGAGAGAGAGTAAGTGCTCTAGTTTCTACTGTGCAGTTCCTTGTGTGCAGTTTCACTGTTTCACAAATCTGTGATGTGCTGTCTGTCCTGTGCACTCTCTACCGTGCAGTCTCTTCTATGAACTCTCCTGTGCACTCTCCTGTGCACTGCCTCCTATGCAGTCTGTCCCATTCCTCCGTGAAGGTTGTTCAGTAGAGCCTGTGTCCCAGGGCCAGTGACCCTCAGATCGGTGTCGAGCCCCTGAAAGGAAACTCCTCCCCCGGGCCGGTGCACTGGGACCCCGTAGAGACCAGTCTCCGAGCAGCCATTCTTTTCCGAAAGGCGTACCATCGCTCAAGAAATAATAACAGTCTCGGACTCTATTCTCTGCTTGGGTAATTTAGTTTGATTTAACGCCGCGTTTGTCTCCATTTCAGTTTAGTTATTCTTTTTGTCTCCCCTGTCTGCTCCCTTTATTCCATGTTCAGGCGCAGTCCCAGGGGGCCATTACATTTAAAATAATACCCGCCATCAAAGAAGAGACGTCAAGCAAGGAGCCCAAGGTACATCCTGCCATAGACATTAAATTGATTGTGTTACACATGTGTGGACTTCAACAGGGTGAAATGAAAGGTTCTCTTCTACTCGCTGCCCCCAGTCTCTGGACCTGAGCTGGTGTCCAGAGGAAATGTATCTGCCGCACTATTAGGGGGAGAGCTGAGGGCCGGAAAATATAAGACTGAAAATACGTGCGTTATCGTATTGTTGCGTATGTGTGCGCGCGTGCGTTTGTATGCGTTTGTGTATGATTGCGCATGTTTGCACGAGCGTTTGTATGGGCTTGTACATTTGAATGCGGCCCCCGTGTTCTTAGAGATGACGTGTTTTGGGTCAGGGGCGAGGCTGGGCTTTTGTGTAAAGCAAAAACCTTACATTCGTCATTTGGATGCATTTCACAGGCCCAGTTCTTGTGTATTGCCTTTCGTCCATGTTTATCAATAACAGGAGGTCGCGCTTGCCCCCTCAGGTGTAGACCGGGCTAACGTGCAGTCTGTAATGTCGTTTCTTTAAATATTTTCATGGTCTAATAGTTTTAATATGCCCATTTTAGACTACATGATGAGCTTGGGCTTTCATTGTGCAAGCTGTTTGTTTTTTTTTTTTGTTTTTTTTGTTTCATATAATAAATATCTGCTAGTGCTGCTAATTGGGTACATATGTCGAAAAAAGAAAAGGGGGGGGTAGTGAGGGGGGAAAGAATCAATCCCTTTCAGCGAGACTGTGTTAGTGCTTTCCGATGAAAAGTCCTATCTTTAAGCCAGCGCCTTGTCTCTGGGCCCAAACAAAAGTCTCAGACTGACACATAATTTCATTACATGGGAAGTAGCACTTGCTGAATCAATAAAATAATTTGTTTCTGATTGTTCTCAATTTCTGCCTCTGTGCATCGCGGCAGCTCCGCACTCTTAATTCACTACGACACTTTTTGCTTTGAGGAGATCAGGCTGAATGGCGTAGTCGCTGAGTCTGTGTGGGGTGTATTTCCTCTGTAAATATTTATTAACCTCCACCACCGCACGCATGCACACACGCACGCGCACGCACACACACACACACACACACACACACACACACACACACACACACACACACACACACACACACACACACACATTAACACACACACACACCACCAGCCTGCTCCCCTCAGTTTTGCACCTTTTTAGTGGAAGAGTCCTCGCACGCGGCCAGGTCTCATTAGTCCTACTCAGATCCTCCTTTGTTTGAAAAGATGTTTGTTAGCCAACGGGCTTGGAATGACAGGAGAATCGCAGTGCGGGACGGTGCAGGGGTCGCGTTTGCTGCCTCCTCGGATCAGAAGATGTCAAGTCTGGTAACGCTTGGGAGGAGCTGACAGGATTTCGTTGCAGGGGAAGTTTTTTGGCGGTTTGCGCTCGGCGCCTCGCCGGGGTTGCCTATCGAAGGAAATGGCGGCAGGTATTGGATCCTGATTACACTGACCTTTCCCGCCTAATCATGCTGACTGACAGTGAAGCTCTTTCACAAGCTTGGGGCAGGTTTAACCTGCGCACACTGGGGCCAGACCTTGGCCTTGAGACGGCTCCTTGAAGTCTCCTTGAAGAGCGGAGAAGCCGCCGAAGAAGCCGCTCTTCAGGGTGGGGTTTGGCAGTTTGGAGAACGGTAAAGACGTAGCTACACATATACTCATGATTTTTTTTTTTTTCTCTCTTTCCAGATGTTTCTCAAGTCTCTCTTTGACTACGACCCTAATGTGGATAAAGCGATCCCCTGTAAAGAGGCAGGGCTGGCGTTCAAGAAGGGGGACGTCCTTCAGATCATGAGCCAGGATGACGCAACTTGGTGGCAGGCCAGGCGCGAGGGAGACGCCAACCCCAGAGCGGGCCTCATCCCGTCCAAACAGCTCCAGGAGAGGTGAGCTACCAAGACGTTGCCGCCGCCCGCCCAATTATGCCCCCCTCTCCCAGACCCGAAAACCCAACTTCCCCAGACTGCCTGCCATCCAATTACGGTGTCCGGTCCAGCCTGACCGTGTTTGACTCCTGACGACGAGAGGAATGAGTTCTTGCCTCACTCTGCCAGAATCCCTTGGATTTCCGCGCTCGTCTGGCCCTAAATGAGTAACGACAGAAAATGATAGTGCTGGTACTGATCCACTTTGGAAGGGGAGCGCATGGAAAATGGCATACGCTGATGTGCATCCCAGGAACACTTTCTTGGCACCGCCCGGCCGAGGCCCGAAAAATTCAAGGAAGCCTTGAGATTTATTTCGGCGGCTTTTGAATGGGAGGCATTGTGTCTTTGTCCCTGTTCCCCCTCTCTTTTTGTCCTTTTGCTTTTTTATCTTTTTGTTGTTTTTTTGTTGTTTTTTTCCCTGGTGGACATTGGGGAACGTTTCTCGGTATCGTAGCAGATAGTGTTTATCGATCCCAGGACGGTCGTGAAAGCTGATGGTTTTATTGTGCTCTCTCCTTCTTCCTGCAGGAGGTTCGCGCTCCGACGGCCCGTAGCCCTTGTTCAGCCCCAGAAAATCTCCAACCGAAGACCATGTAAGCTCGTATATCAGGCGACCTGTGGGTGGGGGGGCGGGGGACACAAATCACTCCGGTAGCCCTGCCTTTGTGGAACAGGTGCCTGCATTTTAGGAGAAAGCCTCACCAGTCCTGGACGCACCTCAGAGGGGAAGGAAAGTTATGGCGAAGGGTAGAGGGGCAGCAGGGAGCCTTCTGCTAAAGAGACGTTAGCCCAGGTGATTGATGTGCGCCTCGGAAAGCACTGAATCACTGTAGTCATCCTTCTGAAATGGCTAAGTTCTACATGTCTGGTCTGTTCGAGGGGGAAACTGTAGCGACAACACCCCCGGCCCTCTCTTTCCCTCTCTCTCCTTCTCTCTCTCCCTCCCTCTCTCCTGCTTTAGTAGAGGGTTCGGAGTGAGAGGCTGAGATTTGCGGTTTCTGGAGCAGCGCTCCGGAAAACCTCTCTGCCCTGAAGCTAATGAAGAATTAATGGCCTGATAGGAGCCGTGGATGCGATAAACCCTTTTCGTAGTGAATTACGCACATCCTGTTCTACGCATTAAAATGTTTTACCGAGTGTGAACATGTTGGCCGTTAGCCCCGGGACAGGGTGGAAATATGCAGCCTCACGGCAAGGGGTCTCGGCTCGGGCCCACGTTGGGGGACGGGCCCCGTACCTGTTGGTGTACAGGTTAGGGAACATTCAGCGTCAGGAATGTTCAGGTTCTGGTTTTTAATGCACCAGAGGTCCTTCGCGTAGACACTGAGGAGGCTCGTAATGCGTCCCGGATTCATTCGAAAGGAGCAGGAAATCCAACGAGACTCTCACGGTTCAGAGCAAAGAAATCTCTTCACTCGTCAAAGCGGCCCTCTGTTTTAAAGCACTTAAATTCCAGCGCAGTCTAAGTCCAGTGATATCATATGCAGTTTTTTTTTCTTCCTTTTTTATTTTCCTTTTCAGGAACGGTGCGTGTGCGCGCCCCACTTAGTTCCGTTAAATCTTTAGCGCTCCGTGCCGAACACGGACCTTTCATCCTTTACACGCTGCTTTCCCATAATCCCTCGCACGCAAAGTCGATGGGCTCACCCTGCGTCCCGTCCATCACCGCGCTGACGTTCATCCAGGCAGCCGCTAATCAGGGTCCATAATGGGAACAGACAGGGAGGGTAAAGCGGGATCTATCCTCCAGACTGTGAAAACATTGATAGACTACGAAAAAACAGTGTAGGCTGGAGAAGCTCTACAAGAAGTCTGCACTCAAAGATAAACCAATAAACCACTGATGGAATACGAATCCGCTGGAATACCACGATCAAGTGCGAGATCTCTGTGCGGTTACTGCTGACTGACAAGGTAACATGTACTGTTCCCAGCAACACGCAGTTCAAACCCCCCACATTTGAAGGGGCCTGTCTTGGTGACCCATTGCCACAATGGCTGACTGCTGTACTTCTAGTAGCTGTACTAGTTGAGCATAACGGTACAATACAAAAACTGTAAGCTTTGCACTATTGGTAACAGCTGGCAGAAGTGTTGCTATGCTACTATTTGTAAAATTCAGGTGGGACCTGGGCCTGTACCCAATCTGATCCACACAGCATACCTTCAGGCCTGTACCCAATCTGATAGCTCTGCATGCCACGAAGAATGAAAGTCCCATATTCACATTGGGCTATATTGCAAACAATTACATAGAGAGGTAAAAAAAATAATATATATATACCTATATAAGTCAAAATATGATACTGGGACACATAAACGTGACATAGACACCAAAAAATTAATTGTTGCAAAAACCAATGCAAACACATTTATTTACAAGTTTGACAACTCTCTGACTCAGTCAAAACGAAAGAAGATAGTTCAATAACCGGAAATAGTCTCTTCAGGTCATATAAAATTTACCACAGTAGTGTTAACATGGTGTCTCAATGACACGTGAGTGCAAAAGTATAACTTATTTTTTCTAATTCATTAAAGTGTAGATACATACCCCATCCGAGGCGGTCCACAATGAAACTGGACTTAATCAATGCAAGAAAAGATTAATTTTCTAAATTAAAAAATACAAATAAAATCCTACCTTTCAATATGCGGACACGATTATAACACGATGGCTATGTAAATGTTTTGATTTGGACGATTTTGATAAACTGGTGCGAGGTAAAACGTGAACGGCTTAGGTACGTAACCGCGTGAGGAAGCTTGGACACGCAAGGTTATCAGGCTCCTGTAGCGTTGGCAGCAATTGAAACAAAGCAATTCTTAGTAGTTTCGTACCAGACAGTAACGCTCTTTTTTTTTTTAGGTTGACCAATCCACCAGCCATGAAACACGTCGGTAAACGATTCATGCTTATGTACGTAACGATTGGGACACGGAAAGAAAGTCAGCACTATATATTCCCCTTGTTTTAAAGTATCGTGGAGTGTATGAATTTGGGCACATATTTTTTTTTACTTGGCTTATGCATGACAGAAACAAACAAAGATCGATCCGATATATATTTATTTTTCATGATTGCCGACGGCATCTTGTGTACGTAACTCTCAGGACACAATGAATTACGTACATGAGCCAGATTAATTTTGCTCTCCCATATGAATACGAGCGACAACTTTCACTAAGCAAAGTGGGGTTTAGAAAGGCATATCAAACGTCTTCAAAAATATTTGGTTGAAAGAAATGTAGGCCATTAGCATAGGTATATATTTCCACATCAATTATGACAGTGTAAAAAATGTCACATTTTCGTGTCCTATTAATGGGTAAAAATCGAAAATAAAGTTTAAATTTACAACAGTTCAAGAAAGTCTGGCCCATGAGTTTATGTTATGTATTACATGGCTATATGAAGTACCACATAAAAGTAAAACTTTCCCATAAAATAAACACAAGACACTTTGGTAAACAAATGAAAATCACTTTAAAAAATATCTCCAGTATCATATTTTTACATATACAGATCCTTTCCAAAAAAATTGAATATCATGGAAAAGTGAAACTTTCATAGATTATAGATTCATTACACAAAGTGAAATATTTCTAGCCTTTATTTGTTTCATTTTTCATAATTTTGGCTTACAGCTCCAGAAAACCCCCAAAACAGTATTTCAAGAAATTAGAATAGTGTGTCGAAAATCAGCATTTACTTCAGTTATTTCAGAGAATGAATGTTTTAGACTGAGTGTCACACTCTGTACGTGGTGGTTTTTGAAGCACTGACTCCAGCCTCAGTCCACTCCCTCTGCATCTCCGCCAAATTTAGGAATCGTCTTTGCTTGACAATCCGCTGAAGCCTACGGTCATCTCTTTTGCTTGTGCACCTTCTCCTGCCACATTTTTCCCTTCCACTAAACTTTCTATTGATATGCTTGGACACTGCACTCTGTGAACAGCCAGCCTCCTTAGCGATGACCTTTTGTGGCTTACCCATCTTCTGGAGGGTGTCAATGATGGTCTTCTGGCCAAAAGTCTGCAGTCTTCCCCATACTGAACCAAACTGAGATACCTGTCCAATTTAACGACACACCTGTAGAAAAACTTTGTAGGTGTTTTGAGTAAATTAGATGATTAGAGTGTGACACTCAGTCTAAAACATTCATTCTCTGAAATAACTGAAGTAAATGCTGATTTTCAACACACTATTCTAATTTCTTGAAAGACTGTTTTGGGGGTTTTCTGGAGCTGTAAGCCAAAATTATGAAAAATGAAACAAATAAAGGCTAGAAATATTTCACTTTGTGTGTAATTAATCTATAATCTATGAAAGTTTCACTTTTTGAATGGAATTATGGAAAAAAAAAACTTTTCCATGATATTCTAATTTTTTGGAAAGGATCTGTATATATTTTATTTTATTTATTTATTTTTTTAAATAAATATGCCACCCAACATGGAGCTGATCATTTGCAACCGCAGCCTGCATGCTGTGGCAATTCGGAAGAGAGTAGACATCCATGGTTCTCCTCCGACTGCTTCATTTCACACTGCAGAGTACAGCTAAGCTCGCACATACGTACTCTGAGGGAAACATTTCGCATGCAGTTCACAGATGCCCAATCAGCCAGCAGGGGTCGTAGATAGTGATGAACGCGGATCCCTAACCGACTGAAAGGTTAAGTTAACACAAGACTGTGGGGCTCATCGATGCACAACAGCATTGTGCCTTAACTGAATGAGCCACCCGGCAGCCCCTATTTATTAGTTTTTTGATGTCATTTTACAGGTTAAAAACAAGAAACAGGTGCTGCATAGAACTGAGGTTTAAAGCCAAGGTTCATTTTTAACCCCTGTCCCCAGTTGGTCTTTTGTTAAAATAAAATATAATGGTACCAAATACAATTGGACAATTACTCATAACTATACTTAATGAACACAATGTGTATGTCTTTGATTTGATAGGGAGCGAGCATCAGCTCCATCTGTTTATGATCAAAATGTGAAATGTTCTCCACACTTTCTGGTGACATTTAATATTAACATAAAGAATAAGTCTTTCCCTAATATTAGATCAGATTTTAAATATTAATAGAGTTACTGTATGTACTCTTCAGGACTAATGTCTTTTGTCTCTTCCAAATGTGTCTTTTTTTTTTTTTTCCCAGAACGATGTGATTCACAAAAGCAATGGTGACAGAGTGATGAAAACGTTTCCTGCACATAATGTAGTGTTTTCCAGTTTTCCACTATTCTGCCCTGGGGGGAGGGGAGGGGTCATAGAGGCAAAGGGTTAAAAATATGGCAGTTTATTTTTTTCCCCCCCTGCAGTTAACCAGGCGTAAAAATGTTTTGAATGGATGTTTAAGTTTCTGGAGTGTTTTTGTAAACAGCGTGTACGTGGCCCTCTCCGCAGGGAGGGGATATACAGACCTCACCCCGGGCAGCGGCGGCTAAGCGCGTGTAATACACGGCGGCCTTGCGGCGGGAGCGACAGGCCTCTGGAGATGATGAATGGCACGGGGGAGGGGGGGGGGGAGGGGGGGGTGTGTGCGCAGTTCCTGTCTCTTCCCCGAGTCTGAAAGTGTTTATCTAATGAGTATCAGCTTTGACCGTGGAGGCAGGAGCTTCCTCCAGCGCCGCGCTGTGCCGCGAACCGCCCGCGCCAGATATGGAACCAACTGCCATCCGGGAGCTTCCTTTGGTGCGGTTCCGCCATCACATGAGCACGTTTGGCAGGACGAGTGTCTCTGTGAGTTCTTTTTGATTGAATTTCACTGGAATACAAAGACTCATACGGGGCGAGGGAATCCGATGTCTCCAGGCCGGCAGTTCTGAAGCCCACCACAATATTGATCTTGGGCCCTGATGCAGGCGAGCGCCACTTTATCGCCTCCGTTCATTATGCGCGAGCCCCATGCCGGAGCCCCATCCTCAGAGAGTGGAGGCCGCTCTCCCTGCACGCCGTTCATTAGCAGAACGTTTTTTTTTTTGTCGTCTCATGAGTTGTGTTCAGCTGAGGCTCCACTTTTCAAACGCTAAGGTTTGAAAACCTTTTCCTGTCACGCAGAGCCCTGATTGGAGGGCAGGCTGTCTGCACCCTCAGAGGTGGCGAGTCCTCTGGCTTCCCTTCACTCAACGTTCACCCTGCCGAGCCAGCGTACATTCTGACAGCTTTCTAGATCATTGTATCGCAGATTTCACTACGCACTTGGCAAGTCGGGCTTTTGTACCGCCGTTTGTTATAAATTTACGGTGAACTGGTATGCGCAGCCAAACACCTTGCCGCATTTATACCTCACCTCGAAGCATGCTGTCTCGCTCCCTAGATTTTTTACTGTCTACCCAGACTTCCCAATGTTCCGCTTATGAAGATGAAGTGTCTCCCAGGGGGTATGTTAACTGCAACTTGACTAGCAGATTGACCTAAAACGGAACTCAAGCAATTATTTCTTAGTTGTTGGAGTTGCAATTAAGGGTTGATAGGTCAGCAATACGGAGCTATACAGATGGAAAACTGTAAGCACTAAAACTAGGCATTTTCTTTTGATTTCTCGATCAGAATTTTGCTTTTCAAGTCAAATTGTGCGGCCGTTCGGGTGGATTATCCTTTTGTGAAAAGTACAAAATGGAGAATAAATTGTAGTCATATGGAAAATCAAACTCAGATTTTATTAGTGAGCGCAGATTGTTAAATTGGTCCCTGCAATGGACAGATAAACGTACGATCGATTTAATTTCATGTCATCTGGAAAATTCTGCTCATCTCATCCTGGAAACGAGTTAACAGTTTGCCGGAGCAAGTGCTCCTCCAATAAAAACGCGCGCGTCTGTCGGCCAAGGGCTGAGTGAAATCAGCCCGCGATTCCGATCCGCTCGCGTGGCGATGGCTGAGGCTTATTTTACCGCCTCCGCCATAACAAAGACAGCGCTGGCATCCTCAGGCCCGGGGTTGAGGCGCGAGTTAAGCCCGCTCGTATGAACCAAAAGGAGTTCACGCTCGCTAATACGCTCTGCTGGTGTTTGTTCAGCTCAGGTCTGTCTGTCGTTTTATCCGTCCGACCCGAGCCCTGGCCCGGCGTTCCCGTCCTGGCTCTTCTCCGCGGAGCATCTCTCCGCGGAGCTGTGCCACTGGAAGCACTGCCTGCCCTGTCGGTAGCCCTTTGTGAGCAGGCGCCCAGAACCAGATCCAGATGCCCGATACGTTTGTGTAGCGAGTTGCACTTCGTTAGCGGACTTGGAAGCAAAGCTTCGCCACCGCATTGGATTGCAACTCAAAACCAAAACAGAGGAAGAAGCACGCAAATGAGAAACATCTCATCCCAAGTGCGCCGTCGTCATCTTGAACCAATGAATGACATAAATGTTTGTTTGCGGTGCGGTCCGGCGTGCGCGCACTGTCCGTGGGGCCACGTGGAGTGTGTCAGGGGTTGGCCTGGCATATGACTGTGTCAGTGTGTATCAGAGCCGGGTGGGGGGGGGGTTAGAGTCCGTACACGGTTTCTCATAACTCCGCGGGGGAGGAAAGATCAGGGAATAGAGTTAACCAAACATACCGGATGCAGAGTGCAGAGAGTGCCCCCGTTTACTCCACCCCCACCCCCCCCAGAGCCCAAATTTAACCCCCATAAGAACTTGAAAAAAGGTGGGGGGGCATCTAGAACTCCCCACCCCTACATACCCGTCAGCTGAGCCCCTAAAGTAGCATATCGGCTAAGGACACAAAGGAGCATGTCCATTACCATTATGGCTACCGGAGGCTGTGCAGACCTTACACGATGAACTCCTGACACAGTGTAGGCGCCCTCTGCTTCAGAAAATGACTGGGGCCCTTTTTCACTGCAGGCCCGGGGTTGGCCAGAGACTGTAACGACAATAACAGCAACACAGACTGCTCTGTCTCTCTCGTTCTCCCCCTCCTTTCTCTCTTTCCATCTCTCTCTCTCTCCCTCTCCATCCCTCTCTGTCTCTTTCACTCTCCCTGTCTCTCTGTCTCTCTCTGACACTCTGTCTCCCTCCCTCTCTCCCTTGCTCTTACCATTTATTTCAGGTAAGAGTGGAGTTTGAGGGATTGAATTCTCACCTCTCTGTATATTTATTAGCCTTAAAACGTACAGTACTTTCTTTTCCATTTCTATTCCATATTGTTTTTTTCACATTCATGATCTGAATCGTGAAAAAGCTATAAAATGAAGGGCTGCTGAAAACTCTTCCCCAAGATCGATTGCCAGTGCGGTCGACTGTACTCAGTGCGTCATTCGTAACACTGCAAACAAAACGGACGTTCCCTTCTGAACTCTGTCCGGAAGTTTCAGTCACAGTTTCAAATGAGTGCTCAGGGAGTTGTCAGAATGACCATAAACGCACACGGTGCCCGTGAAACACGACGGTCAAAACAGGAAAGTGATTCAGATTGCTTCTGCTGTAGTGCCACTTAAGAAGGGCTTTTAGTACGCTGCCACGGCCTGAAGTATTTTTCCACGATCACTGATGACAGTTGTTATGTCTGGACATTACCTGTATCACGATGCTCCATCTCGTGAATCAGTACTGTACTCTTTTAGGAAAAGTGCAACTGTAAGGTGAGCCTGGGAGAATATAGACAGACCGTTTTGAATGTTTTGATGTAACCTTGTTAGGCGGAATTGGGACCACATGATGAAAAGGAAGTTTTTTTTTATTTTTTAAATGGATCCAAATGTTGCTCATTGGTGGAGGATGTGGCCTTGTTCGGTGTCCATCATGCATCTGCTCTTGCCTCACCGGTTTCCATCTGACCCAGCTACTCAAAAAGAGCAAAGACTGTGTCTAAAGCACAAAAGGTGACTTCTCACCGTGTGACACCATGCTCCTCCATTTTAGGTTTGTAGCGCTATTGTGCAAATCTTAATAAGGAGTGTGTTTGCGTGTGTATTTGTGCGTGCACTTGTGTGCGTGTGTGTGAATACTTTTAGTCTGCATTAAAGTTAGTAAGGAATTCACTGCGTTTGAATCGAGGCCGGGACATTTACTGTGTGGTTTTGTTCCTCATTTTAAAGGTTTTAACTATCGTTTGTTTTTGTTTTGCTTTTCTAAGATGAAGTGGCTGTTGAATGTGGTAGGTGTCCCTCCTTTACTATTTTCTGTTAGTTTGTCCCCCACCCCCTCACCTACCCTCAACTGTACGTATTTTTTAATTTTATTTTTATTTTCACAAAATTTAACCCATTTTTCATGTTTTGCTTTGCTTACGCTCTCAGCTGAGGAAATTGAAGGTACTGCTTCGTGGACCGCCTAACCCTCCTCACTCATTTGTTGTGATCGGGGAAACTCCACCCAAACAATGAGGACGTGCTGATTGGTCCCAAACAATGAGGACGTGCTGATTGGTTCCCGTTCAGGCCTTTGCCGTGTAGCGTAGAATGTCTGTTGGATTGGGAAGAACAAGCTCCCCTGTATTGTTTTGTCTTGACATCTCTTCATCTCAAACAAACTATACAAACAGAGGAGCTCTGGTGTGTGCTTGTTCACCCACAAGTTACTGTATAAAGTCAGCGACATTGCCCAAATCCACAGATTTCCCATTGTATTATATATTGGCCAAAGTAACTCCTCTGAAACAGGAGTCACATACCACACCATCACAGCAGTGTAGCAGCAAGCAGCATGGCTGCAAGGAAAACTATACCATTGTGCACTGTAGCACCACCTACCTGTAGGAGAGGAAATGGCGGGCGCTCACATTTTGAAAGCTCTGTCCCGATGTCGGGTGAAGACTAAAGTGCCAGTACGCCTCTGCTTGTCTCTGTGTTTCCTGTGGCGTGCAGTGCATATGTGTAGCGCGTAGTGGCGTGTGAGCCAGCTTGTAGCGTGCTGTGCTTCTGCGGGCGGGCGGCGCGTCCCGTCTGCCTGTGTCTGTGAGTGTTCCACCTGCCTCGGCTCTCTAACGTTTGTGCTCCCTCTCCGGTGGCTGTGTTCCTCTTCTCTGTGTGCTTACACTGCGCCCAGAGGACGGTGACAGTGGCGCCTATATAAGCGGATTCCACATAGGTGAGACACTCGTTTACACTCTGTGTCCTCTTCCCCATGACCCTGCCCCCGCTCCGCCCCCCCCCCTCCCCCTCTCCCCACCCCCGTCTCCTGTGACTGTGTTGTCGTAGCAGTACTAACTATGGCTGTGCTGAGACAGTGACGCTGTGCCCCCGATTCTGTGATGTGCTGTGTGAACAGAGCATCTTTTGTGGGCCAATTCTCCCCTTTGTCTCTCTCCCTCCTTTTCTTCCCCACCTTCTCTCTCTCTCCAAAACTCCATCCCTATGTACAGTTACCCAACAACGTTTTTCTCTGTCTTTGTGAATGAGTGTGTTGTTTTGCAGTGTTGGGTCTATCCCAGGCCCCACTACTATGTTTTAAAGTTTATGACATAGTGTAAACAAAATAACACCTGGGATATATGCATGCATCGCAAAAAACAAACAGTAATCACTGACAATGGTCATGTGACAATAGGGTAATGTTTTCCTTTTACCTCCCAAAACCCTTCTTCATAAAACCGATATTAAAACGGCACACTTACAGTATTTGTGGGGTATTAATAAACTAAAATACTTTTAAAGAGCTTTTAGGCTGTGCTACACTGGTATTTAATTTTATTGCCTTTCCTATTTTACCCCTTAATGCTGTATGCATTCCAGTACTTTGTTTGAACCCGTGGAGCATTAATACACGCTGTGTTACAAACCCATGTTAATGTTATTGTTATTTTAGCTGTCTGTTTCCATCATCCTATTGACTGAAACTAAGACTAAGAAACTTTTCGTCATCAGCTCCTCCGTGCGGCTCAGCAGCCAAGGAGCGGAACTGTGTTTTACACATTTCACTTATTTTTGTTCTGTGCCGTCTGACAGTGCTGACATTTTGAATGCGTGTCGGTGAATTAGAAGTGCATTTGCGTAAGACAATGCCCCGCCCCCCCCCCCCCCCCGCCCCCCCGTTCTTCGTTCCCAGTTATTTTCCAGAAATAGAAACCCCAGAAACCCCCGCTCCCCCTTTCCACAGAATGCTGGGATTTGGAGGCCTGTTCGGAAGCTGTCCGCAATGCCGTTTTCGGTTCTGTTTTTCGTGTGAAACAGGTTATCGTTCCGTCATAGCCACTGTCACCTTTCTGACTAATCACAAGTTAGAAGCCCGCCGGAGCAACAGTTCTCAAGATCCAGACTGGCCTGCTAAGGACTCTCTCTTTTTTTTTTCCTGTTGTGTCCTCAATTACTGTGGCCATTTCGAGCCAATCGTACTGCACTATATTAAGGAGAATACTAAACCAGAGAAGCGCGCTGGTTTGGTTTCAGAACCCTTAAAGCATGTTCATGAAGTTCAGTTTTTTTGTAAATTTAATTTCACAGGATATCCAGAGCATTTTAAGTTTAGATTCTACAGTGTGTAAGTTTATGTCTGCCAAAGGCAATCAGGGGTTGTCATTCAATAGTGCTGAACTGAGTGGCCTTCTTTTTCCCACCGTCCGCAAAGCTTGCTTCTGCCGCCTGGTCCGTCTCAAGCTGCCGCGTCCTGACCTCAACCTTTCATTTTTTTTTCGTTTAAGCCGCGACCGAGCGGCTGTCCGCTTTCCCAGAACAGTCAATGCGGGTCACGTGTCCTACAGTAAACCGTGTCTCGGGCGACTGAAGCAACCCCAGGAAAACCTAGAAAACAACAAGGCAAATGAAGAACAAAGAGTTTCCAATGCATTGCAGGCCACTTTGCCTGCCAGCGCGATTTGAGAGAGGATACGCGATGCTTGGTTACGCAAAAACAAAGCTGTTTTTGCAGCGTTGCATTCGCCGTCTTCGGTTGGCTGATTCCTAACGATTTTTGTTCTCCCTTCTCTCTCAAAGTACCATCATTACCGCTACAATCGTCTCGCGGTTTGGCAGAGATCGTCCCTGTGCGCCCGTCCTTCCGTCCGCCTCTCTTTCTGGTGAAATGTCCCGTTCTTTCGGGGCTGATTACGGGGCGTAAGGGTTGTGAAGGTATGCGGTATCCCGAGTGGCGCTCTCGTTCTTTACCTGTCGCATCTGCGTTTTCGTATACCTTGCGCTAGGCCCAGCGGCTTTCTGGCTCTCTGCGCGAAGCCGTCCTGCGGTGCCAGACACTCGGAAGCAGTAGAAGCACCGAGTGGCCCCGTTGTAAACAGTAAATGCTGTTCTGAGACCCCAGTTTTAGCAAGAGAATGAAAGAGTTCTTAAAAGCCTGGTCACAAAGGGGGCTCGCTCTTTCCATTGCACATTGCACATTGCACAGAGGCAGAAAGGGCGATTTCCTCCAGATCTGGTGCGAATTTACCGTAAATTATTTTTATCAGAGGGCTAAGAATGAAGCAACGCGGTTTGGACCGCGTTGAAAGGTGCGGGGTGCAGTCTATAGTCTACTATAGACGGCAGAAAATTCACTGAGATTCTGTGAAAGCAGAAAAGCCTGGAAAAGGTATCATCTCTCTGCATCCAATTAAAGTGCACGGTTGTGGAAAATCCAGGATGCTTTCAAAATAAAGTTTAAAAAAAAACCTCTATTTCCAAACCTACATTATTTATTATGTTTGCAGGTTCACAACTAGGGGACGATACAAGAGCCAAAAAATAGTTTCCTGAATTTCTTTTCCAAATTGTGGTTCCACATAGAACCAATGATGCAAGAGTGTAACCAAGTTGCATTCTTCTTGCATTAACTATAGGTACCTATATTTGGATAAAGTAATCAGCATATATAGCGTAATGTGTTTCATACAATGAATTTCATATTTTAAAAACGTAATTCTTGGATGTACACAGTGTGTATGTAATAACATTTAATTGGGATTTTTATTTGAATATTGTGGCCATTCGTGTCAGGGTTTTATCATTTTCCTGTGTGATTCAGGTGACTTGTATGCTTCTGATATATTCCACCGGTCAAAGGTTTTAGTATACCTTACTAAAACTGGCCTGCAGTACGTTGGATTTAGTGTGATTTAAGCAATTTAACTTTTGTAAATAACCTCAAATGGCAAGGTAACAAGTGAATAGACAAAGTTAAAAATAATCTTATTTCACAGGATAGTGACCTAAATTTTGGAGTTCATAAAAAAGCCATTTTTGGCTAAATAAACAGGTGAACAAATTCTTTCCATTTTCCCACAAGAGAAGTAAAATCAAGCTATAGTTTGGGACGAATATCCTAAGTTTTAGCTTTTTTTTTGTAGAATAAAAGGTTTCCCTGGAAGTTTGCCATCAAACAGAAAGCTTTGTCAAAGTGGTTGAGCACCTGAGTGACTGCCTTATTTAAATTGGAATCTACTGGAGCTATTCGGTGGGACTGCTTCCTTTCCTTCACTCATGAACACGCACCTGAAACCCACATTAAATGCTTTTAATTCATTCTACCATTCACTGCCAAATATAATGGCTCCCTCGCTGAGAGAGGGACAATTGGTGTATCCCTTAATAGTAACAGAAAGTGACAGTTTTGGAAGCACAAAGAAATTGTCTGCACAGTGTACGCACTAAACTGTGAGCATTCTGACAATAATAATAATAATAATAATGCATGGCATTTATATAGCGCCTTTCTAGATACTCAAAGCGCTTTACAATGATGAGGGGGAAACTCGCCTCTACCACCACCAATGTGTAGCACCCACCTGGGTGATGCAACGGCAGCCATTTTGCGCCAGTATGCTCACCACACATCAGCTGAGGTGGAGAGGGAGAGAATATATTTTTTTTTAGCCAATTAAACTGGGGGATGATTAGGTGGCAGATTGAATGAGCCTGGGTTGGGAGTTTAGCCAGGACACCGGGGAAACCCCTACTCTTTACGATAAGTGTCATGGGATCTTTAATGACCACAGTGAGTCAGGACCTCGGTTTAACGTCTCATCCGAAAGACGGCATCTCCTACAGCACAGTGTCCCCATCACTGCACTGGGGCATTGGGGTTTATTTGACCAGAGGGAAGACTGCCCCCTACTGGTCCACCAACACCACTTCCAGCAGCAACTTAGTTTTCCCCAGAGGTCTCCCATCCAAGTACTAACGAAGCCCACAACCTGCTTAGCTTCAGCCATTCAGCAGGCACAGATTGCATAGTGGTATGGCTGCTGGCTCAATGTGGTAAATAAAGAAAGCCATGTATAGGGGTATGTAGTGCACCAGTCATAGGAGGTGCTGTTAAAATGAGCCTGCCATACATTGCTTTTAGAACAGGAATTAACCCTGACTGACTGTAAGTTGAAGGGAAAAGTAAAAAGAATAGCAGCAAAACTAGTGCCTAGCCTTAAATAAATTACATATATAAAGAGACACACATTACAGTACACACTACATTTGACCAAATGGATGCATTTGATTTTGCTGTACATTTTCTAAAGCTAGGCAACAGCTATTTTGCATTATACAACAATGAGATTCGAGCGAGCAACGTGATTGGCCGAGACGCGTTCCACCAGTGCTGGTATTTGGTATAACCTCACTGCCATTGTGTAGACGTGTTCTATAGAGCATTGCCTAGGAAGTATAAATAACAACAATGGCAACAGCAACAGGGTGCTAGCTATTTGGTGAATCCAAAATAAAGTGAGTTCATCAAAAGTTATTGTTTCAATATTTTTTCATTACTTACTAAACGTTGATGTTAACATTTTTGCATCAAAGCAATAGATCACGAGAGGGAGTGAGTTATTGGAAAAATAATCACTGCGGTGACGTCGCAGCAATGAGACACACACTACAGTATGCACTACATTTGACCAAATGGACGTATTACTTTTTTGCTGTACATTTTCTAAAGGTAGGCAACAGCTATTTTGCATTATATTCTCTGAACAGGACCTGTGTATGCAGGTGGAAGTACAAATGTAATTTCACACTGGCGTTATGAAATCCTTAATCGTACACAGTGAATTGCATGGAACTGTTCTTGGAATCTATAGTGGACCTGTGGACTGTGGGACCCTCCAGACCTTGACACAGTGCTAGATTCACTCTGGATTATTGGACAATGATGAGCAAAGCTGGGCTGCATGGCCTGTTCTCATCATTACACTTTATCTTCATTTGTTCACATGGGACAGCAGCGTTCAGAGGCTCAAACACACTCTGTTCAAAATAACATGAGCGGGCATCTGCTCACGTGTGACCGTTAAAGCAGGGTACATGTCCTACCCTGCTTCCTGGGCACAAGCGGGCATCGGCGGGGGGGGTTCTGGCGTGCCGGTCCCTGGCCCGGACACGGGGGCCCCTGCGGTGGCCCGATTCGCAGGCACCTGCGCGCCGGAGCCGCTGACTGATGAGACAAACAGGAAAAGGTGGCCTTTCCAAGCCAGTGTTCCTGGCATGCGCAGCTCCGCTCTGCGGTCTGAGACCAGAACCCGAGCGCCCGAGGAAGACGGCGAGAAGTGCGTGCACCGGGCTCTTTCTGTAAATTAGGCAGCATCCAGCCCAGACATTCTTCTGGCTGAAGAGCCCAGGGATAAGACAGTGAGGGGAAAAACAAATATCGTTCGATAAAAGCAGCGTCTCTCAGCCAAGGGTGGTAGTGCGCTCAGCGTTGGGAAGAATACCTCTTTCCATTATGTTTACAGATGAAGCTCTCCAGGCTGCCCCCTAATAATTTCACAACAAACACTGTGGCTCATGTATTTTTGAGATTTTGAGGTATCGCTGTTAACTAGTTCCCTGGTGTCCTCATTTTTTCCCCTCATTGAACAAACAAAGTGTTTGTGTCTGTTTGGAAGTTTCCATGGTCGCTGGAAAAGGTACATACCTGCACATCCATAAAAGAAGGTGCTCATTACAGCAAAGGCATAGCCCCCAACCCTGGGGATTGGTAAAAAATGACACCCCTCCCTGCCTGAGCCACTTTTAATTTCCAATACAATAACCAGTAGTGTGGTGGCGTACAGGTATGTACCCTTTCCAGGGAGAGGGGAAGGCGAACAGGCACTACAATGTTATGGAGGTGGGTAAGACGAGGGAGGTTCTGTTCTCGCGTGGTCCGTTCGGGGGCCGGGACTTGCCCACCCCCCTAAGCCCATTCACAGATGCGTGGAGAGGAACGTACAAAGACGACATGCCGGCCCATCTGGCAGGGTTCTCCACGCACACGGATGCACAGCGTGACGGGGCCCATTCCCATCTGAAACCCGCTGTAGGCAGACTGCGTGGGACGAGAGTTTTCCGGAAGCACCAGAGCGCGTGTTAATGCACAGGCCCCCAGCTGCCTGTTTAAACATCAGAAGGTCTCTCTTTCTCTCCCGCCTGCTGCGGTCATTTTCAGACTGACGAATGGACATCCAGGAGATACGCTGAATATAGGAAACAGAATTTTGTGTGTGTATGGGGGGGGGGGGTGGTGAGGAGAGCAAGTAAGCTTTACAACAACCTATCATTTTCCAAACGATGGATAGTCACTGTCATTCCCTAAAAATAACTTGGTATTCATGCCATTTTTAAAGTTTCCCAGAAGTTTTTTTTAGTGCCTGCAAGTCCTTCCACACTAATAGGGGTGCCATGGCTCAGTCTGGAAAAGTCTTCAGTGTGCCATCTTTCCGTATACTGTAGGATATCTCAAATAGTCTTTAGCATATTCTAAGACGCCAACCGGTGCATATAATGAGAAAAGGAGCTCGTAATGGTTACCACATTTCAGTGCCCCCCTTTGCTGCAGCCATCGAAGTGTTGCAGTGATAAACCGCATGCACACGTCAAGCATAGCACTCACTTAATCTAATGCTGCGAGAGAAGGCTAATTCCGGGGCTGTCATCCCTTTTCGTCTGCGTTTGGCCTTTTCCGCCGCCAGGATGCTCTCGTACCTGTCAGCGCCTCTCTGGAGAAAGTGATGCGTTGCCGCGGTGACTTCAACCTCCGATGAAACCTCCCCACCCCCTCACCTCCTCAGCAGGCCTGTGTGGGGATTACGTCATCCTCACCACCACCTACGGTACAGACATGGCCGAACTGTAGCTACACTTCAATCATCTGTCAGGCCTGAAGCCTTTTTCGTTCCTCCCGGGGTTTGGGGGTTTTCAATAACGCTCCGTAGCATGCAAGGCCCTCGTTCACATACGTGATATTATTGATTAAATGTACAGCTCTTGTTTTTGCAGACACCGCTGTGCTTTGCAGAGCTTCACCAACAGGGGCGCGGGCCGTTAGCATTCACAGTACAT
Source organism: Synaphobranchus kaupii (assembly GCA_029718625.1). Lineage (NCBI taxonomy): Eukaryota > Metazoa > Chordata > Actinopteri > Anguilliformes > Synaphobranchidae > Synaphobranchus > Synaphobranchus kaupii. The sequence goes on along the minus strand of CM056377.1, from coordinate 87,593,476 downwards.
AGAGTCCCGGGGCCCGCTCCCCGCGCACATGGTGAATTTCCTACCCGGCTGTAAGATATTATCAGGCTTTGGAAAACGGGCGTGCTGCGGTGGCGGCCCTGCAGGCCGTAGCGAGCGTGGCACGGAGCATGCCTTCGCGCGTTTACTCCGCTCGGGATGTGCAGGGGGAGAAATTGGAACAGGAAGTGACTTATTCGCTGTGCAATCGAGCCACTTCCCGACCGCGTCGCTGCCGACCGGCCGGTCGCACTGCGGCGCGCGCCACAGGCAAGGGGCACGAGCGGTTCTTTTCGGAAGAAAGTCCCTCCGGAATGCTCTTGAGTGGATGGTGGGCGGAAAAAAATCCTCTGGCTGCTGTGCCGTGGACTCATCTGTCCAAGCAAACCGAGGCCCAGAGCCTCAGATGCGTCAAGTCCCATTAACACGGGACGCAGAGGAATCCGTCTCTCCGGTCTTCAGGCCTGACGCACACCCAAACACAGGGAGCTTTATGACCAGCCATATCCAAAAAAACTTGAGTCATCCCTTTCTGGATCAAACAGATTTTCCTCCCTCGTCCCACATCCGCAAAGCAGCTCATGGTATAGTACTCAAGCATTGGTTGATCCACATCACCACAGCCCTGGCCATGAGGAGAGGCGACTTTATTATTTGGATGGGGCTTAAGTGGTTTTGAACGGCCCAGATTTTGGAATCCCCTTCAACTCACCAGAGGCAATCTGCGCCGCCTGCCCGTAGACGAGAGCGGTAACAGAACCGCCATGCACCTGCCTCCCTAGGCAAAATGGAGGGATTTGATCTGACAGAGCCAATGAAACGCCGGCATCTCGGACTTCGCCGGCGATCCAATCAGCCAGAGTGACCCCCGCGCGGCCGCTGTGCAAATACTGGAGCGTTAATGTTGCGTCCTCCGCGGACCATGCGGCGTAAACAGGTGCGACCTTAATTTCGTCCAGACGTTCCCTCCATGACTCACACCGTAATAATGAGCGCTTTAAACGACAAAGAAAGGTGAGTAATGATACCTTTCTGTCAGATGACGTAATCTGGTCGGTGTCACACAAGGACAGTCATTGCTCTTTTCATCGGAGCAAAAGCAGCTTCTTTCTTTCGAGAGTCTGGCCGCATGTACCTCTGACCATATGTGCCCACAGCTCGCCCGAACTGGAAAATCTGCCCAAACCTTTGGTAACATGATGCCGACAAGTCAAGTCGTACATGTGCGTTATTGTGCCGGGGGGGTTGTTTGACTTACGGCGTGTTTCATTTGTTACTCGGCGAAGGTCTGCTCGGTCCCTTATTAAGTGACTGTTTGGAAAGAACAAGCTGAGAAGAATGTGGCCTCTCTCTTAGCCCATCTACAGAGCGCTAGCGGTTGCTCGTGATGGGGAAAGTATTAAAGGGATTGGCTCAGATTTTTTTTCCCCCACTCTTTCCAGCCCATAATTTTCATGCTGCCTTAATCTGTCTTGGGCATCTTGCGTCGTTAATCACCGCAATAAAAAAGGAAAAAAGTCCTACTGCCTTGCGCAGAAATTGGATATTGGGTGTTTTTGGGTTGGGATTTCGGTTGTGGCATCTGTCATGCGCTCCTTGTACAAAGGGTGCAGTTCTCGTTTTCATGCTGCTGGGACTGGTCATTAAAACTGAACGCTTGTGCTCTGAAATCGTATTTGACAAAGCCTTTGTGGCGACGGCGGATGAGCTGCGTCTGGTAAACCGGACAGTCGCAACAGGAGTCATCAAGTGGCCCAAACAAACAGCCGAGTGTTCGTACCCAGCCAAACGAGCATTCCCCCCTCCGCAGATTAGCCCAAAAAATTTATGTAAAATCACTCAAAATCACAGCACAGCAATTTTATGTTTGGGGCAAGCAGTGAAGGATCTGGCAGTAAATTCACATGCAATTAATTATGCGGCGAAAAAATGAGATTCCGCCAACCACACTCTTAACTCTCACAATGACCTCTTAAACTGAGAGCAGTAGTCCAGTCAGCCCCTTTAAAATGCACCAGGCAAAAATCGAGAGGCATGAATCAGGGCCTTGTTGTGAATGGAAAAAACTGCAGGTACATGATATAATTGGCTGTGGGAATGAATGGAAGCACTTTTTAACATTTTTGTGTTGCTGAGAATACGGGAAAGACCTGACTCTAAATGTGTGCGACTGTTAATGTGCTCGGTATCAATATGAAAAACACATTTAAATATTTAAACCTGGTGAGACTGTATGGGCTGACATGCCTGCTACACTTCAAACAGCCCTTTAAGTCTGTGCCTGATGCATGAAACAGACTTTAATTCTCATTCTAAGAATGTGGCTGTTGATTAAAAAATTCCACCTACTTCTCAGAAAATATCACCAGATCAGTTCTGATTTTGGAAAACATTCTGGTCCCACAACCTTCGGCAGTACAATATGCAAATGTGAACATTAGTACTGTATTCTGTAATGGTGTCTGAACATGTTTTTAAAATGATTTAATCAGAATATTATTTTTTTTTTTTTTTTTTTTTTTTTTTCAAGAAAAGACAAGCATAAATTTTTTCTTTTTAGTTTTAAGATTGTGAACACACACACACTTGTGTGTCTATATATACACACACGCACTTGTGCACACACACACACACACACACACACAGCTTCACTTTGCTCTCACTAGGGGGCAAAAGGACTGTGGCAGGCTCGGCAGGGAGGAGGTCATATATATAAATATATGTAACACATCTTTTAAAAATACATTTTTTATTATAATTTGCAGCTGGCCTGCGGAGGAGCTTCCGTCTCAGCAGGAGGGACAGGAAGACTAACAAATCGATGTACGAGTGCAAGAAGAGCGAGCAGTACGACATGGCCGACGTCCCCACCTACGAGGAGGTCACCCCCTACCACAAGCAGCCTGGGGCCCGGCACAGGCTGGTGGTTCTAGTCGGTGAGTGTGAGATGGTTCGTGACCCGCTCCCCAGGGATGTTGTGCTTGGCGCAGGCCGTGCCATTACTCCGGCTCTTGCACACAGACAAATACGCGCATATACACATACAAACGCACATACATACGCATGTGCGCGCAAACACACGCGCGCACTCTCACCTCCCACAGGGACGACAGGGTGCCTGATATCATGCCAAAACATATTTGGCAGTTCAGCTAAACGTCTAAGATTAAAATGCGAGAGTACAATGTAATGGCCCAGTTGAGACTGTCCTCCAAGAGTTGGGATCTTATATAAAGATGAAAAATGTACAGTCCACGGTGAGCAATGTGGCTCCTCCTCACTGGAACTTGGGCTCAGACCAGGGCTGACCAGACCCTCTGTGGACACAAGGCAGCGCACGCATGGACTTCGTCACGTTCAGTCACCTCATCTGGACTATTTAAATGGCCCTCATTTTCCTGCCAACACATCAGGCGAGAGGAAGGGATGCCTCTTCCTAAAATAATTTTTTTTTTGATCGCTCTTATGTAAATATTTTCAGTGAAGTTCTGTAATTTGGAGAACACCTATGGATAATTTCACGGCCAGCGAAGCGGAGGCAAGGAGAGATCTGCGTTATGTTTTGGCTCCTTTCTATTCTGCCCTGGAGTCCTGGGTGTTTTTTTGTTTTTTTTTCTTTTTCATTTATTGTAAGGCATTTGAAATCTCAATCCCAAAGAACCAGGGAAGTAGGCATGTCTTTCAAAACATGGCAGGAGGCGTCTGTGTTTGAGTTGGCCCGCCGCCTTACCGTGTCAAGTAGGGTTGCAAATTCTAAGGAATTTCCTTGATCGATAGTCGTCAACGTTAATGAACAATCAATCGATCAATCGATAACAAAACAGCTAAAAATAGCTTATGACATAGAAAATACAAAATGCATGTTTTTTTCCTCAATCAAAGCTTTATTGAAACATTTGAGAAATGCGCCTGTTTCATAGCATAACACAAATATAATTATGAACGCTGTTTTGTTTAAGTATGATATTTTAATAAGGCACGGGAAATTGCGCTCACTCTTCCGAGGCGAATCAGTGACTAACACGTACGTCTATGACATAGCCTATACAAAAATAAGATGAGCCTTAATTAAAAACTTAAATTTGCAAAATGATTATGAAATAGATAAATAAAGATAAATAACGTTTTTGAAAACAGCGCTATAATAGGTTCCCTCTTGAAATGAGAAAGCTACGACAAACTACGACAGCTCAGGCCTCAGTTTAAAATTTAAACTGCATAAGTGCAGTAAATACCTAGGCCTGCTGATTTTTATTTAAGAATATAAGCATGTTTACGTTATCAGGGGTGAGTCGTGTGCGCAGTAGGTTTACAGCGAGACCAGCTGCTGAAAATACGCGTTCCAATGGGTCCGATGTCCCAGGCACGCATAAGTAGCGTGCTTCATGGTCGAGTGAGTCTTCTTCTGTGTAAAGTTAATAACATGTTTCCTAATTGCAGTGCGCGCGCCCCCTTGTGTTTAACTTAATGATTGCATTTCACCAACAGCTCCCATTGACACAATTAAGATGAGCAAATAGTTCAATTTGATTATTAACGGCAATTAATCGATCAACGATTAATCGTTAACACCCCTAATGTCAAGCGCGGCACATTCTTGTCATTGTTTTCCCTTCACGTTTAAATCACCTCAGGGTGTTCCATAGATTGTCAGTGTGGATGATTGTGGGAAAAGCGCTAATGAACAATGGAGACCTCTCTGCCTGACCACAGGGAAAGGGAATGGTTTTCAAGTGAAAATCATTATCTATTTAATGGTAATAAAAATAAACTGCATTTATACAAAACAAGTGCCATATATTGCCAACATGCCAAAATATCATAAATGGCTCATATTTTCAAGAAAATATAATGATTGTGGGACAAAATGTTTTACATACAAAAACGTCAAATGTATCTGCAACAAAATGAAAGTCGGCGTAGCCATATCGACCACAGTGTTAACCGATCTAAATTTTGACTTGTGTAGTGTGCTATTAAATACGATTGCCCAGCTGGTTGGAAAATGTGTATAGAGGCTAAAAGACATCTCACTGGTCCTCAGATATAACAGCTTCAGATCTGCTTGGCATTTAGCCTCTTAAGTTATTAAGTCCAAAATCAAATATTATAAGCTGTTTCTCTAATGAGGGCGACTTTTACTGGTGTACAGTGTATAGTCCATAAGCACAGTGTATAGTCCATAAGCACAGAGAACATGACATAAAATTAATTAATGAGAATCAATTGCAAAAAAAATTTTTTTAAAGATAGAAAGGCCTTTATTTGGTTTGTTTCATTTTCAAGGTTTGCTACTGTGCTGCATTGCTAAGGTTTAGCAAAACAACAACACAAAAAGAACAGCCTGTTTCTCCTCAGACAGTAATCCCACCGGAGTGTTCTGTTCTCTATAATGAATATGATGGTCTGCTTATTTGGCAGACAGTAGCCTAGCTTGGAATTTAAAATGAATGGGTGTCTGTGACATTTTAAGAAAATCCACTGCAATATATGAGAAGGGAATAACAGTGGCTGATGAGCGAATTATTAAAAAAGTTAAAATTGTTCAGTGGCATTTGCACGAGTGTAAGGGAACATGGGCCGTTTTTCACCCAACCGGTGAGGCTGCTTGTACCGTGCCTTGACGCGGGGCGGCACCCGCTGCCAACATCCACGGTAACCACCGAGCTTTGTTTAAAACAAACGGCTTTCTCACCCTGGCAGTGCTGGGGCAGGGCCATTGCGCACCGTCGTACGGCTCAGATACGGGTCATAAAATGCATGTATCGCCACGCTCCGCCAACTTAAACACCTACAACAACATTAAGAGCCACACTCGCGTGGTGATACATAGAATTTTTATTAACAGGAGCCAATTCCTCCTGGCGGTTTTCAATGTAAATTTCAAAATGAAGTCCCATTTCCTTGTCTGAATAAATCACGCATCGGCCTCAAGCTTTTTTTCTCAAAAAACTCCAGAAGATTGATCGAGGTCTTCGCTTTGCCGCGTGCCAATTACGCCAAAGCCAACCACGCTTCCTGAAGACAGCCGAAGCCACCGGTTCATTTTCAGGCCAGAATGGAATAAGTCTGCCAAGAGTGTGGTTTTTCTTTTATCGCTTAATGCACGTGTGACTTTGGACATGTGTGACCAATCAGAAACGAGGAAATGGAAAGATAGGAATGTCTATTGTGGCCTGTAAAGGTGTTGGTGTGTGGCAGCGGAGATAACCCCCCTCAGAAAGTCCTTTGAGCCAGTTGAGTTGCTTTGTGTTTGCAGCTGTCTTCCTGACCCACATCGATCAAAGTTTTTCCAAGGGGAGGATCATTTTGACAGATAATTAAAGCAATGATACAGGGAGAATAATATCCTCACCAGAGTAAAAGGATGCAGTGTTTATGTTCGATGAGCCTTCCTTCTTTGCCTACCCCCCCCTTCCTATGCCAGTTATAGAACTCAATGTTCGTTTGTCTTATATTTTGCCCTGAAAAACGCATTTGCCAAGAATAGGAGCGCCCAATGAGGCGGACGCATTTAATGGACGATTAGAATGGCAAGTATTCCAGGAATCCCCATTAATATCAACGGCCCCTTTGTGCTTCCGCGCTCGGGACGAACGAACGCCGCACCTGAGAGAGACCGAGCGGTCGTACTACTCCGCGATCCGTTCTGCATCCCCGCTATTTAAATACACAGATACCCCGGCTCTCCTTAAATTAATATCACATGGATTCTGGTTCTCGCTGAAGCGGCGCAGCTTCTCGGGAGAGCAGAGGTTAGACGCAAGAGCTCCAAGGGCTTGTGTTTTGGAAAAGTGCGAGCCTCCGGAGCCGCAGACAAATCAATATTGTAAACGCCCCCCCCCTGTTTTCCTCGGGCCGTGGCGGTGGAAAACCCAGCTGACTAATGGGACTGAATCAGTGTTGATTTTTCAGACTGTTGAGGGAAAGGCAACAAAGTTGTCTCTTGGCAGGCTTTGTGAGTGTCGTTTATTTATTTTTTTATGTGCAGCTTACAGTAGTGAGTGATGCAAAATATTAGGCCGTGGGCTTTACATCCTCTGCCTAGTAGCCGGCAGCTGTAAACACCATCACATCCCGTGCACTGAGCCCAGGCCAGAGAAAAATCTCTCAGCGTCCGTCCGCCGACCAGTCTCACAGAGAGCTTTCGCATTCCTGCGTGTTTCTGGGCCGTCATCTGCGGTTTCTCTTCTCGTCGTTGGGGGTGTGTTTGCGTTAATGGTGGGCCTCGGTGGGGGTTATGTTTTCACTTTTTTTTTCCCCGTTAAATTGGAAAGATAATTTTTCTCTGTCTGTGTCCGTCCCTCAGGGCCTACAGGGGTGGGTTTGAACGAGCTCAAGAGGAAGCTGCTAATCTCGGACCCGCAGCATTTCAGCGTTACCATCCCACGTGAGTCCTCCACCTCGCTCTCACACGGGGAGATCCATTGTAATCCCCAACCCACCTGGTGCACTAGATGTGAACATGTGGAAACCTGCTCAGAATCTCCCCAATCACCTCATTACCCCAAAATTGCCAAGCTATTCCGTGAGTTCCATTGGGGGGGATTTTTACATCACTGTAGCAGCAGTAACTGTTTAGTTCACGATATGGGGGACATTCTACTAAGGTCCACGTAATGCATTCTTCCAATCTACCATTATTGATGAGAGTTGTAATCATACCGTTGCACCAACATGGTGGCTCAGTGTTAAGGGAATCCAGAACCGGAGCCAAAATTCAGGAGCCCACAGTCTCAGTTCATGTTTCACACATCCTGCATTATGAGTCTTTTAGGGGTGGGAATAACAAAGCCATGTGTGAATGTTATATTTACAGTAAAAGTATAATAAATGCATGTGGCTGTAGAGCACAGTTTACAGACAGTTCAGTTCACCATAAGAATACACTATTATTGTAATATTACTTAACAGACCAGTTTAACATGATTGAACATGAAGCCCCTGTGTCCTTGAAACACTGGTTCATTTTGGCTTCGAAATTTCCAATAGGAATGGAAAAGGGGTCACGTAGCACTCGCTGCTCTGTATGTCCTTTGGCTGAGATGCTAGTTGCAGTAGCCAGGTAGTTACCTGTCTGATCACTGTTATTATTATAGAATTTGTCAGAACTAAACTAGCTATCTAATGATTGCCACTGAAACCTTACACATAACATTAGTTAAAATTATTTTTCTTGTTACATATTTAGAGAAAGCTGATATAATTTCTGAGAGTAACAAGTGTGCCGACATGTGACCGCGCTATAATTTGGTCCAATTATGATCAAACTGCCTAGTGGTAAAAATTTGTGTACACAAACCAAGTGGCCTCATTCAGTGACTTTAATGCTATTTTTAGCACGCCCTACGCTCACATACACTGGCTAACTGTGGCCGCTTTGCTCACTAAGCAGTCGCAGTTGATAGTTTTCACTCACTCCTCCTTTCATTTAACAGGACTTTCATTGTTGTTTGCATTTGTCTGTAAATAGTTTGTATGAATCAAAATATTAAAATGAATGTATGACATCATCTGGTGAGAAATTAGCAACAGTTGGCAACACTGGCTCCATTTTTCTAAGATGGTTAATTACTATTTAATTACTTGGGCTAATCTAAATGTTAAATTAAGCCGTTATTTTACACTTAAATTATGCCAGTTATGTTCTTTGTATTCTAAATGTTCATTTACTTGATACAACATTTTAATAAAGTAACAAGTGTTTCTGTTTCTTTATTAAAGAAAAAGAAACATGGTCATGAACCAAACTATGGCTCAAAATTTGAGGTTTAAACTGAAGTGTTGATATTTGAGAACATTACGCCCTTATTCACTGTGATTTTGCATGTGGGGAGTGAAGGGGAGTAAATGTGTGTGGTTGAAAGTGAGGGGGTGTACTGTACATGCATGTGGCTGGTAGTTTATTCTACATACACATGCTTTGTGAAAAGAGTGTATGTTACATGCGCTTCCTTTGTAGTGAAGAGGTATACTTTCCGTGCGTGCGGTTTGTAGTGAGGAGGCACATTCTACGTGTGTGGTTGGTAGCATACCTATTATGTGGTTGCTGTTAGCAAAGGGACATACTGTACATCTGTGCAGTTGATAAGCGGTGTATTGTACACGTGTGCACTTGATAGTTAGGGGAAATACTGTACATGTGCACAGTTGATAGGGGGCGTACTGTAGGTGTGCATGGCTGATTGGTACTGATTAATGTACAGGCCCATTCTCAGTCTGGGAGGCTGCAGCTCGAGCAGCGGAGTGTTTCCTCTTGTGTAGCTGTCGGACAGCCCCAGAGTCATGGGGAGAGCCAAGCTTTTCTGCCTCCTGAAGACATGCCATTCCAGTGCCTCATACTCTGGCTCTCCCTCCTGCTCCTTTTTCTCTATAAGGACCACATGACAGCTCGCCATATTCCTGAGCAGTGTCCAACCGCGGTGCTCGTCGGAGACCGTGGCCGCTGCCATTAAGTGCCTTTTGGGGATCGGGGGTTGAGGGGCAAAGTTTTGACTTGGCGAAGTCTGACGCTGTCATGTTAGAGCAAATTAAATTGTGTGTTTTATGTATTTTTTAGGAAAGTAACAAGGTAATTGTATATGTCGGGATGGTAAGGGGGGAAATTGCAACAGTTTAAATTAATTGCCGTGTTTGTTCCACACAAGTGCATAATGAATGTGGGTTATTCAGAGTCTGACACTTGAAACGTCACTAGTGTTAAAACCCAATTGCAGCTTTATCCTCCACGTCTGTTAATTGTTTGCAAATGTGACCTGCATTTCTCATTCTGTTATAAAGCATGGCTCGCATATAAGCTTGGTCCGAGACAGGGTGTTGAACCCTAGGATTCATTTGAAAGAGACTCAGAAGGTATTCTTTTTTTATGTTCAAATTATAGACTATATAAATCGGGTATATTTAACACTTACTGTTTGTTGGGATCAAAACAAAAGTGTTACAGTACTTTAGCCCTCAATCAAAAAAAACCAAAACACCTTCGCAGTCCTGGGTAATGTTTCGCATTATGATTTTTTTACCCCATGAAAATATAAAACAGCCTTGAGCCAGTAACACTAGGTATGTAATTAGTGATTAGAGTGGAGGGTTGACGATTTTTGATTGCGCTCCAGCCTTACGGTTATTTTCCATGATTGAATGCGTCACTCCAAAACGAATGAATTGAAATTCCTTTGTTCCGCTGTGCGTATTTCCTACACCACAGAGCAGATGCTAAAAAGTATCCGTGCCTCTCCTTTCAGCGCTAAGCAGGGCTCTCAGCCTTTGTGGCCCTGCCATCAGAAGCATAAATATATACAGCCTCCAAAGCTCATAACAGTCTGTCAGCGATAGAGCTATTTTTCGAAGGGCCCAAATTTAATGCATTGATGAGTAAGTTATTCTTTGCAGAAGTGTCCCGGGAAAGATTTACAGGGGGGCGCTCCCAGGCACTCAAATCCCAGATATGGAAAACTGCGGCACTGTTCGTCCGCGAGCTTCCGCTGGCGTGTTTCCCCCTTGTGGAAAAAGGACACATCTCTGACGCAGCGCGGGTCCTGGCATGGGCAGCCTTCGGACGGTCATAAAAGTTTACGGTTTGGTTTGGGGCGGGTGGGGAGCGTGCGGTCCATTAGCCCAGGGGCAGTACAGGGAGCACCTCTTGACATCTGCGGTCCTTGTTAAACACACTGCCGTGCATGTCAACCCCCCCCCCCCCCCACCCACCTCACATATTCATCATGACACGCTCAACTCAATACTAGATGCTTAGTGTTTTTAATAGCAGCAATTCATAGGCAAGTAAATGTTTTTATTAACCTTAATGAGGGCTTGAAAAAAAACGGTCGTGTTGCCTTCTCTCGTAACTTGTTGCTGCTGTAAGGTACTTGACCGTTTCCACTGTTCATACGCTATAGCTTAATACTACTGTAAGCACAATGTGTTGCCTGGTTTTAATGATCCTGCCTGTTTCAGTCTCTTGAAGTTTTATGGATCCAGACAACATAAGATGACTTGTATGAATAAATAATTCCATGGCCTATTTTTATACAGTATGTAGATGTGTCTCGAGTATCCATATTATCCATATTGTTATGAATGTTGTCCATGTTCTGTGACTTAAATAAAAATTATGGAATAAAATAAAATAATTTGATGACTTGTACAATGTTAGGGCATTGATCAGTGTTATTCGTATGTTACTAGGTACCAGTGTGAACAAAGTCGGTCAAAGAGCCTTACGAGGTCTGTCTGAACCTTTTACTTTAACAACAACAATTGGCTGTCTGCTTGCATATTGGGAGCAAATGGAGTGGAAGGGTTCTATTTTTCTAGACATAATATAAATAATATTCGCAATGAATTTAAAACAATAGTAGTTTGTATTTGTCTGGACTGACAGGTATTTTAACATTCAAAGAGGGTTTTAATTAGGTCATGTGGACAGGTTGACTGACCCTGCCGTGACCCTGACCCTGCCATGACCCTGATCCTTGTTTACGTTCCACAGACACCAGCAGGGCAAAGAGGAGTCAGGAGAGCGATGCTGTGGAGTACCACTTCATCTCCAAGTACCTGTTCGAGACCGACATCCACAATAACAAGTAGGTAGAGCGCAGCTTTGCAGCTCTGTGTACTCTTCCTCTCCTCCGACCCCAATGTGTGCTCTCTCTGCCTTCTCTCTCCTCCGACCCCAGTGTGTGCTCTCTCTGCCTTCTCTCTCCTCCGACCCCAATGTGTGCTCTCTCTGCCTTCTCTCTCCTCCGACCCCAGTGTGTGCTCTCTCTGCCTTCTCTCTCCTCCGACCCCAGTGTGTGCTCTCTCTGCCTTCTCTCTCCTCCGACCCCAGTGTGTGCTCTCTCTGCCTTCTCTCTCCTCCGACCCCAATGTGTGCTCTCTCTGCCTTCTCTCTCCTCCGACCCCAGTGTGTGCTCTCTCTGCCTTCTCTCTCCTCCGACCCCAATGTGTGCTCTCTCTGCCTTCTCTCTCCTCCGACCCCAGTGTGTGCTCTCTCTGCCTTCTCTCTCCTCCGACCCCAATGTGTGCTCTCTCTGCCTTCTCTCTCCTCCGACCCCAGTGTGTGCTCTCTCTGCCTTCTCTCTCCTCCGCCCACAAGGTGCCTGTTTTGAACCGCTCTACTTCTCAAACCTCTGTGTGCCATCTCTGAACCTCCTCCTCTTCTGCTCAAACCTCCTCTTCTGCACTTTCTCCACATCCTGTGTGGGTGTGTGCATGCCTGTACATATGTGTTTCTGTGCGTGCGTGCGTGCGTGTGTGTGCCTGTGCATTTGTGTGCGTCCCTGTGCGTTTGTGTGTGCGTGCGTTTATGAGTGCGTGTGAGAGAGAGAGTGAGTCAGTTTGTACAGAGCACGTTAACACCACCCAGCATCATCTTAACTGCCAATTAAGAGACTTGACGTGGTCAAGCCCTTGTCTGGCCTCAGCGACAGGGTCACAGAGAGCTTTTTCCGTCAGTTGTGGCTGTGACAGGTCCGTGACCCGATCTGAGATCCCAGCCAGTCAACAAGTGCATGGAATCGGCATCATAAATGATGGATGCTTTTTCCTCCCCGTTTTGGCCGCAAAGAGGAAGCCGTTTCCCTGTGTGTGTGTATAGAGTGTCGGGGTGTATTTTTAGGCGGTGCATGGCACGGTGCAGGAATGCGATGTTTTTGGTAAGCGAGGGGTAAATGAGAGAATTGCTCCTCTGCGGCTGGGCTCTGGGGACAGAGACACAGGGGTAATTATAAGGCGCAAAACCAGAGGCCGCTTGTTTTTGTTTTGCTCCATTGCATGCTAGCAGTACAATGTGCCGCCGTGCCCTCAGCCAGAAGGGGAGAATCTCCTCTGAAGTCCTGAGATACTGACCCCTGTGACCTATACGCTCCTTTTCCCAAGGAAAGCCCTGAACCTGCTAAAAATGAACACTGGCCGCGATTCTCCAATTTAGCCTTAAATCACTCAGCAGACTCGATGGCTTACTCAAGGCAGCACAGACTAAAATGTAGCATTACATTAATGAACAAAGTGTTGTATCAAAACCATATGTTTGCTTTTGAATGAATTTTCAAGGTGTTATCTTTTTTTAGGAGTCACATTTAATGCACATTGATAACAGTTTCACAGCTTCTAGAAGGATGAGAAATTTAGAAATTCTTTCCACATTCTGTCTTTTTAAATGATTTCTGTAGCTTTCTTCTAAAAATGCAAATAGGAACCTGTATTAAATTCATCAATATGATTAAGCAGGATTATGTGATGGAAAAATGTTTATTTTCTTTAAGTTTGCTCAGGAAATCTAGATTAAGGAAGACTTGGCATTTGCATTAAAAAAATTTTAAACAAACAGGTGTTACTGATTTAAAGTGTAACAGAAGATTATAGAAACTATTACCGTGCCAAAATGTCTGGAATTGTGTTCTGAAGAATGCTACAACTTACTCAATGGTTGAAAGAGTAATGTGTTCCTTTCTCTAGGTTTAAAGAGTGGAAGACTTCCTTACTTGTCGTAATTATTTTTAATATTTCAGTGGGCAGGAATTAATTATATACACTGTTAAGAGTCATAGTTACTCCCAACAAGAAGCGAGTGTTTTTTTTACGATGGTAGGGTACACCCTTTTCTTCGTTCATTTTAATTGATGGATATAAAATGTTTAATTTTCCTGCCTAACATAATCTGTGATGAAAGCTTTTTTCATTGGGACAGTATGCTCATGCTAGATTTGAAACTTTGATATAGTGGGGCTCATTGTCTTAAAATTGCCAGTCTTGTCATCACAGAGATATATTAATATACATTCAAAATCTAAACTGTATACATGTTTTCCCAAGAAAGGCACTTATAAAATCTGTATTGGAATGTTAGAAGCTTGACTTCACCCTCTTCCATAGGTTCATCGAGCACGGTGAGTATAAGGGCAACTACTACGGGACGAGCCTGGACTCGGTACGCTCCGTCCTGTCGAAGAATAAGGTTTGCCTGCTGGACGTGCAGCCTCACGTGAGTGACTGACAGCACCAACCGCACACCCCTCCCCCCTTGAGTGTCAGAGCACAGACGGGCAGCCCGTAAAGGAGCCATTGTTCAGAAGTGTTGCTTTTTGCCCATTTGGCACCTCTCATAATGCTCCTATCTCATAACATGATCTTGTAATTTTGAGCATTTCCCTCCCTCATAGCCCTCCTCTGGTCGGGTAACCCTGTTGCCACTCGAGGCTTAGAGAAACAAATTTTTGGAACGGTTACAGCTCATTTTAATTTAATTTCGAGATGATCAAGAAGTTTTTTTTAAATTTTTTTTAATATAAAGTACAGACTGAGCTCTTCAGCTTAGCCAGTGCAGGTTTGAGTGTGCGGCTTATGACCAGGAGACCACAGACGTGGAACACAAATGACTTTGTCCTCCTAGTATTGGGTCGCCTGAAGTCTGCTCAGGTTACTGCTGCCCCCTAGCAACCTGCCAGGTGCAGGTTATCAGTTGTCTTCAGTGACAGAATTTGCTGATTAGCATTAGCTGTGCTGTAGTATGCGGTCAGGCTTTAGTGTATCGGAGTGCACATTTTAGCTGCAGCACTAGCTGTGTATTCATCATTGGTATGGCAAGTACATACAATTAGAAAATACACCTAACCCATAAAAAGAAGTGGTTTGTGTATTATTAGTCTGTTTATTTAATGGCTTCTGATCAGTCACCCGAAGGAAGGAAGGATCATTTTGACCCTGAAACCTCTTTTGCTTTCCACGGATTGGACTGTAACTATATTTTCAGGGTTATATACTATATTTTCACGTACATGATGTACATCGTGTTGCGTAGATCACTCAGCGAGTATAAGAGTATTTGAGTATAACTGTAGTCTTCTTTAGGAACATAACCGTAATGATGTATGTATGGTGCTAGGACAGATCACCTTACCCAAATTTCCGTGCCAAGATAAGCCCGTGTGCGGTGTGCGTTTTTTCGCACCGTCGTCCCGTCAGTCTCCCCAGAGTCTCAGGGCTGTTGTTTAGCCCCTGTTGAGTGAAGGACTGAGTAAAATGCCGATTCAGGCGGAAAAGGTTCATCGCCATGTTCTTTCTCTCGTCTGGCGCGGTAGGAGATGGCGGTTATCGCGGCCAAGGCCGTCGGTCACGGCGACACTTCGAGAGGAAGAGCCATGCGTCTTGTCAGCACTATCGAGCCAGACAGAAGGGCTGGATTAACTGTAGCACCAGTTCTGTAGTTCATTCCCGCACAGTGTTTTTCCTTAGCCTTGCAGGAGATGATACTGGACCTGTTGCTCACTGCTCACAATTGATTTATACCTTTATATGTTGGCAAGAATGCAATTTTAAATTGTTACAAGATCAGAAAGAAAGCAATAACTTGCCAAATCTAACACCCAAATATACTAAAATATACAATTATTCAGAAGCATGGTTTTTAAAATGTATAGTAAATGCATAATAGGTCAATGTAGATTGTTTCATAGTAGGATACATAGTGAGTCACATCATTAATAATACATTTATGATAGATGCAGTTGTGTCAGATGCAATATGCTGACAAATCTTAGTTAAAATGCTTGTTTTTTTGTTTCTACTTCAGTCAGCATTTCACTTTATTATTAAATGCATGAAAAATTTATGTCCTCTTAATCTGTTTGTAAAGCGTTCAATAGTAGTCCCATTGAAAGAAAAAGGCGATTGGCCAAAGGATGATTCACATTGGGCTACCTTGCAGTTACTGTATTTACGCTGCCCCTAATGGTAGTACTGCTACCATAATGCTGTTTGCTAGCAAATATGCAAAATATTACTGGGGCCATGTTGTGCAGACATTAAAAAACCTGTTTCGAAAAGGAGAATTCAGTCAAACTCTTTGTTTGTTCTTTGAATCTTTCAGACCGTAAAGCATTTACGGACAGCGGAGTTTAAACCTTACGTGGTTTTCGTGAAGCCTCCACCTTTAAGCCGCTTGCGGGAGTCCAGGAGGAATGCCAAAATCATCTCGGGGAAGGATGACAAGGGATCAGCGAAACCTTTCTCGGTAATGCACGAAGGGGTGCAGGTGGGCTTTGGGGATAATTGCAGCATTTTTAAAAATGGCACATGCAGTGACACTAGTTTTCTTTTTTTTGCTATATTTTTTTGATGGACCAGTTTTGGCGAACCTTGACAGACCACATGCTGAGATGAAGAAAGAGCCGCAATTCACTATAAACAGACTCAGACAGACTTGTTAGAATATTTCAGATTTTATTTATTTCTTCAGCAATTAAAAAAGCTCCTGCCATCATGTTAACATTTTGGCACAATTACACCTTCATCCGAACGTGACGCAAGCTTAAATTCCAGAGCCCATCAACATGAGATTCAGTTTCACAGACGTCATCTTTCAGTGAAATCGAATTTCTGTCTATCGGGAAGTGCACATCCTTTTTTTTGTTCTGATACTTTTGGATAGTTAGGTTTTTCACTTTCCAGCACAACGAGATGTCCTGTCGCATATCTTTACTCCTTATATTGTCTCTGAAAACGTGCATCGGTCATTTGAAGAGGATTGAATATGCAAGTTTTTTCTTTTTCAAAAAAAAGAGAAATTTATCAAATTTATCCCAGTCACTCAGCTGAGCTGCTTTGTGACTTCTGCAAGATTATTATCAGAATATAGTTTTTAATGTTTAATTTCTGTGGTAATTCCTACCCGACACACCACACACATCTCTGACACAGACCCGCAAACAAAATTCCTCAGCCGTGATCACAGAAAGGATGAGGCAATCTTGCACACCTTGTGCACTCGGTTCAGACCCACATGAAACCAATTACAGTGAGCAGTGGGCCCCGCGACAGGCGCTGATGGCTTTCCCAGTTTGTGGGGTCCACGGCTCGCGTGTCTCCCAAACCCCCCTGCCCCCCCCCCCGCACCCCCCGCCCGGCGCAGGTCTGTGTGGGGGTCCTCAGCAAGGGCCAGCCGCTCCGTCATGGCGGAGACTTTCCACACGCGAACCGCCAAGGTCGCCGTTAAACAGCCCCGCAGGTGCGTTCCGTGATGGGTCGGGGTCCTCGCCCTACGGCCCCGCGCTGTCGGGATTGCTTCGCTCTGCGTTTCGTCTGCTCCTGCGCCTGTTCCGTTAACCCCGGCCCGTTCACAAGGTTTCACGTTGAAAAGATTATTTCGCACGCAGGCACGGTTCACCAAGAGTGTGGTCGTCACGCGTGCTGATGGCCATGTGGCTTTAGATATTAAATGGTTCCTGAGTGGGGGGTTGCCACTTGTTTAAAACACTTTAGCTGACAGTAAACGCTTGAACCTAATGAACCAAAGTTCATCATTAGCCAGGTGTCATACCCCTGAATCTAATCACCTCAGACTCGCCCAGTCAGTTCACGCATTAAACAGGATTTCAAGTCGCGCTCACTTCTGAGTCAGTCCAGTTAGTAGGACAGTTTGTTTATGTGGTCTGTATCTTCAGAGGACTACAATAGATGGAATTGTCAGTTAGAGCTCCTGCAAAAAATTCACTTTGTGGTTATTTCTACCTTTTGTCTCCCCAATTTGGAATTGGCATTTGTGCCTTTCCGTTAATGACATTAATGACAGCCGTGTCAGTTAATAACATGGCTGCAACTACATAGCCCACCGTGTGCTGGTGGCATGCCCCTTTTGTGGACTGAGATCCCGATTTCATTAACAGGTTATGTAGTTCAGTGGGAGCCCCTTTTTTCAGTCGTCTTCATACTAGAAAAGTTCTGCCGAAATAGCACGTTAGTCATTCTTCGCTGAAATCCACCCCATCAGGAATCTGATGTTAACGCAGCAATGTGTTTATTGAAGGAGACACAAAGCAGTACTTTATACAGTGTAAACAATTTTTCAGTTTTTCCCCCTTTTAAATTTTTAATTGGCTACCCCTTCTCTCAACCATGCCATAACCTTCCCCAAAAATCCCCTCCCCGACCTTGAAAAGAAATCCATGTAAAAATACAGTCTGAGTACAATGACGTTTGATTCCAGATAAACTTTTTTTTAAATGCCGTAGGCAAAAAGGAATAAATAGTGTTGAACGTGGACCGGCAGCACGTTTCATAACTGAGAGAGGAAGGGCAGAACTGCGCACCCTTCCGGGAGCAGCTGGCCGCAGCCTGACACGGCGCTAGGCGGCCTGCCTCAAGGGCTTATGGGTCGTTACACGCACAAGTATGTGTAAATAGTACAGGAAAGTACATTACATTGCTCTGACTTTAAGGTCCCTTCGGAAACAGAACCACGCCCTCGCACTGCATGCTTAATTGCCCTGGAGTAGGTGTGAGCTAGGTAGTGGAGCTCACAGACTTGTGGGATTCTCTGTGGGAATAGTGACTCACAAGCTTTCATACTGAGCCAGACCATTCAAACGGGCCATTTGAGAATATGTCATCTCTCCGTAAGAGAGTCTGTGCCTTAGATACATGCTCTCTGACTCTGTCGCAAATTGAGAAATGCTCGCCCGATTTATTTTTGCTTCTTTTATTTTGCTTAAGTAATAGTCTGCACTCATTTAATTGTACTTCTCAATAAATAACTATAAATATAAAGATGAAATTAACCCGTTTTGTGAAATCCTCATCTTAATGTAGTATTACGGTCACCTGACAGCATTTTAAAGCAATCATGTCTCATTTATTAGAAGAAAAACTTAAAAATGGTGAAAAGGCACAGATGTATCTCATCCACGACCTGCTGTTTTTTTTTTGTTTTTTTCCATCCCTAAAGAGAATACAGGAGTCTGATCTGTTTTAACAATAAATAGATCTCTCTTCAGTCTACGCAGGGGATCGTGGGCAGGAGCAGGCCTTTCATTGTTAAAACAGACCAGACGCTCTGTTCTATTGTTTTAGCCTCAGTATAGCTTATAATGGTGATGTCATTTTCAAGCTACCAAAATACATTCATTTCAGTCTTGAGCTCAATATAGTGTATAAGCACTGCTGCCGGCCAAATCACATCTGTGTATGGCAACTGTATCGTAGCCGCATTATGTTTTGGTAATTGCTGTATGTTTAAATTTTGATTCCAGACAGAGATAATAATTTAAGTTGGCTACGAAGGTCGCAGTTTGGTGGTTATTGTCTTTTTTTGGCTGTCCCCCTGCAAAGCAGCGTCTTTTTCAACAGTAAAGGAAAGAAGAAAATCCCTGTTTCTTTGAAAGTGAAACCCAGTCCCCATCCTGAAACTAAGCTGATCTTTTTGAAAGAGAGAGAGAGGACAGGGAGAGAGAGAAAGGAAAAGTGAGAGGGAGATGGAAGGGGAGAGCGAGCGATATATATGGAGAAGCAGGTGCGCTTTTATTTGAATCAGTAAAAACATATTTTTCCATCATGGGCCCTACAGGATGTGTAACAGTAAAATCTCCTATTTATGACCTGGCCCTGCTCTTAATAACTTATCCTTTAACTGGCTCTGAAAGAGGGCGAGAGACAGTGTGTGAGCAAGAGAGAGAGTCATTAATATTACTATAATAGCAATAGGCTAATCATTATTGTTGTTACTGCAGGTACAAAGCTATTGTATACTGATTTATGCATGCAGAACATTTATGTAGTATATTTATAACTTTTGCAGTAAGGATATGCCCACACAGCTGGTTTCTTTGCATTTGGTTTTCATTGGTTGTTGATTGTGATTTGAAAGCCTTTGAATTGAAATGCAGAGGGAGAGAGGCACTTATTTGGACCTCAGAGCCCTGCCAGCATTAGCCTGTAGTTTTGAGCACAGGCAGTCAAAGGCCAGACTTCTTAAGTAAAGCCGCTCAGACCGCTGATCGTGGAGGAAAAGTGAAGCGGTCAGCTCAGATCACTGCTAATGTCACATGAAAAAAATGTTTCCCTCTCAAAGTTCAGAGAGAGGGATATGGTGCTAAAAAGAAGACATTTTAATGACTGGGCAGTGGACAGTACAAGTGGACTAAGTTGACTTTAACCACGTGAACGGGAGAGCGAGATATCTGAAGGTGCTACTCTTATATTGTGCCATATGATTTTATTGACGTAATCTTGTTTCTTCTCGCTCGCTGTTCAATCTCATGCCGCTTAATCATCAGATATTAGGGGATAAAACATGAAATGTTAAAAAAAGTAGACTCTGGCTGTGGTTTCCAATCCCAGAGGACTGGGAAGGGTTCTGAATCTCAGTTTTTAAGGCTTGCCATGAGCACGTCCGTACCCTTTGCGTGTTTGTGTGTTTGGCACAGATAGATTGTATGACTGTCCAGCTAGAGGTCTGAAGCGAAATGAATGCGGTGTTCCTCTTGTTAAAAAAGGGTAGCTAAAACCGTAAGCTCACGTGAGCGCCGCTGTGTTTTCTCAGTATGTGATGGAGCATGTGGCATTAAACGCAACATAAACAGGTCATTACGGTGGCTAACGTGGCAACTCTGCGCAGAGGTCGGACCATTATTGATGTTAAGAAATGGGTGGGAGAGAGTGACCAAAAAGCGGAAATTCCAACTTTGAAAGAATTTTGAAACGTATATAATCATCATCCTTTGACCTATATCCCCTGAGGAACAGCTTTCCTCTCAGAGAAGTAAATGTCTGTGGTGGTGATGATGGAAAAATTAGGCCGATGTCTGAGGAGCATTGTTGAACGTGTGGCGTGCTCAGTTCGGCTCCTTAGCCGTGTCTAAACTGAGCCAAAATTGAAATTAATACAGTTGACCCCAGACTTCAAAAGCTGTCAGACTGTTACCAGTGGAAAGAAGACGAAAAACAAAACAAAATCTTGCAAGGGGGAGGATGGGAAGGGATTTTTGTCTCTTTTTTAGAATATTTTATTTTAAAAAGGAAAATAAGGTCTGTAGAATCTCACAGAAAATCATGAAAATTCCTTGAGGTTTGGTTCTTACATGACAAAAGAGTTTGGGAAACAGACTGCTTGTGGGTGTGTGTGAGTGTAGTGTGGGCTTTTCTGTTTATGAGGGGCTTAAATTTCATCATTGCATTTTGTTTGTTTGTTTATTTATTTCATTTGCACGTTCCCACAGGAGGAAGACTTCCAGGAAATGGTCACCTCCGCCCAGGCGATGGAGAGCCAGTATGGCCACCTTTTCGACAAAGTGATCGTCAACGACGACCTCACGGCAGCCTTCAGCGAGTTAAAGATGGCACTGAAAAAGGTGGAGACAGAGACACACTGGGTCCCTATCAGCTGGACACACTCCTAACTAAAAAAGAGGCAAGAGAGGAGGAAAAAATGAAAGACAAAAAGGGAAGGACATTTTTATTTTTTCTAAGGAAGTCCCTTTAAAGGCTTGCAGGATTTCACTTGATAGGGTGATATGCGTGTGAGTGAGTGTGTGTGCGCTTGTCTGTGTGCGTGTTTGTGCGTCCGTGCGCGTTCGTGCACGCGTGCATACTCGCATACACACACACTGCTCAACAGCATTGGAATAACTTGCCGGTTATTCGTTCTTCCTCAAAGAGGGTCGCTTCTGTGTCTGTGTGACAGCAGTGAAAGCACTGGATTTGGGCTTTGCGTGTGTTCTGACTGTGCTGTGCTGAGGCGCCGTCAGTGTGACTGCCAACCAGCACTCTGCCAGTGCGGACTTGTTACTTAGTGTATTTTTAGCATTAGTTTATAGAAACCAAAGGGATTTATCATCTGGAAGTAAGGTTTACATGTACATTTATGTATAGTGCAAAGCCTCAGAGTGACGGAGGGGGAAAATGTTTGCCTTCTGTCTTACAAATTTGTTAAAAAGTGTGACAGAACCCTCCGATTTTAAATGCCACTGAAGTAAGTTACGTTAGAATCACAGAAGAAGAAAAAAATCACAGGTACAAGCGAAGAGGGCACTGTTAAATTTTATTTGAGATGAATTAATATATTTTAATATTTTTCTGCTGTTTTACATATCTTTTTATATGCATCTTTCCCAACTTTTTTAAGAGCAATACAATATAAATACAGGACATTACCAAGATAATCATTAATGTGAAAGCCACCGAAAGCCGGCCATCTTGAATGCATCATAGCATAAGGGCCCCTCATTTCCTACACAGAACATAATTTTGTTCAGTTTTATATTTCTTCTAGGAGCTATTTTAAGTCCTCCACCCTTCTTCTGAAGGTGCCCAACATAACAGTTTGCCATTAAAGCGACCAGACTTTGGCTCTCCTTTACAAGAAATGTTCTCAATCTTGTGTAATTAGGGTGGAGTATAGTTGCATTTATTCTCATAAAATGGGTCTAAAACAAGGAACCTAACACAAGGTTCTAAGCATTTCCAGATTTACAACTACAAATAACTGCATAGCTGCTTCTGACTTAAGGGTCATGGTTTTATATATAAAAGGTTAGAGCTGGTGGTTATTTGGGCACTTACTGAAGTTCTCTCTCTCTCTTTCACTCTCTGTTTCTCTTTCGCTCCCTCTGTTTTACTATTTTCTTACTCAGACAAATTCACGCACGGTTTGTCAGCTATCTGTCAGTGATCAGTGGTGTAGTGGCTGAATGTGTGTGAGGGAGGATGTAGCAAGGAAGACTAGCCTCTCAGTGTTCTGCGTGTCTTTCTGTCAAGCCCTGACCCCAGACTCTGAACAATCCAGCTCTACATTCCATTTAAATACCTCTTTTAGTCCAGATTAGATCACCAGTGCTGCACTTTTTGATAGCATATCAGTAGTTTGGATTTCCACTCATTGTTCTTGACATTTGCGCTGTGTTCATTCAATATGTCAAGCATGTCATATCGCTCTCTTAATGCAATGCATTTTCTCTCCCTCAAAAACGGCACACAACCATCTATTTTCTTAAATCTCTAAATATCATGAAAAAGGGTTTTTCTGTTTACTGACATACACTACTCACAAAAAGTTAGGGATATTCGGCTTTCGGGTGAAATTTCAGGATGAACCTAAAATGCACTATAACCTTTACAGGTGAAATTAATTTGACCTTCTCTAAACTTTTGAATGCACATGTCCAACTATTCAATGTTTCAGTACTTTTTGCACAACTTGCTGTTCTCTAACAAGGAGCTGAACGGCAAAATTCACAACAGGTGTTTGATCCATGAATCGACCAATAAATTTCCTGGTTCAATTAGAATTGGTATTTAAACAGTCCTCTTCATCATGCTATTCACATTTTGACATCATGAGACCAAGACGACACCTAACAATTGATCAACAGTACCTCGCCATTGCGAGGCTTCAAACAGGATGTTCTCAGAGGGAAGTGGCCACTGAGCTTAGAGTGTCACAGAGTGTCATCAGCAGGTTGCAACAGAGATACAGAGAGACTGGAAGAGTCACAGAAAGGCATAGAAGTGGACGTCCTTTGGCCACATCCCACACTGATGACCGCTTCATTGTGAACAGTGCCCTGCGGAACCGGATGATGAATGCCACTCAACTCCAGGCACATTTAAGGGAGGTGAGAGGCACCCAAGTGTCACGTCAGACCATTCGAAACCGTTTACATCAGCGTGGTCTGCGTGCTAGACGACCTGCAAGGGTACCTGACCACACCACCAGGCACAGGCGTCATCGTCTTGCATGGGCCAGGGAGCATTTACGCTGGACGAGGGACTAGTGGGCCTCAGTGCTGTTCTCTGATGAAAGTCGATTCACGTTGAGCAGAAATGATGGCCGCCAACGATGTTGGAGACGTCAAGGAGAGCGCTATGCATCAGCCACTGTTGTCACCAGACGACCCTTTGGTGGTGGCGGTGTTACAGTGTGGGCAGGTGTGTCTAGTCAATACAGAACTGCCCTACACTTTGTGAATGGTACAGTGACAAGCCCATACTACCTGAATAACATCATTAATCCAGTCATTGTGCCCCTGCATGAACAACACAGGCCTAATTTCATCTTCATGGACGACAATGCTCCAGCTCATCGAGGTCGCATCATTAGGGAAAGGCTGCTGGAGACTGGGGTACCTCAAATGGAGTGGCCTGCACTTTCTCCAGACCTGAATCCCATAGAAAACCTATGGGATCAGCTGACTCACCGTGTAGAGGCTCGTAACTCTGTACCCCAGAACCTCAATGACCTGAGGGCCGCCCTTCAAGAAGAGTGGGATGCCATGCCTCAGCAGACAATAAGTCGACTTGTGAACAGCATGAGACGTCGTTGTCAAGCTGTAATTGATGCTCAAGGGCACATGACAAGTTATTGAGACATTGACATTTTTGTTGTGGTATACCCACCACTGTTGTTGGCTTTTGTTTCAATAAATTGTTTGAGATGAGGAAATCACCATTGCATGCTTCTACTTAAATGCCCTACTTTCATGATACGTATAATATCACTGTAGCGTGAACTTACATTTTCCATAAATTTCACCCGAAAGCCAAATATCCCTAACTTTTTGTGAGTAGTGTATGTACATTTCAACTTAATCCCACTGGAAGCCTCTGTTAATTTGCCCCCCCCCCCCCCCCCCCCAAACAATTGATTATATGTGTATTTCTTGGTTTTAAAGGTGCATTGTTAATATTACCCTCTTAATATCAATATTCTTGATATCAAGTTTACTGTCTGTGCAAATGACCAGATTATCTTTTCTTACTGTACATTAAATACTCTATACATCGATCTGATTTGTGTCTTTATCATTATTTGATTTTCATTACACTTTATTAGGAATTGTGAATCTATTTCATTTAACATAAATATGGACTTTTAAGAAATAAGAATTTATGTTTTACATCTCTGCACTGTTTCTTTTTCACTTTTGTCTTTCAAATGTAGGCATTTGGTTCAGACCTCTTGAGTTTTGAAGGTCATCTGGAAAAAAAGGATATTTTCCAAACCATGCATGTAAATAGTATTTTTTGTCTTACGAGAGGTAGGGCTCACGTGTTTTGTTAGCGAAGCTCAACTCTAAAGCATTGGAAATTTCACGTGTGCCTGGAATTTGACTCTGTGCCCTTGACTGCAGTTACCTACAGTAGGGCAGGTTCAAAAGAGTGCCCATGCTCAGCACTTGTGTAAATAACCCCCAGAGCAAAACAAGAAGCACCTTTCATCTCCTAGAATTATTTCAGAGAAGAGAAGAGTGCTGGGGTCCCTCTTTTCAGCTGTGCAACATTAGGTCTTGATCCCCCCTCCTCTCATGAGTATGCGCGCAATAATATTTTCCTCGCTGTCTGTAATTAGCACACACGCCACAGGCATGCTGGGATCCTTTGCCTCAGAGAGAGGAATGAATCGGGTAGCCACCCGCCCTCCTAACCCTGGCGCAGAGAAACTTAAGCCAGCGCCCCCAATGTCAACAGTGCACCTTAATTAAGCGCCGTTGTCTCAGAAGTGGCCAAATTGCTAATTCAGATGTCATTGGACCTTCAAAAACAATGGCTGCCGCAGGAATCTGGAGACGTCTCGAGTGGCACTCCGGGGACTCGGCCAAGTCGCCTTGATGACGTTCCAAAACAAATTTGGAGCCAAACGGGTCGCGTGACCTTCACGTTTCCTCTTTCCGCCAGTCTCGCTTTGATGGAAGGAGAGCTGGACTTTACAGGCGGCAGGGAGGGCGTGTCCCAGGAAGGTCAAAAAGAGGTAATGGCTCTCGCAGGGGCCAGTGGAAGGTTTGGAGCCTCCAGCACTCACTTGTTAATTGCAATTCTGAGGCTTTGGGGTGGGGGGTGTGCAGAGGGTTAAGTCGCACCAGTCTCCTCACAGTGTAGGAAGCTGGCCCGCATCCCCAAAAGTAGTAAAAAAATAAAATAATAAATAAATAAAAAACTTTCCTTTCCAAAGCCATCAAGCCCAGCAATCTGTGTTTAACACAAGCTGGCTAGCTCTTTACGGCATCCTGATCCATCAGAAACCGGGGCAATGGGACCCAGGTCCTGGTGTCCGATGGAGGGGTTGGAGGGTTGTGTCCGGAACCTCCCGCCACGGTTCCTTCTTGTCGCTCTTGCTGTGTTCAGGACCCCTTGGAGGGGTGGAAGCGCCTCCCTCTGAAGTCATTGTACTTTAGACTGATGGCAGGAACACTGAATGAAAATGTCCATTTACGTGGCGGACACTGCAGTGTGCAAATACAAAAACTATCTGTATCTGGCCATTTGCGGATGCGTGTCTGCAGTCGGAAATGGACATAATCTCATACACAGAGGTGTTCTTGTCCAGACACTGGGCATAAATTACCAGACATGGCCGCACGCCTCTCTTAATCGGGAATATCAGAGTCGAGAAATTCCCAATTTCCCAGGAGTGTGCAGAATTTTCTGGAAAATGTATGTGTCAACCCGTGAAACTACCACTCACAATCGTCACACCCCAAATTTCAGTGAAATTAAACAGGTCGGATATCTTCTGGAAACTCCTTTTCACACAGTGGAAGAACTGATCAACACAGCACTAAAGGCTGACCAGTGTATTGGCAGGGTCAGGTGTTTGTTTCAAATGTCATGTTTCTGTTGAGATTGGGTACTTATTTCTGAAAGCTTCAGTTTGAAAAGTTTAGAAAGTTGATTAATCGGTATATCATTATTTAATCATTTATGGAGCTTTTGTTTATTAAAATCAACAGTGAATTCAGTGGGGCCTTACTTTTTCCTGTAATGTTTGACATTGAATTGGTCTTTTTTTGTCACCATTAATTTTTCTTATCTGATTTCTTTTCCCCCAAATTTGCCATGTCCAATTCCCACCCTAATTTTGAATGTCCGGTTGGCTGTTTACGGTTGTATGCTGTGTTCCCCGCTACCGACTCGGGAGAGTGAAGACATCTGTGGTTCTCCTCATGCAGGAGAACCAGCCTGCTACTTTTCACACCGCAGCCCACAGCCGACCTCGCACAGAGCTGAGTCAGAGGAAAACATTTCATGTGTGGCTTTGGCAAGCAGTCCACGGGCGCACAGTTGACCAGAAGGGATCAATAGAGAGCAACGAAACACAGACCCTAACTGACTGAACCCGCCTGTCCCTGGCCAATGCAATCACCAATTGCGCGTCACCCCTGCGGGTCGACTGGCTACAATCAATGCATGGTCCAAATTTGATCCAAGACTCGGGCTAATCCATCCACTAGAAGGGTGCCTTAACCGGATGAGCCACCCAGCAGGCCCTCCTTATCTGATATTTTTAGAAAACATCATCAACTACAGGGAAGGACTGTACTTTGCCTCTTTAGCAACAGTATCTTTACTCTGGTCAATTATAGGAGAGAACCAGTATTGGTGCATATGGCAGAACAGAAAACATGGCCAGAGTAATTGGCTGGAACAAAACATACTTGCCCTCCAGGAACTGAACTGTGCACCCCTTTCATAAAGCAACTTCAGGGATAGCTCTGACCCCCCCCCTCCAAGGGCAAATTCTTTAACAGACCCTTAATAATCAGCACGTCGTTCCATAGCGCACTGTGTGTGTGTGTGTGTGTGTCACTTCAAGGTTCTTTTTTCCAGAGTGCTTATTTTATCATGTCTGCTTTTGCTTGATTTTGAATTTGATTTGGGGTGTTACTCTCAGATTGTTTTCGAAACACATGCAGGAGTGATGAATTACACATGAACGGCGCCGGAGCCAAATCAATCCTGCTCAAGGAAAATTCCAGAGAAACAGTGACTGACATCCGCACAGCTGGGATGTGACTGATACACGCTTTCCCTCCACTGTAGAGGTCAGGTGTTAAGTGTTTCGGCACAAGACCCTCACATGCCCTCTTCCTAGTGATTGTGGAAGTGACGCCGGGACACGTGGCGTTTCCCTGTCCCTCTTTTGTCCCCCTGCCACGGAGATGGTGACCTGTTGGAGACAATGGCGAAGTGTGTGCACCGTCCCAAATGCCAAATGTTCACCACGGTGCTCACGGCATTGCATCAGCCTCTAGTGCTTTATACATATAAAAACGAAGAGGACAGAAACACATGTTCCTGGATTGGATTTCTCTCCGAGTGCCATGGACAATCAGGGGCTGCTGGAAAAGAGTGGAGCTCCAATCCGTTTTTGCAGAGGGAGCGTTGTCTCCTCTCCTCTCAAGCCAAGGCTCAATCATACGAATTGGAGGCAATTTAACCAAAGGGGGTGCCACAAGGTCTGAATTAATTTTGAAGCTGCAGCCCCGCCCTCTCAACGTGTGTGCGCATATATGAGAGGGATAGGGTTCTTTCACCAGGAGTTGAAAAGAGTTGTTAAAATAAATCCCTATAGGTCAATAAACCTTGTGTGCCCAAGAAGTCCCTTACTGATTTAAGAAAACAAATAGTCTTTTCCTTCTACCTGTTCCCTGGAACAACATCGGGCTTGGGCCGTATGGAGCAGTGGCTTCCCCAGTTACGAAATGAATTCAGGAGCTTACCAACCTTTTTTCTTTTTCCCCCTCTTTTTTTTTTTTTTTTTCTTCTTTTCTTCTTTTCCTCCCTCCCTGTTCCTATAATACTAAAACTGGGTGCTCTGGGAATTTTGGATTTATAGGATTAAATGTTAAGCTTTTATCTCAGATCAGGAAGATTGATGTTGCTCTCGGAGGTTAAGATTTTACGAATTGGTCTGTTTCAGGCCTTCTGATGTATTTATTTTCATGTCCATAAATTCTCATATTAGCTCGCCGTTTGTCAGAGGAAAGGGGTTTCCTGGGCTGAGGCTGCCTGGCTGGATATTACGCTGGGAAAAACCAGACAGTCGCTGGCGCACCGGTGACATGTCCCAGAAAGCTTTACATCGATTGTGATGAGTTTCGGGAGCCATTAAAGCAAAATGATTCGCCCTCCTGATGTATGCCCCAATCATTTTGATTTAGTGTGCCAAATTACATAGTCAAGGCCAATATCCTGATCCCTTCTCATTGTGATAAGCCCTATGTACTACCTGTATGTGCTGTGCATTGAGATGGTGATATTTTCTCCTATTTCTGATTTGAAGTTTTCATGAGGCGCATTGAAAATGTCTCTCTGAATGTTTCGTCGTAAGAGTGTGTTGTTATATTGTTAAATTATTCAGCCTATTTATTCGTTTGTCAGTGGATAAAACCTTGTGGCGATGGGATTTTCCCTTTGCTATCATGAACACCCTTGACCACAGCGGGAGAGTTCAACACTCCTGCGCTTGACTAAAGCGCCCGCCCACCCAGTCGACTAATTAGCA
This sequence comes from Synaphobranchus kaupii, assembly GCA_029718625.1. NCBI lineage: Eukaryota > Metazoa > Chordata > Actinopteri > Anguilliformes > Synaphobranchidae > Synaphobranchus > Synaphobranchus kaupii. The sequence goes on along the minus strand of CM056377.1, from coordinate 87,564,432 downwards.
GCACATTACCTCATTGCCTATAGGCATAAACCTTTCAGGGCCTGTTGCCTTCCCAGTCAATTATAAGGTTTGGAGACCAGGAAGAATCCCTAGGTTTTAGCCTAGGATGGTTTTTTGTCACTTCTCCCCTATTATCACATACACAGCTTGTGATGTGCAATGCTGTGATGTTTGGTGGGAAGATGCTGAGGAGGAGGGGTGGGTGCACTGCCTGTATGTGTGCAGATTCTGGAGGGCAAAAGTTCAGGTGGAAGGGGCCAGTGTTTTTTATTTTTATTTTAAGAAATTATTTTGACATCCGTGGAGTAAAGCCAGGGTACAGGAGGCTGAGTCTGCGAATGCATTGACTGTGTTACGGGAACGTGAGGCCGTCCACCTGTATTTTCTTAAACTTGGCTTCAGAGCCCCCGAGAGAGCCCTCAGCCTCCACGTACCGGTTTTAATTGTTGGGCCAGGAGCCCCAAGTGTTTAGCGTTAAAAGCCGTAATGAGGCAAGGTTGCGCTTGCACGCCGCAAGTCAGGGTTTTGGGTGCCATGTGTCTTTCTGCAGGTCCTACTATTGTAATGAGAAAATAGGCATTCTCTGCACTTTCATTCTTTTGCTCTGTTTGTCTGTTTGTCATAGGCCTATGTGTCAATAAACCTGTTGCGTTGATTACTAGACATCTTCTTGATGAATTATTACCTGTTCAGCTCCTGCCACAAACCTTTTATTTTTGCTGTTTTGTGATTTCATGCTAAGCATTTCAATGGTATACCATTTTTAATATTGGTTGGAAGTTAAAATGATTGTTCCAGTAATCTAACAGTAAGACACAACCCTCCGGTTTCAGGGTTCTTTAGGAGAGCAGTGACTGCAGACTGACCAAGAGGCAGGCTTTCTCTTCCCACGTGTCGAGTAAGGTCAGTGCAGTAAGGTAGCTCTGATTGTAAAGCCTCATTAATGCGGTTAAGCAAATTACGGGCTACATTGATCAGCAGTCATTAAGAATGCTCACACATGTTAATTCTTACATTACGGTTCTGGCTGAAGCAATAACACAGCTGGGATCAGGCCTCACGCCTCACGCCAGGTCCTCAGCATTTTCTTTTACTTTCCCTTTACTGAGTTTCCTTCATCCCCCACGCGATACCTTTGAAGACGCTGATACAGCCCCGTCTGCATTCAACGGCCCTGCTCCTGATACAATTTGTCACTTTAATGCTTTTGTTTTCTTGTGCGTATAATCGTATTGACAGTTAATGGAACCAAAATGTCCCCTTGACCAATCAATTATCCACATATGAACTCAGGCGGGTTCTACCATTACCAGGCGTGCCTATTCTGCCTTTTTCTTCTCCCAGTGAGTGATGGTCAGCTCATTCCAGCCATCCAGCCTCTATTCCCCCCTATGGCAGAGGGCCACCAGCCCTCTTATAATTCCTATCAAGCGGATCTCTATTGCTTGCCGCTCTGGATGCTTGTGGGGGTTCGCGGTAATGGAACTCCTTCCAGCCCGCTAACAAGGGATAGAGCCAAAATACCAGGTCACAGCTAAAAATACCGTTTCCTGTGTGGATAACGAAACAGGGCCGATCTGCCATATTATTCCCCCTCCGGTATTGTCTTTAATTGTATTCAGGTTTTTTTTTTAACTGAATGTGCAGTTTTTTTGTCTGATGCCCACATTCCATGGTCCAGGTGGCAACAACAAGACCAGTGGATTAAGCACATATTTTATGGGTCTTTCATGTCTAGACAACTGAGTTTCGAGCGCAGCAGGCCGAATTGTATTTTACACTCTTTCAAATGCAGATGGTGCAATGCACATTGTCCAAGTGTGACCTCGGACTGTGGGTTGTTTTCTTAACACTGCTACAACATTCATTGTCTCTCAAGGACGATGCCCACGAGCATTGCCTGAAGGATGGATTCTCATTAAACAGTCCCACACAGTTCACCATGTTAAAACCCACATTTTTCAGAAGATGGAACAATACGTCTACACACTTAAGGATCAAATTTGTGTGTGCGCAGTGCATCGGGTTTGGCTTAGCGGCAGCATAAGCTCATATGAGAAGTGTCTTGGCGCCTCGTTGCAGGAGCCGGTTCAGGGTTTCTTTTGACACCTACAAACCAGAGAGCTTCGCCAGCAGATGAAAGCAAGGCCTCTTGGTGATGGCGACGGGGCCAGATCGTGGAAAAACTGAAAAACAGTTCACGTCCCTCGCTCCGTCTCCAGGCGTGAACATTGAACTCACCCAAAATAACACAGCCTCCCCTCCGACGTGCGGTGCGGTGTTTTGACACGTCGCTTTCCCTTGGACAGAAAGGCGGCAGGATTGCGAAGCTGTTGCACACCGTGTTATTGTTTCCAATCAACAGTCCCCTCTGCTTGTCTGAATACCGTGGTGGGAACCAAGAGCGGAACAATGGATGTTTTCAAGTAAAAGGAGAGGGGCGAGAGAAGAACTGTCTGGGTTTGTGAGGGAAGAATAACAGGGAACTGTATGATTCTGGAATGGGTCGTGTCCCTTCGCAGGGTGATGCAATACCTCAGTAAAAAGCCATAGGCAGAGCACGAGCCCATGTGCATTGAGCCCTCTCGGTCAAACTTCACTGCATGGTAGTGAGGCTGGCTAATGCCCAACCAGGTCTGGTGGAAGGGGAACAGGGCTATGAAAAGGCTTCCTCCAACCATTAATCTGTCAGACTCCAAATGACTCACATGAATAGAACCAGAGCAGATGTATAGAATAGAATAACTTTTATTTTCCCGTGAGGGAACTTCAGTAAATACATTATATACATATATTAAATACAAACCCCAATTCCAAAAAAAAAAATATTTAAAAAAAAGCATGTAAAATGCACATAAATGCAGAAAGCAGTGATTTGTACATTCTTTTTTACGTATATTTAATTGAAAACAGTACAAAGAAAAGATATTTAATGTTTTACCTTATCAACTTTATTGATTTTTGTAAATATATGCTAATTCCGAATTTGATCCCTGCAACACGTTCCAAAAACGTTGGGACAGGGTCATAAAAAGATATCAAAAGACTCTTGATATCTTATTTTCAGGTATTCTTACAAGCAATACTATAACCTCTCTGCATTTGAATGGATCTCTATGAGAATTTGGGGGTGGGACTAGATTAAGCTGTAAATTACATGGGAATAATATGGAACCCATGGTTGGCTAAATGGCTGTAAGTTATCAAGGGTCTAAGGTATCAAACGAGCCTCAAACCATCACTTTGCTGCCAGATATGCAGTCGATATGGATGGACTCCCATAGAGATCCATTCAAATGCAGAGAGGTTGTAGTATTGCTTGTAAGAATACCTGAAAATAAGATATCAATAGTGTTTTGATATCCTTTTATACCCAGTATGATAGCATCATCTGTTTACCTGTGGAATGTTCCAAACAGATGTTTTTTAACTTCCGTCTTTTTTTTTTTTTTTTGCCCGTCACAACTTTTTTGGAACATGTTGCAGGCATCAAATTCGGAATTAGTGAATATTTACAAAAATCAATAAAGTTGATAAGGTAAAACATTAAATATTTTTTCCATTTTCAATTAAATATATGTAAAAGAGAATTTACAAATCAGTGCTTTCTGCTTTTATGTGCATTTTACATACTGTCCCAACTTTTTTGGAATTGGGGTTTGTATAAGAAATACACATATATTTATTAAAGTTACTTTTTGAGTACCAATCGTGTTTTTTTTTTTCTTCTAAAATGCAGAATGGGCTTTCTCTTAACGGCCTTAATGGTCTCTTGGTGTAAGTTATAGGCAGAGGAAAGTGTAAGTTGTCCCAGCAGTGGGGGGTGCCGGCAGGTGTTGATGTCGGGGTTAGTGTTGTTTGAGTGGTCTTAGGAGCACAGGCTTTGGCTTTGTGGAATGGGTTTCTCAAGAGCTGATAAATGAGTGATTCTCAGCAGACAGGGGTGACAGTCAGCAGGCAGAGTCCTCTCTGAATGCCAACGCCGAGAAAAGAACGCAACACGTTGGGTTCGCCCCCGGCGTCCTTTACATTACATTACAGGCATTTAGCAGACGCTCTTATCCAGAGCGACTTACACAACTTTTTAGCATTTTTTAAAAACATATTATCCATTTATACAGCTGGATATATACTGAAGCGATTCAGGTTAAGTACCTTACTCAAGGGTACAACGGCAGTGTCCTACCTGGGAATCGAACCTCCAACCTTTCGGTTACCACGCCAGCTCCTTAACCATTATGCTACACTGCCGCCCTAGGCACGAGGCAGGGCTAAGGTCCTCCAATACAGGGCCCTAACCACCCCCCATAGCCAGTAGTATTCTGTACGGAGACAGACCAATTGGTCCTGTGCACTGCAGGGTCAGACTCCATCGTTAGCACTGACAGGAATGCTGGAACTTTCTTGAGTGCCTTCCCAGCCAGATGCAGTCTTCAGTTCCAATGTAACAAAATAGGTTTCCAAATAACTTCTTTGTAAACACAAGGGTCTGTCACTTACCACTTAGCCTTAGTACTATAGCCTTTGCAGGCCTGGATATTCACTATTAGTTATGAACATTTATCATGTTAGTGGTGCTTTTGTTTTTTAGACGCACTCCATGCAACCTTTCCAAAGAGCAACTAACAGCAATAGCAGTGCCACCCTGATTATACTTGCAGCTAGCTGCTGCAGTATTTGCACTAGCCACCTACCTTTTTTCAAAATCCTACTTCCCCCATTGCCTCCCATAGAATTTTCCTTAGAAACTTATCCTATGGGCTTTTTCTAGAAATCCCTATGTTTGGATATTATTAGCAAACTCTGGCAACCCTGCCGAGAGCCATGAACTGTCAGTACTCCCTCCCGTCTTGGTCTGGACCTCAGGCACACAGAAGTGTCTCACACGTGCCTTCTGTTATACATTTGAGCTGATTGAGCTCCCAAAAGTCTCCAGGGGGGAGTATTAAACAAATGTCAAAACGTATTAAATCTCTGAAAGTGTTACTGACTGAGACTGAGCCAAACACAAACTGCTTCAGAGACCTGCTTCAAAATAACAACACTTCAAGTGAAAGAGAGAAAGGGCGAAAGGGGGAAAGTGTGTGGAGGGGAGGGGAGGGGAGGGGGGCTGGAGGTAGACAGAAGGTTGGAGATCTGTGTTTTTATTCAAGTGTGTTGAGTGACTTTGAAATGGAAGCAGCTGCTATCTGCAGCCTGACGAGAGGCTGGGGACCGAAGGGGGGGTGGCCGGTCTGGCAGGAACACGGAGCCAGGGCTCTTGTCACCAGAGGGACCTCAGGTGAACCCTGCCAGGAAACAAGGACAAGTGACCGGACCCGCAGAAAGGCCCCACCCCTTCCCACTGCACCAATGTGGACCACTGATGACCGTCCAGCACCCAGTCCAAGAGGCTCCCTCCCTTTAAGCATCTTTCCAATGTCTGGGGAGAAAATGTCAAGTGAAAATTCTGCAGAAAAAAATAACAGCATTTGGAATTCTTTTAAATGTGAACCTTTACCACCGTTGTTGAAAATAAAGTGCTCAATACTGATTTATGCTGCACTGGACCATTTTTTGGGTTTGGTTGAATGTAACTTTCATCATACTTTAAAAACGATTTTCATGGCCTCACATGTCCCCATCAAAGCCTTTTTTTATTCGTTGCCAATAAAACCACATCTATGTAATGATATGCACAGTCATGCCCATATGTCCATAATAAAATATCCATAAATATACAGTGTGTTGGTTAACTTGTTTTTTTTATGTCTGTGATTTTTGTATCAGAGCGCAATTATAACATGTGTTGCTATTGTCATGAGCCAATATTGTTACCACAATGTGGACAATGTCAGCTGGACATCTGATGGTTTGGGTAGTTTGACTATGACAGCCACAATGGAAAGTATCAATCATTTCAGATCATTTGAATTTTACAGCTGTTATTTAAAGATTTAAAATAGTTACTAAAATGTGTACTTTGATACTGTTTTTTTACCATGTCAATCTTACAAAATATACAAATAATCCAGTTGAACAATGGGGGCTTTATGCTAAATATAAACAGAATGTAAAGTAATCATGGTCTGACATGTTTCCTTTTACTGTACTGTATGAAGTAGGTATTTTTTTAACGTCCAGAGTTATGGACGTCCATAGATCCAAAAATCTATTTTTAATTCTATATCTGACAAGCAACAATCTTGTCCAAAGAAAGCATTCGCTCTAACAACTCAAAAATACAAACGGCACTTAAAAGCCATAATTGCAGGTTAACTTACCATCCATATAGCTTTAAAACCATATTCATTGTTACAGAGAAAACATTTTAAAGTCTCTGATTTTGTTTTCTTTTCCAAAATGATTTTGCATCAGCTTTATTGTTTCTGTAAATGAAGAAATTTTGGAAAGTTTTAATTTACCAATTCCTTTTGACTGTATAGTTGCGACAGGTATTCAGTCCAAAAATTATGGACTTTGTCCTTCATTCTGTTAACATGAATGTAAGCATGAATTATATATTTTGATAAAAAATGTGGCCTGGTTAAAAATAACCAGTTCTCTGGAGCTGAGACTAGAATACGGATAATAATTTGGCGCAGCCCAAATGAAGCCATATGAAGTATGATGGTGGTTTCCTTTGGCCTTTTTTCTTCCAGCCTGTCTTGCCTATCCAACATGCAACGCTTTTTCCGTGAATAAATCACATTGCATTAGCTTCTGTAACCGCAATTATTTATAACATACAAATAATGGAACCATTTATGCTTTAGTTTAAATTAATGCTGTTCTACAAAATTGAAAACTCAACATTTCTTGAGAAGGAATCATTCTAAAAAAAAAAAGAAAAAGGCATGTGTTCTTAATTTTTCCACTGGAAAAGTTATATGACAGGTCATCAGGTCTCTTGTTCATCATAAGTCACTCTCTCTGAATCATACATGCCCCAAAGAGTGCCCCGTACTCCGTCTGCTAAACAGCTATGAGAGGGAAGATGAAAAAAGACAAGCTGTCGTCTCGTTTAATCTCCCTTATTTGGATATGTATTTTTAATATGGACCTTTGAAAATCCAACAGGTGTTCCTGCTGTTTGCTCAATGTTACGCTTCAAGGTTTTGTAGTTAAACCCCGCACTGAACTGTAGATTACTTTTCTGAATCTACCATGGAAACATTCCGGTTTTCTGTGTTAGGATATTTAAAATTATGAAGGAAGCATGATTTTTAAGTAGGCCTGCCAGCATCATTGCAGAGGTAGTCCATTATCATGCCTCACTGTCCGTTCATTCAACTCGGTAAACCTTTGTTGTAGGTTTGGTTTGACTGTTAATGGCACGCTTTGAGTTTTGGATACACCTTTCATGGATGAAATGACAATCATCAATTTGTCTTTAGTACCATTATAAATCTCTAACTTATTTTCCATTTCATTCAGTCAAAAGCTCAACCCAACCAATAAATTGGCTTCTAAAACATAAGGGTTTGTTCTGTTTATTATGCTGTATTAAGTTGAAGGAAGCGGCAGGTGCTTTTACCACAAACTATTTATTTTAGATTTTGGGGTAGTTGAGTTCTGTCTGGCCTCACATATTGTTTCATTTAACAAAAAAAGGGGGGAAAAAAGCAATTGGGGTTGCTAATGAGATCATGGGCCCGATACATTAATACTCTCATTCGTCCTTTCTTCTCTTGGCTCACACACGTGCGCATGCGCATACATGGATAGCTCTTCAAAAGCAGTGCCCCGCACGGTAATACACCCGTCACTGTCGTTCTTCATTTAGAAACTTCTCTCATTCCAACTGAAAAACCCAAAGGGGAAATCATAAATCGTTTCTGTAACAACAACACTCTGAATGATTTTTCTTGATTCCCGGGGATGAGCTACTGCCTCCTCCCAGGGGAGCTGCAGACTGATTTACAGGACGCCGCATAGCTCGGTGTACCTTTAGGTACTGACTGGAGTAAAAAATAATTCCACCTGCAGCGCTGGAGAGGTAGAAAAAAAATAACATCAAAGAATGGATTTCAGAATCGTTGGCCTGCGGGGGAGGTGCAAAGCAAGATAAACTCTAGAGACTGAGGAAATCAGTCGTTTGCTTGGCCATTGAATACTTTCGTATTGTCATTCCAGTGCGTCATAAGACCGTTGGCAGACAATGAGAAATAGCGTTGATTTGTACAAATTGGCAGTCGAGATGCAGTCGGAAAAAAAACAAACAGTCGAGATGCAAAAGAAATACAGACTGGAAGTGTGCATGGTGTGGTGGGGCGATTCATATCGTATGAAAACATGTCTGCTCTCTAGCTATAAATCATACTTTGGGCACACGCTTATGGGAACATTTACAGAATACAGGTACCTTTCCTGCAGTTCGCTTCATTTACCCTCTGTGTTCACTGCTAATCTGACTACGTGCTTTGGAGCAATTCACTGATCGTGCACTGTTTTAAAAAAAAAAGCAGATTCAGTTCTGGGTTCCATATCAAGCTTTTAAGGTAGTTTGCTTATTTTCTTTTTTGCATTTATCTTAAGGAAAAACATAAAAATGCAAGCCATTCATTTCAATAGGCTGATAAATGTTTACCTTAGGACCTTGAAATCATGCCAATATCCATAGCATTTCTGTGAAATTGGCTATAATGTATAATGGAGTCCTTGTTCTTTTTTTAAGTGATCAGCATCATTAACATGGGAAATTACATCTTTGGTAGGATGGCTGCTTTCATGTCAAGCACATAGAGGATTTCTTCTGTTGGAAGTTTGCATGAAGGATGGCCGAATAGGTGGACATGCACCCAGCTACCATAGATTACCAATGGTAAAATGACACATTGAACAATTCCTGAATTTATTATGTAAACTGCACATATAGTAAAATGTAGGCCTAAATATGGAGGTTTATTGTTGTGCATTGAACAACCCTCAGGTAACTCACATCTCTCCCATTGACCTTCATTCAAAATAGGCTATTTCCTTCTGGCCATCTCTCATAATTCCAGAGAATGGCCTGTTTTGAATATTGTGGGTGTGGCGGTGTTATTATGTGGATGATGCCTGTACCAACCCTATTTTATTATTCTGGATTAGTCCAACACGTGATCACTACGCAACATGCTATACATTTGCCCTTGATAGCAATCATTCCGTTTTTGTATTTTAGGGATATTGATTGTAGATTGATTGTTTTATTTTCTGCTCTGAAACATACATTTATTATGGTGATGGACAAACTGTTGTGGTAAACTTAAGTGTTCATGAGTATTTTTTTTCTCCATTGAACAAGTCATACCTTTATTCATCACTGTCCACTCCTCTCTAATGGCATCAAACGAGCCTCAAACCATCACTCTCCTGCAAGATATACAGTAGATATGGATAGAGTTCAATAGGAAAATGAGTCAAGAGAAACAACCCTTCAAGTGAGCCATCCATATCTACTGCATATCTGGCAGCAGAGTGATGGTTTGAGGCTTGTTTGATACCGCAGACCCTTGATGACTTACAGCCATTTAGCCAACCATGGGTTCCATACTATTCCCATGTAATTTACAGCTTAATCTAGTCCCAGCCCCCAGTTCCCATAGAGATCCATTCGAATGCAGAGATGTTATAGTATCACTTGTAAGAGTACCTGAAAATAAGATATCAAGAGTCTTTTGATATCCTTTTATACCCAGTCATGATAGTATCACCTGTTTACCTGTGGAATGGTCAAAACAGGTGTTTTTTTTAACCCTGTCCCAATTTTTTGGAACATGTTGCAGGCATCAAATTCGGAATTAGCGTATATTTACAAAAATCAATAAAGTTGAATATTAAATGTTTTATTTGTACTGTTTTCAATTAAATATATGTAAAAGAGAATTTACAAATCACTGCTTTTATGTGCATTTTACATACTGTCCCAGTGTCCCAACATTTTTGGAATTTGGGTTTGTACAACAAATAAGCTCTGTCATATAGAGTATGCATTGAAAGCTTTTTATTAACTTTATAACACCTTAGGTGTGAACTGGAAACTCATATTAATATAAACATAAAGTTTAGATGAAGACTCATTTTATGGTATGTGCAATGTTACATACATGCTTCGAAAATGCCCTTCTCTAAGGTGAATTAAATGTATTTAATTGTAAACACTTACATTTACAAATCACTAGAGCGACAAAGTAAGCGTCTTGCACTTGGGTACAACAGCAGTGCCCTACCGAGCATGCAAACCTGTAGCCTTGTGGTAACACGCTAACTTCTGTAACCACTACCCTACACTGCTGTCCCATTTTCTGTACAGCCTAATGCCAGTTAAACTGAATGAACTTTTCATCTGAGGCTGCATGGATTTTTTTTTTTTTAAGAATTTTTTTTTACTCCAAATAGCCTCTCTTTTTTTGTCAACACACTGTTTGTCTATGTCCTACTGCCAGACCTTACAGGCTGGAGGAAGTTTATCAAGAGGCTCCCGAGTGGGCTGCTCTGTAGACTCAGAGCCCAAGAAAACATGCCAAAATAGAGATTCCTTTTTAAGCGCAGCTTCAAACACGGGTCATAGCCTACTAGTCCAATATTACAATGACGTTACAAAAATGAATGCCATATCACAAAATAATGTAACCCGGTGTTACAACAACTTTATTTTGATTATATTATTACACCCGCGCGCACGTAGGCGTAGCGCAAGCAGAGGGTCCTATCATCCATAACTCGAACAATTATACTCCAATTATGATGAAACTTCGTGGAAATGTTGACAGTTGGGCACTGACCTGAATCTGTTAAAATTTTTTCCCAATCGGTCAATGCCCGACTTCACAGTGCAAGATCAAATTTTAGACATATTACGTTCAGGGTCGACATTAGCACACACGCGCATCTCTCTGAGTGCCATTCTAGTTATTACTATTATTGTTCAGTCTTGCAGCCTTAGCCTACAACCCTCTCTTGGTCAACTGGATCAGTAAATTTGTGTTCTATTGAAATAGCCTGTATTTGACACATAGCCTACCTGCAGCGGGACCATACAGAGTGGGACAGGCGGTTTTTTAGAGCGAGATGGCTTACCTAAAGCGTGTTGTGCCTTTTGACCCGTTCAGGCTTTCGTTGTTTAATCGTATCACAGCAACAGCAGCTGGCTGCTTTGCACGTGCACGTCCCGTTTCCAGGACAACGCGGCAACTGATCTTCAAGAAACTTTGTTGTGAAGTGGATGAGACGGACATCCGTGTGTAAGTTTTTTATTTAAAGATAAAAGTTAGAGTTCAGAAATATTATGGCTGATACTTTTATCACTTTTAATCAAAATAATATTCATAAATAACTGAGAAAGAGGTGATTATTTGGCTTAGTTTGGACAGTAGTTCTATTATGCAGGTAACTAGGTAATAATATTAGCTTGATTGCTAAATTAGGTACTATAACGTGATGTTAGCTCTAGCTACGACTAATGTTAGTTTCGCTATAGCTAGCAATCGAACGTTATGTTATTGGAACTTGTGTGTATAGCCTACGTTACTTTGTTTTAGCTTCTAACAAATTGGTTGCAATAGCATTGTTTTCAAACAACTGCACAGCTACAATAGTTGGCTAAAACTATGGTATGACATTTATTTTGAGACCTCCACAATTTAATACGACAATGTCTAGTCCCATGTCAAAACGCAACATGTGGGGTAACCTGCGAGAGTGCAACTTATTGTTCTTGTTCAAAATTTAATTGGCAGGCAAGTCACGTGTAAAATATCTGTATTTTATTGTCATTCTTTCTCTATAGTGCCCTATTGAATCTACAGTGGAAGCCATGGGGGTTGCGCTGTCAAGAGCCGCACAATGGACCACCGCAAGCTCTGGAGCTGGCAAACTGGAAGTCACTCCCTTGAACGAGTCCTTGCTGAAGGAAATCCTCCGCTTTGTGGAGCAGTTCAGCTCCAAATACCCCCAGGAGGCTAGCCTTCTTTTCAAGGAGCCCCTGCAGTGGGAAACGTCTTTACAGCCTTCAGATTTTAAAAATGAATATGACGTCAGGTAGATAATTTTCACTGCTGTAATAAACCTGGAATTTATTTAGCCTTTGCAGATCTCACATTTCCAGTTTGGGTTAATAGTTTTCTTTTTCTGATGTAACCTATCTAAAACAATTCATACTATGCTACTATTTTATACCATGTCTAAACTAGAACTGCCTGAAGGCGATTCATTGTTTTGGCGTGCTGATTTTCGGTAAACCATGGAATGACTGCCTCAGAAAACTTTGCAACATTGTTCAGTGATGCAATGCAATACATACAGGAATCAGCAATGACGGTGCAGTATATGTAGTTTCCGTTATGTTTATTTTCTACAGTGGAGTTGTAGTGAAATCACAGGAAACTGGCAGCGATGGACAGCCACTTCTTCAGCTCTCATCCTCGGCCATTTCCGTGTACAGCTTCAGCCAGCTGTCTAAAATAGTGCAGCTGGCAAAAAATAAGAAATTAAAGGAAGTCCGTGCATGTCTGGAAGGTGAGCACCAAAGCTGCAAAATGAGATGACAAATTTGAATCACAGTTATACAGAATTTCATCCTGCTCTTCCCTCTGTTACTTTGAAGTTTAACAACACATCTGCTAAGGCACATTATGTGCTTCAAGTTTTCTTTAAAAACATTTTAATTAAATACTAGAACAAGTGTGTTACTCGGGGACTGAATTACGTTCCTCTTTCGTTTGTTCAGCTAACAAAGACCCGACTGCAAAGATTCTAGGGCCAAGTTTCGCAACAGTGGAGGGAGAGGACATGTCAGTTCTGCGCCTCTTGGAGAAAGTGACGGAGGACAACGTGTCCAAAGAGACGGAAGTCAAAATGAAGCTGCTTCTGCTCCTCCAGCAGTTGGACACGTTGCTGCTGAGCAACTCCTTGAAGCAGATCGCTCAGTGAGTGGGTTTTTTTCCTCCTCTGGAGAGTTTAGTACAACATTTTGAGGAGGAGTTTGTCAAGTTCTTGTGATTGATAACACATGAATCTCAATCTGTGTTTTACATCCATGTGAATTGGAATACACGTCGCCGGATCAGGAAAAGTTTATTAGCGACCGGGCTCTAAACGACCAGAATTAAGTGCTGCGTTTGTTTTCTGCAGGGAGGTTCGACTGAACCCCGCCACTGTAAAGAACGATGTGGAGCTGCTCAAACGCTTCTGTGGCGAAGGGGAAAAAAGGGTGTTGAAGTCTGTCGAATACACATCAGGTTTGAATTATTTTCACATCTCTGAGTCTCAAGAAAAAATTGATTGCTATTACGGGCAATGCTGGATATTTGCAAACACAAAATGTCTGGATTCTGAAACGTGGAAGTAATTATACACACCAGATTTGAGTTTGCTGAGAGATTCATCAGTTTTTCACCCACCTAAAGAGAGGTAGATTTGCAGTAATTTAGCAATTTGCTGTTCCTAGAAATGCATCGTGATAAATGCCTGTCTTTGAAAAATGTGTCCCTAACGCTAAGGAAAATTGAAACCTTCTACACAAATACTTGCACTGGAGATACTGCACTGATTAATAATATGGCCATGTTTTCAAGAGATGATTAATAATGGTGTGAATTCACAGCAATAACCTCCCCCAAAAAATGCTCCTGTAAATTCTACTGGAAAGTAATTAATCATCCATCTTTTGGCAGCTTTGGCACTCGTGCTGATTTCATCTCCTGAGTTAGAGTCATTGTTGACCTTGTGCAATAATGGAATGTTTTTGACAATGACAAGATACAATAAATTTCCTCACAAATTCCTCATGAATAATGTAGTATTATTATTATTATTATTATTATCTGTATCTTAAGCTTTGTACCATAAGTTAAATATACCGTACTGTTTCCTGTTTCAATGCTGCTGTTTTTGTGCTGTATGCATTTTTCTTTAATATTCTGTAGATTATTTATTTTCAAATGGTTGTCGCACCCCGCCCTGGAGACAAGTGCATGGAGAAATCTGCTACCTCATTATTGAAACATGCGACACAGATCCTCTACACATCACCTGCAGTACAGCAGGAGTGTTTCTCAATGGGGTAAGTGTTAAGATTAGAGGAACATATGTTATCAGTCAGCGTGATTCAGTGTTTTCAGCCAAAAAGTATTCTTTGAAATACAGTTCTTACAGTATATTAATTCTATTTATCACAGCACAATAGCTTATAGTCTATAAACTAATTGGCTATCAAGCTGTGACAGACAGAATCTATATACTAAGTAAGAACTATACTTAAAAAAAGAAATAACAATGACTGAGAATAAATTGAATTTAAAATGTTTTTCATTTTGATGCAATTAATCTTTATTGTATTAGCTAGGATCATATATACTGAAAGTGGATGTCGTCAACATCTTTTTGAGTACTGGAGTGCTTTGCTATTTTTTTTTTTTTTTTAATTGTGGCAACTTTTCAAGGTTATTAATATTAATTGAAATAACAAGGCACAGTGTGTCCATGATGAGCATAACTGAATGACATTCACAATGTTTTCAAAGCAATAGGTACGTGTGTAAATAAAAAAAGTTTAGCAATTTATGTAAATGGTGCAATTCTAAAAATTCCTTCCTAGCATTAAACACTTGCACCACTTCAAAGGCAAGCCTATGAATGCTGTCAATCAAAAGAGTTTTTCCGACTGTTTAGTCTTCCCCGTGAAGACTAATAAGAGAAAGAAATGATAGCCGTGTAAATACTTCAAAACTATTTCAGTGTTTAAACAAGTAATTTTAAAAGGACGATAGTGCCAGTGTAAAGCCATCCCACGGATCTGTATTAATTGTAATCCTCGGAGGGTATTGGTCCAGTTCTGTTGTTTACCATTTGGTTATGGGCGGTGACTCCAATTTGAATAGAACTGGACCCGTTTCACCAGATTTGTGCCAGAATGTCTCAAAGGAACCACAGCTGCTTTCACTATACATCCATGTGGACTATATCACGCACCAGCATCCAAAGCCTTCAATCACCCTTGTCCCTGGAATGATCCATCCTTTCTTTCCATCCCGTCGTGCACTCAGGATATGGAGCGCAGCACCTGATCTCCATGACAGGTTCCATCTTGAAGAATACATACATTCAGTTTTCTTTCAATTTCTTTCCACAGCTGTTTTCAAAAAGTATAATGAGGCTGTACCATTCCTTCCTCCTGTTTCTCTCCTTTCTAATATACCACTCCTTACTACTATACCATTAATTCATGGTGTACTGCTCATGCCTGATCTACCACTCCTTCCTGTTGTACTGCTCATGCCTGATCTACCACTCCTTCCTGTTGTACTGCTCATGCCTGATCTACCTCTCCTTCCTTTTGTACTGCTCATACCTGCTCTACCTCTCCTTCCTGTTGTACTGCTCATGTCTGCTCTACCTCTCCTTCCTGTTGTACTGCTCATGCCTGTTCTACCTCTCCTTCCTCTTTTACTGCTCATGCCTGATCTACCTCTCCGTCCTGTTGTACTGCTCATGCCTGCTCTACCACTCCTTCCTGTTTTACTGCTCATGCCTGCCTGCTCTACCACTCCTTCCTGTTGTACTGCTCATGCCTGCTCTACCTCTCCTTCCTGTTTTACTGCTCATGCCTGATCTACCTCTCCGTCCTGTTGTACTGCTCATGCCTGCTCTACCACTCCTTCCTGTTTTACTGCTCATGCCTGCCTGCTCTACCTCTCCTTCCTGTTTTACTGCTCATGCCTGCTCTACCTCTCCGTCCTGTTGTACTGCTCATGCCTGCTCTACCTCTCCTTCCTGTTTTACTGCTCATGCCTGCTCTACCTCTCCTTCCTGTTTTACTGCTCATGCCTGCCTGCTCTACCACTCCTTCCTGTTGTACTGCTCATGCCAGTTCTACCACTCCTTCCTGTTGTACTGCTCATGTCTGCTCTACCACTCCTTCCTGTTGTACTGCTCATGCCTGCTCTACCTCTCCTTCCTGTTGTACTGCTCATGCCTGCTTTACCTCTCCTTGTACTACACATGGCTTATCTACCACTCTCCCTGCTTTACCACTCATTCTGTTTCAGTCCTTCCTTCTACCGCTGCTGGCCTAACCTGACACTGGTTCAGGTAAGGCCGCACAATGCCATGTAATACATTGTACACATAGTATTGCTATTGAATTATTAAAAACAACATAACTATCTAAAAGCCAGCTGTCAGTGGGGCAATAGAACATTGAACATTCAATCTTTGGGACCTAGTTCTGAAATGTAGGGGGAACAATGCTACTGTACCCGTGGGGAGGTTGATTTACCTCAATTGCTACAGCAGAAAGCAAAACTAAGATACCAGATTTTAAGCTTTGTACCATAAGTTGCTGCGGGTAAGTCTTTCAGCGGTATGAATAATAGCCATGATGGGTCGTACTGAATCGAAGATTATTTTTTCTTTCAGGGCATTAAACAGGAAGGAGATGACAAAGATTATGAAAGGAAAGGTGATGTCTACAAAGACCTTGTGACACTTCTGAAAAATAAGTCTCCTCATTTTACTGAAAACATAGATAAACAGGTAATGTGTGCTCTTTTTTAAAATGCTTCTCACGCTTCTATATTTTTTCATCTTTGTGGATTATTGAACCATTTACTTTCAGATATTCCCATGTGAAAAAATTATATACTAACTAGGGCATACTTGAAGTATAATTATATAAACTTTAATTAGACTTGAAGTATGCTGAAATACATATTAGTACACTTTTGTCACATGGGTTATGCATGAAGAAAAATCATTGTTGATTATTGTAGCCTTATGTCAGTGATATGGCAGATTAACCAATCACTAATTGCTTTACTCTGTTTAAAAAAAATTTTTAAAAAAAATGCAAAAGCATTTGGCATATAACAATTTATAGTTTGGTTTTTGTGACTCAATAATACATATTATAAGTGGAAAAATATGAGTCTGCAATAAAGGGCCAAATAATTCAAGAACAGAAGTCCTTTGTACGTGATTTTCAAAAATCTTCATAGTAAAATACATTTAATAAAAATGAATTTTTAGCAGCTGTGTTGGCTCACTGTAACTGCACTGCGGATGCATAAAAAGCAGAAAAGTTGTGCTTCAGCTATATGACATTTAAGTCAACACTGATACATTTTTCCTGTTTATGTTTATTTAATTCTGTAAACAAAGACCAAGATCAGCATTGGTTGTTCTGTTGTTTGTTACACTGCTTTTGAAATATAATTCTGTCCTTAAGCTATCAAAACGGAAATTATATTACGAAGGCTGATTTCCTTTTGCCCCTGCTGCAGAACATGTTCTTTGCAAAACTACAGAGATAGTATCTGTTTATATAGTTTGCAGATGTAAAACAGAATGGACAAGAATATAAATTATAAATAGACTGCAACACTGACTAATCTATTACAGAAGGAACGGGACACTTATAATCAGTAGAACAACTTACTGAAATTGAGACATGCAGTGAGCTCCAAATCAATAAGTAAAAGACAATTAGGTGTAATTAATAAAATGCAAGCTAAGGACCAGTAATGCAGTTGAATAAGAACATACAGTGTATATGATAATTATAACAGGCCATTCAGCCCATATAAAACATAGGAATCCATTAAAGAAAGATGTTTTTTTCTTTTTTTTAAAGAACTATGTCCATCTCTATGTCTGTTGTGGTTTCTTTGACAGTCCACACTCATTTGATTTAGAATGTCCAATCCTCATAACTAAGTAACAACCTGCCTTTCCATGGGGAAAATACAGAAGAATTCAGGGCCCCACCTTATTAAGTGCTGTAAATGGTAGATGTGAAGAAAGCGGCAGTGAAGAGGGTTATGAGGAAAGGTAAGAAGGTTTTATGAGGTGTGGAACCTTCCGGGCTCTTGTGACTGAAGAGCAGCGTCGTGAACTGAGAAGGCTGATTGGATGATGGCCGGAGGCTGTAAAAGTAGTGCAGATAGGTTTATCAAGATCCAAAGTAAAGGCATTGCTTCATTTTGCTTTCTGCTCATTGGTTTCCACGCATGGTGATTAAAAGAGTCTGCTGACTATTCAACCAATCCTTTCACGCTTTTCTTCACGGTTTTTCTTTGAGCTTATATGTCAGAGGATCTTTGATCATCGCTTAATCATATTCCATATTGATCTTTCAGAACTGATCTTACTGCAAAATTGCAAACTGCTGCCATTTTAAAATGGGCTCTTTAGTTATTTATGTGATGGTTAGGTCTTATTTTTCATTGGAATTTCCGTAACCGTACCCACATTTTCATACGTATGGAGTATGAAGAGACAGGCAACAACGTTGTTGCTTTTTAAGGTCAATGCTCTTTTAATGGCTTTCAAATGGGATTTGTCCGTTCAGAAATACTCAATTTGAAGCAGTTCACTGTTTGCCCCTGATGGCAGTAGAATGGAAGTTGAAGCCCTGTGATGCCAAGTAAACCTGAGCTTGCAAAGTGACAGCCAATAATAACATGGGGTTTCAGAGCATATCTCAGTGTTTGCAGTGCTAGGAACAATATCATTTCATATGTTCATTATTTTAGATGTTCTTAATCAAATGAGTGAGGACTGCCAAGAAAAAATAGCAGATTTTGAGATGAACAATAATTTTTCCGTTATTTTTATTTTTTTTGTACTCGTTTTAGAAATTTCCGTCTGATTAGGAATTGGCATAATTTACACACATGGTCATAAATGTATTTAATACTCTGACTCAGTCATTAAAACAAGATATCAAGCTTCATGTTAACATTGAATGTTATGTCCCAGCCACTGAGCTTTCCATTCCAAAGAATTCACAGCATCAGAACTCCTGAAGTTCTGAACAGTTAGTACAGGTCCATTTGGTGTATTCCCTCTAACTTTATCCAGTCCCAGAGAACCATGGAATAATATTGTTTGATTAAAAACAACTCAAAACCTTTGGAAGGTGGCAGGAAATAGCCATGGAAATAGCTATGATGTGATACAGAGTTTGGCCTTCAGGGAAGCAGTCAACCATGTTTATCAGGGAAGGAAAATACTTTGGTCTCCTTTACAAGGCCCACTGAGGCAACCGAACTGCACGCACAGCGTACAGCCATAGTTACTACCAGTCAAATGTTTGTGCCCTGACTGACTGACTGAGTTTCTGAGTGACTGGAGGTCCATATCCCTATGACCAGAAAAAAAGTATTTTTCTGGTCATAGCCATATCCATATCCAAATCCAAACCAGGAAAGAACACAGCCGAGCAGCGAGCTTGAGGCTGTTGCATGAAATCTCATCATGAATGTCAGGCCAGCCTAGCGTGTGCAACCTCGTTTGTCCTGAGCAACAGTGCAAATTATTTTTTGCTCGCTAACGCATATAAAAGATATTTTACAAAAACTTGACCGCTTATTACACATAGAGGTGTGTGGGCACACTTACAAATACCCATAAATCAAAATTCAGCACTGTGACGTTGACATTTCTCCTGCACTGTTGCTGTTTTTGGAATGATAAAAATGTTTGCTAAATGTGTTCATTGGCACGACGCATCGAACTGCGTAAAAGCAATTGGCTGACTGCCTTGCGCACAGTAGCTGCTTAAATTTTTTTTGATGGTTTTCAGTTAAGTGTTTTGGTTGGTTTACTGGGATACTTTTAAAATAATTTTTGGTTACCTTTGACATTTTATTATTGGGGCTTAGGCTATTCTAGTTTTAAAGAACCCAAACTCCCAAATTCTCACTATAGGATACGTTGAACTTCAGTTATAACTGATGATTGCTTCACTTTCCATTACGAGATTTCTTAATGTTGGCTTGTTTTTTTCCCTTCACAATGGCAATTGTATGTGACAAAAAGTTCCGCTTCCCTTCATACAAAGAAACTTTGTTTTCATTGTGTTATACATGATTTATAAGTCTATAATGCTGTTCATCTAGTCTTATTATATGCACTTAGCAATTGCCTACTCTGTATAAGAGCATTAACTATGGATATTCTTTGTTCTTATTGTTACACTGTTATTGTTTAATTTTCTGTAGCAATTGAGCTGCCTTCTTAGCCAGGAGGCCTTCCATTTAAAATAAATTAAATATCTGAGTGGGACTTCCAGGTAAAATAAAGATTAAATGAAATGTAAAAAAACAAATGCTAATGATTAAATGCAATTATAAATAACAGAGTGTGAAGGTTTCCCTCCAATCTTTAGCAGTGTTATGAAGCCAATGTTCCAGTGTATTTGCTTTCCAGTCCTTTGAGAAAAGCCAAATGCCCAGAAATCTGCCGGACAGTGAGCAACAGACAGGTTTTTTTTAACTGTCCAAGGCCCGCTCCAACACTGCCGTATTTGAATGACCGACGTGCCATATTACAGCCTAACATCAAGATTGAGCTTAAATGAGACCATTTGGAGAGCGAGCCAGTCTCTGCTTAACAGGTGTCTGTGATTAAAATCTTTCCTGCCTGCAAACCATTCATGTGTCCTGTTGGCATGCTAATATGGGTTGTAAAGAAAAAAATATACCTTCAAAACTCAAAAATCATCACTGACTAACAGTGACACAAAGGCTCTACTTTCTTGGTGCCAGGCTGAAAACTTTAGTGGACGGAATGTACAGAAACAATAAACGTTTGATGTTGTTCAGCAAATTAATTGAACGGACTTCTCCCGTGCAAAGCAGTGAAATGTGCTTTTTCTTTCGATGAATAAAGGGTGAATTGTTCCTCTGCTGGTGGAATGTTCTCAAGGTGCTTTTATATAGATGGTTGCTAATACAAGTTCATAACCATAACCATGATTGGTTTTATTTGATTCTTCACACGTCTCAAGTCTTTCAGACATCCATGTGTGATATGTCTGTCAAAATTTAACGAAGAGGCAACATGTCAGATGTAGGATGGAAACTATGCCATATAACTTGAAAGAATCATGACGGACCAGCGACTTTGTTATATGAACAATCATTCAGAGGACAAGCAGTTTTTGATGACCCAAGTCTATATAATTTTAATACCAAAATTTATTGTATATTTCAGTGCTTGCATTTCTGCACAAATTGTCCTTTTTCTGTTTTTAAACAGGATTTTGCAGTCAACGAAGAACCTCTGTTGACTCAGAAGATGGAACATGTGGAATCGGTTGATGCGGAGGAACAAGGCCAAACCCAAAGGTCTTACGAGCTTCAGGAAAAGAATGTGCTCGAAAAGGCGAGACAACAGCGCGTGCAGAACAAGCCAGGCGGCAGCAAGAAATCAGAACCATCTTTGAAATGGAAGAACCTCGGTCTAGCGTCTCCCTACGAGTGTGTAATAATTCCACCCCTAGATGTCTTTGAACTGTCAAAATGACCCCGCATTGTGTGTGTGCGGTGGGGCGGGGATCCAGCGCAACAGTCTCAGTGCAAACGCCATCTGTATGAGTGCAGTTTGTCATATCCACAAGCCAGCAGACACATGCTGTAATGAATTTACACTATTGGAACTTACGCCATGGGAATCTTTTAAGTGTGCCCACATTTTTATTATGTGATCGCCTGAGGTAATGGTGGTCTTCATGGAATGACACCTTCTTATCCGTTACAGATAGCATGTGGAGAAAAAATCTGTCCGGGAGCTATCACACATGGTTTTGACAGATTTATGGTCACCAATTTAATTTTAACCAAGAAAAAAAATTGTTCAGGAGCAGACGGGAAAGATTCTGCAGCTTATGTGTTTTAGTCTATTGCAACGGTGTGCTGTTACAGCCTTTCCTTTTTAGTGACAGGATTTATAAAAACATTTCAAGCCATGATTATTCCACTGTAGAGACATGCTCGTTTGGAACTGAATAGTTATATCTCGTAGTTTTCTGTAAATAATAATTGTTTGGTATTTATTCCATTCCTACAATTTCCTACAAAGTACAATTCCTACAAAATAAAGTTTGTTTCATTGTATTGTAGGGACGCGGGTGGCAAGAAGTCTACCAAGCACGGTGTAAACGACACGTTTGTTGAAACACAGGACAGACCCGTGCGGTCAGAGAGCAAGAAGAGAGCCAATTTCTCTTTGTCTTCTCTGCCTGGACGTCTGTCATCACAAAAAATGTAAGTCGTCCATTTTCCACCGTTACCGTTTGTGAGGGAATTGGCCGCAGTGGAAAGTTGAGAAATCAGCGGAGCTGAAGTGATTGAAGAAATTGCCACTTTCTGCCACCTCATTGTAATATTCTATTTTGGAATTGATATTATTAAACCTTTGTATGAGGGCGGCAATGTATGGCCTTATATATAATCCCTCTCCCTCCCTTTCAGGAAGGTTTTCAGCTGTTCTCACAATTATGACCGCCAGTGCGTACAAATTGCTGGGTCGGTTCAAGCAAGTGTGCTTTGATCGCTCAGTGCCGTGCACCAGTGAAACTTGGTCCACGTACAGATAGGAGCACAGGAAGGTTGCTGCAGCGGACAGCGGTAGTGGACACACAGGGACTGTGCAAAGGTTTACAGCGGCCACAGTTAGTGTTCACTGCAGAGTCTTCCAGCAGGAGAAACGGTGTTGGCTGTTTTTCTCTGATAAAGGGCTCCCTGGAAATGAAATCCAGTACATGGGATGGCTTCCCTATGGCCCTATCTGTATCTGTACCAAATTTAATTGCACCACGGCATACTGTTTTGATGATACAGTCATTTGAACAGCCCAACTGACTTTAAAGGACATCTGCAGATGTGTTTGTGTGTATGGCACAGAATAGACCTACTATATCTGTGTATTCCATATCACCAGATTTCTTTTTAACCGCTTCCCAGATTCTCAGGAATTGGCATCCTGACATTTTACGATTCTCGGTAGCAGATTCATAATTAATTAAGGAAACCTCTTTTTTGATTTGTACATGAAGACACACTACGTTGCTACATTGGTAACTACATGGCTACATCTTCTTTGATATTATCTGTTCACCATCCACGATCACGTACCAGGATTTCACAATCCGCACAAAGCTAAAAGTAGTTTCTTGCATGTGCATTCAAACACATTTAACTCCTTTGCGCAGATGCCTAGTGATAATGCCGCCGGTGGCAAGATTTTGCTCAACTGAGACATGCGTTGCTCCTGCAGCCAAACTATTAGTCGAAATCACAAACACTGTGTTTTAACTTTATTGGTAGACGATTTGTGACAACTCTGCTGAATACAGAGTTTCTAAGTGTCACTATTTTCCCGTAGCAAGTCCATTTAACAAGCAACCCCCCACCCAGTCTATACCTACCCATGCGTGACATAGTGGACAATAGTTTATTCATCATATAAAATTTGAATTCTGTCATAGCAACAAGATAAACCCAACAATACCCTGATCGTATGCCAAAAAAGCAGTGAAAAGCCCTGCTCACTCAAATGCAAAATAAACAGTTATTGTCTCATTGTACCACGTATTCTACTATGAATATGCGCTACTAAATATGAAATAAATATACAATCCTACCATTGGTTTTACACATAGAGATGTTCCTTTCAAAATTCAGTGGTCATTTATTGTCTGGTACAGTCCGTTTGAGAAATATACAAGACTCGTAATTGAGACTCGTAATACCCCCCATGCCCTGCAAGCCTGTCTCATTCATTACAGCTTTTAAAAATTCATTACAGCCCAGCGTAACAGCAGTTTTCGGTTTTAAGGGTCTAGTATTACGCAAGCTTTATAGAGCATTTGGGTGGGGAGTATACCCTTCCCGATATGTAAGTAGTACTGCTTCTAAAATGTGCTTGGTCTCGCCGGCTACATATGTGCATTCGTTTTTCCACTCGAGCACTGTCTTTCCAATATGATCGATAGGCCTATTGTTATTTTCGCTTTTTGAGTGCATTTCACATACTGTAGTGCAATCGTTAATTTTATGTTCATGTTATCGTACATAATATAGGCTATGGCGTATATATTTGTCACTGTCATGGAAAATGCTAATTCGAACTGTGCGCTGATATGTGGTAGATTAATGTAAAATGTTCCTTGCAGTCATTATGAATGGGAACATAAAAACAATGTTAAAAAATACAGATAAATGCAATCCCGCAGCAATAGTATACATACTGTAGAGCAGGGGTTCTCAATCCTGGTCCTGGGGGACCCCTGTGTATGCTGGCTTTCGTTGCAACCGCAGTTGCAATCCCAGAATTTTAACAAGCTGTTAATTTTTCTTAATTAGGTGCTTGTCATGTTTGGAGGAATTATTCACCCTCTTAAGCCACATTATATCAGAAATAGCTATGGATGCCATGTAGAATAAACACCCCATGTTCACATTGTGCTATATTATTTAAAAAAGATAAGAAAATTATTTAACAGATCCATTTAAAGACTGATTTGAATCAATAGGCTCCTAATTGGTGAAAGTGTGGACACATGCCACTAAAATTAACCATTTCGTAGATAATGAAGAATTCAAACACAAAGCAAATGATAACGAGCCAAACCTGCATTGTCTTAAGCTTAAAGAAAAAATTGAGTTAAACACATGTGTTCAACAACCTAATTAGGAGCCTATTGATTCACTTCACTCTTTCATTTGAGTGAAAATACATTATTTTGTAACCTTTTCTTATGTAATTGTTGCAATATAGCACAATAAGCACAATGTGAACATGGGGAGTTTGTTCTACATGGCATGCATAGCTATTTCTGACATAATGTGTCTTAAGTGGGCGAATAATTCCTCCAAACATGAAAAGCACCTAATTAAGAAAAATTAACAGCTTGTTAAAATTCTGGGATTGCAACTGCGGTTGCAACGAAAACCAGCATACACAGGGGTCCCCCAGGACCAGGATTGAGAACCCCTGCTGTAGAGTACCGGTAAAAGTGATGTTTTACTGAGGTACAAGAGTGAATGATTAGGCTATATATTTAGGTGTATGTAACACTGTGATATCAATGTTTTCATCTTAAACCATCAGAAGGGGCAAATGTATATGCTTCATAATGGACAAAACTAATTTTATAAATGACATGTTTTGGATAGGGCTTTGGACCCATAGATATCTACCCCCCTATACTGATGAAAATATAGTAATTCACACTTGAAAATGATGCAAAAGTGAGTTTTATGAGCCAGAACTGTTGATTTGTAGTTATATCATTATTTTTTTTCATTTAGAGCAGTGCACAATTTTGCCATTTGTATACATTTGGAGACACTAATGGACAACAGTAGTTCTGCATATCATCCTCAGATTTTTCACACTTGTGGACACACTCTTGATCCAGGAAATGTATAGATTTACCTGTTTCACTTAGTATTCTGTTGCAAACTAAAGAAAAACATAATTTGTTTTCCATTTTTCCAAAGTTTCTTTGCATTTGTGGCACTTTATTTTGACTTCAATTATGAAAATAAGCACATCTAATTCGTATTGTAAATGGTACACCTGTCTTGTGTCATTTAAGACATTTACCAAGTTTCTGTGATGCTCACAACTGGAGTTATAAAAGCTTAAACAGAGCACCCCCTAAATAGGTGAGAATTGACCAAATTTTCCATCTGCGCCAAGGGGTTAAGTTACATGACTAAACCATGGGCTGAACATCTTCTGAACATCTTCTGAAACCCTGGTCCTCGAGGGTAGCCTGGATTCCCGTAGGTTTTACTCTCTGTTGTTCCTTTAAAGGAAGAGCGCGGGAGGAACCGGAACCGAGGACTTCAGCGAGAGTTCTTCAGAGAGCGAGGAAGACGAGGAGCAGCCCGAGCGCCGGCCCGAGACCAACACCGACCTGCCCTCAGAATACTGGCAGATCCAAAAACTGGTCAAGTACTTAAAGGTGAGGCGGACTGAGGCTATTCAGCTCCACCCTCTGCTGAGGCCTGGCGGCCCTTCTGGCCTTTTTAGAATCCTGCTACCGCCACGGTGTGTCCGAGCTGCAGCGGGAGAGCATTTCACCACCCGTACTCCAATTTTTTTTCCCCTTTTTCTTTTTTACTTTCACATGAATCTTAGCTGCTGAAAGGATATTAGCTTCCCATTTCAGGCGTCTAGCCCTTCGCCATCAGCCTTATGTACCTTATGACCGCCCAGATTCGGGGAGGGGGATTTCTGATCCAGTTGGATTGATAAATCCAGCCCAGGTCTTGAAGGGTAGTTAGCGCTTCAAATCGGAAGATAATCTTGGTGTCTTTGTTTTCATTCCCAGCAAATGAAAAGACAGGAATTAGCTTACTTCACTTACTTGACAGTTTATTTCTGATAAACTAGATTTTGTTGCATCCCACATTAGCTGAATATTCTGTTGGGTGCGCCAATCTGATTAAAATATGCCATGCCGAAACCAGCCATACTCCTTCAACAGCTGTTAACTCATAGAGAATCAAGTCTGTAACAGACATTAAGAAAATATTTCAATTCTTGACTATGTAAAATCTACAGTTTTTATTATTTTTGTTTTCTTTATTGCCTCTGCAGACTTGTTTCTCAACTATATTTGAATTTATGGTTTGTTATGTGCGGATTAATTTCAGTTACTTTACCGCGACAAAAGTGATTTTATCGTCACCTGCAGCAAATATTTTCCCCACCTGCACTACACATTAGCTTGGTTTTGTGAATGGCTGATATCATGCTGTCCACAGAGATTTCAATGCCTGTTGGATAAAATAACATACATGTATAAGGTACTTCTGTTTTAAGCATTGCTTTCTTTTAGAATGCTTATTGAAGTGGTAAGCCCGGTTCCTGTGTTTGTGGTTTTTGACACAGGGCAGTCCAGTGAGCCAGAATTTTGGGAAGGTTGTCGGAAGACAGCTGTACAGTACCGCGCCATTTGCCTACACCGCAACGAATAAATGAAAAGTTGCATTGAGGGTCTTACAGTGCATATGGTATATATTAATATGTCAAAACACAAAAGTGAAATACATGCGACCGGGCCTGACCGGGAATACTTCAAAAGCACAGTACACTCGTCAAGCTTACCAGCCGGTTTGTTTTGCCATGTACGCGAAAAACATTGAGGCCACGAGCAATATAACCTGCCTGCAAAGAGACCTAAGTGATACTCCAGTCAGTCTCAATACTGTTCCCCACACTTTGCATCAGGTGCTGTTTGGATGGATATTCTTGTGTGCGGTGCCAGTGGCTGCATTAGTTGGCTTTGTGGCTCCCTTGACTAATATTGACAGCAATAATTAGAAAATAAATAATTCTGGGGAGACCATTGGGCAGTTGATGGACATATATGCATCCTAAAGTGCAGCTGGGGGTTAGATTCCCCACCATGGCGCACTCTGTGCTGTGATCACTTCTCTGTCTGTACCCTTCTGGCATAGGGTCATGATCCATGTATGATCACCTGTACAAACAGCAGTTTGTATTCTGAATCTAGTGAAACTCAAAAGCAAGTGAAACAGCCCAGCAACTTTCCAATTTTCATTTGCATACTGTTTTAACTAATTATTAGTGCATTGTGGTCTGAAACAAGAGATCAATAACAACAAATTAACACATTTCATGTAATATAATGAAAATAATATTATTATAATTATTATTATTATATATATTATTATAATTATTATTATTATTAACACATTTCATGTAATATACAGATCCTTTCCAAAAAATTAGAATATCATGGAAAAGTTTTTTTTTTTCCATAATTCCATTCAAAAAGTGAAACTTTCATAGATTATAGATTCAAGTGAAATATTTCTAGCCTTTATTTGTTTCATTTTTCATAATTTTGGCTTACAGCTCCAGAAAACCCCCAAAACAGTATTTCAAGAAATTAGAATAGTGTGTCGAAAATCTGCATTTACTTCAGTTATTTCAGAGAATGAATGTTTTAGACTGAGTGTCACACTCTAATCATCTAATTTACTCAAAACACCTACAAAGTTTTTCTACAGGTGTGTCGTTAAATTGGACAGGTATCTCAGTTTGGTTCAGTATGGGGAAGACTGCAGACTTGACAATTGGCCAGAAGACCATCATTTACACCCTCCAGAAGATGGGTAAGCCACAAAAGGTCATCGCTAAGGAGGCTGGCTGTTCACAGAGTGCAGTGTCCAAGCATATCAATAGAAAGTTTAGTGGAAGGGAAAAATGTGGCAGGAGAAGGTGCACAAGCAAAAGAGATGACCGTAGGCTTCAGCGGATTGTCAAGGAAAGATGATTCCAAAATTTGGCGGAGATGCAGAGGGAGTGGACTGAGGCTGGAGTCAGTGCTTCAAAAACCACCACGTACAGAGTGTGACACTCAGTCTAAAACATTCATTCTCTGAAATAACTGAAGTAAATGCTGATTTTCGACACACTATTCTAATTTCTTGAAATACTGTTTTGGGGGTTTTCTGGAGCTGTAAGCCAAAATTATGAAAAATGAAACAAATAAAGGCTAGAAATATTTCACTTTGTGTGTAATGAATCTATAATCTATGAAAGTTTCACTTTTTGAATGGAATTATGGAAGAAAAAAAAAACTTTTTTTGGAAAGGATCTGTATATTGTATGTCACGTTAACAGTGTAAAAGTGTAAATCCTAGTAAAAACTACTAGCTAAGAATTTTAAATTAATATTAGGTAGCACAATTTAAAAATGTAAGATATATTTCAGCTATATAAATCAGCTTCCTGGCTTGGTATTTGTAGCACACAAGCTAACTGAATGAAGGAGGCTACTGGGCAGCCACTTTTAGGATAGTCACTAAACGGAAGGATTGATAGTTCTATAAAGTTTGGCTTCAGTTTTTGTATGTCAACCGTGCCAGTTCCAAAGACCAGCGGCACGCACATAATTAATGGTGCATGTCTACCTATTCAGATGAAAAACAAATCCTTAAATTCAATCCCTCTCTCCCTTTCAAGTCGAGAACAATAACAAGAATGATATCATGTCTACTACTGGTGCCCTGGTTGCTCTTAAACTTAAATCCAAAATGTTGCATCACTGGTCTCACGGTTCCAGATAAACAACTTTTCTGCCCAAAGTCCAATAATACAATGACCTGTTATAATTTTTTCACCATTAACAGATTAATTTGTGTGATTTTACAGACAGCTGCCCTCAGTGTCCTTTAATATCTTCTTTTTAAGATATTAAAGATATTATAGGGCTGCTGGGCTGTATGAAGCTGAATCTGTGTTTCTTTACTGCATATATCTGTTTATTTGAAGCGCTGATCCACCTTTTGTTTATTTTGTTCACTTGCTATTCCTGGTCAAGATTTCTCATAATAGAAATTAATTCAGATTTGTTCAAATGTTCTACCGTCAAAATGTTAAAATGTTGCCTAAATGTATAATTATTATGGCCCAGTTTTAATTTCACATTAAATGTGTAGCCAAATAGCTTAAACACACTAGGCTATAACTAAGAAATAATGACAACAGTCTCTTGAAGTTTTCTTTAAGAAAAAATGCCAATGACGCTCGTTCACAGCAAGAAAATTACTCGATAGATCAATAAATAAATAAATGACTGTTGTTCAAACAAAAGAAAAAACTATAACACATGATTCCATCATTAATTCACAACAATGGCATGGCTTACTGAAACTAAACTGAACTGACCAATCTCCTTTAGAGGAGAAAAAAGTGTCAGCCTTTGGAGGGTTAGTAGGGCAGTTACCGCTTACATACCTTGCAGGGGACCTTCTCCTTAGTTATTATTTTGTCTTCAATAGCATAGAACCCATAATATTTCCAAATGGCACTCCTGAGGTGTGGTGGAGTTACGATTTTTTTGGCTCCTCCATTTTGAATGTATAGCCTACAGGCTACACGGATGGCATGACCCACACATGAACTTTATTTAGGCTATACCTAACAAAATTCCCTCCAAACAATAACGTTGTTTATCGGTCTCTTTAATATTGGGCATTACCATGAGAGCAACGTGGATGATTACAAATTCAAACCCTTAATTATCAAAATTTTTAATTTTCCTGATAAACAAGATTATCGAGAAAAAAGCCCTAGTCTCTAGGTTTGGCTGATTTCACTGCCATTATCTGAACTCCATGTCTGTTTTCACTGACTGGCCTCGTGTGAATCATTTTGTTCAATAGGAGTAAACTGTTCACAAACCACTACTGCTTAACACATATAAATGTGTTGAATAACTGTCATTAATGAGTATTTCTGGATCATACTAGTGAACCGGAATTTGTAATGATGTCAGTTAGCTGATAAGAAAGCATAAACTGTTATGTTCCTGTTAAATTTTGAATTTGGTTTGAGGATGGAAAGTAAGTTTCTGGTGAAAATTTATTTAATATTTTTTGATTGTATTTTATATTATTTGTTTGTAACTTTTTATGCTGCTGCCATATTGGCCAGGTCTCCCTTGCAAAAGAGATCACCTGATCTCAGTGGGACTAACCTGGTTAAATACAGGTTAAATAAAACATTTTTTAAAAATTGGGGAAATTTATGAAGAGATCCATATTGTAGGAATATATTTAACCTTATGTTCTCCAAAAATATTTGCTGTACCTCCTGCAAAGACTGAGGTTGATATTTTTAGACAAAACCACACCTCAAGTCACCTTAGGAATGCTCACATTCCTTCCCCAACAAGAATCTAGATCAGATTAAAAAATAATTACAAAAATGACCCCTTCAGCTCTCCTAGCTTAGTCTTTCTTTGATTTCTTTGCATTCAGATGTACAAGTGCATCCTACATGATAGCATGCCTCAATAGCATACATTTGTAACTTGCACTTCCCAACATTCTTTCTGTGTGGAAACCACACTGAGAAGTTATTTATGGGGTTTGTCCAGTAGTCATTTTGTAATATCATTACCATCAGAGGCTAAAACTAACTCTGAGCCAAGTTAAATATCTGTTTTTATTTTAGGCACAAGAACATTTTTTTCTGTGTATGGACAGACGTTTGTATTTTGAGAAGATTTTTCATGAAGTGACATATTAATGATCTGCTTTGTGTTTTCATGGTTAATGTTAGAGCAGAAGCTTTACAGATTTATCTGAAATGCATGCGTGATATCCCTGAGCAAACATTGATATTTATCTAAGATTAGTTAAATGCCATTATGGTAATGTATGCAGGACTTTTACTCGTTTGTGTTAAAAAGTGAGATTTAAACACAACCTTGGAGCTTGTACTCAATGCTGCATTGAGCTACTCTACTATAAATAATATTGGCATATATGCTTTGAACATATATCACTCTGCTGCCAGATATGCAGTAGATATGAATGGATAACTTGAAGGGTTTCTTCTCCTGACTTATTTTTCCAGAGTTCAATAGGAAAATGTGTCAGGAGAAACAATGCTTAAAGTGATCCATCCATATCTACTGCATATCTGGCAGCAGAGTGATGGTTTAAGTCTTGTTTGATACGTCAGACCCTTGAGCCATTTTCCCAACCATGTGTTCAATACTGTTCCAGTGTAATTTACAGCTAAATCTAGTGCCACCCCCTAATTCCCATAGAGATCCATTCAAATGCAGAGAGGTTATAATATCGCTTGTAGGAGTACCAGAAAATATCAAGAGTCTTTTGATATTGTTGGGTCACAGACATCAGTAAGTCATGGCATGCAAAGGATATGTTACCAAATATTAAAGATGACTTACTTTATTCTACATTATTTTAAACTGTCCAATATTTTTTGATGCCTGAAAATGGGGGGGACTATGTACAATAGGTTCTATAATTTCTAAATGGGTCGTCCGATATGGATGAAAATACCCTCAAATTAAAGCTGACAGTCACTTCAACCTCAACCTGTATGTGGTAACATATTTCATAGAAAACAGCATTTCATAGAAATCTTTTCACATTAACCTTTTACAAACACTACAATGTGTTACATACATAGAATGCCAAAACAGTACAAGATTGCTCTAAAATGCCAAAACACTATTAAAGAAACAGTAAAAATACAGATCTATAAATATGTTGCCATCATCATCATAGTCTGTGCACTAATTAGTATGTTACTTAGTTGAGCAGGTGAAGAATACATAAATGGAGTTCACACTGCCTGGAAAGAACCGTTATTCTCCCTCAGCTGAACACTTCATCTATCAACAGGGAGAAATCTGAAAAATACAGCATATCACTGATTTATTGTTGGTGGGGCGCCCTTCATTCAATTTAACAAAATGCATTTCAGGCCATCAAAAATAACTTTTTTTTTTGCAAAGACGACCTGTTTTGGAGGAAGAGTATTTCCAATCATCCCTAAAAGAAAGAACTGTGCGTCCTCTGAAATGATGCCACCCAAAATATACTCTAATTCACTTCTTATTTTGGGCCAAAAAGAAAAAATAATTGACCAGAATAAATATTCTGGTCTCTCTATTTCTTTTTTACACTTAAGATATAATGCAGAGAACTGTGATTTCATTCCATTGCATATTACAGAAGTTCTGTGAACTTGTTGAATGATTTTATATTGAATTTCCCTGGTCCTATTACCCAGAAGGATCTTTACTAGCATCTAATACGGCATTTGTCCAAGATCTGATATCAGGGGTAACACATAGCTCGCTTGTACAGGCGTGGAGCACTCCATTGGCCTTTGCAGTTGTAGTTGAATAAATAACATTTTATTAAATAAAGAAATAAAATGTTGGAGACATCCGAGACATTAAGACATCAATAGTAACTGAGGTTCCAGTTGGAAAATTTACTTAAAATGTCAGGCTGGAAGTTAGGCATAAACGTGTGTTTAACTGGGCTTTACAGTATTGCTGGGTGCACAGTTATACACTATATCATACTATATATGAATACAGCTTTACATGTACAAACGAAGTGACTGAATACCGCATAGTTGAGAATTCTTATTTTAAATTGTATTTCAGGCCAAATTGCACATCAGTTATTCAGCTTCAAATGCAAAATGAATATGGCCTAACCTCAACATTATGGCACTTATTGTGAAGCCATATATACCCACATGGATTTGCTGTTTCAAAGGGAGCATTTGTACTGAGAGGAATAGTAAGGATAGCTTTCAGAGAGAACTCATTTAATGTCAGTCACCTTTTTATTGCCAAGTTGTAGTATAAGAAAACTGTCAAAAGCCCCTTGGTTATGTCAGAACAGTACAGAATCCTTGTTGACAGTGTCCACCCTCTGGTGGTATGTAAGGGTACAGCAGGCTTATGCTGAGCTTTGTGTGAGGAACTTTCTCCCAATTATATTCCAAACGATTCCCAAATATCCCACACTATTACTGAGTCTCTGTCAGTATATATAATCATATGTAGCATATTTTTTCAATTTCATAAGTTGTATTAATCATGAATTTTGAATTGGAGAGAAATCTTTTAAGTTAGCAGTTTTGCTTCCATGAGTAATTAAGATATTTTTATTTTTAAGTATGTTTTTCTAGTCATTAACATATACCAGATTACATATCATTGAGTGCAGAACCCACATATACAGTAGGTTTATAATTATAATTATAATTATTTTTCATTATTTGATGTCCCTTTTACCTTTTGTTGATTGTTGGAGAAATACATATTACAGGGCAGCACTGTATCTAAAAATAAAATGGTTTACCGCACTGAAAATATTATTCCAGTTCAGAGAATTTGAGTATGTTTCTCATGCTCTGAAAAAGCAATCATTCATACAGCAAAACAGAATAATCCTATGTTCCCACAATATATATATATAAATGATTTAAGAAAATGTTCTGCAAAACCTTAAGCTTTTCAGTTATACACTACTGTTTATTATGACAAAATTCAGCAAAAATATTTGAACATATAACGCTACATTAACTGCATTATTTCTGTTTTAGAAGCAAAAATACTGTAACCAGGCTCTCGTGATTTATTTTAAATGTAATGTCAGAAAGAACCCTATATATATATATATATATATATATATATATATATATACTTTTTTTTAGCAGCCACTATATCTTCATCTCATCCCTGGTGTTCCAAAGACTGTTAAAAGTAAAAACCACACAACATCCCATGAGACTCTGCCCTGCCAATCCTGGTCGCATCTTCTTTAGCCTAAGACTGTGAAAGACTAACTGTGACTTTTCCTTGCACCTGACACCCGTCGAGCCCCCCACACACACCCTCACTTGTCCAGTGGCAGCAGGGATCACTGGTCAGGGGTCAACGTAGTGTTGCCAGCCCAGGATATCACAAGCAGCATGTGTCTGCTTGGCCACTGCTGCCAATGCGATTTATTGGCTGGAGTGCTCAGACAACTAAGCCCCATTTCACAATATCATGTTTTCTGCCGTCCACGCAAAGGTTCGGCGCAACATTCAGTTTGAGCTTACACCTGGAACAGGTCACGGATTTCACTTCCACTCTGTTGCTTTTGATAGTGTGATAATGATTGTAAATAAAGAATTACTGCTGGCAGTTGTTTCATATTGAATGACATTTTGTTGATAACCCGTGCTTGTTCTTATCTTATGAAATGAATGTCTCCCCTGATCATAATGATAACAATGAAAGGAAAAGTTCACCTTGCACATCTTCTGTGAGTTCCAGGAACCTCTAAGTAAATAATACTGGTGAAACATTTATAACTCGGGAGTGAATTTTAGTTGGGGGATTAGCGGAAGTGTAAGGACTGATGGCTCTTAGATATATGGGTAATTGACTGCATTTCCCAGATTTATGTATCTCCTTCATACTTTCCTAGTTTGTAATGTGTGATATTTAAAGATAGTTTTCCTCAGAGCGTAATTTATGATGGCATTTAGTCACTGCTGTTAAGAACGCCAAATCCTGCTGGTAGCAAATGTCTTGAACAGTAGGACTTAACTTTAAGCACCAGAACCAGGCAAAGTGCAGGAGGGACCTGTTTAACTGGGTTAAATCATCTGGCTGAAACGCTTGTCCTTTCTGTACCCCCTCCCACCCCCACCTTTTCGCTTTACGATAAGAACATATGTAAGTTCATTTGAAATCGCATTCATGAGTGATTGGGGTGAAATTTAGT
The DNA here is from genome assembly GCA_029718625.1 of Synaphobranchus kaupii. Classification (NCBI taxonomy): domain Eukaryota; kingdom Metazoa; phylum Chordata; class Actinopteri; order Anguilliformes; family Synaphobranchidae; genus Synaphobranchus; species Synaphobranchus kaupii. The sequence continues at coordinate 87,529,579 of CM056377.1, read as the reverse complement.
CAGATGAAAAAGTTGCAAATTATATAAAATATAATTATTGAAAGACATATGGTCTGGTCTATGGTCTGCATCTGAAAATGAATACATTTCTATGACCGCCATTGACTGCTAGGTGAATAACTGATACATTTTATGAATCTACAGTTACAGAAGCGATTACAGATAGTCAGACTGCGTTCATGTTTTAAAGAATGCCTTCAAGGCCAAAAAAAATGCAGGCATGTGATTCCCCCCCACCCCGTAGATTTAGTTTTTACAAGGTAAGATCCATGCCCTCTGAATCCTTTGAAGAATACAAATGGTGAAGACAAAGGAACAGTAGATCAACTGCTGTTAATGGACAAGTGGTTTACATTTAGGCCCGCATCATAATGTGGGCAGCACATGTGCAGCGTCTCCGAGTCTTTCACAGTTTATCTCGCTCCACTTTTAAGGCAGCTTGTTCAGGACTTGCGCCGCGATTGCTTTCTAGATCTTTCCGCATACCGTAACTTCCGCGGCCATCTGAGACCGTTGCCATGAACGCAGAATTGAAATATATAAATTGTAAAAGACGGTTGTTGTAATATTAGTTGCCAGTAATATTATGTGTATTTATTTTAATTTGACAAGAGATATTGACACGACTTGGCAGTCTCAGTAATCGGCCTTGTGCGTTCCTACAGACGATGTTTGTGTAGTGTGTAACCAATAAATGCAGAAGCAGTATCACTTGAATTTGTTGAATTTAAGTGAATCTGTGGTTAATTTAAAGAAGAAAAACTGTGACTGTTCACTTGCCAAGAGATTTTTCTTTGTATCTAGCATCACATTTCAAAGCCACGTAGTAACACATCCAGCATTACACCAGCTTACTGCTTAATGTTCTTACCTATTGCATTTCAGCTTTCTTTTGCAGTTACTGTTTTTCCTTTTGCTGTGAACGGTTTTTTTCTTTGGAAATCTAAACAACAAAAACAGATGAAGCCAACCATTTCCCTATGGCAATAGACTTATATACCATATCCCATATGTCATGATATTCCGATGAGGCCTTATGAATGCATTGTTTTAGTGTGGTAAGACACAAAATCTGCTTCTATACTTGTTAAAGTGGGAGCGTGTGGATGGTAGCCTTCAGTCCACCTGTTTTAAATCTATGCAGTTGTGCATATACATGTTACATTTTAAATGCAATAAAACCAAAATATGTTCAATATCCTGCTCGTCTAAAGAAAAGCTGGTTTTACCCTAACTGCTTGTTTACTTTGCTGTTACTTAGTAGCTAATTTGAAGGAAGAGAACTTAAAACATGGTGTGTGTGTGTATAGCAACTGTCAAAACACAACTTTTGAAATGCAAACTTGTTATTATCTTTAATGTTTCGGCGTTCTTTTTCTTTACAGTTCTAACCCAGGTCATTGTCTATGGTTTCTGCCTACAGCACAGCACAGTAGTCTAATTAGCTTGTGTCAATCCCACGTGTTTACAGTGGCAAAACTAGAAGCTTACCAACTTGATGTAAACAAAGTGGCGCCAGAGGGTTTGTTTTAATAAGCCTGTTCTTTCAATTTATTAATTCTTTATTTAATTCTGACAGCTATTACATTAATATTTGCCTTGAATTATTATTTCAGGGAGGCAATCAGCCAGCCACTGTGATTGCTCTGTGCTCAATGAGGGACTTTAACTTGGCGCAGGAGACTTGCCAGTTGGCCATCCGGGATGTAGGTGGCCTTGAAGTTCTCATTAACTTGCTGGATACCGAAGAAGTCAAATGCAAAGTGAGTCATCCTGCCGAAGATGCTCCAGGGCTCACAGAAACATACTTTTTGCCAGTTCGCATTCATAGCAGGACCCCTTCAGGCAACCTAGCAAATGGCAGTGTTTAAAGCCACAGGGTAGCAATTATTGTCCTTTATAATTTACATTAAAATACATATTTATGATAAATATTAATGGAAATTAAGAGATGTTTTAGCATACACATGGATTTGTATGCTCTTTGAGTATTTGTCTTGGCAAACCTTATATTAGCGTTGACTTTTACAGTGATTCCTAAAACACCTTAAAATTCATCTGCTTGAGGCTTTTTCTTTGGATTTTTTTTTCCTTTAGATCGGCTCTCTGAAAATCTTAAAGGAGATTAGCCGGAATTCCCAGATCCGAAGGGCCATCGCCGACTTGGGAGGTCTGCAGACTATGGTGAAGATATTGGACTCCCAAGATAAGGAGCTGAAGTGCCTTGCTGCGGAGACCATCGCCAATGTGGCTAAATTCAGGAGAGGCAGAAGGACAGTGAGACAGTATGGTGGAATAAAGAGACTGGTAAGTGGCTCCCAGGTGAGTCAGTCACTTGTGATGGTGCTCATCATGAGTGCAGGTCAAAAAAGCCCAAATTATGTTTCTCAACCTGACCGTTTTCTGCATTCTCAGCCGACTCAGTCACAGGTCATCTACCTGCTTCCCATGTCCGTCACAGGTAGCTATGTCCGCAGGCATCTCTAAAAACTGAAAGTGCACTTTAGAAGGAAATGAAATTTGGACGCACTTCGAAGACACAATTACAGGAGACCGCGTATGCCCTCTGACGCACAGAAGTGACATCTGAGGGCTTACGGTCTGACAGACACTCAGCGAAAATTAAGTCTTTACAGTTTTACAATCTCTTTATCTAGCAATCATCTTTGCTGTTCAGCTGAACCTGCCTAACTTAGTAAGTTTTCTGGCTAGGCTATGTTAGCCAGCTCTATGTGATGGTAAGGTGATTTCTAGCTAGATACCTAGCTATCCTATGGAGTCACAAAACATGAAAGCTCAATTACTCTATTGTATTGCACATTTAAAACACATTTTCTAGGCATACTGTAAGTACATCAAATGGTTGATCTCCTATACTTATAAACTGCCTATGATGTCACCATGGATTACTGCCAGTTAACTGGCCGCCATTTCTTTAATGCAGCCTGCCAACATGTACAATGGATGCTACCTTCAAATTTGGTTGCAATAAGGCACTTTGAAAGGATTGGGACATGTCTTGAAAGGACAGATGCCACCTTCACAGGTAGCTGCCTTGTGATTGAGACACAGGGCTTTTTTCAAAGGTCTAACTTCAATAAAACAGATTGCTCAAACTCAATTTTCAGTTCATAAGCAGCAGATTCGATGACCTTAACGTAATTCCATAGGAAACAGAAACAGAATGTCTTCATCAACGGTGCCCTGAGTTTTTGTTTATTTGTGGAGCAACAATGATTAAAGCTAGAATATTGTATATTTTCCTAGGTTCTACAGTGGATGTATTCATCCTAGATACTAAACATTGTTTCTGCATATTCATTTCAGGCAAAATTGTAGCCTACCTTTGAACTGAAAGTGCAGTAACTTTGCATGCATGCATGTTTGTGTTCAGGAAATGTAGTTGAGCGGACTGGGTGATCATTTCCTTGGCTGTCAAATTTCCATCTGTAAAAAAGACAAGAGCATAGATTTCTATTCACCCCAGACTGCCTCATATGTTATTTTTATTGCTCTACAAAACAACTAATCCACAGGGTTATCTGATAAATGTTGATTGATGCATGGCCGTAAAAGACATACAGCTAAAGGGTAAGCTCTAGGTCGTGTGCTGCCCTTGTCACTCATGGATTCGATTACAATTTTGCCATGAGTTGTCCTTCTTCGCAATTCTTTTGACGTTTTCCAGTTTCGTGAAAAATATCAAAGGAATCATGAAATCTGTTCGGAACACACCAGAGAGGAAAACGCAGCTCAGTTGAAAAACCGAGGATAAAAGTTTAACAGAGTCCGACGCGTTAAACGAGTTGAGCGAGACGGGGTCTTAAGGCCCGTTCGGGGCGTTTCTCTCTGCCAGGTGGAGCTGCTGGACTGCGTCCCGGACTCGGCCGCCCTGACGGAGGAGGAGCAGGAGCGGGACGTGGAGGTGGCGCGGTGCGGGGCGCTGGCCCTCTGGAGCTGCAGCAAGAGCACCAGGAACAAGGAGGCCATCCGCAGGGCGGGGGGCATACCGCTGCTGGCGCGCCTCCTCAAATCGCCGCACGAGAACATGCTGATCCCCGTGGTGGGCACGCTGCAGGAGTGCGCCTCCGAGGTGAGCGTTCGCCCGAGGGCCGCCGCCCGCTTTCCCGCCAACATTCTCCTGTCACCATTCATTATTCGTCCGCTTGTCAGGTAGCCTTATCAAAGGCTACTTGTAGGTCATGTCTCTTAAAGTATGTTTTTACATTTAATCTCTTTAGGCAACTGGGTATTTGCTGGTGTGGTTCAGGCTGAGTGTCTTGCTGAAAGATACCCAAAGTGGTTCAGTCAGTAAAGGAATTCTCCATTAGTACAGTTTGGCAATACAGCCCAGACACGGGAGGTTTGTAACTGGCCAATGTCATTCGCTGGCTATGAGTGCAGTACATAGTGGGCTTTGTCCCACTAGAGGTAGAGTGTGTTTAAATTGTTGTGCCCTGTAATGTGTAAAACAGCCCCTGGCTCAGGTGAATGGATCAGAGGAGTACCCTCTCCGCCCCAGTGCTCCTGGCATAGGGATGCGAGTGGCACAGTGCTGACTCAAAAACCACAATGAACTATGCCAAGTTTTGTCGCCAAAAGTGAAAACCAGCAGTGCCCCACCTGAGGTAATAGCCTACTAGTAAAAGCAAATTTCCCAACCACCATTTCTCTGGCCTGCATACAGGGAAGTTACAGGATTGCCATTCAGACCGAGGGAATGATTGAAGACCTGGTGAAAAATCTCAGCTGCGACAACCAAGAGCTCCAGATGCACTGTGCTAGCGCTATCTTCAAGGTAGTCACACACCTCCTCGTTATTCATTTCCTTCAAGTTTGTTGTAATGTCGTTAACTATTTTGGGAATATACAGCGGGGCGTGTGATTCCGCTGCAGTAAAATATATAATAAATGAAATTATTCTGAAGTAACATAACATCACATTGTAATTATAGCTGAAAGAATCCATTCATAGTTAAAGCCATTCTCCCTGGCTGTTGAGCGCAGCCCTTCATTAATGAACCTTCTCGGCCCATTACTTTCCATGTGCATTTGCAACAATGGCGCACATGTTCACACTTGGACGTCTTGGATCCAGTGTGCAGAAGACAAGACGACGCGTGACCTCGTCAGGCTGTTCGGAGGTCTGAAGCCCCTGGTGAACCTTCTGAAGGAGACGGAGAACAAGCAGCTCCTGGCCGCCACGACGGGAGCCATCTGGAAGTGCTCCATCAGCATGGAGAATGTTGTAAAGTATGGAATATGCCGCTAGCCTTCATTAGCAAGCCAGGCTCTGAATCCCCCGCAGCAAACACACGCTTTGCCTCCACCGCACCTGACATTAGCCCTTGGAGACGAGGCTGTGCTGCATCATGCCTTACTGTGCATGTGTTGACAGCTTCTAACTTACAATATTTGCTGTTATAAAAAAAAGCATTGATACAGTAAATGCTCGATAGGTTAATGCAGAAATTATTTTCACGTTCATCTTGAATTTGCTTCACTTATAAACGCGATATAAACTTGCGTAAACTTGAAAATCCCCGCTTAGAGCAGTGAAGAGGTCCTATATCCTTCTAAGACAGACCCCGCAATTGATTTGTGTCCCCTGTAGGGGACATGAGTCTCTGCTCTTAATCTCAAGAACCATATATGCTGAAAGATTATTTTCAATAAAAAAATACTTTCACTGCAACATGTTTTTCTCATCCAATACACTGTCAAAAAAATTTAAATACATACACTTTTTTCTGCCGGGTCTCAGGAGGATGTGATAACAGTCAGTCCCCAAAGCATCATGCGGTTACTATCACCTGTCTTTACTGGGAAGACATTGTCCAGGACGGGTTGTGAACATTGTTTAGAGACCCCTGTGGCTAGTGGATTGATCCACTTTGCACTCAAACAGACCAAAAAAGACTGCCAGCAGCTAAGGATGGAGCTTTCACGTGTTATTTTCTTATGAGAAATCTTAATTATTCACATAAGGCGTCGGTTTTTCCACAGCCCGAGTTTTCTCACATCCATCTCCAGAGCGGTCAACGCGATTATTTGAACTGCCGCGGGATTTTGCACAACGTCTGTATGTTCTGATCTTTTTTATTTGACCGTTCTGTCAGAGGAGCAAGTCTTTCCAATGTTAGGAAAAGATGAGGTAAAGTGTTGGTTTTATGGACGCCGGTGATGTGTTTGTCAAAGCAGCGCTTGATTAGCGGTGAACACGGGCGTGCAAACCCAAGGAATGTGCCCGGAAATGGCCGCTTGCTTACGTCAGTGATGTCAGTTCTTAGGTTTTAAATCGCTTGTCGTGTAAAGCGCGCAAGACGTTTATTTAAGTGTCATTTAGTTATTCAACTAGTGACACTTGGAGGGTTTCCATAGCCTTTCCAGTGTCAGACAATTTGTTTGCAGGTGACTACTTTTATTTATTTCTTTTAAATAAATAATAGCCAAGAATTGTGACCTGGCACACTTTTACCTCTGCGAAGGTAGTCCAGAAAATAATGATTTTGCCATATTTGTTTTCCATGCAATGTGAGGCAGGGGACATGTAGATGAAAACTCACATAAGCATTCATGTATAGACAGTATCCTCTTAATAAATTACAGGATTATTGTATTTTTCACAGCCAACAAACCGACATGAGTTTTCCTGTAATTTTCTATTAAGCTTGACTTGAAATTTGTAGGCTTTACAGCAGTAAATTAACTTTATGTTTGAATAATTCTGCCATCTGATCTGGAAAAAGAAAAGAATACCACAATGACTCACAATATGTTTCTGTCCCATTATTTTAAATAAGCTTTTCTACATTGAGAGGGTGCTCAGTCCAGCCAGATGACAGCTACTCATTGGGTTGAAAGCGGCTGCCATGCTAACGTCATTCACGTCGGTAATTTAGTCATTCAGCCTACCCACTACAGTTTTATTTTACTGTGAGTAATTCATTTAAGCCAGTCATTTTTCTCAAAGATTATTCCCACAACCGCTGAACTTATGCTAACATTTCAAAGTTTGGCCTCCAAATAACTTGAATTCAGTTGACACATGTAAGCACAGGACAGGAGAGCTGAAAGGTCTGAGGTACATAGTGAGAGACGAGCGGGCTTTCCTGTCTCACAGGGTGGTGAACATGTCGGCAGAACTGTGTGAGCCGTGACTTCCATCACATCGTTAGGATTATCATTAAATAAACCGTAAGAGTGTAATGCAATGTGAACCTTTCCGATACCAGTCTCTAGCTACCAACCGGCCCTTAACACGCAGTCCAATATTACACAATAGCACCAAGATTACCAAACGTCCAGAAAGCATCCATGTAAGGGAATAAAGCTAAATTAACTGTACTGGCAGTGAGAAATGTGGCGCTCAGTGTAGTTATTACTATTGTGGGCGTTTGGCCTCTTTAGTAATTACTGTGCTGTAATAACAATGTTGCTATGCAGAAAAGCTCTAATAATAATAGCAAAGATAACAATGATACCACTAATTGCATGTAAAGAGCAGTTGGTCACACTTCATTAACAAACTTCTAAATTCTAAATTGTCCTATTATGCTTGTTAAGGGGGTGTTATAAATGGCACAAAATTCAGGTAGAAAAAACTGAAGAATGCGTCCTCATAATATTTCCATTTAACATTTTTTCCCATGCGCTCTTTAACAAATATACAATAATTTCGGTTCGTTTTTTGGATGGCACGGCCATTTGGGCGCGGACGAAGGCAAAGCCGGCCGTCGCGCGCAGGCAGAACCCGCGTTGCAAAGCGAATGTTTCAATGCGCGCTTCGTTTTGCCAGCGGGGGTCTGGTTTTCAGGCTCTCCCAGGGTGGCGTAAAAAAACGTCAAGGTCAGACAAAACATTGGAGCAAAATGACCAAGCCATTACCATCAGATGAGAATTGCTAACAGTAATAGAGTTTCAAGAAGTGTTGTCCCAAGGCCCGCGATCATCAGTCAAGGCAGCGGTGCGCTCAGATGAAAATCAGCTTGAAATATACTTTGCAGCGATGATAATTAATGGGGAGATTTGTAAAAGCTCACGAACAGCATAAACAGCTTTGGTGGCAGATAACAGACAGTGCTTCTTTGTGCAAGGGATCTATACCATAATTTTCCATAAGGGACTCCCAAGATGTTTACAGCAAGACCTCCTGCAAAAAGCAGAAGGAGCATATGGGAGCTATTTGCTTAATTAATGATGCATTAAAATGAGAAATGATTGATAGGAAAAAATATAATTACATTCATAAATAAGTTGTGCTTACTTAAACCTTACATCTCGCATTTAAGTATATAGAGAGTTTTCACAAGACCTGTTTCATAGGAGTAAAAATGTTGAAATAACTGTGATTCATTATATTAAAAATGTTAATAAGTGTTTAAAGATAAATAAATAAAAAAGTACTCATAAAAATGCTTTTATGAGGACACTGATGTAATTTGCAAGCAGCAAAGTTACACATTTTGATGAACACAGTGCCGTCTTGAATTCTATGACTATTGAGGCGCTACAGAAAAAATAAAAAGCATCTTAATGATGAGAAAATGTTTATGGTGGAAAATCTCTTTTGCCAAGACGCAGAGTGTACGCGCCAGCATACGGCGATGTCTGAGGTCAGGTTCCTGTCGTTAAGTGACAGCTACTGACCATTTCCCCTTCTGTCTCCGTCGGATATACGACAGGAGCAGCCCTTGCTCCGCAACACATGTAATTTCAAGACAAAACCACATTTACTATCCATCATAACAACGTCTGAATCTCTTCCTTTTTGCATAAATTTGGGTTTGAGTGCACGGAGCTACAGAATATGATGGGGTTTGCATTATGGATGGCAAATTTCATTATGAACTGTACAGAGTTCACGGGCGTTTGGGCCAATAGGCTGTTTTGGCTGATCAGTGTCTGGCTGATAGTGTTTCACATTGCATTCTGTGTGGTATTTTATGGGCTTTCAAACTGACTGCAATCCAACTGCCTTGATGTACGTAAGAAATATGCTTCCACGCCTGTGTAGGAGGGAAGAGTTGTATTGTACTGTTAGTCTGAATGTGCCACGTTACGAGACGTGATTCACCGCAAAGGGAGCATGTGATAGATGAGAAATAGACTGTACGGAAGCCCATGCCTGCCTCTGGCATCTTTTGACCAGGTTTAATAACGCTTGCAGCTGTGTGGAATTGGCTGTGTGAAGCGAGGACAAATTTAGTTCCTTTCGCCGTAGCAATTTCTCACGTTGGCATCGCAGTTTACGAAAATAGGTGCGGCTGTCCCATCGATTTATCCAAGCTAATGTGCGCAATTAAGACAGGGCCCAGCTGTGGCGCGTGAATAACATTGTTTTTGCTGAATCCAGTGAGTTAACTTTGGCAGCCTCTCCGTTCATTACCGTTTTACTTGCAAGAAAATCTCTTGGTGGACTGCGACCAAAACCAAGTGACCTTGGACACTTTCTACAATAGCCTGCAGCTCCCTTGCCAGGAACCGTAACTGTGAATAAAAACAGTCATATAACTTAGCCGTACATCATAGGTTTGTTGAGGCTTTTTGAAACCACATCACATCCCCTTTAAAATGTTTACTGTAGCTTCCCACTGTAAAGTGCTGGACGGCGGAGCAAGATCATGGCAAGACAGAGAGATAATCGTTCCAAGCCGCAAGGGAAGCGTAGCGCCGCGGAGCACACGCATGTTTCGGGCGTGCAGCGAGCCGTGGGAAAAGCTGCGCGCTTGCAAACAACGGCGTAAACAGCACGGAGAGGGGCCCGGTAGTGTGGGAGCTAACCCAGCCCCCCGTCCGTTTCAGGTTCCAGGAGTACAAAGCCTTGGAGACGCTGGTGGCTCTGCTGACCCACCAGCCGGAGGAGGTCCTCGTCAACGTCGTGGGGGCGCTGGGCGAGTGCGCCCAGAAACCCGCCAACCGGGCCGTCATCAGGAAGTGGGGCGGCGTGGAGCCGCTGGTGGAGCTGCTCACCGGGACCAACCGGGCTCTGCTGGTGAACGTCACCAGGGCTGTGGGCGCCTGCGCCACGGAGCCGGAGAACATGGCGTAAGTCAGCGCTCATCCGTACCGGCGTACCGTGCCGCTCGGGCTATGACGAGGCCATACGAGGCTGTTTCTCTAAAGCAGGGGTGTCCAGTATTACCCGAAAATGGCGAGTGTGGGTACAGGTTTTTGTCCCAGCACTGAGACACCTGATTCTACTTATCAAGGTCTCGATTGAAGGCCATGATTAGTTAATGAGTCAAATCGGTTGTCATATTGCTTTGCTAAAACAAAAACCTGCACCCACAGCGGCACTTTTCAGATAAGAGTGGACGCCTCTGCTCTAAAGGCACCCAGTGCTACTAAGTGCTGCTAACCAAAGCTAGTCTTACCCTGCATCAGGCTACATGTGGCACTGATAAAACACGGTGCAGATGTGTAGAAGCGGGCTGTGGTCATTTCCACAGCTAGGCTACCAGATGTGTGATTTATATGTGAGGTTGAAGCCCTCAGAACGGCCGTAGTCTTCACATGAACGTGCTGCTATGTTTTATATAACCCCTCCTGTACTGGTCTGTTAGGATAAATGTACTGTATGTGCCACACCATCTGATTTTCATTGCATTTACAAGGTTGTTATAGAGTTAAAGCCCCCCTCTTAATTAACACTGGACTCAAATAAAGAACTTTATGATCAAGTGCATTTTAGTTAGCAGTTAATGCAATGAGCTGAAAAATAATACATTTATGGAGGTTTAGACATGAAAGCAAAGTGCTATTTGAAGGAACAAGGCCTTTTAAACAATTAACTGTAAAAGAGGTACAATTCAGCACACAAATTGTTTCGTGGTAAATGTTATTCATGTTTTCCCAAGGAAGATATATTTAGGCTTTTTCCCTTCGCATTTACACTTAGTTATGGAAAGTCGTTATTTCCACAGGTTTTTTTTACATTTTGTGGGAGAGACTTATTTTGAGCATTGTGTACAGTAGTTTGCTGAGCAATTAGCATAGTTCACATTTGATTGTTTCCTGCCTTAAACCAATATGGTCGGAACTGTTTCTGAAATTAAGCGAGCGGAGTGACTCGAGCAGAGGGCTGTCATTCGCTGCGGAGGGCGGCTGCAAGGGCATGACATCGGCCAGTGCGCTTAGTGTTCTTCAGAATCGTACCGCTCACAAACGGGACCTCTTTTACTCCAAACCTTAACATTGCTTTTATGTACGGAGAGGGGTTTGTTTATACAGGAAAGGGCTATTATGAAGCCATCTACATAACATCGTCTAGTTGGTGAAGGAGAACCACAAGCCGGTTCCTGAAGTAGCTGACAGATCGACTCTCCATCTGGTTTACTTTACCCCAGAAACGACATGCTACATACAGTACGCAGCTGCGTGCGTCCATGCTATTTCGCCCCTTCGGTTTAGCACCACGCTATTTGAAAATACGCTCTGTGCCCTTCTGCCTGTTCTAAGCAATAACCCTGCGTTAACACTTGCATTCTGCTGTGGCATCACAACACTCTCCATTACGTCTTTATTGATTTTGCTTGTACCACATTATGTTCCAGTGTTTAGACTTCTTTTTTTTTTGGCACCCACCACAGGACTGAGGATATCCAATTCCCATTTTGGAATGTCCAATCATCTGAATCCACAGCCGCCTACATTCGGGACAGTGCGGACACCCACGGTTCTCCTCCGAAACACGCGGTGTCGCCAGCTGCTTCGCATAGACCAGGGTCAGAGGAGGGACCTTTCATATGCGGCTTTTGACTGCAATCTACTGGCGCCAGATCGATCAGCAGGGGTCGCTAGATAGCAATTCACACGGAACCCCATCCGGGCAAAGCAATCGGCAATTGCTCGTCGCCCTATGGAGCTACCGGCCACAGTCGGCACTGGCACAGATCCGAGGCTGTGAGGCTCACCCATTCACCCCAGTGTGGCGCCTTAACCGAATGAGCCTTAACCACCCAGCAGCCCCGTGTTTAGACATCTTCAATACAATTTAAGAAGATAGTGCATCGAACACTATCAGCTGAGCGAAGTTCAACACTATCTATGATGAACACACAGCCTTCAGATGCCCCAAAGATGATTGCAAACGCCCGCAGTCCGATTTCTTTTCCCATCATCAGTCATCTGGTCTGTCCCTAATTCTTCTTACCTGTCAGTACCGAAGACATTAGTTTTGTGGACAATATTGAGTTTGGCTTGTCATTGCACTCGATTTAAAGCACCCCGCGGACCGTAATCTGACGTTATGATGTCCCAGACTGATTTATATGTAGGGGAGAGACTGCTGAAGCAGAGACATCTCTGTTGAGATTTCATTCATGGCCGGTCATGGAGATGCTTTGATTAGAGAGTGTTTAAGCAATTACAATGACATTCAATGTGAGGCCTGTTTGACGGAGCACACATGGGAAACACGTTACAAGTTATTTATACCAGACGACGGATGCTCCGTGGCGTTATTCCGCCTGCTCCCGGGCCTCTGCTACGGCCGCGTACTCGACGTGAAATATGGCGCGGGCTAAAGTAAACTCCGCTCAGACACAGTGATATATTGGCAAATCTGTCTCTGTAGCTGTTTGATTTGGAGAGAAGTCCCTTCTTGTCTGCACAGCCAAAGCAAACGATACCGTTTGTGTTTGTTTCAGCTTGAAATTGGTTTGTGAAACAAATATTAAGTCAAGTCAAGTCAAGTCAAGTTTATTTGTATAGCACATTTTCATACACAAGTCAACTCAAAGTGCTTTACATAAGACATAGAAAGACATTATATAAAAAGTTAATTAGAATTGAACAGTGTTAATAAGAAGTTAAAACAGTTATAATAAAACGCAATACTGGTTGGGCCCACAAAACAAATACCCCAACAAAAACTCCTACCACAAACAGCCTGCTACCTGCCATCTGCTACGCACCGTACAACCTCTCTCTCTGGGTGATAATATACCTGCCAGCTCCGCTGCAGGTGCCTGCCAGCTACGCTGCAGGACTTTTGTAAAAATATTAGCCCATGGGTGGGAGCAGCATACAGCCTCCACAGTTTGAATCACTCCACAGAGTGACGGACCCGTCGGTCACTAATCAAACTTTTAATCAAACTTTTAAGTTGCCTCAAGTTGAGCGCACTACGGCCTCTTTTTCTTTGCCCAACTTTATAGAGGACTTTTCAAGTGCTCAACAGATAACAGGCAACAACTGAACAGTAACAGTATTTATCTAAGTATATGCGGTGCAGAAAAAGAAGGAATAAAAATAAAGCTTTGACCTGCCCTTGACATGAGTGATATGTGTGCTCTACTCTGATCGGTGAGGGTAATAATCTATGCTGATGGTCTGTCTGCTTAAGTGTGCGCCAGAGTGCGTTTTTGTGCTGAAAAGCCTGGATTGAGGAAACGCACGGTGTGTTACATTGAGCCTTTTGCTTCGCTTGTGCTAGAGCGTCCTATTCTCTGTGCTGCAGAATAATAGACCAACTGGACGGGGTTCGTCTGCTCTGGTCACTGCTGAAAAACCCCAATCCAGATGTCCAAGCCAGTGCCGCATGGGCCATTTGTCCTTGCATCGAAAATGCTAAGGTAAGGCAGGATATTTTTTTGTACACGTAGTCACATCCACAACTTATAGTAAAATTACATGTTTTTTTCTCTTAATCTGTAGCTGTGTGTCTGTGTGAGTGCGTGTGTGCGTGTGTGTGTGCGTGTGCGTGTGTGTGTGTGTGTGTGTGTGTGTGCATGTATGTGTGTATGTACACAGAAAATAACTTCAGCTATTTGTTAGTTCTATGCTTTGCCTCATTTTTATGAGTGTACTCAAGGATTATCACTTCCTTGATTATTACCATTCAGGAAATTTAAGGTTTTCACCTTCAAACTGCTAAAGCGATCTTTGGCTGAAAATGAAAGAATACTGTCGGTTTATATCATCAGGCACATAATCTATATCACACTTTGCTTTTATAGATGCCATTTTGAGGGTGCTGATGCCAGCAATGCCAAAAAAAAAAGGCCGATGTGAACCTTTCGCTAATGGGAAGCAGAGTCCGCCGCACTCTGTTGGTGAACTTGAAAACAGACAGCCAGAAACGGAGTGCAATTTCCCGCTGCATGAATACTGATTCTCTAAAGAGTGCCCCCGCGCTACGTCCCGGAGTCACACGATTCACAGCTAATGGTCGGGCAGAAGGCCAGGCGCTATGTTCGCCGGCCTTGGGTTGCATCACATTGATCTTCACTCTGTATTAGCGTATAGCATACGGCTGTGACCCCGACACGTAACTGCAGATATTTTGCCATTATTTGACATTCATGTCTGTTTTCCCCCCTTACTTTAGGTTTTCTGAAGGAAACTATGATGTTTGAATATGGATACAGCACTTTAAAACGGCGTTAGATATGGAGTACGATCCCGGTGCGCCAGCACGACAAACTTGCTTGAGTGAAAATAAGCGCCGCGTAAAAGCAGGTGTAGCGGGGCTAAGCATATTTCATCGTTCAGGAGACGGATTTCTCTGGCTCGGGAGAAGGGCAAAAATGATGCACAGTATGTTCACCATATGGAAAAGAGGACGAGAGGTCTTATTGAAAGCTAACAAAGTTTGACAATGTTTGTCTGACATTTATGGTGCCAATTTTTCGAACACATGCCATTTGGGTGATTTCTCAGGCTAGGGCAGCGGCGGGAGTTAAACAGTGCATTCCGCCTATACGGAGGAGGAATCTGATACTTCTCTGCGCGGTAGTTATTTAGATAAAACACATCTGGATCGAGTTAGCAAGTACAGAGTGGATTTATGACAGACAGAGCCCCGCTATAAGTGCAGTTGGATGCTCTGTGGCTCCTCTTATCTGTTAATGCGTGCGCTCGCAGGCGGTCAGCGCGGTGTCTGTGCGTGCGGAGGAAGCTCGCTAATGCTCTGCGTTTCGCCGAACGGGTGTATCGCTCATTGCAGGATGTGACCTGTCTGTTGATGAGGTGAAGAGCCGCTGTTTCAGGGCAGCAGCACGTAACTGCACTCATGGGCTACTGTCTGGGCACATTCCCTTATCCTGGGTGTACAGCTTATATGTACAGTGTAGCGATAGACAGACAGACAGACAGACAGACAGACAGACAGACAGACAGACAGACAGACAGACAGACAGACAGATAGATAGATAGATAGATAGATAGATAGATAGACAGGTAGATACAGATAGATAGTTAGACAGACAGACAGACAGACATATATATAGACAGGTACATACAGATAGATAGTTAGACAGACAGATAGATAGATAGATAGATAGGTACATACAGATAGACAGACAGATAGATAGACTGACAGGTACATACAGATAGATAGTTAGATGGACGGACAGACAGACAGACAGATAGATAGAGAGGTACATACAGGTAGATAGTTAGACAGACAGACAGATGGATAGATAGATAGACAGGTACATACAGATAGATATTTAGACAGACGAACAGACAGACAGACAGACAGATAGATAGATAGATAGACAGGTACATACAGATAGATAGATAGACAGGTACATACAGATAGATAGTTAGACAGACAGATAGATAGATAGATAGATAGATAGATAGATAGATAGATAGACAGGTACATACAGATAGATAGTTAGACAGACAGATAGATAGATAGATAGATAGATAGATAGACAGGTACATACAGATAGATAGTTAGACAGACAGATAGATAGATAGATAGGTAGATAGATAGATAGATAGATAGATATTTTAGCCATGTAAACTTCTCCATTTTTCTATAACAAATACACTGTTCTTAATGGTCCTAATGAAAGCGGGCTTTTTCATACAGTCTTGCGGTCACAACATTTTCCTCACCACGCACTCATCCTGAATAATGCGCATCACATCACGTGTTAACAATTTTCATCTAAAGTTCCAGCAGGGTAGAGCTCTCTGTGCGCAGGCCCATAATGCTGCGGTTCATGCCCAGGCCATGAAAGGCAGACCCTCAGCGTGCGGCAGCTGGCGGTTTGAGAGAGCTCCGTCGTCCTGAGAGCCATCAGTACATCAGTATTCCTGAGGAAGCGCTTCCTCTCTCCGAGCGTCGGGGGGGGGTCAGCTCTCCAAACAGAGCTCATCCTCTGGCACGTCTTCTGTCAGAGCGCGGAACTCTGACTGCGTCCGCCGTGGCCCCGCGTCGCCCCCCCCACCCCACCCCACCCTCTCTGAACACCTCAGAATGCTCGCGCTCCTCCTTACCCCCCTTTAAAACGTGCACGCGTGGGGTCTCGGTGGTGTAGCCTGTAGAGCACCGTCCATATGCTCATTCAAATCCGGCCGCGCGACCTTTGTTACACGTCTTTCCCTCTCTCGCTCCCGTTCTTCCTGTCTCTCTACACTGTAGTTTCAAATAAAGCTGAAAAAAGATAATAAAATATATACGTATATTTTATAAAGATATAAAAATGTATTAAATGCACGTGAGTGCCACGGCGCCCGTAAGCGTAAACACGGGCTACGCAAAAACGTCCACGTGCTATTTCATTGCGAGGGCTTTATCTGTTTTTAATACGTTGGCAGTTACATCTGGCGAGGTTATGCTGTCAAGTTTATTCTCCTGACAAAAAGAATGTGGACATCTAAAGATGTGAGATTTATTGGCAGTAACTGGAGGTGCTAACCTTCACGCCTATGGGCACTGCTGCCTCTTCTCCCCCTGCCTGAATCTGTAGCCACAGGCTCACAAACAAATACAACCATGCGTGGAATATACTAAGGGATACTTTTAGGATAATTGATGGGGTACTGTAACATCAGAAATAATCTAAATAATTATATAATTTTCTTGTTACTTTCAGTGTGATTATTGTGTTCATATTTCCATCAACCAAAATGATGAGGGTTTGATCACTGAAAGAGCTGTAAATGACACTCCCTGATACAGGCTTACATTCTGTAACTGCAGTTTGATTTACCTAAGAACATAAGAGTATGAGAATGTTTGATGATGAGAACAGGCCACACCGCCCGTCTTGGCATGTAAGTTTCCTTCGCCTCAAGTAAGTCTCTTAAGCAGTTAGCTATTTTCGAGGACAGAGCAATTTGCTTTTGGGTGGTTTTGCGTGGTTGCTAAAAACAAATTGCTGGGTCTAGGCTATTGTTGCTAAAAGTAGAGCACAAATCGTTTTGCTGTTGAACTTGGGCCACAGTATTTCACCGCTGCTTTTATTTCCCAGATGGAGAGCTCAGATTAATTGGCACCCTCCCCTCTAGGACGCAGGAGAAATGGTGCGCTCCTTCGTGGGCGGACTGGAGCTCATCGTTAATTTGCTGAGATCGGTGGACGGAGAAGTGCTGGCGAGCGTGTGCGCCGCCATCGCCAAAATAGCCAAAGACGAAGAGAACCTGGCGGTCATCACCGATCACGGAGTGGTCCCGATGCTGGCCAAACTGACGGACACGGTAAGCAAGCAGCAACCCCGCCGACCCCGATGCGCCGACCGTACTGACCGTACGGAGCCGCGAGAAAGCGGGGGGGGGGGTGGGTGCGTTTAATCGTACTGCGCGAGTAGAGATTCTGTTTGCTTGTCTGTGGCAGGTCACCTCGGTCTCAGTAGGACCTCCCTGCATAAATAAAGGTTAAATAAAAAAGTTAAAAGATGTTTAATGAGTGACTGAAGACCGTTGTACATTTCCATCTTCCGTTATGTCTTGAATTCTGTGACGTGCAAGATACTTTCTGGCCCCTCGGCAGACAGATGACCGACTCCGGCGGCACCTGGCAGAAGCCGTCGCGCGCTGCTGCCTGTGGGGGAGCAACAAGGTGTCGTTCGGGGAGGCGGGGGCCGTGGCCCCGCTGGTGCGCTACTTGAAGTCCATGGATGCCTCGGTGCACCGGGCGACCGCCCAGGCCCTGTTCCAACTGTCCAAGGACCCGAACAACTGCATCACTATGCACGAGCACGGGGTGGTCAAGGTACGGTGTGCACGACACAGAGCGTGGGAAGATTGACGGCGATTGGCGGAACGGTCCGCCAACCGCCGAAGCCCACACGCTCACGCTCGGTGGATTTCGGCTCCCTTTACATGCAGTTTTCATCCACCTATGTCTCCACATGAAAAAACGAGCACAAATATAGCATTTGGAGTCCAAACACACGCACGCACACACACACACACAAAGGGCTATGAGGCCAGTAATCACACTAACTTTAGTTAAGCGCGGTCCAAAAACATTGGTAATAAACTGAAATTGGGACCTATTTTCGGAGCCTTTGACAGTCACCGCTGAAACAAGGCTGGTTTTATCCCGTGCGGAAACGCAACTGCATTTTCTAGCAGTCATGGGAATTCAGAAAAGTCAACATCTCAGTGTGTGCAAAGTGCCACTTCTCTTGTAGGCCGTAGATGCCACTACAAAGGCCATTCCAAAGACCGTCTCTTGGGCAACTGTTGCTATGAGTCACAATTGACCATGAAAGCAAAGGGCTGTATTAACATGTTTGAGGCTTTAAGCAAAGGCAGACGGCAATGTCCGCAAAAAGAGAGCGTCATGGTAACAGAGAGACCTGCTCCCAGGCAATCTCGCAAAAGCTTTTACAAAATATAAAAATGCATGAACAAAATAACATCACGACAATACGGACCGCTTCAACTCATCCCCACTCACCATTTTGCCCATTTTACACTGTTGTCACCGTTCATATAGTTATGGTTTTATACAAGATTTTTTAAAACGTTAGAAAAATAATTAAAGGGGAATTATAGGAATGGTTATCAACATTAGAGAGGAGCAAAAAGAGATATTGAGCCTCATGCAAGAAACGCTCAAATGCACAAATTCGTTCTTATGTGGCAGGTATGAACAGTTCACGGCAGTTTTTATGGCATTCGCCATTTTTCTCAAAATTTAAGAGTGGTTGTGACCTGTCGTATGAGTTATGCACAACGGCCTGTTATTCGCCAAAGCAAATAGGTCTAAACTATATTCCCAGCAACTGGGTTGTTTCAATTTTGATTATTTAAACGAAAATACGAGTTTGAATTTATAAATTGCTCACCATAATCGCATTAGCATGTTTTAATTATCCTGTTATTTTCTGTTTTATTGTTAAAATTACATGATTGAAATATTTATTGTAGCCTACCAGTAAATGTATAGCAAGCACCCTGCAGTTACCTTCCTCAATCGAAAACAATAACCTACAAATGCATCAAAGTCCAACATATTAGCCAGCCTAGATGCAAAATACAACTTTTTCTCTATCCGTTTTTAGGCAAGATGCCAGTTTTAGGAATGCACCTTCTGGGTACAGGGGACAGGACAGATGGCCCTATATGGCATATTGGGGGCATTAATTATGCTAATAGGGAATTCACGTGAGCGTGCATTCATTTAAGAATTTACATTGGCCTAATAAGATCTATGGAGGTTAAGAACGTTTGGTGAATCCTCACGTGACGTCCTCATATGAACATCTCTCGAGAACGTATATAAGAGAAAAATACGAGAATGTTCTTGCACAAGGCCCATTGTGTGATAAATGGGTTTAACCAGACACTGTTTATTGTTCCTTTGAGAGTGGATAGTTGTGTAGTAATGTAAATACTACATTCATTTTTCATACATAGGTGTAACGACATGGATAGTCGCAGGATATGATGCTGGTTTCAGTTGGATTGGATTGGAAGCGGGTATATTTATTTTTGTGGTTCTCTACAAAATGTGTTTATGTTTGCAAATTGCATTATTGTGCAGATTTGATCTTCAGATGAAATTTCAGTAGGCATCTTGCACACAGAAAAGTAATTTAATGTTTGGATTTGTGTTTTGAGTTGATTTCCTGATTCAGTCACTGTCACTTCAAGTACACAATTTCATCAGAGAAAACATTTGTGACCGCTCAAAGTAATATGTATTTTTTTTAATGTTCTCATGGCTTTATAAATTCTGAAGTGGTTTTACAGTTGCAGCCAAATATTCGTTCTCTTGTTCATTTAATGTTGTACTATGCGGTTCAACACTACCCGTAATTGGTAGCTGAACTGAATATTGGCCGTTCCAAAGAGAGTTATGTTCAATTTGCAAAAAATTGTTCAGCAGAATGTTTTCAGTTCAAGGCATGACATATAACTGGACAGACATTTTTTATTCTCCTTTTTTCCTGAATTGTCCATAGGTGTTCTGCGGCATTGCACTAATTCTTATCACCCTTCATTATTAATGTACCAGCACGGTGTTTCAACACCACTCCAGAATGTATTTTGGGGTTTTTAAAGAGCCTAATTAAATAGCCTATTACATTTTTCTATTTGTTTCTAATAGAAGGCTTTGAAACACAAGTTATTATCATATTAGGGCAGGCTTCATGTTGAGAAATGATTCATTCCAGTCTGACCCTAAGGAAGCATTACAACAGGAGAGGTTGTCAGTTTTAGAGGTGAAGTCAGTACAGTTATACATCTTGCTCTTGATATATGTCCTGGAGTGGCACAAAATGTGTTAAAACAATATTTCCTAAAGTTTTAGAGATCGCTAAACGCGTTTATCAAGAACCGATGCTGGGTTCTCTCTGTCTTTCCACCTAATTTATGTTTGAGTGTAAAATTCAAGACCGGCTCTGTTATTATTACAACAGTATTTCAAAAAAACTTTTTTTTTTTTTTTCCTTCCTTGAAAAGCTCTCAAAACATGCACACCCACTGGCAGTATAATGATTTCCAATGAGTTCAGCGAGCACATGCTTTCTCCTCCCCAGCTTTCTCCTCCCCAGCATTCTTAATGGTGTATAACTCAGTCCCCTAAGCTTTAGGAGAAGAAATTAAGCATTGAAAAGAAAGCATTTTACACTGGAAAACACATTAGCGACCCGTCTGACTCGCTCCTTTTTTCTGTCCCTGCATCTTTAGAGTATCCGAATAATACTACACTATAATTCGATGAGATTTGTGAGCTACACGCAAAACCGCCACCACTGGTATCTTTCACCCTTTCCCTTTGATGTAAGCACAAATGTAATACGCGATATGAAGATACTTCTACAGCCCCGAGCTGCAACAATTAAAACCCGAAGATGTTTTACAGTTGGAAGGTGTTACGCTTCACAATACAAACAGAACCAATGTACCTCGCTGGCTGCTACATGCTCTGTGAGAGGCAAGCATTTGGAAACATGTTTTCGCAGTTGTCGCGGTTCACGTCACGTGATCCTGTGGTTTCACAGCGTCATGTTCATCGGTTCCTTTGAGGACATGCCCTGGGCTTTTAGAACAAGGCTTGCACAGGGACCGCTCCCACGGGCTGTGATCCCAAGAGAAGTATGCACCGGTGTGGAACTGAAAAGGCCTGAGATTAATTGCCTTCCAGTTTGATTTGACATGCACACTCGGTATCTCGCAGCTCTACAAGGATGGGCTTTACCCCCCCCCCCCCTTCGCTACAAAATCAACACGCTCTCCCCTTGGCTTTACATTACTTTGAGAGGGCTGGGGATTGTTTGCTGAAACCATAAATCCTGGAAGACAGCTTTAGCCAGATTTTTGTATTAAAGAACCCTTTTCATAAGAAAGGCTTTGTGAAGTAAATTGATGTAAATTACAAAACGCAGATGGTAATTATTGGTAATTTTCAACTGAAGGTATTCCAAAAAATGACTCCTGCCAGCTCCTGGAATGTATTTTAGGCCTCAGACGTAAATGAGAAAAACGTTTGTTACCGTTGTCGCCATGCATACTCCTGCACTTACAATGTTCCAGTTTTTACTCTTCCCTGTTGTGTATGCAGAGTGCATTCAAACGAAACGTAATTCATGTAAAGAAAATATATTCATAACTTTCAAGCAGATTTATTATCAGTGAGCAAAGCTGTGTTTGTTTTCAACATAATTTTTCACAAAATGCAATAGCACTGTATAGTGAAACGATTATCTTGCAGCAGTTTTTTAGGAATGAGAATTTCTAGCACATGAACCACAATGCAATGCTGCATCTTAGCTTAGTCTAGATTTATTGGCCACATAGCAACACGGTCCACTCAAGTGAAACATAAAATTAGCAGATATTATTTAGGCCTCAAGTTGTAAAGAATGAAAAGAATGTTGCTGGATCTAATTTGTATTGTACACGTATAGCCAAAAATGCAGTGTTGCCAAGTACACTTTTGAAACGAATGAACCATTTCACTCAAGTAATTTTGTGACTGGGCAGCAATCACATGGCAACATTAGCGTATCCTTTGATAAACCTGTCTAGTGTCAAGTAAAATTCCTTCAGTATTTATTTATTTATTTATTTTTTGGTATGTGCAAACTAGCTTTTGCTGTTTGTTTTTTGTCTATTTGTCTTTGAGAAGTTTTGAGAGCGTAGCCTCTGAGTCTCAGTGGCTTTACTTTTCAGTATCATCATCAGTCTCAATATTCAGACTGTCAGAAAATTAAAGCAGGCAATGATTTTCATTCAGGAACTTTCTTTTAGCTGAGGTCTTGAAGAACGGACACTTATTTCACATGATCTTGTTTACCTGAACATTATACATGAAGCTGCGAGCTATTGGGTTGGCTCTACAAGAGCATATATAGATTTCAAACAAAAATGCCTTTTAATAGCTTAGTTATTATTCTGAAAAGAAAACAAAATGAATTATTAAGAGGCATTAAGAGAATGTACATTCCTTGGATATTTTGGCAGGACCAAAAATTATTCTTTTAAATGGAGTGCTTTATTATTACATGTAAAGTACATAAACACCACTTGAATAGGAGCTTTTCTGTACTTAGAATTTTCATTACTATGTCTGGTGTATTCTTACATGTGATATTCTTACAAGCAGGTGGTACTGTATTCCGATATGTGTTCACACACAAATGTGCGTGTCATTGAGTGGGGAGGGACAAGAATGCAGTTAGATGTGCTAACTGGAGTTACCTTTGAGTCAGGCTGTGCCTGTTCCATATTTTAAGGTTTAGATGCGGGGAAAAGTTGACCCCACTGTACAGTACTACAACTGTTCCCAGATTTGAATCTACTGACCACAAGTGTGTTGCGTGTTAGGCACTATCTGCAAAAGGCCATTGGAAACCTAATCTGGAATAAGGAGGGCTAAGCCTAAAATGGACCTTTACTGAAATTGGGTTCTGGAGAGTTAGGGATAGGGGTCAGTCAAGGATGACGTTTCACAGCAAATGTTCCACGAAGGCAGGGTCCAGGCAGGAGAATTTGAACGGCGTGTTTTTCAGAGAGAGCTGCTGGATCTCACTGGCTACCCAGAGGCCCCTGGGAGCAGTATTTACCTCGCCTCGACTCTGCCGCTTCCGCGTCGCGGGACTCGGCAAACTGGGCCCGTTTGTGTCGTTCACCCGGCGAGCGGAACCCCGAACACGGGGTAGGAGGCACGGTAGAGGCTGTCAGCCGGAGGTGGCTTCACCGGGGGATTTAGGACCCATTTCACAGGAAGAATCAGACCTGCCGCCTGCGCACTTAACACCGCGACGCCATCCTGGGTCCTCGCGCACGGGCCTCCCGTCCCGCAGCCAGGACCACAGAGCCCGGGTCACGCCACCTACACGCGGGTTCAAGAGGCTCCGCAGCACGGGGTCTGGGATCCAGTCCCAGACCCAGGTTCATTTTTTCAAAACGGGACTCCGCGCTATCACGTTGCCGAGGTTTCGGAATGTCTAACAAGAGCCGTATTATAGGCCTTTCAGATCCCAGCTGGGATGAAGTTTAAAAAAATAAAAAATGCAAAGAGAGACGCGCTTATCTTTGCCTGAGCTGGGCTTCGGGAGCTCTTATTTGGCTGAGTCTGAATAACATGCTGTGAGGTTGGCAAAAGGCTGTTTTTGGCACTTTTCAAGCATCCTCTATTTTCACAAAAGGGACTTGTCTGAGGGGGCTGTATGTTTATACCACTGCTGTGCATTAGCTTGAAAGTCTGTGCTGTTTTTTATTCAGTTTAGACTGTGGCATACTGTAAATGGCCAGTCGATACAAATGCACATTAATACATTTTAGATTAAAGATAAATGCCTTTTGCCCTATATATTGGTGAGGGGGGAAAAGGTGAAACGGTGTTTTATTCAAGGTGAAATTTTGTTCCAACCACTATGTGTTGCTTCCTGTTTTAAGCCATGTTGAATTGCCTCTGATGTGATACACCTTCTGATAGACGTTTTATAAAATTTTTTTAAAGGCATTTAAAAATATGGCAAACAGGCTCGGTGCCCTAACTCCTCTAAGCGTGTGGTGAAAGATGGATGGGTCCCACTGCTTCCTCCCTGGCTGGACATCTGCACTTCCTGACCGGCTGAGTCGCGCATAATAACCATAGTCCCTCCGTCGTTACAAGACACTAAACCAAGCGGAGGAGTTCTCTCGAGAAACAGAGGCTCCACTCAATAACTTGAGCGCATAAGGCAAGACCAGATTGAATGAAATGACAGCCAAGTAGTCGTGCCGCTTTAAGGTCATTACTGATGTACCGCAGGCTACCTCTGAAGGGAATTGTCCGTGTTGCTTAAGAGGGTTCAGTGGCACAACATTGTGATTTCATAGAGGAACACATTGAACAAATTTAAAATGGTTTCCATGCCAGAATGTTTTTTTTTTTTTTTTTTTTTTTTTTTTTGTGCCTGAATTTGTGTTTATTTTCATTTGAGCCCGCAGCTCACCACGGACTTGATGCACTCTTTTTTTCCTCTGGGTGTACCATGGCCATAATATATCCTTGGCAGTTCTTTTTCGGGCTCATGATATGTGACAGTATAATAAGAACTCTTTAAACACAATAAAAAGAATTGTAACGTATTTTCTTTTTTGTACCATGTTCTTTAAAGCGGAATTTGTGGAGGGAGAAAAGATCGTGTTCTGCAGCGAGATGAAAAAGGGCTCATTACACAAGCTAGTAATAGTCGGATATAACGTGACCTTTGAGCAATGGTAGGCTGTCAAATTGGGTGGTTCCTGTTCGTGTTGTAATATCTATGGCTTTCTGTTAGACAAACACTTTCATCTGAGCAAACTTTAAGTAGTGCGTGCTTGCAGCTGTAGCGTATACTAAATCATAACCCTTGGATCCAAAATAGGTAACAGATATGAAGCTATTACAGCCTCCAATTTAATGTCACAGTTAATATATTTGCTGCCATGCTATTTAACTCAACCCAGAAATAGGGCAAATACCTGATGAGGGTGAGAGGATGTTTTATATGAATGAGCCCTGTAGACTCACCGCAGCCTGTTAAGAGCTTGTTTTTTCTCGTCTCTTTTTCTCCGGGGCAGCTCCTCCTGGCCATGATGGGATCCACGGATGAGGTCTTACAGGAAGCGGCGGCCGGGTGCGTGGCCAACATTCGGCGACTGGCCCTGGCCAATGAAAAAGCCAGATACGGTTAAAAAACTTTAAAAAAACATTCACGCCCACTTGGCTTCTGTGAGTACTTCTGTGACGGTCGATCACCTCTGAAGGGTTTGTTGAGCAAATCGTTCTGAAAACGCATTACAGACGTCCTCCTATAGAGCGTATGCAAAGCTAAATGTGTGGATGGATACGGGATGGATACGTGCACGCACCGTACATTCATGTCACTGAGCATGTAATAGCAGGAAACGTTTTTTGGAAAATCCTGCCGATACATTTTGAACGATTATTTCATTTGGATTTCATACAGACCTTAATAAAAGACTCCCTCTTCCTCAGTTTTTTTTTCGTCTCAGAGTCTGATTTAATAATAACAATAAATGCTTTCTTCTTCTCCTTGTGCCCACGCCAAGTGCTATAAGCTTTCCTTTCTGCTGAGCGGTTCTGAGCACAAATCGTCTGTTCAGAGACGGTATGCAATCCCTGTGAAAGATTAATATCTAATCAAGGCCCACATCTGGTTGTATTACATTCAGAGACCTAGCAGCACTTTTGAAAACCAACTATTATCACATATATCAAATATACACGCACACACACTGGTGGGTGCGTGCGTGCCTGTGTGTGTGTGTGTGTGCTTCTGAAGGTACAGCTATGTAAGGCCCAGTATTAGCAGTATTATATTTTAATAATAATTTTTTTTTATTATTGTATTTATGGCAGAAGACCAGTTCAGCTTGTAAACTGACAGCATTACATTACGTCCATGTGTCCAAGTTTATAAAAAGAAGTATAACAATAATTTTAAAAAACCATAAGACCTGCAGTGCATTAATGTTAAGTTCATCTTCAGTCAGAGATAATCTGCTTAGGTAATATAGTAACAATATCCCCCCCTAATTTATAGTTCTTAGCAATTCAAGCAATTTATCTCAAACTTTTGTTTTCTTAGAGTCACAGTGTGATTCATGGCAAGGAAAAATTCCAGGTGCTCAAATCTTCCTGAGACACAGGGATATTCTCAATAAGCAAATGCACATGTCTCAGATGTTTAGTAAAAACATGGCATGTCAGTTTCCATTGTTTTTCAGCCTGGCTGCAGTGTGTCCTGGCCGCTCCGGCCTGCTCCAGCCGTCCTGGTCCTAATTAACTCTGCAGACTTTGCGTTTCGTCACACAGACGGCTCGAAAGCCCGCGGGACCTCCGTCATTAATATCAGGCTGATATTAAAAATTTGCCAAACAACAGAAGTATGTGTCAGAAACCTTGGTCACTCTAACATGTTTAAGAAGGCCAAGGGACGCGGCGAGAGAACCCGTGAGGGAAGAGGGCGAACTTTAACTTGATTGTTCTGACAGGAGGGTCTGCTTCACCATTGTCGCAGTCCCATTCCAAATAAACGCCAAATGATTAGCAGAATATTTCAACCCTTACAACTGCTTTAAACAGCCTCAAAACACCCTGTATTTGACAAAGTCTTTGGAAATGTTTTCATAATATATTTGATAAACGTGCGGAAACCAAACGTTTTCTCCTCGGTGCGGAAGGCAGTTACTGGAGAGATGGCGGCTACGCATAAGTAGCACTGTTAAACAAATGTTACATGTTTCACTGGCAAGACGGAATTTACAAGATATGCCGCTTTACTACATTTTTAACCATTGGTAAGACATGCACTGGCTGCACTCTGGAAGTGATCAAGGTGCTTGACAGTATGATCCACAGCACTGAAAGATGGTAAGCTCCTGTTCACTTGCAGCTCCAAAAGCTTCTGGAATTCTCCTGTTAAGGCATCTTAAGGTCCTGGAAAAGGGAGTACTGTACATATATGAATATGAATTGCACTTTTCCATAATGTATTAGGGAGGGAAAAGAGAACGTTTTGAAAGCCACGCAAAGCTGTTGGTCGCAACCGCACGGTTCACTATTAACCGAGCCGCAATCCTTCAGAGAAAGGAAAATACAGCCTGTATGGGGACATTATTCATGGGAAATTAGACGTTCTCTTCCCTGTAGTTTCTGTGCCTCCGCAGGGGCAGAAATTAGGTCCAGCACTGCCTTCAGTGCCATTCAGAGATTCAGTTCCTCTCCAAGGCATTTATTGGGAGGACAGAAATAGAGGGATTATATGCAGGGATGCATGCAGTTCCTTGAGCTTCCACAGGGGGCGCAGAAGCAACTTTTCACATGAGACGAACTTTGCCCCATCCTCTCAGTGTCACACCAGGAGACCAGCATAGCTCAGTGACTTCACTGACCCCAAATCCAGCCTTGGCCTACAATCAGCATCTCATACCAGCACATAGTATCTTACAGTAAGGAATGGGTAGTTTCTGTAAAATGTTTAACTTATTTTTTACTGGAATAAATTTTAACTAAAAAGATTAAAAGGACAATTTTTCAACCAGTAGATAATGTCCATAGGACAGGAGAACCACAACACAGATGTCAACTGATAGTGCCCTACCTGTTAAAATGCAGGTGACATGACAGATGTACAATAGGTTGGCACATCATACAGCCAATGCCTTTATGGTGTTAAATTTTTCAGACTGTGCTAAAATGTGAGGCATGCAACCTTTTCAATGTGTTTTTTTAAGTGAAACTTCTTTTGAAACTCCCAAATCTCCCACATCTCTCCAGACATTACACCTAATGAACAGTAAAATTTCCTTCCAAAAAGCAGAAATGGTCTTCTCCCCTACAAATCTAAGCACTAATTTTATGACTCCTGACAAAAAGAAATGTATCACTGCTCACACACCACACACAAGGCCTCTGTTCTGCAAAGCAAGAGAGAACATAGAGTCCACAGCATAGTGAACAGAGAATATTCTCTTATCAAGAACGACTAAGTTTTATAATCATTAGCGCTAACACCACCATGCCCTTTGATACATTTTAGAGCTTAAGGGGGTGAATTATTGTTTACAGAACATTACAGCCTATCCTGTTTCTGCGTTTTGGGTCATGTGCCTTCTGAAATGACTGTTCCTTAAAGGTTAAATACATCATGAAATTTGTTTGCATCACTGGGAGGTTCCGAGACATTTAAAACCATTTCACTGGCCTAGTAAATTTTGACATTCCCATCTATAAAACATAAAATAACTTGCTGCCTTGACAATAAATAAACAGACATGAGCAAGTAAATTCCATGTCTGGATACTGCATAGTGAGGTTTCCATAAAGTATTAATAATGAATTGATTGGTACACGGATCTTGGTCAATAGCACACACAGCCAAGTGAGACGCAAAGGAAATTAGCTAGAAAAATTACTTTTAAAGGTACAGTAGGTTAATCAAGGACAACATTTTATTTGGCCCTGAAGTTTAATCTTAAAGGCCAAGCATTTAACTGACTTTTTTTTTGTTTTTGCTGTGATCATCAAATTGAACTTCTCTTAGAAAATAAAAATGAATAAAATAAGGAATAATTGCAAGGACAGCTGTAAGTGTAGAGTGTGCTTACACGTCTATCTGGCACAGACGCTATTTTCCTTGATTTACAGAGCTCTGCAGTTCATATTAGTCTTCTCAGCTGTCTGTTTAGAGGATATACTACTCTCAGTGACAAGAGTACATACATGGTGCATGCATGTGCACACACACACACACACACACACACACACACACACACAGCTGGGAGCCATAAGCAATCAGATTTCTTCACTTGGGTTGTAACCCACCTGAAAGCTCCTCATGGCAGCCAACCAAAAATTATATTGTCACTCAATTTCCATTGTTGTTTTCATCCAGCTATGAAGTTCTGAACATGAGAGATACATGCAATGGTTTGGAATCATCCTGAAATAGAAATCTTTCCCGGTCCAGTTGGACTTTAGGGTTTCTTTAAAAAAAAGTGTTCCTTCGGCAGGTTCCACAAACAACACCTCCTGCATTTAAGAACGTTTTTTTTATTGTTGTCATTTTCGTTAAGTGCAAGTCCTGCCAGGAGATAGCCCAATCCCTCACTCTCCTCCTGTTGCGTGATCTGTCACAATCTCTGCTCTCCGCCCGCCACCCTTGTGTTTCCTCTCTCCAGCAATGATCCTGACATTGATTAATCATTCTTCCCCCCAGAGCAATGTATCATATTCGGAAATATAGCGTACTGTTTAAATAGGCTGTCTTAAAATCTTCAGCGGTCAGTCTTTCCACTCGCATTTAAACATTTTCTGGAGTGCCAGCATTCTGTAAAATCAGACTAAAGTTATGCAATTCTGACTGAGAAGAATATATAAGTAAAAAGTACTGGAATGAGAAGAATATATAAGCAAGATATATTGTATTTAAGTGGAACTGGGTATATACACAGCAGGTGTGTGTCGCATTTGTGTGTACATGTATATTTTTTTCTTTATTTACCTGAGAACCCATTCATGAAGTATGAAATACACAATACATGGCTCTGCTAAAATAAGAAAAGGCGTGAGGAAATATGTGTCTAAGAGGAGACCATTATTTCCAAGCACCCCAAATAGCCACTAATAACATCTGGCTCAGACTCCATAAATGCTCCAAGTAGGTGTGCAAAGAAATAATGTTATATATTCTACGTAGTGTTCCAAATGATTAAGGTAATTCAAAAGCAGAAATAATTGTTCAACAGCCATTGTTTATTTTTTTCCAAATATGTCTTTTCAAATATGGTTCCTCGTACGTAAGCTTCTTTTAGTATACACTACAAAATTAGACCACATACTGGTCTGAAAATATCATAATAAAAGCAGACACAAGACAAGGCACAGAAACTATGAAAGAGCAGGGAAGGGCATGAAAGATGTTCCGTTTAAACCTGTGAACATTTACCAAGCGGGACCACTGTGACCTTTTATCTGTCCAAGTACCATAATTATCTATGATTGTACATATGTGCAAGTTACAACTTTGTAAGCTTTGCATGATAGAAAAAATTAATTATTTCACTAATATTCAAGCACACACCACTTGCCCATCTGTCTGTGATGTGTGCACAGCACATGAGATATAATGGACACCAATAGGACCACATGTTATTTTGCCACTTCTTCTGTGGTCCTTTATAACAGATTGTAGGGCCTTCACTAGAGAGCAGTCTCCTCCCATGATTCCCAGAGCCTCTAATTGGTGTTTATTTATGACGCATAAACACTTAATTGTCCTTTTAAGCCGGTGTTGTTACTGCAACAGCTTGTACATAAAAACCCCAGATCCGTGCTCCAGGAGAAAAAAACGTTATAATAAACAGAGAGAAATAAAAAATAATGAGTAACACTCCTTTTTCCCGGCCGGTGCCAGAGCGCTTTCAGTTGGCGCTCCTTGACAGAGAGGGACAACACAGGCCTCTCTCGGGGAGAGCCGTCCTTGACCCAGACGGGCAGCGGACCAGAGGGGCCCAGCTGACCTGGGCTTAAAGACCCACTCCAGCTGAAGTTCCAGCCAGTTTCTTGCAGTTCTATCGAAAACGGAAGCAGGCGGTGCGAGGAGGGCGTTTACATGAACGCATTCCGTGTGAATATTCATAAAGCGGGCGGGAGCGTGGGTGTGTTTTTGAAAGTAAAGCTCCAAAGTAAAACACACTGCTGCAGTCGAGGCTTATTCCAAGATTCCCAAAGTTCCCGGAAGCTCCATTTCATGCACTCTGCAATAATGTCTCTGTGCGACAGCTGCTGCTGTTTGAACTACAATGTGCGTTACTCTGTATACTATACACACATTACCAGCTCTTTTTAACAACAAAACAATGTCCTGCATTCCCATGCATTCAACGAATGACACAGTGGGTAAAATAGATCATCATCAGTACACCAGCCAAGTATGAAAAGGTTGAGATCTGTTATTGTTGTTTGTCCCCAGACAAGTGACCTTTCAGTGCTGCTGGAAAATGACAAAAATTACAAATTCCAGAGATTTTAGCTTTGCAACCAACCTCAGTTTTGAGATGGAAGATAGCATTCGACGAATGAGGAGTTAAGAGGCTACTTGCCAAAATTCAACCATGTTCATTCAGACTACTTACTGGCTAAAAACTGTGACTCAGGTGCGATTCATATAACACAGCTCATAAATGCTTACTAAATTCTAGGATTAACAGGTTGCTTTATGACAATATCATATACAAACGTACATCTAGTTGAGACTGGCTTTTTTCAAGTGTTGGTAAAATTAGCAAATCAAGCATTCTTGTTGCTGTAGCAGATAAAGACCACACATTGTCAGGAAGGGAATGCACAGCAATTGAAAACTGACATTAGGTGGGCTAATTGTGATGCTACTTTTGTTGGCAATTCAAGTTAGAACTTGGTGAGAGGTTGTGCCCAGCAGAGCAGTAATAGGTTATGTGACATGATTTTCCATTTAAGATGCCCACTGCATCAGATTTCAGCCTGAAAAAACCCAACTTTCACTAAAGATGGTCAGATGTTTAATGTTGTACACTAGTGCTGAGGAGGCCCTAAGCCACGTGTGTGAAGTCCAGTGTTGGAGTGTCAGAACCGCTTCTGCCCATTTATGGATAGTATTCAAGGACCACACATATACTGATATTTGCAGCTGCGTCCTTATTGTACTTTTTATAGAGGAAATAGCTATGAGCTGTATTGCCTCCTCTCCATTCGGCCTCCTCTCACCAGCTGGCTGTCCTGTCTCTTCAGGTACATGGCAACCGATCCCCACTCAGTCAGGAAGGCAGATTCACTGTCTGTTTTCCACAAACCGAGAAACCACCTTTTCAGACTACACCTCAATTATTGTTTTATTAAAAAAAAGAACCCTTCTCCCCCCTTATTTGGCAGGCCTTTGTATATGCCTCAAACAATGACACTGATTTGATTTTAAGTATCGTTATCTCTAGTGGTGTTTGCTTATCATGTTATATGTGCCTTTGTTGGCCACTTAGGCTATAAGCATCTGCCAAATAGGCTACATGAATTGTAAATTATGAATGCAGTCCTGGTTCCACACTATACATTGTTAACAGACTGGTTCTCCCTCTTCTCCCACTCACGTCATTGTGCACTGGCTAACTCTAATGCTATGATGTATTTAAGCAAAAAAAAACACACAAAGACACACAGCCTGTGCATCGCTAAGCAACAGGCAATATACTAGATATGTGCGAGCCTTCATGAGCCCAGTGTTTTGCTTTGGAGAGCAAAGTGTTTCCACCAGTAAGTGATTAACAGAAAAATTCATCATATAGCTCGGCCCAATTGCTATCATGATCAAGGCAATTCAGCTGGAGGCCTTGGGGCAAATGTGGCCCTCCATAGACAAACTCTGCCCTTTGATTGTTGAGCAGAAAATAAATGGGTTATTCATATGTATAACAGATAGGCCTGCCATGACCCTTGCCATTCAACAAAACACAAGGTACGATTAGCTCACCAAGCTAAAGACCAAGGTTCCCAGCCATAGGAACTGAATGCACTCTTATTGCTTCTTCTGGGAATATGTCGCATTCTGCAGCAGATGTTTACATGCTAACTCATGTCTCTGAGCATCAAAAAATTGTGACCAATTACCAAGTATGCACTTGCATAGTGTTAACATACCTCCCACTAGTGACAGAATAATAACTTAGTCCATTAATAGCCATGCATATGATATGATGCTTCTGCTTCTTTTTCTTTCTTTTTTTTACACATATTTACAATACAAATAAAATTGAATATGTTTGGCCTACATTCACCATTTTTATAAAGAATTTGGCCCTAGGAAGAAGCCAATGAAAACCCTGATATGCATGAAGGGTTATAAAAGGCAGGCTCCACCCAAGTCCTTCAGGACACTGTAGTGTGCCCTTACAGTAGGTAGCACAGCAAACCCTGCTTTCGTCACTTAGTCTACCCTGCCAGTAATGCTGAAGCTCCAGCAGATGGTCAGTCATCTATGGTGGGTCCTCTCCTCTGCCAAGCGGTGACCTCAGTCACCCACACGAGACCTAATGACCCTGAAAACTGACCGCACTTGCCACCAGCTGACCACGCCATCGGCTTTTGGCACACCAGCAGAGACAGCTGAGTGCTGGTGGGGCTTCCGGCTATAACAGTCCAAGGTGGCTGCTTACCTGCAGCACTGTAAGAGTTGAATACAGTGGGCTACAATGCAAATGTACCGGGTGAATGTACAACAGAATCTACAATGGAAGTAGAGTGAGGATCTAGAGCTGTATGTCAGCAGTGCACCTAAACATTATCTGCATCTCTTCGCGGCAAAACTTTATTTTGATGCTCATTTAAGGCAGCGCGACCCAGCGTATGATTTACTGTAGGCTATACCGCAATTGCTCCACAGACCTGGATATAAGTTGATTGGAGGTTTCGCGTCACATATTGTGCGTCTAAAAATTATGTAAGGTGGACGTACGAAACAGTCAAGACGAAACGTCTGATTATACTCGATATTATTATGGGATAGACAGGTGTGCTTACAGCCAAAGTAGGTAGGTGACTGGATATAGCAAATAACCAAATTGCAAATAACCAAAAAACTCCAAATAACCAAAAAACTCCAAATAACCAAAAAACTCCAAACGCGCACGTGTAGCCTACAGCTGAAAACCACATTCAAATGGATGTTTAAAATTAAGTGAAGAAGCAAGGCAGCGTATATTTTCAGTGATCTTGAAATGCATTTCAAACTATGCTGTTTCACAAATGTTTTAATACCATTGCCGAAAGGAATTGTAGCCTACAGAAAATCGACCGCTGTCAATTCTTTACTCTCAAGTCATTCCGCATTTTAACTAACACAACCGCTTTCGTGTGTTGGTGTTGCTCAATGAAACGAACAGCTAGGCCCGAAGAAAGGAAAAGGAAATAACATGATCGATAATCGTTTTCTCTGAGGTTCGCATACTTCATTATAAAAATCACTTTCAAATGCACCCTCAGCTACCTGAGCTTTAGGTTGTTGGGGGGAAAAATACTAAGAATAGACACGGAGGAACAGCAACCAATTCCTCCCTTTTACAGCAGCAGATAGTACCAGATATATTTAATCTCTAATAGAATTACAACGACTAATTTCTTTCAGTGTTCTCCAAAGCGTCACAAAGTTATGGCCACTGGCTCCCCAGCAAACAGTGGACGTCCCAGGGACGCACCAATTTAATCCTCTCAAAGTTATGACGTGACGTTCCCT
Source organism: Synaphobranchus kaupii (assembly GCA_029718625.1). Taxonomy (NCBI): domain Eukaryota; kingdom Metazoa; phylum Chordata; class Actinopteri; order Anguilliformes; family Synaphobranchidae; genus Synaphobranchus; species Synaphobranchus kaupii. Next base: position 87,495,122 of record CM056377.1, on the reverse strand, counting down.
AGGGATGTCCTAAAAACATTACTTGGACGTTATTAAAGTCCTAGGAAGGTCACTGTTTGATTACAATATATTTAATTTGAATTTTTCGGGGACGTTCAAGCAACGTCCCTATCCGGCTATGATATGACGTTGTGCTCATAACATTCATGGACGTTCCTGCAACGTCTGTTACTGGTTACAATATAACGTCATGTAATGAATGTCTGGGGGACGTTACTAGAACCTCCCGGGAATGTTCTCTGTGACGTCCACGTAACATTTACAAAACCCTGCAAAAAGACGTCTAGGCGACGTCCTGATGACATTTCGAGACATTCAGGGGACGTCCCGTGTCCTAATTTTGTTAGCTGGGTCAGCACGAGTTAATGCGATGCATAGTGTAGGCTAATTACAAGAAATTAAATGATTTTCCAAGTAGGCCTAATCAACGGTAAATAAAGACACAATAATGCAGCATTATTCTAAGGTCCTCTTTATAAACATTGGAAAAATGAATGGTAGCCTTTCAAGGTGGTCTAATCTTTACGTTTTGCGTCGTAGCTAAATGTTGCCTAATCTTAAATATAATCACACATGCGTATAAGATGTTACTCATTATTTAGAATCGTATTCTTCATGTTATGAGTAGGCTAGTCTTAGTCTGTTGCACCTTTGTACAATTAAAGGCTATTAACTTTAGCAATGCCCCCAAAAAGACCTCTGAAGGGTGAAGATGATGCAAGTCGCTGTCTATTTCAGAGTGACAGTGGCCAAGGAGGCTAAAAACGTCACTTTACATCTAGCATCTAGTCTCACTTTCTGCTGATTTCCACTCCCCACGCTGACGAAGTGCAGCACCTTGCACTATAGCATATGTGGTTTTCGTGTAGCTATTCTGTCTGGAGGCTACCAAAAGTCATTAGATAAGTAGTGGGTCGATCTTTGATATTGGTAAGTCTTGTTTTTTCAACTGGATGGGTAACAGATCTTGATATATGTGAATTGCAATTCAAACAATAAATTAATTTGACGTGGCTGTATGCGCTAATAGGCAGGACAACATGAACCACTGCAATGTTGGCGAAACTTTATGCTCTCATTTTGTCAACTAAAATTGAAATGGCGCGAAATGCGCCTGCACAATCAATGAAAACATATATTTTGGTTAGGCTACTTCTTATTTAAACCACGCTTTGCTAACTATTAAATTTCCTTTGAGATCAATTGTCACCCTTAACTGCTTAATCCCTAGCGCATTCCGATGTTTTGCCTGTAATCTTCATATTTAGCCAAGAATAAAGACATTTTCCAGCTCGACTTTCTTGGTGAAGCATGAAATAAAACTACGAAAAAACACATGAAATAAAACTAAAACCGATCAACTCCATGGCAACCTGTCGTATAGGGCAACATATAGACGTGGTCCGGACCAGACCACGTGATATTTAATGAAATCGCTGCTGAAACTAGGAGGAACACTGCAGTGCTGTATCCCAGTAGCCCGCCTCGCCTAAGGCAGGCGCGGAACAGGCATACAGCATTAACTTTATGTTCGCAGGCTGCACCGTTTAGCTAGGAAACATGAGAAGGGTGCGATATTCAGATTCCCGGGCACGATATTGCAGGCTTGGTGAATAAAGCGGCGGGGCGACCGCGGTTCGTGTGGTTTGAGCTCAGGAACTTAGAACGGGAACATGTGAGCAGGGAATGGGAAACTGTGTGAACAGGATTTTACACTAGAGAGACGCAGGAGGGGCGCTAAACAGGTAAGAAATGTGTTCTGTGGTAAGAATGTGTTCCTTGGTGTGGCCGAGATGACTATCAGGTAGGCTAAGCATTTATTCACAAGTAGTCTACTTCCTGAATTTACCTATTTATCTTTGGACAGAATAGCGTTAGTTTCAAGGCTTCGTGTTTCAGGCTATTGCTCTTGATTGGAATGGATATGTTCTTGGTTTACTTGCTATTTTGCTGCCAATTACAAGAATCATCTCTGGCAAAAAAAAATAAAAGTCACATTAGTGACTGCAATATAATGTGAATATAGTAGATTTTATGTTTGGGTACATTTTCTGGGAGTCGGCTACTTCTGAAAGAGATCATTTTGGACATAGGTTAGGAATATGTCAATATAAACCTATTGAGGATATTGTAATTTCTAAGAATGATATTGCTTTGAATTTAGGATGCCGCACTGTAGCCCATCGTAGGCATGCAAGTTCATTAGAGTTCAGACATCTTAACTTTTTGTAGCCTATTTTTAAAATCAAATTACAAATATTCAAGCGTAATGATAACCTACGTTGTTCTTCAAAGTAAGCGAAGCCTATAGCTGTCTACTGTGTTCTATATTTCAGGCTCTTGCTATTTTGGTTCTCGCATTCATACAGTAGCTAGACTACGCTTCCTACGAAGAAAAGTGCAAGCGGGACTAAAAAGCAATATTCATTAAATTGATATGTTTTTACTTTTGATATATATATTTGATAAATATCGGCCATATGTATATAAGTTGTTCAGAAATTGTTATTTCAATATATTAATATTTTGCTTAATTTGTGGATCGATGTGATTTTGTGAAGACGCACTGCAACATTTCAGAATTAGCCTAATAAAATATAATATTAAGTGTTTCCCTATAGTTCATCGGGGTGTTTAAATGATAGCCATCTGTAAGGTAATACCTGTCTGTCAATATGTGGTAATTAGAGGGTATAAAACACTTTCCCTTATGGTTTTTTCAGGAAAGTTACCAGGACACACTGTTGCAGCCGCAGTCAGTAGGCTAGTGCAGCAATTCCCGGAGACATCTGCACATAGAACATATTCACGGAATACAGAACCAAAGATGAACACAATTGTGTTTAACAAACTAAGTAATCAAGTCCTTTTTGAAGAAAAGGCGAAAGAAGTTGAACGGAGCAGCCGAAACTATTTAGAAGTAATCGATGGGCAGCATCCAGACTTACTCTCAAACAATCAGACAATCAAAGACAACTCTGCCGCCAGGCATAGGACGTCTGGGTATGTATGCAATTATATTTTTTGTTTAAACACACATAAAGGGAAAGGGGTGGTTGAGCGGTTGTAAACATACAAATAAAAACTATTTAGTGAATTGTGGCTTTGGAGTATTTATAGACGTGCGTATTTTTGGAGAATATGAGAGGGAATTTAGGCTATTTATACCTGTAAAATCTAAAAACACCAGAAATATGTTGTGCATTAACTAACTGTAGCCTACGCTTCGGTTAACTGTCCGCTTAGTCGCAAGTAGCCTTCATCGGTAAAATGCGAGAAATGCGCAATTACGCATCTGGTGCGATTCTTTCTTGTTCATATATCGTATTTTGTTCACATTTAGCTACAGAATATTTTGTTGGAATATTATATCGCACATTGTTGTCTATAATTATGTTTATAATACATTGAAAAGTGACACACGATTCTCAAATTAGCAGGATTTAATATGAAAATATGTGCTGCAGGCTAATAGCATGGTTTGGCTCTGATATGGGTATTAGTGATTTGGAACATATTTTTAAGTAATTTTATTTAGTTGTTTAGATATAGCCTATAAGCTACTGCTTGTTCGATGTATTGCTCATCACACCTTGTTTTGTATAAAAAAATAATTCATTTAACTGCATGTGTGGTCCAGTCAATTGTTTTTTTTTTAGAAACTCTAAATAAAGAGAGAATCGTGTCATCCGTTATTTTCTCTCCATTATAGAACTCAGGAGTCTGAAACTCGTGATCTCAGCTGCCGGGGGGTGTTTACACTTGACAGGCATTTTATTTGCAGACAGTACAGTAGTCCGTTATAAGCCAGGATGTAAACCAGCATCAGATCTAACGCCATGCCGAATGAAATATGAGTCAACTTAAGTAAACATCCTACACACTGACAGAGTTTAAGCTGGAGTTATTGAAGTGCTTTGTGTGTGTAAAAAGAGACAGAAGGATAACACAATTGCCGCAAGGTGCCGCGTCATGGGGAGTATCATAAAGAATATTAATATAAATATGAGTTGTGTGTCGCCAAAACTCAGTACAGAGAGTAAAATGTTCTTTAGGTTGTTCCTACAGATCTAGATTACAAGGAAAATATTTGTAGAACATGAACCTCAGGCAGACTTGAGGTTGGAAGGAAATATGTTACATCTGCAGCAGAGTTTAGAAGATAAAACGATGTTATCACAGCTCCACACTGACATCTACAGGCTCAACAAAAACACACATAGCTGCGGATTTCGTTACTATTGATTGAACATAGTGAAACTACGGAATTCCCAAGTATGGGTCCACATTATGAATTTCTGCACATCCCACAAATTGCCGAGTGTAACGATAACAGTAGGACGACTTGGAACATTTGGCAAGTGAAACTGGACAATATACACTGCTTTGAGAGACACGTAACGAGGGTGTAAGATTTAATGGTGGGCTATTGTTTGTTTAAATGTGGTGTTTATTACGGCTGGATGGACTAACATGGAATTAACTCAAGTTACCAATAAAACGCCTCCAGTGCTGTCTGCGTATGTACATTCATTCTGTTCAGAGAACACAGGGAGTAAATTTGCAAGTAGCCTATCATTTTTTGTGTCATTGATCTCAGTCCTAAAAGCTGAGATCACAACAGGCCCCAAGAAGGCTACTATGCCTACTCTTTAAAAAAAAATTAAACAAAGCAGCACGATGTAATTAACTGAAATTAGCTTTATGGACTTAGCGAGATATGAGCACCTAAGATTGGTGGTTGTATTGTGTATGATTTAAATAGCAAATTAGTCTTATACGTTGCTCATATAGTCTTAGGCCTACATTCTTTAACATCGTTTTTATTGATTGATAACGGAATTATTAGGCTACAACTGCAACTTATACCGGAATTTGGAACTGCGTATGCGAGTTTGGTGAGTTTTGGTGAGCTCTTTCAACTCTTGCCCACAAGAACAACTTGCCTGAATATAGGAAATTAAAACTCAGTGCAATTACTGTGTATTTAATCTAGTATTTATCACCGTTATTATTTTATGTAAACCTATATACATTTTAGGTACCTGCACCAATAATCAAATTACTTCTTAATTTCTTACATTAGTAAACTTTAGGCATGACAACACCTGCGTAATTGTATTTCTGACATAAAGAACGAAATATGTTTGGTTTTCTTTCTTTGTGCTTAAAACTAGATTGCTTCAAGTGTGTAAAATTGTCTAGCACCCAAATTCAGAAACAGTGACCTAGGCTATTTGGAGTATACCACTACTGGTAATTATTACGCCATGATACTTATAGGCTGTTAGTACAGTCTGTGTGTATGCTGTCATTTAAAACTACCATCGTACGACGTGGCGGCTAGTGTTAGATAATTATAATATAATTGTTAAATATTAGATGTACGTTACGCTGCGGAAAATGTAGAAGTCATTCACTGACCAGATTAGAAATGCCTTCAAAAGTGTGACGAAATGTTCGCCCTCTCGCGCATAGGTCCCGGCAGAACGGAGGAAAGGTGCGACATAAGCGGCAGGCACTTCAGGACATGGCCCGGCCTCTGAAGCAATGGCTATATAAACACAGGGACAATCCTTACCCCACAAAAACGGAAAAAATTCTGCTCGCCCTGGGCTCCCAGATGACATTGGTTCAGGTAAGATGCAGAGTAATTTATGAATAAACTGCGGAATAAAGACCTGTGCTCTGATTTGTAATTTGTGTGTAATGTACAGGTGTATAGGCAAAGGGGAAAAACCTTGAATTTTTTATTGTTGCCTTGACATGAACATCCTATTTAATGAGAGTCACTCAAATAATATTATTAAATTAATTATGAATGGTATAAATAGTATTGTATTTCCATTATTTTAAAAATATGCGGAAATTACAAGATAAATTAAATGCTAATTTACGTACATTTAAAATATTTAGTTTTGTAGCTTTTATTAAAATTGGATTCTTTTTTTTAGAAATTCTCTTTTTGGAGTTCTCGGTGGAAAAATATTTTTCCAATATTTTTGGAAAAACAAATCATCCAGGTAATTTGTGTATTTTTCACTCGGCTGTATCAGCAATATGAACAATAAACCACTGATAGTAAAACACAGTATTTTCTATGATGTTAACATTAATATTTATATAAAAAAGGTGAAGTGCCGTTGCAGTATTATCACTATCATTGATTTACCTCCTATTATTTTATGGGACAGTCGACATCCATAGACACTGCCAAAATGACGGGTGATGGTGGTTGCAGTTGGAACCGTAGAATATAATTTAAAAGTGTGGGTGTGTGCGTGTGCGTGTACATGTGTGTGTCTTTAATTGTTGTGGTAAGACAACACTTGAAAAATATGAGTTTGAGGACAGCAATAAATTATATTTATTGGTGATCAAGCTGACACAATTTGGACACGAAACTCCTTGTTTAATGCTTTGACAAAGGACTTTCATCTACAAAATGAATAAGCTTAATTACAAATGAACATGTTTCAAGGGACTTTGTTTCAAGGATCCTCATTCTCAATCATTCATCCTCATCTCTCTTTTTTTCATACACACCCACACACACACACACACACATATATATATATAGCATAATTTACTATTTCTAATACAGATGTCAGATGGTTGTCATAGTGCCACATTCCTTAATTATTTGGCACTGTTTTACGTGGTGGAAGGTTACAGGTTTTCTGGCTGGAAGCGTAATCGTTGAAATGGTGACAGACACAAAATAGGAATGTTGGAGTAGAGGCGTGCTTTTACCCACTCTCTGCTCGGTAAGCGGGGCCTATGACGTCCGCCCGGTGGTGACAGAAAGTCCTCCCTGCGCAGGGCCCTCAGATTGGAGAGAAGCTGTCATCGCTATTTTTAGAGCTGCCTCAGGAGCTTCTAATCTCCCCTTAATATTGCGTCTAATAAAGCAGCCGGTTCTTTCCGAGCGTGAGCAAATCAGAGCGGAATGTGTCAAGAGCAGAACCCCGGGGTCTTTGCTTTTCGCCATCTGAGCCGGCGTGTGATTGGACGCCCAAGCTCTGTTCACAAGAAGCTGCCCCCTTCCACAAAGGCAGTGGTTTGATCTCTGTCAGCGCTGCATGAAAGCGCTGTGTCCCCGAGTGGCATCTCCACGGAAACGCACACTTCCCATGTGATAATAAGTCTCTCATTATGAATAATGGCACCATTTTCAAAAGCTGCATGCAAACCTTCCTATTGTGTACTTTGCCTCGGTTACGTTCTGAACTTCAAGTATGGACCTTTACGAAGTATGTGGGACTTAGTTGGTTTGCTTGGAAACATTATATTTTAAAAAGATCAAATCCAAAATAAGTATTCTAGCTTAAGGGAGTCCAGCCCTTCATAAATGGCTAGAAGTCTATTAAGCGTGAAAAGTTATTCTAGTACAACATCTAATGGTTTCTATTCGGTGTGAAATGGAGAACCCTGAGCTGAAAATCATTTTATTGCCTAAAAATGCCCTGTATGGAAAATTGTATCATTAGACTCACACAACACTGTCCAGAATAAACATATGCGCCCAGATCAAAGGCTGGGAGTTAATGAAACTTTACATTTATACAATTACTATGAGGCATTTATCCACAGTGTTCATTTAGCTGGATGGCTGAGTGCCAGGTCTTGTGAGAATTTTACATTTTCACTAAATAACAAATAATACATGACGAATAAAATTAATTTCAATGAGTACCCATTCTAATTTATTGTGGCAGGGATTTTTTGTTTTCTTTGTCTCAATTAAAATTATATGTTTGTAAAAAGGTCCGTCTCTCGCTCTATCTTTCTTTCTTTCTCTCTCTCCCTCTCTCCATCTCCCCCCCTCTCTCTCTCTCAGGTATCTAACTGGTTTGCGAATGCCAGGCGGCGACTGAAGAACACGGTGAGGCAGCCAGACCTCAGCTGGGCCCTGCGGATCAAGCTTTACAACAAATACGTGCAGGGGAACGCCGAGAGGCTGAGCGTGAGCAGTGACGACATGTGTTCAGAAGGTACTGCACGCTAAGCTACCCTGAAACTAACAGTACGTCTGCAAAATATAAGAGAACGGGGAAGCAAGGCCCTGCTGCTGTAGGGTGGCACACTGTGGGGTGTCAAGCCCTGTCTGAGGACTGACACACAAGCACGCCGATGATAGACTGTCATTAGCGCACCCTCAAGGGTTGAAGGCTAAACACAGGGCCAGAGTTTGGCTCGCATTTGTTTTAACTTACAGCCAGCAGCTGGAAGTGAACGGCTGTTTGAGGCTCAAATTTATTGCGGTCTCCATATTAAACTGTCGCTTTAACACACATGCACACATACGTACACACACGCATACGCGTGTGCACACACACACGCGCGCGCGTGCACACATACACAGACACACACACACACACGCACGCTCATGCTCAGCGATGCGGTACTACACCGAGTGCCATAATTAGATCTTCCAGGAGAAAAGACACATACTGTGGGTTAGGGAAGAATGCTTAGTATTTGCTTGTCGCTCTTGGTCCCCCATGTTACAGGCACTGGGTGTGTTGTGTGTGTGTGTGTGTGTGTGTGCGTGTGTGTGTGTGTGTGTGTGTCTGTCCTTCCCTAATGAATACGCTGCCAGCTCGACACCCTCGGTCTGCTCCCAGCATAGCCTCTGTGGCCCGTGAGTGCGAATCACACGTGGGGATCGGCACAGGGCAGCTAAGCAAAGTTTAATGTGTCTCTAACCGGCACTAGCCCTTAATTATTGATTTTCTTAGCAAAATGCCCTCGTCCAGGGGAACATACTGTAGAGCACGTCGCTACATTTAACATCCATTTACATCAGCTGGATATTTTCTGAAGGAATTCAGATGACCTGTTTTGCTTAAGGGCACAATGGCTGGGCCATAATTTCTGAGCCTGCCACTTCCTGTCCAGTTGCCGAACCGCCTTACCACACTGCTGACTATCTAAATGTAACCTGAAGGTTTACCTCCCTAAAGGACATGCAGTAGACTTCAGCGCCGCATACATCTCCCGCATGACGTTGGGGGTTGGGGGAGTGGATGCATGTGTTTCTGATATGTGGAAGCCGTAATTATAAGTTGGCCTTGACTTAATCAGAACTCAGACATACCCATATTATCCAATTACATAGCTGGCACTGACAATACCTTGAACATAGTTCTCTTGATTTCTCCTCCCCCTCCTGAGGATATCTGATTTTCAGCACCATTTTTTATCCGTGGCGTTTTCTGTCAGCAAGCGTGGCCAGCATTTTAATTCAGCCCTAGTGCTTACTGGCAATTATTTTGTTTTTTTGTAAAGAATAACAGATACATGCTTTTGATGGAACGAGAAAGAAATTGGCATCAGTTACAGTTCCACGAAGAGCTTTGAGCAGAGGCTATGAAGCGGAATTGCGGTCGCGGGTATGGTAGAGTAGCGCTGCGCGATACGGCCTAAAATTGTCGTAACGGTATATATTTTTTTGGTTGATGTTAAAAATATTGATTTCTTTTTAAATATGCTGTCATGTTGTAGCTGTAAATCATGTTAAAGGTAATAACTAATAATCAGACAAGCTGTAATCTGGATCTTATTAGAGCTTTATTTTTTCGAAAAGAGGCAGCATAATAACCTGTCTGTAGTTGACAGCTGCTAGCAAAAAAAATGCTTTTCATGCTTTTTCAAAAACAAAAACATCGCAAACTTGTATGTTAATGTCATAAAGAATGTAGCCAATGTGTGTCAATCAGAGAGAACCTGAAAGCTATTGGCTTTAAAAATAAGTGCGAGAAGGACACAAAGAGCAACCAGTGAGTTCACAGCAAGTTTAGTGGTTGTTGAAGTGTCATAAAAGACATCAGCAAGGGAACATTGAAATGGGAGTAGCAGTCTCTGGATGCACAGGCATCTCCTGGCTACCTTAGACTGCTTCTAGTACTGAATAAATGCATCTCTTCATATGGCCATAAACACGTTAAACATTTTATTGTAGACCTACACGAGAAGGTATCGATGTTTTAGTTTTGTTGCGGCGCTCCCATCAGAAACTCGCTCCCAACAATTTCCTCATTCTTGGAGGTCACACTCTCCTCGCAGTCCCTGTCACTCTCAGACTGGTTCACCTTGGTGTCTTTCTTGGTCAAGAGCTGTGGTCATGCTTTAGCAGTATTGTGTGTGTTCGTCAACAACGTGCAAACTGTCATGTAGGCCTATTCCTGCAGTATGTTTGGCTGTCCATGTTGCACTTCTTTGCAGGCGAGCTACGTGATGTTGTAGGTTGAGGAAAACAAGCAGAACTGGATGCAAGATAATGACTGTATCAAAAATAACTCAAAAATGTATTATTGCTATAGTATGGTGCAAAATTTTATCACAATGATTATCAAGATCTTTGTATTGTCCGGCCCTATGGTAGAACTTACAGCTTACTGTTTTTTTTTCCTCCACCCCACCCCACCCCACCCGACCCCACCCCACAGATGGAGAGAACCCTTCACACACCCAGACGGGCGTGGCCGAGTTCAGCAAGCCCATGTACCAAAGCGTCATCAAGAAGGAGGGCACGGTCATGGGGGCGGGGCTGAGGGCCGACGCCTCGCTCGGAGAGGATTACGTTTCTCCGCCCAAGTACAAGAGCAGCTTGCTACACCGGTACCTCAACGACTCGCTGCGCCACGTCATGGTCTCCAACGGCGTCATGGACTCGCGCAAAAGGAACCACTCAGGGTCTTTCAGCTCCAACGAGTACGACGACGAGCTGCTCTCCCCTTCGTCCTCCGAGACGGAGGCCAACTTCGTTTACCGAGCTGGTAAGGGTCCACAGTTCACACATTCCTTCTCCCGGAGATTCACAGGTTTACGCCCCCCCCCTCCCTTCCCCCTTCCCCCTTCCCCCTTCCCCAACCACATTTCGCTTTAATTCTGTCATCGGTCCTGCCGTTTTAAACTACGGTCTCCCACCAGCTCTCCTTTCATCGTGTTTTTTTTATTTTCTTTTTTTCGCGGCTACACAGCTTCTCCCGTGGAATGCGAAAGGCTTCCCATGCACCATAGCGGAGAAAAAAAAAAGGAAAAGTTTTTCATTAGGAGGTTCGCACGTCTCACCTCCTGTAAGCGTTTCTCAGACAGCGGATGCAGGAATTCTCCTCATTCCCCTCGCAACGGGGGGGCCGACTGCAGAGTCACAACACCGGGAGCGGAGCGTGCTTTAACACACTGGCAACCGCACACGGCCCCTTTCGTGAAACAGAGCAGTGCGGCCTTGGGTGTTGACTCTGGAAGACGCAGGGCGTAGATGAGGGCAGAAGGGCTGCGCTGCTGTTTTAACAATGGCCGTCTGTGTGTCGAACAGAAAAGAGTATACTCGTGTCAGTGCCTGGTTTGGCATCTAGGTTTTAATTTTCTGTTCTTTTGCCGTAGCTTTTAGGCAAAACAACACCGTGGGCATACTGTGGTTGCGCTGAACACTCTTCAGTTGATGTATGTAAATTAATATTTAATATTTATCCTCTTGTATCTAATGTTTTCATAGTGCCTACTATATGGGAGTTTATGCGGGCTGTAAGTGTTCATCTTTGTTTAAGGTTTATACTTTGTGCTGTGGAAATGAGAAGGGTTTATGAGCAGGGATATGATATCGTGTCTCGTGTCTGTTCCGGCTGTGAAGGTCATTTTTTTGCACCCTTAATCACACGGGCAGTCCTGACTGTGGCCTTCTCCCGAACACCTCAGACGACTCTCCAGGGCACCCTCTGGAAGCGTGAGTCATAATGTCTCCATAAAGCCTGTGTCCAATGGGCACACTTGACACCTGTTTACCCAGGTTATTGCCCGCGGGGACAAATCGGTATTTCTCTATGGAGATTGTTCTTTCTTGGGAGATTTTTTTCCTGTGGAGATCAGCAGTTCAGACCCTCTCTGGGAGCAAGCATTATGGGTAATGGTTGCTCTGTGCCTCATGATATGGAGCATGAAGCATGAGTGCTGTATGCAAAGTTCGGAAAGACGTGGGTTCCCTGGGTAGTTTTCATGAACACCTGCTAACTAGTCACTGCCTAAAAAAAGAAAAGAGGGGGGGGGGGGGGGGGGTTTATATATACAAATATATACAGTATGTGTGTGTGTGTGTGTCTGTCTGTCTGTGTGTGTGTGTGTGTGGGGGAGAGAGAGAGAGACAGAGAAACATATTATTGAGGTAAAAAGAAACGTTAATCTTTCATTTGCATCATTTCCTTTTTAAATTTGCCTCTGGATCATTCTAAGATAGTTTTGTGGTGAAGAAACTGCTGAGGTCTTGCCAGTTACAGAAGGTCTGAGATTTCAGCCCTGCGTTTATCCGGTTTTAAGAAGGGACTCGGCTCTCCAGCCGCTTGGCACCGGTGGTTTGAATTAGCGTGACTCTGCCCGGACCACGGGTTCTGTTAAGCAGAATTATCCGGAGCGCGGAGTTTAACTTCATGTTAACGGAATGATTGGCCGTGGCTGAAAAGCCTACCTCTACTGCAGCTTGAGTCTGCAGTGAACAATCAGACGTGGCAGGAGATGGTGGGCTTCAATTTTCTTTGATGTTCCGGCGGAAAACCAGGGGCCTTTGATGAAAAAAATAAATAAATAAAATGCGGGAAGATTTTACTCAAAACGAGGAGCAGAAGAATTCCATCACCCATGCCAGGGTGTTTATGCCAAATGACCCTTTAATAGGATATTAAAAGCCAGGAATCTTTCCCCCTCTTTCTCTGCATGGGATTCTTTCAATGTGATACAGATCATAATTTGTGAATTGTGTGTCGTGTGAAGGGAAAATATTTTGTCGATGGATTGAATAAATTTTAATTTATTTTGTTGGCTCTTTTAACGCAATATGCTTTGGGAGATTTTATCAAACGGCACGGTGAGCAGTTCTTTCCCAGTGCTATATTATTCCATTGATCTGCAAATGTAATTTCTTGTTCAGTTGTTTTTTACCATGTATTATAACACCCCCTTAAATAAACCCATGAAAGGATTTGAAATAATTTATTTCAAAGCATTACTGTGCATGCGGTCCCTGTGCTAGCAATCTCTTTTTAAATTACGTTTTTTTGGCTGCGTTTAGAAAGGTATCCTGTACGTCTTTGGAGCAGGTTTGTTGCACCAGAGGTCGTTGGATGCATTAAAATGTGACGCTCACTTGTAATTTACAGCATTAAAGCGACTTGTTTTAAATGCAGGCCACATTTAACACATAGTTGAGTCAGAAATATGTTAAATGAAAACAGTAGTGTTTGAATAGGCTACGGAGACTCGTAAGAGCCATTCAAATTAGGTCACAGCTGGTGCCAGACAGTTATTGAATCCCGGAGAATTGTACACTGTTTAAAATGTGCTTAAAAACCACCTCCCTAAATGGAAACATTTTATACAAACCACGTCCGGCCCATAGCTGGTTAGAACCAACAAGGCATCCGTGCTGTGTTCCTACAGTTTTTATGTTTCAGATATGGGGAGGTTTGTATTATGTGAGAGTGGCCTCTCTGTCTAGTGCTAACAGTAATGGCCACACTGTTCCAGGACGTTTCACCTCACCATTCTTGTATAAATCCTCTCTGGCCCCTGAATGAGTTATTGAAGCACTCGGTGTTGTCAGACTGGAAACGAAAATAGCATCGGCAATTGTTGCCTCACTTTTACGAGGAATTAAAAAGCCGTTGAGTCCCGTATAAAGGCGCTTACTGAAATTCATTGGATACATAGACCGTTATTTTTTTTACCTTAAATGTGAAATAAGACCACATTTCACTTCTCTTGTAAAATTATGAGCTGAGACTGAGCTAAATCACTGCCTATAACTTCTTTTGTAGCTTTTTGGTTGCTGCGTGAAATAAACATTCATTCAGCAGGGAGGATACTTTTTCAGTTCCATGGTAACAGTTTGCAGATTGTGAAGCTAATGGATGTGAATTTTCAACAGCCTTGTCTTAGGGAATGCAGTGTAAGAACTGGCTACGTTTCCCCCCCCCCCCCGCTTCTGCTAAATGAGGGGAACATAGAGCAACAGCTCCAGGAACACGACGGGCCAGGATTTCTTCAGGCCAGATTCAAGTTTTTGTAAACATGAGGGGTAATTAATCATGAAGCAGATTATCGCAATTTCTTTTTATCTACAGTTGGGCTGTTGTGTTGAGAAAGGAAAGCAGGCACGGCAGTGTGGAATAAACAGAAGCTCCCAGGCTGTGAACATAGTGCCCGGTGACACAGGTGATGCTGATAGGCTAGCCGACATTTTTTTGTGTTCGAGACCCGAAGCCCTTGGCTGCTGCAAGAACCTCCTGAAAAAAAATGACCAGTCTTGGGTTTTCAGTTGTAACAGAAAAACTCTCAGTAGAATTAATCCTGCACAGTTTTTAGCAGGTGTCTATGCTTGTGTGTGTGTGTGTGTGTGTGTGTGTGTGTGTGTGTGTGTGTGTGTGTGCGTGTGTGTGTGTGTGTGTGTGTGTGTGTGTGTGTGTGTGTGTGTGTGTGTGTGTGTGTGTGTGTGTGTGTGTGTATGCGTTTAGGAAGGAAGCGGTCTGCAGTGCAAAGTTTAGCGAGAGTGCATTGACAGTGTGCCCGCCAAACAGAACACATTCATTGCAGGAGAGTACCGTAGACTCCCCTCTCTGCAAATGTTGGATGCTGGTTATAAGCATGGCGACTGAAACGGTTTGGCCGTGAAAAGACTGACTCCAAAACCGCTGATTGAAGGTCTTCTCTAATTGCCCAGATTTGCTATTGGTGGCTCAGACTATTGTTTTGTATAACAGTGCAAACTAACAGACTTAACAAGCCATGTTGACTTGTGGTGGGAGAGATCTTTCCTTTCCAGAGCAAAGAATTGGCATTAATGAGTAATGCAGTTACTTTTAAATTGTAGGTGTCAAGGCTGGCAAAGTGTTCAAACGCGTACAGTCAAAGTTAATGGGGCCCATTATAAATCACAGCTACAGTGGATAAGACCCTCACCCCGTAACCTTTTTTCGTTGCCATGACATTTCTTCGTTGCCCAGATTTCAAATTCCGTTTGACAATTGCATCATGGTCATTTTGCCTGCCCTGAAAGATTTTGTCTCTGTAGGATACAGAACAAACAAAAACAAACAAGCATATCACTGAAGTACTGTAGTGGTCATGTGACCTGGAATGTTCTTGATTTAACTTTGTTGTAGAAGTTATCGTAGGCCACAGTTGGTTGGTCTGGACGCGTCTGGTGAGGTTTGACAGAGCTTACAGGGCTGTACCATGAGATTACCACATAATGGCGTTAAGTGAACTACAGCACAAACATATCATTTTGGTTATCACTCCAGGCTATTTTCGTCCAGAAAAAAAAAGTCTCTTAGCTAAATTCCCCGCTCTTCTTTATTTACGGCAAAGAAAACAATATCTACTTATTTTTTTTGGAAGATCAGAGACACACAATACAGCAGATATTTCAGTGAAAATTGATTGCTTGTACCCCATCTGTGAAATAGAGATTGCTTTGGCGCACGTCATCGGAGATACTGTTGCGTTATTAATACCTCCTTAGTGATTGTACTCTGGTTGGATGACCACGACATGTTGCAGTAAAAATATTTTCAAAAATATTATTTGCTTTTATTGAATGTCCCTTGTAGCGTAGGTTTCAGCATAGTAGAATACGTGTATGGTTCTTGAGATTAAGACCAGAGACTCAGGTCCCTTACAGGGGACAAAAGGAAGTTATTGTTCTCAGCTCAGATTCAAGTGAACATAGTCTTGTGATAACTGCATATGTGCCAAGCATCTGCGGCAGACGTATATATAAATCTCTGCTGTGCTAATCTCTGTCGAGGCCCGGCTCTCTTCTGAGAAGTCCTGGTGTTTCGCATGGGCCTGACAGGACCACAGCCGCAGCAGCGCGTCGCAAGAGCACATCGCAGCGGCGCATCGCGAGGCTACAGCAACGTATTTACTTTTCCGCCGAGAACACTTCAGCTGCGAACGACCCTGTCATTACGCTGATTTGCCAGAGGTGATTAGGCAGCGTTTACTGCCGCTCGTAAACAGCGAGGCCGCGCAGTCTGAATCAGTGAAAGGACATTTAAACACGGCGAGGCGGTCTAATCTTTGCATCTGCTACAAATACAAGTGTTCATTTTGTTAAAGATTTTTTTTTTTTTTAAACTAATGTGACATAGATGAGGATGTTGCCTCATCATCCGTCATTCAAAATATGAAATGTGCAGGTGGTAAACCAATGGTCTAAAATCAACCATTTCCTTATTAAAAGGAAAGAAAGAGAGGGCTTGTGGTGATTCTACATGGAGATTTTTTACAGTAGGGGACTCAGTTGGTAGGTGTAAGCATGCTCCAGTCAGATGAAAACACAGAGCCCATAAAAGATTGCCAGGAGGTAGAGTTTCAAAACTTTCCATTATGGTTTGGATGTCTAATGTCAGCTGTTATGACCTTAATGGCTTTCACTTAGAAGAAAAATGTAAAGCTAATTCTAGGATACAATCATAGTCATTTGAGTAACAGCTTTGATAGTTCTTACCGCGTGAAATGAAAACCAGAAACCACGGAGTGGAAAAAAAAAACAATGAGGAAGTCCTAAAAGCAGAGGAGATTGCTGTTGGTGTTATGTGATATTGTGTGTACCATGTATTGGCTTTAAATGTGAACGTATGGTGTTATGCGTGGTACAACCTGCATCGGGCGCTGTCTTGTCGTAAAACACATTTATTACTGTTTTGCTTGCTGGATCGTGTTAAAAGCGGCGTGGTCTTTCCAGAGAAGCGAGCCGCTCCATAAAAAATAAACGTTTCCCTGTTTTGTCTTCCAGACTTTCGAATGTGTTCTTTAGCCACAGAGAGACAGCAGCCTCCTGACAGTAATGGTGTGATTCGGCGGCCCTTTGGCGCTGAGCTGAACTGCAGAGATGTGGAATGTTGGGGAGGGGCTGGCGCACTAGTGGCTGGTCAGAAATGATTTGTCTCCTTGGCGCGGCAACGCAAAGACCACAGAGGTGCCAAGCCGTCCTTAACTTCATTCACAGACTCCCTTTGACATTATAAAACTGCACAGACCATTTATGTGGTGGCGGGGGGTGGGGGGGGACCTCTGGTGCAACTGTTCCGGAGCCCTTATTTGTTTGTGATGTCACAGAGCCCACACTTTTTTATGATGTAATAGAATCTTGTTTTTGATGTCATAGAGGCCCAGTGGGTGGAGTTCTGGGCATTTGGGCTGAAGCAAGGCTTTTCCAATACCTTATGAAAATGTCACTCTTGGCATCACATAATTACTGGAGACATGCAGCAGCTGTCAAAGTGGTTACTTGTTTCACCCCACCCCGTAGTGAGCGGAACAGCCGGGAACAATGTTTACTTGAGCTAACCAACTAGCTAGATTAAAGTACATTTTATTTCACTAAAGATGAGCGAATAAAGAAACAATGTTAATGAATTTGGATGTTATTTGGAAATGAAATGAAATGACAAACTTTGACATGGTCTGCATTGCGTTCACCACACTTCATTAGTTTAAGGCTCATCCTTAAAAAACGATGAGATGCTGGATAAGCTAACCGGAGGCGCCATTGTATTTGGACTGTGTTTCTCCAGGCGGTTGTTGCTGCGTATGTCGATGCACTTTCACAGCATGTAGCAAACGTTTGTCACGCGAGTCGTCCAAATCAGGTCCTGATACTGTTATAAAGTCCTGATGCAACCTTCTGTTAAGTTTGTTAATGCTTGAAGGGGCACAGTGGTTACACCGATTCATCTAATTTAATACCCGAGTCATCCCCACCTCCATCGCTGTAGAATAGAGTTTCTGCAGAAAGAACTAGACAGACAAGAAAGCTTTTAATAGTCCAGTTATGTTACACCCCTTGGGAACGTCCAAAGCTGCAGTGATTGCGGCCGCAGTGATTGCCCTGTCTGTGTGGTTTGTGTATTTGTGAGATTTACAGGAGCTGAGCCTTAGTCCTGCATTATGTCCGTCTTCTGCTTTAATTCAGTGCAGCCTTCAATTTTGCATACAGGACAATGTGTTTATTGTAGTCTGTTGCTAACAACAACAACAACAATAGCTGCACATGATAATTTCTCCTCAGGCAGGTGCATTTATTCATCTTCAATCTGTCGGCTGTGTTGTCAGCTTCTTATTCGCTGGTTTATTTAGCCTGCCGTTTTCCTGTTTTATGTCAGGATGTGGACTGAGTGAGTCTTGGGTAGGGATTTTTCTCATAACGGCAACAAAAAAAAAATACAAATCATCACAGGCAGTTTTTCCCTTGGTGGAAAAAAGAAAATGACTCTGACGTGTGACAGATATGTACGGGCGAAATGGATAGACATTCAGTAGCAAAAGAAAACAAAACCCAAAAAAAAAGAGCCCCGCTATGATTTATTAGTGATTTATAGTTTCTTTGGCCTCGCCTTTGTTTTAAAGAATCTTAGTTTTCGATGTTTTAGGCAGGGCAGAGTTGGAAATTGCGTTTAGCGCTCGGAGGTTGCCTTCCAATTTTCTGTCCGTGGCTCCCCAAGCGAAGGTTTGTCCTGGCTAGTCCGGGCTCTCTGGAGGGAAGCGGAGTGACCCCAGACAAGGCCCCAGGCAATGAAACTCTGATTCACCCAGCTGGTGCAGATTGGATGCCCACCATGGAGAACAAAGCAGCCACCTCCAAAAAGGTTCTGGCTGCTCCACTACAACCACTAGACACAATGCTTCTCCAGGGTTAGCCTTATGTACTCTGGCACATGGCTCGGTTGTAAAAACATTTATTTTCGTCCTTTTTAAAAAATATTCTAAATCAGTCATCATTACTGCTGTGTCTGTGATATGACAACTGGCACATGTGTTAAAGTAATTCAGCGTTTTGATCGAACCTTCCCCACTGTCACGTCGGCGCATGTAGCAGCGGTGATGCGGCGCATCGTCAAAAACCGTGCAAAAGTTGCAACTGTTTTTGTTAGTGCAACGTCAGCGACGCGCTACAATAGCAAACTCCAGCAGAGTGAACTAAGTACCCATTACATGGAGAGACGTAGAAGCTAAACTGAAGCAGAGGAGGAAAAAAAAAAAAAAGTTAATAATTTCAAGGCTGCAAATGGCCCATGAAGCCGTGGAACAAATGATTGTAGTCTTGACATACAACAGATATAGTTTTTCTTCGCATAGCAAAGAGAGAAACATAATTGCATTTGTTTTGGCCGGTCTGCATGAGAGGGGTCAATCTTAAGCACCTTGCTGTGTTTAGTCACTCAGGGCAGTAGACGGCGGCCGCTGATAGCCAAGCGAGGCCAGAAATGAGCGTCGGGGGAGAAATCCCCAGCCGCGGTGTTGTAACACGGTCTCTCTTTCCGTGAACTGGGTTAAAAAAAAAAAAAAAAAAGCCGGTCGCTCGGCGGGTTTAAATTGCTCCGGAATGATAAATGGGAAACAACAGGAGATTTCACAATCAGGGCTCGCGCTGGCCTTCATAGGGGTGGATAATGTCCGCTGTCAGTCTGGGTCGTGGCACGTGAGGACATTTTTCCCGAAAAACAACCGAAAGAAGCAAAGACGCTTTGAATTATTAGGTGCTGCTTGCACTTAAAGATAAAAAGAGTTTGGATCAGAGTCACACTGAGGGGGGGGGGGGGGGATGGAGTGGAGGAAGATTAGATTTTGGAAAGTGGGCTGGGCGAAATGAACAGAGAAAAACGTGGAGCAGAAAAAAATGTTAGGGGGGTGTCACTATAACTGAGTGACCTGGAGGCGCACAGTTGCTCTGATGGCATTAATGTTGTTAACAGGCCTTTGCGTTTAAGCTCGTACCTCAGTCTGTTATTTGTGGTGAGAGTGACATACTAATGGCGAAAAAAAGTATTTCCAGCGCAAGATGTGACAGAATGTAAAGTTATTAGTATTGCCGGTGGCAAGAATCTGTTGGGACTGTCAGTATGGGGGCGGTTAGACGCAAACACACATCTCATGGGGGAATATCCATCCCTCCGTAAGCGATCTGCTGTGAGGCTGGAGGACTCTGGAAGGCTAGTCGTTGTAATGCGCAGCAGCTGCAGCCCATCTGATGGAAGCAACGGCCCAGGAAGCGCGCGCGCGCGCTAAAAACAATGCAGCAGGAGTCCATGCCGGTCTCACTAAGTGGATACAGCCAGGCCTCAGTGTTCACTATTTGGTAAAATAAATAAATAAAGCGTTTCCAATACCACGCCAAGATGATAAAACTAAATTGAGCTAGCAGCATCACCACAAAGGTTTCTGTACAGTCTACACGCCCCCTCCCACCTTCTCCTCTTCTGCTTAAAGGCTCAGTGGAGTCCCGCTTTGGTTTTTTGTTAATACGAAGGGCGTGCCTGTGAGATGTGCGAGCAGGAAATCCAGGCGCTCTCTTTGTTGTATTGGCAGCCGGCGGTGCCAAGCGCGTGTCATCATCAGCTGGTAAAGCTCGCCGCCATCCGCGCGGCCTCCCCTCAGAACTCGCTCCAGCCCTGGCGAAGCTCCGGGGTCCGACCGCGGCTCCGACCGCCGGCCCTTCGCCTATTAGCTCACGCGCTTCCTCCCCTCGGGAGCCTACCTGAGGTTCTCGGTTTGTGCGCGCACGCTTCAGAGGGAGAATGAGGGATAAGCGGCGTGGGATGGGGGATACTACTTTACCTAAATTACAGTCCAGTTTCACTCTTTAATGAGCCCGCAATTCTCATCTCGTGTTTCTCTTGTGAAAACAGTGTCGGTCTGGCCACCCACTAAACAGCGGTGGAGTAGAACTCTCAACATGAGATGCCCCTCTCATCGTTGCTGAAATGAACGTGGGTAGGAAAGTGCGGTATTTTGTCGCTCGTTCACTGAGGGATTACGCTTGCATTTTTTCCACCATTACGGCTCTCATTGGCTGCGTTTCCCGCATTGTAATCAAGTAGAAAAACAAAGAAATACATGTTGCATAACAGGGTGAACTCAAAGACCGCATGTGCACGTCTGCTCACAGACCCTGGATTTCTTAATAATTAATCTTCATTGACCTTGGTACATTTGGTACATTTCAAAACTAACTTTCTTTTTTTATTTTGCTGTTGTGTTTTCAGAGACTGTGGACCATGGATCAAGTAAATGTGACAGGTGAGTGTGCTTTATGGATTCCCTCTACGTTATCCCACTTCCTTTATGACCACCGGTACTTGATTATTAATAACAAGTTTGAACCCCCAATCTCAAACCCTCTTTCTGCACAACCGCAGCGCGCCAAAGGAAAAGACACGAGGCAAAGACGAGACGTACTGGAAGGAAATGAACGCAGCCATGGCCTTGACCAACCTCGCCCAGGGAAAGGACAGTGTATCAGGGACGACCAGCTGCATCATCCAGAAGTCCTCCCATATATCAGAAATAAAGACTGTCAAAGTACCCATGGTGCAGAAGTATTAGCCCAGTGGCGTCTCACCTGTGCAACATTCCTCTGAAGATCCCAGCGATTTAAGACCTTCAAAAAATCGAAGGGAACTGAGCACTTGTTTTTTTTAATTACAGGAAAGTATAGGGGAGAGAAAGTATTGTAAAGATTTTTTTTTTGTAGTCTTAAGCATTTATTGTGTTTGTTTTCATGCGCCTGCATTAAACAGCTGTTGATAATTGAGTTTGCTGTTAGCCGAAGTATTCCGAACGAGACACTTTTATATTTTTTAAGTTATTTGATAAATCTGACATTTTGTATTCCTAAATTTGTATTCTAATGTTGCCAAAGTGCCTTTTGAAGCAGAAATGAAAGAAAAAAATTATAATTATACTGGCCATGCTACATGGTGCTCTGAAAATAAGACTTTCAATTGTTTTTAGGAAGACATAAAGACATTTTTTTAACTGTTATTTAAGAGACTGCTAAGATGGTTCTGAATTTCTTCCTTTTTTTTCCTCCGGCAGTGCAATTGAGGACTGGCTCTGAGTTTGGGGCAGAGCTGACCTTAAATAACACCTACCATTCTTAATCAACGTATCGCATACACACACACACACACACACACACACACACGCATGCTGTGTCGAGCAGAGTGTCTTAACGGCATTGCACATGTTTTGTCTGCCTTCTCATTATGTCTGTAAACGTAACACTGTTGTGTCTCATCCAGAGAAACAGTGACCTGCCAACAATAACTGTGAACATACAGATATGCCAGCTCAGACAGTGGACCTTTTGGTGCGAGTGGTTCAGAGGGAAAACTGATGGGGTAGCTTTACTGTGCCCATATAGCCAATGGTTACTGACTTCCTTGTTGCCTTTAACACCTTGTCCTTCGATTCTGTGTTCCAAGTCAAGGGACTTGGGGGGGGTTTGAGCTTTTGACTTTAAGCCTCAAACTAAATTTTTGTTCAAATGCATGTATACTGATCTTCAGGTTTGTGGTGCTTTATTTTCATACTTTCCACAAGAAGAACAACTCTTTAAATCAACTGAGGTCATAACCGAAAAGGGAGGCTTTTTATTTGTGTTATCATTCTGTGTTTATATTAATAATTCTGCTTTTGCATATGGTTCTGTTCAAACCAAGATACTTAAAATGTTTTTTTTTTTCAAGACCAGTTCGCCAGCCTTTTTGATCCACTTTCTCCTGTCAGATGTTTAAAATTACATTCAAATTGTTGTTTACAAGAAGCTGGAGATGGGCCAATGTGTTTGACTTTTTTCTTTCTTTTTTTAATCACGTGTTTCAGTATTATTTCTCCGTCAGCGAGCAAGTGTTCAAGGGTTTGTTTTTGTCAGTTTGTTTTTTGCGGTTACTCTGTTATATTGAATGTTTTTTTTCTTTTTGCCATACCACATTAACCATTGTTCTCTGTCTTTTTTACACAATGGAATTTCCTTACAATCGTATAAAGTACGTGAATATGTTATACTCTTAGTTGCAATAAATCCCCGTTTTTGAACTGAGTATGACTGTATGAGCAACAGTAGGTGGCTCTTCTTGCTGATGAAAGTTATGTATATCTTTGAAGGTACTATTGGTCTGTCAAAGCGTACACTTTTTACACTCTTGTGCAGTTGGGCCCTTTTTTAACAAGCTACAGCCAGTGGTCAAGCAGCCAAAAGCGCTTTTGACATGGAAAAACTGCACAGTTACTTTAACATGTTCTCCTATTGTGAATTTTCAAAACACTACGATGTGCATTTGCCGTCCTGTGCTAGCTTTCAGTTGCTGAGATGTCCGGCCGTTATTGAGAACTTTGGGTAGAAAAGCCCAATGTGTTAGACGTATTCATATGCACACCCCCGTGATGTCTGCTACTTTAACATGCCTGTGAAAGTAAAACAAAACGAATGACTGTGGTCAGTCCGGGAGCTGTTCGCTGTGCAGTGCAGTGCTCCACATGTGTTTTATATACTCGTGATCCTCTGAGGAAGGCTGTAGGGCACAGCTGAGCGCAGTGTATGGTTCTAATACCTTTGATAAGTTTGCGGAAACCACCTTTGACCTCGCACGGAATCTGACTGTCAGAGAGGTGTTAAAGAATAGAGACCATTGTAAGTCACACCCGGCAGAACACGCGTGTAACTGTATACAGTCCGTGCTGTACTCCGCACGAATGCACTCAGACAATAACTACAACCGCAGAGCATTTATTTACAGTTGCTGTTCATACTTTAGAAAACATGTAAATTATTATGGACTGTATAAAAAAGAAAAAGCTGAAAACCGGTGAAAAGTCTAGTGTTTGTTTTTTTTCCATTTGTTAAATTATATAATTTTGTCATTTTTGTTAGAGACTGGATGTTTATCCAATGACCAAATGCATAATATCACGTTATAATGTTTGATTTGCTTTTACTTAAAAGTGTTAAAAAAAAACCTATGGTTATTTCTCCTGGAAAACGAATAAACATTTGAAAATATTTTATGCTACTGCCTTGGCTTGTTTAATTTTATTTAATAAAATAATGTTACATTTTATATTATATTAAATAATAATGGATAAAGAAGGAGCAACCTTAGAATTGTAATAATTCAGTGTTTATTGATTGTAAGTAGTCATGAGATCAGAAAAGAACACAATGACTTGACTGAAACCTACAATCAATGCACTTAAATGCAGCCTCCTGTCCAGCCTTCTGTCCTGGGTGATTCTGGTAGCACTTTCCCATGCAGGTTTTAATGTCACAAACGTCCACGTACCTCAGGCTCTAAAATTAGATGCTTCATCACAGATTTTTAATATGTACGGATAAAAGGCTACTCAATTGGGAGGCGCACAAATAGTGACACAGTAAGTCTCAACATATTTCTATTACGATAGATTTGTGTCAGTTTAAACTTTTGGGGTCAATTTGACTCCAAACGTAAAAGGCGTCAAAAAATGTCAACATCATATGAGGGTTAAACCTGCAAGGATAGGCAAACAAAATCACGTTTGATCATGAACATGAACGTTGCTGTAAATACACTGTCATCACCCAGCCACGTCAACAACTGATTGTGATTCACCGAAAGTACATACTATTTCTGAAATGAGGTCAGAAGTGTATGTTATAGCCTAGTTTTCGCGGTGAATAATTCACCCCCCCCCCCCTCCCCCCATGGTATATAGCCTCATCAGAAAACACAATGCTGTAATTCATCTTTTAGGTTCATGCCAAGTTCACAAAAAAGAATGCTGTGGCGTCTGAACAACTGCCCTCATTTAACGTGGGTCCACTGCGGGCAATTTATTTGTTTACCTGGCAAATACAGCAATACTTAAACTCACTGGGGGAAAAAACAATAAATATGCTTTGAAGACATTTTTATTTTGCTTATTTACAGCAAATCTGGTCACTTGGACGGTTAACATGACGTGATGGATATAGCCGTGCATGCAGGGCATGAAGCAGTAGGCCTCCCTTGATACATGAAGTTAAAACAAAATTGTTGTTTTAAGATGCAGTCGAATTTGGCTTAGAGAGCACCTATGGCCTAATGCAATTCTGAAACAACATGGTGAATGCTTAACTGAAAACTCATTTTGATTTTTATCAAAATCGATTATATATTTGGGGTACTCATCTTGTAGACAATTTGAAGCATATGGACCTTTGGAACAACAGCTCTGTATTGCCTGTAATGCCTGTAGTGTCAACTGTTCAAAATTACATACATACATGGGGTGTTTCGTGGGGTGGCCTGTAGAGCACTGTCCACACGCTCATTGCGAGCCGCGACCTCGGCAGTTCGAATCTGGCCATGTGACCCTTGTCGCAATACCTTTGATAAGTTTGCGGAAACCACCTTTGACCTCGCACGGAATCTGACTGTCAGAGAGGTGTTAAAGAATAGAGACCATTGTAAGTCACACCCGGCAGAACATGCGTGTAACTGTATACAGTCCGTGCTGTACTCCGCACGAATGCACTCAGACAATAACTACAACCGCAGAGCATTTATTTACAGTTGCTGTTCATACTTTAGAAAACATGTAAATTATTAAGGACTGTATAAAAAAGAAAAAGCTGAAAACCGGTTAAAAGTCTAGTGTTTGTTTTTTTTCCATTTGTTAAATTATATAATTTTGTCATTTTTGTTAGAGACTGGATGTTTATCCAATGACCAAATGCATAATATCACGTTATAATGTTTGATTTGCTTTTACTTAAAAGTGTTAACAAAAAACTATGGTTATTTCTCCTGGAAGACGAATAAACATTTAAAAATATTTTATGCTACTGCCTTGGCTTTTTAAATTTTATTTAATAAAATAACATTGCATTTTATATTATATTAAATAATAATATATAAAGAAGGAGCAACCTTAGAATTGTAATAATTCAGTGTTTATTGAAGCTGATGATTGTAAGTAATCATGAGATCAGGAAAGAACACACTGACTTGACCTGCAGTCGATACACCTAAATGCAGCCTTCTGTCAGCATTCAGTATTATCTACAGTTTTAAAGGGAAAAATGTAATTCTCAGTATGAGCTTAATCCCAGTTACCACCCCACCCAAACGACTGCATAGAGTGTTTATGCCAGCCCGGCTGTGTCCTCTGGGCTTCCATCTTGGAAGACTGCCCCCTCGATTTTGATTTCTTAATGATTCTACCACAGGGCCATTGCCCAAATTCAAGCTGAATCTCTGCACTCAGGACAAAGCTTTTGTGCACACTGCTTGATGGCTTCCAGCAACAGAGAAGAGTCTCCCCTCAACAAATTAAAATTTATCTAACAAAAAACAGGAAGTGACACAAGGAGAAAATGCCTCAGTCATCTGACAGTCATCCCTAACCAAGCACATGCATTTTACGGGACGGTCGTCCAACAAAAGACCCGGCGTGAACCATAAGTTTTCAGGAAGAATTGAAGATGTACCCAGCTCTAAGAAACAACAAACCGTGACACGTCCCCCAAACCGTTTTATTCCAGGGATTTTGACTCTGGTTCTGATTTGCTTTTTTATCAGATAGACCCAGCAAAATCCTACTGAGTAATATTTTCCATTGAAACACAAACATGCTGAAAGATTTCGAAAAAAGAAAGAAAGAAAAGCATCGGAGACCTCCGCCGTTATCTAGATGAGGGAGAAGGACAAGTTTAGATGCTTGCTTGGCAAATTACTTGACACACTCCAGAGCACTTTTTTCCCTCCCCGGAATCTAAGCTTGCCGTCCGAGAAAACCAGGAGGACTGAAACCAAAGAACAAAGAAACCGTCTGAGTGAAAAGCAAAGCATTTCCTATCTGATGAAGAAATATGACCACCCAACCATACTGAATTAATTAGTTCCAGTGAAATTCCAACAACACATGTATTACAGCAAATCCAGTTTACACCCAGAAGTTTGTTGGGCACACAATATGAAAGCCAAGATTAGGCCGCTGTAGTATAATTCAAGAGTAACCCTTATTCCAATTCCTAAGATTCCTATTTCCAAAAAGGCTCCACTATCAGACCTAAACAAATGTCACCGTGACTTAGGATTATCCTACAACATCAAACTACAGGATGACAAGATATTAGGCAGTTGTGTCTCTTCCTAACTGTGGTGGGCCTGGTTTAAACAGAGCTCAGGAGCTTTCTGCGGCAGGGCCTGGTTTAAACAGAGCTCAGGAGCTTTCTGCGCCAGGGCCTGGTTTAAACAGAGCTCAGGAGCTTTCTGCGCCAGGGCCTGGTTTAAACAGAGCTCAGGAGCTTTCTGCGTCAGGGCCTGGTTTAAACAGAGCTCAGGAGCTTTCTGCGTCAGGGCCTGGTTTAAACAGCTCAGGGGCTTTCTGTGTCAGGGCCTGGTTTAGACGATATACATATGCTGTAATCAAATAAAAGTGGTGTGTTTGTACTGTGCTCATCCCCTTAGTCCCTAAGTGAATGTTTAATCATAGCGTTAATGGACTACCTGCATACAGGTCATGTGACCCAGTCATGTGCATTCAGAGAAATTAAATGAAGACACCATGGACCTTTCAGCATTATGTAATTCCAAGTTTCTGTCCCCATGTACGGTTTTCACTACAGTAAATAAGTAAAGTACCAGAAACATTTTTAAACAGTTTTTTTTCCTCCACATGAATGCAGCAGTACCTCTATTGTTTGCATCAGACAGAAGGGGTTTATTTTGTTGTATTAGGTTTCTTAATGGATTATCTACCAAAGATCTTTTGTTTTGGTTTCCGACAGAGATGAATGTTGGCTTTGTTTGGAATTTTATTATTTTATTAAAGCCACAGATGTTTAACTCTTTTTCTGTTTTCAATTCTAATGCAGGGAAAAACATGTTTCATAGCCTGCCTTTTAGTAAGATAAACCTGAGGCAGTAAAAAATATTTCCTGTCTTCATTTCTTATAATAAACTACCAAGAAACCAACATAAGATTAAAAAAAAGAAAAAAAAGAAAGATACTTTGAATAAACTGTGAAACCACAAAAAAATGCCCTGGTTGGCCAAAGGATGATACAGTGGATCTTTTTAAACAGCCATATAAATTTTTATCTTCGAACAAAAATGGTGTCAAACATAAATGAGCAGTCACTGCTGCTGCTGATGAATGCATTGAAACCTCGCATGCTATTAAGACTTGCTATTATGAAAATGTTCAGCAGTACATACAGATCGAAGCTACGGACTCAATCAGGAGGCATGATTGAAAACTTCTCTCAAGCATATTCCAGTTTTAATTGTGTGCATTCTGTGATTGATGTGACCATGTTTATACTGAAATAATTTGATTTAAGACACCTCATGTCTGTGCTGCAAAGCCATTTCAGTCCAAGTGATCCAGGTAACTTCCATCTACCCTAAATGTAACTACTTTGTTGTTTCAGTCCCCCCACTCTCTACGCTTTGATAAGAATTGTAAACTAAAGATGTTCATTCTCAGCCTACTGTGAAACTATATATGATTAATTAGTATTTATTTATTATTGAAAAAAGCAAGCACAATTAAAAGAATAGAAATCAAAAAGTGCTCTGTTTAATGTTAGTGCTTAATAGGTCTCATAAGATGCTTATTTGAAAGTTAAAATTCATTGCATTTCGTTTTCATTCGATGTGCGCAAAAAACATGACGTAATTCAAATGAAAATGCAAAAGCGTTTTCATGTTAATGTACGCACTTTATGTGACAATTTGAAAATGTTAATGCTAATCCATTGCACATTTAATTTTTCTTGCCCTCTAAAACACAACCCTGCCATAATTTCAATGAAAATGAAAAACCACATTTGAATTAGCAGTTTCTCATTGCAATCGCGCATGGTTAATGACAAAAAGGAAATGATAATTCAATTCGCCATTAACATTTCATTTTCATGTTTTTGCGGCACAAGGGTGACATAATGGCATTGTTTCCATTTACATTATCATTTCCGCTGGTCACGCAAAAAACATGCCAGAATCCAAACTTGAAAATGCAAAACGTCCAACCTGCACATCAAGGCGGGTCCTCAAAGACAGGGAACACACTGTGTTCTGTTCAAACCCAACCCAACCAAGAAGTCCAAACAGAGTGGTGTCTTTGTTAGGATCCTGTACTTTGTCTGTCTGTTTAGTCTGTGTAATTATTTTTCCTGATTTCTTTTACCCATTTTCCCGCATTACCCTCGCGATTGTCAGTCCGCGTTCCATGTTTCCTGAGATTCCACTCCCTGTCTTTGTCATTGCACTATTCGGGTGATTTTGGGAACATTTGGGTTTCCTCTGTATTTCGTATCTCGTTTTCTTCCTTCTGGCTTTATTAATATTTTTATAAAATACTAATGTACTAATCATACTGTTAGATTAGATTTAATACTAACCTGCTAACAAACTAACGTGTATATAATACTAACCAGCTAACCTACTAACATTAGGGTTTTAGAGTTCGCTACTAACATTACTAATTACTAATTCATCTTGAGTTTCTACCTGCAGCTATCATTTCCCTCCTTGTTATCCTATCCCTGTATCTATCTGATTTCGCTTTCTCTGCACGTGTGTCCACTTTCGCGTTCCTCCCCTCCGAGCTGTGCACTTGTCTACCTGCTAATCCCAGGCCGTGTGTTATCTATGTGTTTGCGTGTATTCCAGAACCGTGTCTTCTGTTCCCCCTCGCTATGGTATTACTGTTTCCTATTGTGTTCACCTGTGTCTAGCTCCTTACTCCTCCCACCCACACTTGATTCCTTTTTGTGTCATTACTTCCCTGTGTATTTAAACCCTGTTATTTCAGTCTGTCTTCATGAGTTCCTCACCATTGGTTTGTGTCATTAGAGGTTTCTGAGTTGTCTTTGTTTTCTTAGTATCCATTTCTCCAGTTTTTGTTATCCCTCGTTCCTTCCCCTGTTATTTTATTTTTGCTGTCTGATCTTCGTTTTGTCTTTTTGTTCCTCTTACGCCTCCCTGGTTTTGACCCCTGCCTGTGTTCTCGTGACCCTGTTTTTGGATTCCGTTTTTGTGCCTTCCCGGTTCTGACCCCTGCCTGTTCTTTTACTACTCTTTGGACTGTGTTTTTGTACCGTTGCCTGTCTCCCTGGTTTTTGACCCTGCCTGTTTGTACTACGGATTGCTGCCTTGTCCCTTAATTAAACTCCGGTTTTTGCATTTCCTGTCTGCGCTTGGGTCCTTCCCCCACCATCCCGCAACAGTCTTATATTTGTCTGTGATTTCGGTCGTCAGGCAGTTAGCAGGCTAGATTGCGATATTCCCTAGTGTTTGGGGATTGATCACATAGGCTAAATGATAAAAAAATATATATAAAGAAAAAGACACAATTATATAAAGTGCCATGGTTTGATGACAACTTAATTAAGTTGACATGACAAATGACAACTTATTTATGACAACCACTCCAAACCCACCCTGCTCCTTGAAATATATATTTAGGATATTTTTTAGAAATCAGTGTTGTGTCTCTCTAGGATCAGGATTTTACAGTAGGCCATAAGCTGTTTCTGAATATTTGGCATTCTGGAAGTCACATGATCGGCCAAACCTGCATCACCGCTAGAAGCATCTAGAACAGAAGCCAGAGGTTACTAAGAAAATCAGCTTGATAATCGCAAGAGAGTGGAAGTCGAAGCCTATTGTTCCCTGTATGATGTTAAATTAATATTCAGCTGCAGTCAAGTGAAACCGCTTCAATGCAACAGATGTAAAAATGGCTGTTAGGAATGTGGCTTGGCAGTGATGTGTATCGAACTGGACAGCCGTCTCACATTAACACTTTTATTTTTTGAAACACAAAGATTGCAGAGGTAGGCTGCTTTTGTCCCCATTACGTGCTTACATGTGCAAAGTAGCACACCTGGGCACAAAAAGAATATAGGCTACAGACTTCAATGTGTCAATCATCACTATTTACTTACTTAGGTTACTTGCTTATTTGCATTAAGAACGGAGAAAACATTATCACACACACCAGCTCGAAGGCAATTAGCTACTCTCTCGCTCAAGAGAGTGAGGGTCGGGCGTAATACTGTGGTGAAGGGAGCTGTTCCCTAGAGAGCACACATCCAGACCTGGCAAGACGCATGGCACCACCATGGCCGCCAGCCCTCGCGGCCAACAAATAAATACGTCTCGGAATTATCCAGCCTCGAGCGAAAGCCAAAAATTGTAATGTTACCATAAATTTGAAATGAAATGGGCACACTCCGGCAGTGGCGGAGCAGATAGTTCCAGATGTTTGTGTGGTGTGTTTTTTCAATCTCTGCAGTGAATTTCGAAATTTATGTAGGCTACTACGCATCGTGGGAGCTCGAAGTAGGCTATAATGAATGTGTTTTATGACACTCACTGCAATGGCCTTTCCATTCCACTGAAACGTATCAGTCAGTGATATATTAATTTTTAACCGTCAAGAGCATCTAAAACAATACAGCCGATCTGTAACAGGTGGTTTACCTCTGTCCAAGTTTTTTTCAGCCCATTCTAGACTTTACACTGGTGAATGTGAAGAAAATGTATTGAGAAAATGATGGCCAGGCATCGTGTAGTCCAAAATAAGCTGTCCACAACATTACATTACAGGCATTTAACAAACGCTCTTATCCAGAGCGACTTACACAGCATTTTTGCATTATTATAATTTTTTATACATAGTATCCATTGATACAGCTGGATATATACTGTAGCAATGCAGGTAAAGTACCTTGCTCAAGGGTACAACGGCAGAGTCCTACCTGGGAATCGCACCTGCGTCCTTTCGGTTACAAATCTAGTTCCTTAACCATTATACTACACTGCCGCCTATGCACTGGTTCACATTTTTATGCAAGGTTTATCATAAGTCAGATGATTACCTCTTCCTGACAACCAATAGACAACCTGTCTATTTATTTATAACCGAAGCTAAAAATAAAAATAGCACATTAATATGTTCAGGGATAAAATGATCAGATATCCTCCTGAAACCAGGAACAGAAAAAGTTTAACAAATTTTTTTTTTGTTGTTGACAAAATACATGTGTCTTGGATGACAAAAACATGTTGAAGTGAAAATATTTTTTCAAAATTTTATTTTATTTTTATGTCCTCTACACAGAACAACAGGTATCAGCATTATATGGTTCTTGACATTAACCCTAAGATGCATAGGGTCCACAGTACCCCTTTAATGTATAGTGGGTCAAAGAAGTAGACCCGGACTATTAAAATTTTTTTTTTAATAGCATATGCATATATATATATATATATACACTTAATTATGAATAATTTGGCATTAGTGTAACACTACAATGTACAACCCAAATCCCTTTAGGCTTTTATGACTCATTTGAGACTTGAAACGCCATATTGATGTCTTGAAACGTCATCATTACATCACAGTCACATTCACATTTGAGGCCTGAGTCTTAGCCTTAAAAGAGCAGAATTTCTGGATAAAACATGATTAAAAACATCTACACCATGTTTTCAGCAAGCCTAAAATCATTGACTTAAAATGATAAATATCAACAAAATAGTCATGTTTCACTTTTTTTTTTGCAAGGTATTCAATGTATAAGGTGCAACATAACTAAAAGCAAATTTTCCAAAGACCGTTCTTCTCTTAGGGACCTTAAATAGAATCCTATTTCGTGATCTTAAACTATAATGTCTGTTAGTGTGTGGGATAAGTAACATACTCAAGTAAGTTGGCATCTGACTTATGATAAACCTTGCATAAAAATGTGAACCAGTGCATTTGCCGCCTCATTGCCAATGAGGGCAATTCTAATGGCTCATATAAACCATCGAGATATATTAGAACTGGAGACAGCTTCCACTTACTGGCTCCATGGATTCCTATGGGATCTGCTCATTGGCAAATGAAGCCAGTTCATGGAAGCTGCCCACGAGGCTGCCATGTTTGACAATGAAGCCAGTTCATGGAAGTTGCCCATGAGGCTGCCATGTTTGACAATGGGGCATTTCCCACCAATAATACAGATCCTTTCCAAAAAATTAGAATATCATGGAAAAGTATTTTTTTTTTCCATAATTCCATTCAAAAAGTGAAACTTTCATAGATTATAGATTCATTACACACAAAGTGAAATATTTCTAGCCTTTATTTGTTTCATTTTTCATAATTTTGGCTTACAGCTCCAGAAAACCCCCAAAACAGTATTTCAAGAAATTAGAATAGTGTGTCGAAAATCAGCATTTACTTCAGTTATTTCAGAGAATGAGTGGAGTGGCTTGACTCGAGGAATCCGACAGTTGTAGCCCATGTCCCGGATACGTCTGTACGTGGTGGTTTTTGAAGCACTGACTCCAGCCTCAGTCCACTCCCTCTGCATCTCCGCCAAATTTTGGAATCGTCTTTGCTTGACAATCCGCTGAAGCCTACGGTCATCTCTTTTGCTTGTGCACTTTCTCCTGCCACATTTTTCCCTTCCACTAAACTTTCTATTGATATGCTTGGACACTGCACTGTGAACAGCCAGCCTCCTTAGCAATGACCTTTTGTGGCTTACCCATTTTCTGGAGGGTGTCAATGATGGTCTTCTGGCCAATTGTCAAGTCTGCAGTCTTCCCCATACTGAACCAAACTGAGATAAACTTTGCAGGTGTTTTGAGTAAATTAGATGATAGTGTGACACTCAGTCTAAAACATTCATTCTCTGAAATAACTGAAGTAAATGCTGATTTTCGACACACTATTCTAATTTCTTGAAATACTGTTTTGGGGGTTTTCTGGAGCTGTAAGCCAAAATTATGAAAAATGAAACAAATAAAGGCTAGAAATATTTCACTTTGTGTGTAATGTATCTATAATCTATGAAAGTTTCACTTTTTGAATGGAATTATGGAAAGAAAACAACTTTTCCATGATATTCTAATTTTTTGGAAAGGATCTGTATATGGCTGCAGACGCCACTCCCAGGTGCACGCACCATGACGTAGGAACATGCGGACCAAATAGGAATGAAAATTTTCTTTTTATATCTTCTTCTGTGGGGCCCAGAAAGAAATCGGTCCATGGAGAGCAATTAGTTTGGTGCGAAATTGTACTATTATGGCTTTTTGGCTTGAAATGGTGTTGATTTGTTACTATCTTCAAAGCACTTTAAAAGGTTATGCAACTGAAACATCTGCTTGCTGTTTTTAATCATATCCGTATTATAAACAAGCAGGCATATTTCTTGTCTTGGAATTGTTTCCTCCTTTTGAAGAAGTTTTCCCTTTCATAGGTTACTTTCTTCTGTAGCCTACACATACGCAGCAAAAATGGTGGTGTACATTTCACACGCTAGCGTGTTTATATGACTGCGTGGACTTATATAAACACCCTACGGTGTCAAATGTACACCAGCAGTGTTAAATTTACACCAACATTTTTGCTGTGTAGAATTGTTGCATTTGGTCCTCGTGAGAAGTGTGTTTTATGACTTGTGTATGAGATATAGGCCTAGTGTTAATTATCCACTGCCTCTACAGGTTTTTTCTCTAAAATAAACGTATGGTTGATTATGTCCAACCAAAAGTTACCCTGAAGAACTCCAGGTGCCCAGGAGCTTTTTACCTTATGGAAGAGAGCTTTCAGACCTGTGCGAGTCTGTGTAGTTTCCCCTTCACACTTAAAAAGTCTGGATCATGAATTTCCCCCTAAATTCTCAGTTACAGTCAAACCTTGGTACAGAGAAGCAAAATACATGTACTAAACCTATAAAAGAAACATAAAGAACACCAGCTATGCCAAAAATGATAACATCAATGTATAAATCTTGAATAAGATTAAGACCGTTAAATATGCATTTTAAAGCCAAGGACAGCAGAGAAAACGTTCATAATGTCAACTCCCGTTGGACGCTTTCTAGGAGACAGGCGGAAAACCCTCGATTTTTTTCTAGCAGAGGTGAGAGCGGGAGTCCATGACTGCACTGAAATATATGCGCCACTGTCTCCCGTTTGATTGTGAATGTAAATATTTCAGGCCGCAGTGTGCCTGCTGTGAAGTTAAGCCAAAGTGTTCAACGCTTCAAATGAGTGGAGGAGTCTCTACGGTTCAGGGCTCTGGAACTCGAGCAGATCCGCAGGGAATACCAAAACGACGCGGTTACAATAGTAACTCACAGACAAGGTGGCTCCTTGTTTTCTTTTCAAAATCGTTAAAATATTGGATGATATTATTTGTGAAAATGCCATGGGAAAACGTCAATTTCTGTTCGACGA
This sequence comes from Synaphobranchus kaupii, assembly GCA_029718625.1. Classification (NCBI taxonomy): domain Eukaryota; kingdom Metazoa; phylum Chordata; class Actinopteri; order Anguilliformes; family Synaphobranchidae; genus Synaphobranchus; species Synaphobranchus kaupii. Next base: position 87,460,071 of record CM056377.1, on the reverse strand, counting down.
GGCCGGTGTACAGCACAACATGAAACTCCAGTCTTAGACAAAACAATGAAATCCAGAGACTTGATCTTGGACCAGGGTGGAGTTATATCCACATCAGAAAATTTGCTTCCGTTCGCATGTGCAGTTGGTGGGCTTCTACTGATGGTCAATGTCAGGTCTACTGTGCTTACCTGCACCTTAATCCAGCACACACAAATAAGGTGCTCAAGAACCTCATGTTTTACACAGCAAACCCATGAATTAGGGATCTAGTCCCGGCACGATCTGACCATAAGTAAATAACCAATGTTTCTCTGGGGAACACTTTAACAATTCAAAGTAAAGTCTTACTGAGGCCTAAAACATTTTTATACATTTCATACAAAACTTCAATTTGCTCTCTGGAAAACTAGAAACCAAGTAATTTTAGTGAACATTGGCAATAAACATACATTCTCAAAAGATGTCACATGCTCCAAATGCTTGTATTAATCTTCCTTGTGGAGTAACGGAAATGGGCACCCCAAACATCACACATAAAGATGATATATTCAATCAATGTACATGCTCTACACAAGCTGACAAGCTGGTATGTTTTGCACAAGCAAAATGTGGGCTTGGACTTCTGTTCATAATGGGGTTAAATTCTAATCCTTTTTCTGACCTCCCTCTGTTCTATTCTATTCTTGGTGAATGAGACTTTTGACGGTGATTCTTTCCTCAGATTTGGAAAAACAAAATCTTTTTAAAATCACTTTAAAAGGATGCTAATCACTTACTCAGAAAACAATTTTAAGAAGAAAAAAAAGCACAACAACAGACTAAACGTGTGAAAAATCTGCATTTTAAGTGTGAAACAAGTCAGCCTATCCTACTTTTTATTTTATTTTATAAAAGGTCAACTCCGACCTTAAGTAACATTCTTCAGAACAATAGCCCATTACTGTCAGGTAAAATGTAAAACTATGGTATCGCTTCAAATAAAACATGACAATGTGGCAATGTGGTTCATAGAGACTCACAGTGGAAGACACTTTTCCACGGTGCGGGCTCACCAGAGAAAAAAGGTGCGTGTCTGAGCATGTGGAATTTCCTCCAGTCCAGTTCGTGTGCGACGGTGGGCAAGATACAGGCCCTCCTTGGCTTTAACCTGGCAAAGAGAGGGAAGAAAAAGAAACAAGGGCAGAAGACGAGTAGAAGACAAGAGAAATGAGAAGGAGGATGAGAGGCGAGAAGAGAAAGCATGGAAGCAGTGAGGGAGGAGAGAGAGAAGAAATGGAGAGATGAGATGGGAAGAGAGATGTAGCAAGGAAAGAAGAGAAGAAGAGTCGAATGGAAGACAGGATATGAAGCAGGAGGATGAGGTGAAATAAGGGAGGAAGACAGACTGGAAAGGAGGGAGATTAGTGAAGAGCAGGACAAAAAAGGAAATGGATGAGTGGAAAGGAGAGGAAATAAGGGAAAGCAGAGGGTAGAAGTGAAAGAAGTGAGAGAACAAAGATGAGAGGAAACGAGAGTAGTGAAAGAGAGAGGAAGATGGACAGATGGGAGAAGATAGAAAAGGAGGGGGGAGGAGAGAAGGTGGTAGGAATAATAATACGCTAGAGGAGCTGTATTTGTTAACCAGGATCCAACAAAAACCTAAGCAATCATATAACCTGGTACACACCAATCAAATGAAAATGAAATAAAACATACCATATTTGAAAATAGTTCATGAAGCCTCAACTTCTTAAACAAAGTAACTATATAACATAAGCATACAAGGAATATGTTTTAGAATTCTTGACAGGTTATTGTGTTTCTTTAGGATCTGATTAAAATACATTCCTTTAATTAACTGGACACAAGATATTTGCCTCCCCACATTAAACACGTTTGACATTCTCCGTTTCACCAGATTATTCCATATTTCCAAAGAGATGAAGTAAACTTACATTTTATTTGAATCCGGGGAAACGTTTTGATTTGGACTTTAAGTTTAAACATAGGAATTATGTTGCACATTTGCGAATTACCTGAGCATCCTGTAAAACACTGTAAAAATAATCCCTGTTCACCAGAACACAACTGCTTAATGTAAACATCTACAGTAGAGATGTGTTTAGCAGCAGACCAGGGTAATTCAACGAGTTCTCCATATACACCAGCCTAAACCATGGAGCAAACGAGGAGTGGAGTTACATAGGATAGAAGCTTCTTTATGACCGTGTTTTGTGAAGTCTCTTCATATTCCAAGCTTTCCCCGCAAGTCCTCTCAATTGCTTTTTCCTGTGGTCAGGAAATAATTTTCCAGTTTCCCCCCTAATAGGGTCTGGGATTTATTGTTTTTCCCCAAATTCTCTCTGGAAAACATACTTCCTTACAGTACAATTGTACAAATGTTCTATAACAAATACTTTGAAATTGACTGACTGGAGCCTCGAATTTCTGCTTCCTTTCAAGAATTCTCAATTCATCTTGTATAGCTGTACTCAAAAGGATAGCATCTTATTGATGTACCTTTTACAGACCGAGATTCACTTTTAAAATTCACCAGATGCAGGCAGTGAGTTTTTTTAAATTTATTTTTTTACTTACTTATTATATTGACAATTCACCGCTGCAAATAACAAGAATAGATGAGTCCAGCAAAGGCAATAAGCACTGCAATTATAAAGTAGGGAATATTTATTTACATAAAAGAATGAATCTGTTGTATTATGCAGCAATTATTTTACCAATAAGATTTCTTAGAGGTTGAATCATAATACTAAAAATATGCGGTTTTCCATGGAAGTGTGTTTAAACTACGTAGGAAATTAACACTTTTCCTGTGTTGATACAATGTGATTAGTTTATTATAGAAGCCATAATTATGAAGTAAGCCCCCCCCCCCCCCCCCCCACCCCCACCCCCACCCCCGGCCCAGTTTACATGTTGTAGTTCAGGGCCCGGGGACTCATAGGTGGTTTTTTGATGTAAGACTGAATGACAGCACGGCTGAGGAATTTGGGATGAGAGCGTAGCCAGACATACGGCACACACGAGCAAAGTAACAGGAGAATTACTGGGTGATGAATGGCAGTACTCATCCTTCAATTTATTTCCACAGGATGGCGGTGCCCGCGGTTGGCCCCTGCATGCGTCCCTCCGCTTGTTGCCACAGTAAGGCGAAGCCTTCATTAAAGAAAGCCCCTGTAGAGCACCAGGCTTTATCTGTTAAAATTCCATTTTATTTTTTTGGAAAACCACAGCTTTCTATAGCTCCGTTGCTTAGAGAAGAATTTTTGACCACCACTATTAAAAATGCACAACTAAAGAATAAGGGCAGCTGAATAAATATATATTTTTAAATGGACAAAAATATGTCGAACATGAAATTATTTTACCAATTTAAGTCTTGGTTCAGTCATTTACACAGCTAATGTTTTGCTTATTTTATTTTATTTTTTTAATTCTGACATGGCTTCTGCATTACGAAAGATGACATATTTGGTTTTTTTTTCTCCCACTGCAACATGTCATCAGGGAAAGTGCAACTGGAGTAGCACAATGATAGGCTACTGTATATGCTAGTGTTTCCCCGCTAACACATTACAGCACAAAGAAAATGGCTTTAGTTGTACTGAATTCTGTCCACATTTTGAGCCACAACAATACTGCATACTGCAACTGCTGAGCCTCTTTGGTGGTTATTTAAAAAGACATTGAGCCATAATTAACCACAACGAGAAGTCCTTTGCACTGGGTGGGTAGGCTGGCAGGCAGTGGTAAGGGAGACTGGGAAGGTATATTTTACGGAGGCCTGTCAAATAACAAAATAAAGAAGCCTGTGAAGCAATAAATGAAATGAAAGTGAAGTTACCGGGATACTCTAAACAGGCAATTCAATATAATTAAAGTGTTTCCATAGGGTGTTGACAGACTCATCAGTTTGGCGGCTGGTGGGCTATTACCTCACAGCACCAGAAGTTATTCCCTCACTCTCCTCTCTCCCTGGCAATAACTTATTGTGTCACCCACACTACACACTGCAGCAACTACAGCAAGTAAAAAATGGAGCAGGGCAGGTGCCCGACAAGGTCTGGCTCCCTGCGAGTACTGGTCTATGACATCACCACAGAACGAGGCCAAGGCCTGTGCAGAGCGGGGTGTACGCACAGCAAACAGTCCTCCCTTGCGCCAGTAACGCCATTTCCGCCATTCAGTGTGGTGAAAACAGTGAGTCATCTTCCTCCAGCTGGCAGAACATAAATCGAGTATGTCCGTCTCGGAAATACCAGCGCTAAGTGAAGCAAATATCCCGTGAGTGTCATTTCACGCAAGACAGTATGTCGGTTCTCCTTAGGTAAACATCCGATCAGAGATCCATACGTCTACACTGCAGATTCTTGTAGCAAACCCCTTATATCATGCAACTGGTACGTCTGCAAAGAGGTAAACAGAAAAATAAATTAGGAAAGAATTAGAAAAAAATGTGTGCGGCTATTAACGGGGCAGGAAACGCGAAATACCCGGAGTGCAATCTATCCATCCAGGTAGTTTCGCTGAGAACTCACTAGCTTTGTAGATTAAAAAAAAAAAAAAAGTTTTTTAAAAAGCCACCCAATTTTGCGGCTTCCTCAAGGCACCGGCCATGCTCGGATCTGGCGGGAGCCAGGCGCAAACCCAGGTCCTTGGTGTGCAACTGCATTGACTTGAGGGCCAACGCTTTTACCGCTGCACCACTGTGGCAGCCCTAAGACTTTGTGAGTATATACACAGTTGGTGTACATCGCTAGAAAATATTTTTGAAAAAAAAAGCGTGCACAAGGTCTGTGGATGTTTTTGAGTAACCATGTCATTATGTTTGTAAAGAAACGTTGCTGTTGAATTTTTTAGAATGTAAATTTTCGGCGCGTTAACCGCCACAAATTTAGGACCCGTTGAGGTCTGATACATCAGGGTGATGTCAAGGGGAGTTGCAGTGGATAACTACAAAACTAGTGAGTTCTCAGCGAAACTACCATGATGGATAGATAGCACTCTGGGTACGTAGAAACATATCAAAATTAATTTTTTGGGTGAACTGCCCGTTTAAGTCTGAACATAAGGCATGGTCCACACCACGACTAACAGACAAACTTAAAAAAACGTGGTTCTTCAAACTTCCAATATAAATTTCTCAGCCAAAGAAAAAAGTGAGGCCCATGTCAACATCAGAGTCTTGTATTATGGAACGCTGAGCAGAAGTATGGCATTCGGCCAAAATTATGAACAAATGTCTAAAGGTTTAAAAGGATGGTAAAACCAGTTAAATAATTTAGGAGCAGTTATTAAATGCCATGTGGCATAGCAGTGTAGCCTAATACACAATTTAACTGTAGTACGGATTATGCTGAAATAACATTTATTTACGGGTCATACCCATAATTCATTTTTCAAAAACATTTTGCAAACCTTCAAACCACCTATTTTAGTGGACTAACTGCTCATTCGCAACCACTTGAGATGTAATGCTAGTTGAGTTGAGGTTTGCCACTATAATCTGTAATCTTGGGTCTGTCATCTTGGGATTGTCCATCTTGAACCAGTTAATGCTGCAGTGCGTAGATAGCTCTGGACTAGTCATGTGCTGTACACTGCAATATGAATGGACTAGAATAACCATATTACTTGTTGCAGTTTATTTTACAATATTAAACTAAGACTCATCACCTCAGTGTGGAGTTTAGAATGAATATATGCATTAATTACAATTAACATCAATCCTTAAAGAATGTTCAGCAAATGCAGGTTTATACATAACCATGTGGGTTTGTGGGTATTCTCTTGAAATTACAACATTATCAGAATATAAATAATATCCAATTGATTTTAAAAATAAATGTACAGCAATTTACTAAATGCAGTTTGTCAGGAGTCAGGGTGACTGTAGATTTCCCATGTAAATTACTCAATAAAAATGTCCATTACAAGAAAAGTCACCATCCTTACAATATGAAAGCGTTGCCTTTGCAAGTTATTAATACCATTTATTATTGAATAAACATGTGAAAATCGGTATGCATTTCTGTGCCAAAACAGTTTTCCATGCAGTTAAAAAAAGAAAATCTAAAAATAATATTCTGAACAGACAAAAAGGCATGTGTTTCAGTACACCAGTGTACCCATTCTAAACACTCCAACTGTGCCTTAGTACTCAATAACTGCAGGCGGGGAAGGGGATAAAGAAAACCGCACATACATGGAACACCACATACAAAAAGACAACCAGCTTCAAGTTAAAATAAAGGTGACAAAGTGAAGATAATAATAATAATAATAATAATAATAATAATAATAATAATGTACTCAGAATGCTGTGCCTCATTTCTTTCCCAGTGGAAACACCAAATTGGCATTCCCAACCTTTGTTGGCATGGTTTCTTTTATTGGTTCACAGCGTTATGAGGCTCAGCCAGAGACAGAGAGCTGGACTCTGTAGAGAGCGGCAGGCTGGGAGTGGCGCACGGGTAATTAAACCCGGAAAAACAGGCCAGACATGCACCTTTTTACTCTTTTTTTTTTTTTGTGCGCACAACAAACTGCCAAAGTGTTGGATTAATAAACCCTTCCATTTCAAGCACGGAGTCCACTTTAATAAAAGTAGTAAAGCATAGTTCCAAAATGTTGTGAAACACAGGGGTACATTATCCTCTAGTCCAGTGGTCCCCAACCCTGTTCCTGGAGGTCTACCGTCCTGTGGGTTTTCACTCCAAACCTAGCAAAGCACACCTCATTCAACAGCTAAAGGTCTCGTTGAGCTGCAAATTAGTAGAATCAGGTGTGCCAAATTAGGGTTGAAATAAAAACTTACAGGATAGTAGATCTTCAGGAACAGGGATGGGGAACAACTCTAGTCCCTGGTCAGGACGAGGGAAACATATCAACAGCTTAAACTTCAGCCGACGAAATAATCAGAGAGCGGTTCTTTGCCACTGCACCATGTTCTCCAAATTAGAGATACAAGATCATACTGAGTGAAGAGCAACAACATACTACAGCCTTATCCCTTGTTAGGAGTAAGGCTATGTATGCCGAGGTACATTCGCCTAGGTACTCCCCTTGAATTTGCTAGTTCGAGGGGGGAGGGGCACAGGCAACAGGACGGAAAAAAAGATACATTTTAATGTACTATAACAGAAAAGTGTCACCAAGAACACAAGATAAAAACAAAACAATAATGAAATAAAAGAATGGTAAAAGGCAGCAGGTCTGGATAAATGCCATTGACTGTTCACACAAGAAGCACTGAATCTTCTGCTCTCTCCGTTTCTGGGAGGAACACCTACATCTGCGTTCGGTGAGGGCAGCCGTGTTGGTGGGGGGGGGTTGCAGGGGGTGGAGCAGATGCACTCAGCTAACGTTGTTAGGCGGGACGAGGGCGGGGCGGGGCAGGGGGGCGGGGGTGTTTAACAATCACCGAGCGCTGCCATGATATAGAGGGAAAGTGTGCAAAAGGCGATGTCACTATGAGCACAGCCGCAGAAATGTGCAAACGACTATTCACGCTTCGGAGGCTGCTCAAACGGTTTTAAAAAAACGATGCTTTCCTTGTCTTGCTTTTTCTTTATTTCCCCCTTAAATCTGCCATGCTGCGTGTGTTTAAGTCGGCTCTTCCGCGGGGTTTACAGCACGGAGCAGCCGCAGCCGCGCTGGGCGTGCTCGTCCTCGTCGGACAGCTGCACCCCGCGGCCCTGCGTCTCGCTCTCCCACAGCCCCGGGGTCTGTATGATCTTCTCCACCAGCTCCTCAAACGCGCACTGCACTCCGTCCCGGGTCTTCGCACTAGCCTCTGTAGACAAAGGAAGAGGGGGGAGGGACAGGGGGGTTGTGGGCAAGGCTTAAATATTTTGAGTGTCATTGAGAAAAACTCACCAAAATAACTCCAGGTACTGCCAATCTGTATTTGAAGTGTTGTGGTCTTGTATATAATCTCTAATTTTTAATTATTTAAAAGCTAAACTGGCAAAATAACAATGAATAAAATTACCACACAAATGGTTAAGGCACAGGTAAAAGACATGCAACTCTGCTACAATGACAGCTACTTAAAGGGGACATGAAGCACTCGGTAAAGTGGCTCTGGTTCGTTAGCTTTTTACCGTAAATTAGATATGACCGTGTGTTCAAATCTCAAACCGAACCGTATTTGCTGGAAAAAGAAGTTACAAAATTTCCTTTCTTCTGGTATGTGCCTTTCGGTTTGGCACGGCCTTTGAACCAAACGATAAACGCAGGTGCTGAACTTTTTTTTTTTGTGTGGAACTTAAATTCTCAATTTTAAAAGATTTAAACATTTCCATCGATGACTTTGTGTTGATATGCCTTTTTTTAATAGAAATAAACTATGGTCAGTTAGCCGCTGTTAACTGTTAACATAAATTTTTTTAAATATTTTTGCATTCATTTTTTTTCTGCTGTTCTGAAAATGTACCGAACTGTGAAGTCAAAACCGTTGTACGTCCCGTTACACCTCTACGGGCAGGGCTGGGCACAGACCTTTTCTTTTTGGGGGGGGGGGGGTATGCTCAAAAAGGGGCACCTGTGGTAAGCTGGATTGTATAGCTGAAATTTTTCTTTCACAGACATGATGGCCTGAGTACCACTCTGTTAAAAAAATTCTGGAAAGAACCCTGGCTATGTATGCACACATGCTTTTAGCAACAAAAAAAAACAAAAAAAAGTCAAGAAACTGAATCAACATTTTTGGCACAAATTCGATTTAACTGTCATTCACCCATGAGTAACTGACTGTTGTAAAAGCACATCCTTTCATTATTTAGGGAAGTGAGTGGGAATATGTGATGTGATCCAACCTGTTGGAAGACAAGCTTAGTGAAAGAAAGAAACAAAAACACAAAGGGTCAATTGCAGTGTGCTTAGATGGAGTTTAAACCTCAGAGTTTAAACCTCTAGACCAGAGAGCCGCATTACAGCTAGAACACATATCCAGATTTTGGACTACACTAGTCCATCTCGGCTCCGGGTCAGTCCTGGTCTTGAGCGTCCCATTCAATCTCACTTCAGTACAATTTGAGCTCCGAAGCGGCCGATCACTCCCTGCAGATACCGTAACACATGGAGCACCCCATCGCTTAGCCTGCCGTTCACAACCGTGTGCTAACTGCTGTGTACATCTTGCTGAAGCCCATCCAGGAGATCTACACAAAATCCTCATGAATCCCAAAAGTGGACTCCACTGCTGAGGAGTTTCTGGCATGCTCCCATTGCATGCTCTTTTTAAGGGGAGCGCTTGGTTCCCGTGGTCATCTGGCCAGTAAATGATAACCACGTACTGGTCCCTGCCCAGCTCAGCTGCTGGTAGCAATGATCTGATCTTCCCACTGCAGAGGAACCACCATTGTGGACAACAGGCTCTGCGGCCACCGTGTCTTCCCATGTTAGACCCTGCAGGCTGAGATCACCCCAGGCACGAGCTACAAGGCGCCTACTGGGCACTGCCTCTGACACTTTGATGCCACAAACAGGCCGGTATCTTTATTTATTTATTTTAAAAAAAAATTGTTTAAGTAATTAAATATTTTTTAAATACAGTCAAGCCGGAAAGTCTGCACACCCCTTTCACCTTCTCCACGTTTTATTACGTTAGACATATTCTACAATAGATTATTTTTCATTTTCAAAAGAGTTCATTTTTTGCCTCAAACATCTACACACAATAGCCAATAATGACGAAGTGAAAACAGGTTTTTAGAAAATATGCAATTTTATTTTACTGACAAAAATAGGTTATTTAGGGGTTACATATCTGTACACACCCTTAGCCTAATACTTGGTTGCTGCACCTTTGGCAGCAATTATAGCTTCAAGGCGTCTTGGGAAAGAAGCTACGAGCTTGGCACACTTGTTTCAGGACATTTTTGCACATTCCTCTTGGCATATCCTTGCAAGCTCCGTCAGGTTGGATGGGGAGCGTCGGTACACAGTCATTTTCAGCTCTTTCCACAGATGTTCAATTGGATTCCGGTCTGGGCTCTGGCTGGGCCACTCAAGGACATGCACAGACTTTCTCCGAAGCCACCCCTTTGTTCTCTTGGCTGTGTGCTTCGGGTCGTTGTCATGTTGGAAGGTAAACCTTGGCCCCAGTCTGAGGTCCAGAGCGCTCTGGAGCAGGTTTTCTTCAAGGATCTCGGTGTACTTAGCTGCATTCATCTTTCCCTCTATCAGGACTAGTCGCCCCGTTCCCGCTGCTGAAAAACATCCCCACATCATGATGCTGCCCCCCCTGCTTCACTGTAGGGATGGTATTAGCCAGGAGATGAGCGGTGCCTGGTTTCCTCCAGATGTGACGCTTGGTATTCAGGCCAAAAAGTTCAATTTTGGTTTCATCAGACCAGAGAATCTTGATTCTCATGGTTTGAGAGTCCTCTAGGTGCCTTTTGGCAAACTCCAAGCGGGCTGTGATGTGCCTTTTACTAAGGAGGGGCTTCCGTCTGGCCACTCTACCATAAAGACCTGATTGGTGGAGTGCTGCCTGGATGGTTGATCTTCTGAAAGGTTCTCCCATCTCCACAAGGATACGCTGGAGCTCTGTCAGAGTGACCCTCGGGTTCCTGCTCACCTCCCTGGCCAAGGCCCGTCTTCCCCGATTGCTCAGTTCTAGGAAGGTCTAGGAAGATTCTTGGTGGTTCCAAACTTCTTCCATTTACGAATGATGGTGGCCACTGTGCTCTTTGGGACCTGTAAAGCTGCAGAGATTTTTCCGTACCCTTCTCCAGATCTATGCCTTGACACAATCCTGTTTCTGAGGTCTGCAGATAATTCCTTTGACCCCATGGCTTGGAGTTTGCTCTGACATGCACTGTCAACTGTGGGACCTTATATAGGCAGGTGTTGGCAATCCCCAATCATGTCCAATCAATTGAATTTATCACAGGTGGACTCCAATTAAGTTGTAGGAAAAAAAATGGACCTACCCGCCACAGTCAGCACTGGCACGGTCTGAATTCAAGCCGAGACCATGGGGCTTGTCCACGCACCATAGTGCGGATACCTTAACACCTTGGTGCCTTAACGGCTTGCCTTGGCATGTTGGTTTACCCGTGTGTATTTCTCTCTTTCACCAAGCTCGACAGTTAGAAGGTAAACTCACCTTGTCAGCTGGCCCTATCTCCTTCACTTATCTGACTAACAAGGCGACACAGTGCTTGTGCAATACTTAATACCAAACCACATTAATACCATTCCATAACACAAAATACACGTTATTTAAGTTGGGGAATGCATAAATAAAAAGTTCTTCATTTCTTTTTGCTGCTCAGTATACACATTTCCCCCTCCACACCTTTTTGCAAGCATTAATTTGACTGGTTACATTAAAATGGAACCCCTCTTAAAGAGATACTGCAGATATTATGGATATTCATATGGTCAAGGAGTGAAAGGGGGGTGTCGACATAAGTCGTAATATTAGCGTTAGCAGTAATACAAAGCAAATCGCATTTGAACTTGAACTAGCAGTATAAGGGTCTCAGTCTCAAAGAGAGAGAGAAAAAAAAAAAAAAGTTGGTCTCTGCTTTTATACCACATGCCCAGCTGAGACCACCCCTAGGATCACCTCAACTCTACCCATTTTTATGTTAAGGATCTTGTGACATCACAAACCCCCGGAAACCAGCTTATTGGTAAGCCTACACATAAACTCAGAAAACACCCATTTTGACTAAACATGAGATTTTCGGACAAAAACAGTTGTGTATGATCATAATCTAACCCAAAACATCGGTTTTCAATGGGAAAAGTCGGGTTTTGACTGCAGTATCCCTTTAAATCTCAATCTAGTTTCAATAAAAGTAATATCATCTGGAAAAAAGAAAACAAAGATGTAGGGGGGGGGGGGGGGGGGGGGATTAATCACAGCTTTTTGTTCCACAACATCTCACAAATCGTTTTCAAAATCCACAATCCCAACAGTGAGGGGAATCACGGCCAGGGAATTAAATTTTTTCACCCACCGGCCAGAGTGGCTAGTGGATTCAAAAAATCACCAGCCACATTACTTTCTACAGTAGAACACAACCTGGCTGGTTGTCTGCCAAAGTGGCTGCTTGAGTAGAAAATCTACCTGCCACAGCATTTTAACACCTGCATTTGGCAGGTGGCTGGTGTTAATTTCATACCCTGATCACAAGACTTCAGGCTCTGGGTAAAACTCTGTTAAAAATAAAACACCAATCGACCGCTGCAGACGTTCCCCTACAAGCATGAGAGTAATTCACAAAACAGCTTCCGCTACATAATTGCCTGCAGTAATTCACGAGGGGTAATTCTCATGTCTTACCTATAAAAAGCATGGAATGTTTTCTTGCAAACTTCAGGCCTTCGTTCCTGTCGAGCTCATGGTTCTCCTAAGACAAAGAGGAGAAGGAAGCCTCAGCAAGGTCTGTCAGATAGGGGACTCGACAAGGCACACAAGCACGTGAAGGAGAATCACAAATTCAAGGCGTAACTGCTAAATATTAACAGACGTTCGAGCAACACGGGAATAATGTGTGGATGAGGATGAGAAATGTGTTCAGTTTATAGACGACGCTTAAGAGAAATGCAATTGCATATTTTAACATCATGACACTGGGTGGTGGAAACAAAAACATGTAAATATTTGAAGAAAGACTGACTGGGGAAAACATGTCTGACCTGGTGAATTATCTTTGTATAATTTCTTACAGTGAATCGGGGCAAAGTTTATAGACAATGTGAGGAGTGCACTCACTTTATCAATCTTGTTTCCCACCAGCATTTTCACGAGGTCATTCCTTGTACAGTACGTCTCCAGCTCATTTAGCCAGTTATCTAGCTTGGCAAAAGTGTCGCGTCTCGTAACGTCATACACTACGAGATAAAGGAGACACATAGACATGTTTTCTCTCTTTTCAGCCAATAAACACTGCACATACACCAAACAATTCCATTCACCGCACACCATACACACACCAAACTCTTCCATTCACCACCACATGCTTCCATTCTCCGCAGACTGCACACACAGTCACACACCACACACTTTCACTACCTGTTCACCATACATGGCACATACTGTACCATAGACATATAGCCTACATTCCATTAAGTATTTAACAATAACAGAACCTACATGCATTATGGTACCGTGGCTATCAATACTGGCATACTAATTTACTGGAGTTGAGAATTAGTTCAAAATCAGCTTTGAAGCAGGCCATTTAAGTGAAATCATAAAAATGTGCACATACGTGTGTACATATATATATATAGCGGGCAGGAAGAGAAACATGGTCATCGGAACGATTTCATTGGGTCAGATGGGACAAGCAGGGAAACTCACAGCCTGAAAACCCATCGCATTTTATTAAAAGCACCTTTGAAGAACATAACCTTTTACTCACCCAAGATGACTCCCTGAGCACCGCGATAGTAGCTAGGTGTCAGTGTTCTGAAGCGCTCTTGGCCAGCTGTGTCCTACCAAAAAAAAAAGGAAAAAAAAAGAATCCAGTTGAAACAGAAAATGCGGCTCAATCGCCAAAGAAACAGGAGCAACTTTTGGTCCATCTTTTTTACCGACGCTCAGCACACTGCATGTGCGCCATCTGCTGGGCAGTTAGGTGAGTTTGTTAACAGACGGGGGAGATGGTATTGGATTTGCAGAATCCCACACACAGACAGATGACCTCAGCGCTGCTTTCACTCGTATCCGTATTTCATAGTAATAGCATCCATCCATCAGGTCCACCTCCAGACCATGAGAAACGCCATGACGTACTTAAAATGTGCTCGATTCATTTGACCACGCGCGTAGTTATACGTCTCGTGGAATCTTCTCATTTCAAAACGCTTACTTGGCTCTCTTAAAAGAAACATTTAAGAATTTCTGCTGGACACTACACGGTGAAATATAACCTGTAATTATGCAAATAGCCGTAGAAATAGCACACACGATGTATAATCATGCAAATGCCAGATTTTTCAAAGCCAAAAGAAGGCAGGACATATTCATTGATCTTTTTACTGCGCAGCAGCTGTGGTTATTTGCTTTCCGTCAGGAGCACCCTCGTGCCCTCCATCCCAGTCACAAAATATGAGCGAAAAAACACATACCCATATTGCCAGCTTCGCTTTGTTACCGTCCACCGAAATCGTTTTTACTTTGAAATCCACACCTGCAATCACAAGGGCACAGCATGAAAAGTCAGCAACCCGCCCCCCCCCCCCCCCCCCCCCGCCCGCCAATAACCGAGTGTGTAACGTACGATATTATGACCGCATTAAAAGGTTGTGAATTGGTTTTTGTCAAGATGGGAAATACTTTAGGTGACACATAATAATCTGTCCTTGTGAGAATACAATACAAGGGAGGCTACATTGCGGGACAAAGTTTAATTTGACCAAGTCATTTGGCGGGAGAACACCATTGTTACCTGACGTTCTGAATCCACAGTAATTTGTCAGCTGGGAATAGCACATAATCACACTTGCACAAATAAATCAAACACTGGAGACCTGACTAAACACTGAGCATCTCTAATATTGATCAACAGAACCACAGTTCAAGATACTCCCTTGCTGTAGCTGAAATGTAGGTTTTATTGTCCATTTAAAAATATAATGATAGCATTTACAATACAAATATTAAATGCTAGAAAATGTTAGATGGTTCCAACGAACCTGCTTTTCCACACATCTCAGCTGAAATGGCCGGAGAGCATTTAGTCTATAAAATCCAGCCCACACTGAAGGTTTTATCGCCGAGACAAAAGGACATTTTGACGTCTCAGTTACACTTCAGCACCAGAGAAAGTGTAAGGGCGTCCACCCACTCCAAGACCCAGAGCGCCGTCAGTCTTCACCGAGTGACCGGTAACGGAGCCCGCGCTGTGTAAACCAGTCCTATGAAGTTGGTGACACACAGCGGTCGGACGAGAGCTGGGGAATTTATGCTTACGACGTGGTACACACCGCTTTTTATAGTGTAGGCTATGTGAGGTAGCAGCTGCCCCGTCTGCTTGAAATATTAAAAAGATCAGAGACTTAACAAATCAAATCCAGTTTTCATTGATTTTATGAGTAATATGAAACCAGGCAAAGACGAGCAAGGACATGCCAGATATTAAAGATGTGATCTTTAATATGTGATGGTACATTTTCAAATTTGCTTGCAATCACACACAATCGTACCTGCCAGCACAGCAGTTCCTTGAATGGACGGCTTTTTGAAATGCAGCATCCAAATTTTAGTGCTACTGACCAAAATAATACACGTCACTTTCCTATCGTAATGTGTGTGGTGTTAAGTTCTCTGCCAAAAAATCCTGTTGAACACATCAAACATCACTGACCCTTTTCCATAAACACCAAAAAAGTTTTTAGGCTACAAAGTTTATCAAATGAAGCTAGATTTCATGCAATGAAACAGCAAAATAAAATAGAAGCTTTCCCTTCTATTACAAAAAGGCCTAAAATCACATTAAGTTAGTAACTTTAAAATAACAATTGTAAATTCCTTATTATCAGTGTTAACAAGATATGCCCTCACACAGGATGATTTCACTTCATCCAGAGAAAGTGAAATCATCCGTGTTGGGGCAATAGAGTTTTCTAGCAGAAATAATGACTTCTGTCAAAGCGGAATGAGCTGGATTTTTGCAGGGACATCTGTTTGGCAAAGAAGCACAGTTGGCCAAGTTAAATAACAGAATAGCCTGCCTACCAGAAAAAATATTTTTATTACATCTCGGTCCCTAAAAACCTGCTGGTAACATTATTTCAACAAAGCCTACATTGTGTGGAAAGATTGATATACATCTAATTGTAAAAAGTACAATATAGGATTTCCAGGTGAACAGTACAGATATTCTGATTTTCTTCAATTGCACCAAATATTATGGTCCACTAATTTACAAGTGGTGTTAACTGTTGACGGTTCCAAGGCTACCTCACAAAATACCACCGTAATGTCCTTCATGACTTTCCAGAATGTCAGTTGAGAATCTTTTAATACTGTGTCAAATACTCTGATGTCATTCACAGGGCCTGAAGAGGCTGCTTTTTGTTCTGCTTTCACAAGCTATACAAGCAAGTTAAGGCCATATCAAGCAAATGGCTTTCCCATGAAATACATTAACATTACTTATCTTAAAGGTGTTTATTCATACATAATGGATAAATGTATCCAATGACATTGTTAACCCAATAACCTAGCTGGCAACAAGTTGTGCTATAAACAACAACAGAGGAGGAGAGAAGCACTGGCTAGTTTGCAAGTGCTCATGGTTAGCCAGCTAGATATCAAGGTGTTTACAGTTTGTTTTGGTTTCATAATGCACCTCACTTGGAAACTTGCTCACAATGCAACGGTTTCAGATGAATCCAACACGCAGTTAAAGGTAGAGGTGTATTTCCAGTTCTTAATTAGGTGCGACTCGTTTCGGTTTAATGCTCACTTATTTGCATCGAAAATACGTGCATTGTAAAATGAGGAGAATGAAGAAGTGCAATTGCTTATGGTTACTTCTGGGGTCACACCCTGTTCGGCTGATAACTGAGGTTCTGTGCTATTATAACTCTTGGCTCTCTCTCTAACTCTTTAACTCTCACCAGGGAGTCAACCAAAATATATAAAGACGTGAACATGCAAGATGGACACGCCTTCTCCTCCGCCTCTCAGCAGGCTTTGTGTGCGTGAAGGACAGATAACACACAGATTCACCTCCCAGAGCTGAGGTGAGTTCAGATATGTCTGTCCCCTGAGCTGAGGCTTTTAAAAACCTGGCCAGAAAGCCATCGCCTGAGGAGCAGGACGCATCCACAGTATCGGGCTGGACACCCTCCATAAAACGTTCCTCGATGGGCCGTACAGTCTGGGCTGTCTGAGAGCCTGTCTAAACAAGCCCATAAAATCACCCTGGATCTAACTGACTTTAGGCCCTGCTGTCACAGCTGCTGGTTGCTATGATACAGTGCAGCTTTAATCCCAGTCATGAAACTGTCATTCGGATAAGGAATGACCTTAGTGTGCTAGGTTACTGAATGGGTGTGTGCGTGCGTGCGTGCGTGCGTGCGTGCGTGCGTCACAGCGTCTTATTGTATGTTCTTTACTTACCAATGGTGGCAGCAAGTTCTGGATCAAACGTATCATCTGTAAATCTCAAGAGTAGACTGCAAAAAAGGAGAGAAAAAAAGTTTGGTTCATAGAAGATCCTATCTTGAGACATTCCCAATACCCTTTGGACTGCTAAGCAAATACTGACAGATTATTTCATTTACATATTTTAAAGAGTGTCTCCAAGAAATAAACAAAGAAATGTGTGCTTTTGCATTTTAACATGTCAACACTGCGCCCTAGAATACTGGCGTGCTTAGGTTGATACTTTGCACGGGTATACACAGTTGACGTTCTTCGGTAGAAAGTAGTTTTCGGAAAAAAAAACAAGCACAACGAGATCTGTTGATGTTCGTGAGTAACCGTGTCATTATATTTGTAAAGAGACGTTGCTGTTGATTTTTTTCAATGTAAATTTTTGCCGCTTTGACTGGCACAAACGTTGTACCCGTTGAGGTCTGTTATATCAGGGTGATGTCAAGGTGAGTTGCAGCGGATATCTACAAAACTAGTGAGTTTGTGTGTGGGGTTGCTTTGCTGGTGACACTGTTGGACGAGTTATCTAGAATTGAAGGCACAATTAACCAGCATGCCTACCACAGTATTCTGCAGTGACACACCATCCCATCTGGCTTGCACTTTAGTTGGGCCCTGATTTGATTTTCAACACGACATTGACCCAAAACACACCTCAAAGGCTGTGTAAGTGCTATTGGACAAAGAAGGAGAGTGCTGCAACAGATGACCTAATCTAACACCCAACCTAAACTCAATAGAGATGGTTTGGGATGAGCTGGACTGGAGAGTGAAGGAAAAGCAGCCAAGTGCTTCAGCATATGTGGGAATTCCTTCAAGACTGTTGGAAAAGTATCCCAGGTGGCTACCTCATAAAGTTGGTTGAGAGAATGCCAAGACTGCAAAGCTGGTATCAAGGTAGAAGAATCTAAAATATAAGATATACATTTTGATTTGTTTAACTTTTTTGGGCACTGCATAATTACATTTATGTTATTTAATAGTTTTTATGTCTTTACTATTATTCTAAACTGTAAAAAAATAAAGAAAACCCGTACTATGAGTAGGTGTGTCCAAACTTTTGACTGGTACTGTAGGTGTGTCTTGGGCGTAACACGCAATAAACCAATCAGAGTGTTATCTTCCATTCCCTTTAAAAGCTACCTGCGTTTGCACCTTGGTAGATTGCTAATATAATGGCCGACAGGAAGACTGTGAAAAGTGTGATTTACAGCTGGTGCAACAGGCCTGCTCCTGCATGAAGTTAAAGCGCACATGCAGAGAATATATGGCATTAAAAGTAATTAATTAATTAAGTAATGTACTGCAAATTTGTTTTCATTTCTAATTACACTCTTAGTTCTCCTTAAAATAGTTTTTTTCCAGTCAAAACCATTCCATTTACTTACAGGCTGTAGATGAAGAGGGCTGTATTGTAATGACATCTGAAGTGCATTTTCAGCACTACAAATGTCCGCCAATTGCACTGTGCGAGATTTCCATTGAATGATAATTCACACATTAGGTGTAGCCATTGTCCCCTAACAGAAGATTTCTCTCCCCCGGAAGATTACAGAAACTATTGGCCAATATAAAGTCATAGCTTGATCCAGGATAATTGTGAATACATGTGTAACCTTACACGTATAGCATCGCACATCGCCTGGATGTTGATCGAGTAGGCTTCACATATAACTGTGTTCTCTGCTGGGGCAGAATCCCAGGAAACCCAAAGTTCACTGTGAACTCCTGTTTTACCCGTTCTTGGCTGACAGGTGTGATAGTGACTTGAATGCATTCATTGGCATGTTGGACTAGGCATGAGGTATGGCTGAATTTACGGATCGGGATTTGAATTTACGAGATGCTGGTACTTGCCATTAATTTGACAGCAATGGGGAGTGCATATAAGGACAACAGGTATTTGACTCCAGCTCAGCTGCCAGGAGATGATAGAAGTTTGTGAAAATCTTCCGGGATGAAAGCAATTTAAGGCGGCATTCCCCTTCGCTGAGGGACAGGTATGTGGCCTTTGACCGATGGACCCTTTTATTATTATGCATTTTTCGATATAGCCTACACAACAATAATATTTCACATTGTAATCTTTATATTTCTATGTGTGCGTGCCCCTTTGTGTAACAGACAGGAGGGTGTACGCGTGTTGTGCACATGCCTATGTAGAAGCACTTATATTACGCCGTTAAAATAACATGTAAACACCTTCAACATGACTTTAGACCAGAAGGTTGTACTACGAAGCGAGATTAAGGAGATAGCGAGCTAAATTAAGCTTCAACCCTGGGTTTTCTGTATCATGAAGCGGACTCACTTTTAATCGGGGTATATTGCCACAGCAAATTACTCTGCACGGTTAACCTGCTCCGGGGCAGGTTATATTCAGGATAACAGATTGAAACATATAAAAGCACCGCCCTTTGACCAATCAACTCCTTGGTTTTGGAAAAAGGCGTCTCCATTCCAAAGGATCCCGTAGAGATATGTGCAGATACTGAGGGAATCTCTTTGCAGGGCAAGATTAGTGAGTTCCGCAAAAGATTTGAGTTCCGGAAAATGCCTGAGAGACTTTTTTATGAAAAAACGTTGATGTGATTGCTTCAGCATTATTTCAAACATGCTGTATCAAGTTTAAAGTCTAGGGGCCCTATCTTGGCGATCTTGGCGCTTAGTCTAAGCGCATGGCGTAAAGTCCATTTTGGGCGTGTCCAAGTCCACTTTTGCTATTTTAACGGCTTGTTTTTTTGGCGCTAAGCAAGGTGCAACTGGGCTGAACCTAGTCGCTTCATTAATTATAGGTGTGTCTTGGGCGTGACATGCAATAAACCAATCAAAATGTCATATCCCATTCCGTTTAAAAGCCTGCTTTTCCACCTTGGCAGATTGCTTGATGGCGAAACAGACATGCTCGTGCGTGTTTAGTGTGATCAAGGAATAGGCTAAATGGAGTATGATCAATATTATTCGGACTAACCATTAGCCTATGAGTTCCCGGTAATTCCAGACAGGGCTGTTATTTTACAAAATATATGCGGTTAAATTTCGTTAAAAGGACCTGCAACAGCTGAGAATAAGCTATCAATGGCTTCAGTCTCACCTTAGAAAACGCCAAATTAGCCTGCTTGTTCAGCGAATTTCGTTTGATTATGCAATGAAAGTGTCAAACATCAATTCCAAGAGGCTGTTCTCATGGAGTTCTCGAAGTTCAAGCTTCATCCAAAGTTCATTAGGCTACCTGCATAGCAGGCTAATATTGATTAATAACATACATACCGTTATTTTGCCTTAATGATGACACTAAATAGCCTACAATAAAGCTGTCAGGTTCGCAACCCATATGTTCACGCATATTTCCCCTTGTTTAATAATGTCCTGTTTACGGAAATGTGACCAACCTGTTTTACTCGTAGCGTAATCCTTTAAAACAATCCACTTTACCAGGAAGACCGTGAAACGTGCGACTTAAAGCAGGGGAAACAGAGAACATGCAGCGCACGTGCAGAGAATGGCATTAAAATTCATTGTGAATTAATTGTGTAACGTGCTGCAAATTTGTATTAGTTTCTAATTAGACGCTTAGTTCTCTTTAAAATCGTTTTGTTCAGTTATGGAATAACGGGTGAAATCAGCTGGGTTTTAAACGGTGAGAGTATGGAAACCTGGTCACTGTAATTTAAAAAATATGAAGGACGAAGAATAGCTAAGGTTACAATTTAGTTAACATGGTGACATCTCCGTTTTTTAACCATAGGCTATCGAAAAAAAACTTATGCACAGCGAATCCGCTGTAGCCTAGGCTATTTGAAAAACAATAAATGCAATATTCACTGGACAAGGTTTTGAACTTTTTTCAGTCACAAACCATTCTATTTACTTACAGGCTGTATTCATAGATAAACAGAGCTGTATTGTAATGACATCTGAAGCGCATTTTCAGAACTTAAATGTCCGTCTATTGCCGTGCGCGAGTTTTCCATTGAATGACAATTCACGCATTAGGTGTAAATGACAATTCGCGCATTAGCCTTGATATAGGTGTTATCAGCTGCTTTTTAATGGATAGCCATTGTCCCGTACCATCGCACATCGCCTGGATGTTGATGGAGTGGGCTGAAAGCAATTTAATGTGCACGGCATTCCCCTTCGCTGAGGGAAAGGTAAGCTATGGACCCTTTTATTATGATGTATTTTTTGATATAGGCTACACAATAATACTATTTCACATTGTAATCTTGATATTTTAATCATGCTTGTGTGCGCCCCTGTGTGTAACAGACAGGAGGGTACGCGCATTGTGCACACGCCTTTGTAGACGCACTTATATGCGCCGTTAAAATAACATGTATACAACTGCGACATGACTTTAGACCAGGTTAGTGGTGGTTCTAGCGCAAGCGCTTTCTGCTGGCTCAAGATAGCAATACGCCAAAAAAAATCCTGGCCACTCCTCATCTTAAGACCAACACGCCCAAACGGCGCAAGAGTACAATGCTAGTTAAACGGCGTGAGCGTTAGGCGTTATTATGAACCTACCGCCGGGTGTAAGATAGCAAAGACACTTGCGTTTGGGTTAGCGCCGCTTTGCGCCGGGTGTAAGATAGGGCCCTAGGAGCTCTACAATGTACTAGTACTGTTGTCACATTAGAAATAAACTGTATGACAATGCACTGAGATGAAAGTATAGATTTATTTGTTACGAGTGGTAAGGTGAATGAGGTAGCTATTAACTAGCCTAACAAATTTAACCTACACAATGATAATTTATTTATTTTTTTGCAAAAGCTCCATCCTGGCTTTGTTGGAGGCAACGGTGTTGCTTTTTGCTCATATTTGTTTCATGTTCTTATCCGTCCATTATATCTGTCCGTATCAGTCTTTTTTCCCTACAGGAGAGAAATACGTTGCTCTAGTACAGCCCATGCTGCACCGCTATAGGCCCATTGTTGCAGACACCACCCCTTTCAGGGCTTGACATTAACGTTGTCCTTCGGACAAGTGGCTCAGACCTTTTACTTGTCCGGAGGCTAAACTTACTTGTCCGAAACTGAAAATAAAGGCCTATTAAAATTTTTTATAAAACCGACAAGAGTTTTGGACAATTCTTGTGATTTATTCGCTTATTAACAACAATTACACAATGCCCGTATGTGTGCGTGCGTTTGCACCATACACAACCCTTGTTGGACGCATAGCAGTTGGAATGTTAGATTCTGTAGATTACACCATGTAGGGTTGTAAATTGGGTGAAGGGCTGCTCTTCTTTGGCTACATAATAAGCAGTGTGTATTATATTGGCCATTTTCACCAACATATTTTCCTCCATCCTGTGAGGACAGGTTATGGTGGGGCATCAGGTCCCCTCTGTCTGAATCTGGCAGCAGCTTCAGTAAGCTGGTGTTGCTTGTCCCCCTGTCAAATTTTGCAAGATTTTATTGATAACATACAAAGCCCTTCATGGTGTAGCCCCTTCTTATATCTCCGAGCTTTGTATCCCTTACCAGCAGTGCAGCCTTAGGTCCGATGGCAGAGCTCTACTCACTGTTCCAAAGTTTAGGTTGAAATCCAAAGGTGATGTGGCTGTTGCTGTCAGGGCCCCCTACAGCCTTCCAGACACAATGGCCATCTCATCTTTTAAATCCCAATTGAAAACTCACTTTTATGGACTTGCTTTAAACTGATTATTTTTACATATATTGAGCCTTTTATTACATTTAATTGTATTTTACTACTTTGTATTATATTTATTTTTATTTGTTTCTTGCATTTCTTGTTTTTTGTTATTTTATTTTGTACATCACTTTATAATCCAGTGTTTAAAAAAGTGCTATATAAATAAAGTTGTTACTATTATTATTTGCATTGTTGGTCAACTTTGGAGCTTAACAGCCATATGCTTTAAATAAAGAAGCATTTAGCAAAAAATATGCCAAATATTTCACGATCTTAAGGTTTTCTTTTTGTCTTTAGTCAATGCACAAATAAAGATTCTCCCCCATTTCTGAAATTCCGAATCCAATCCCCCAACCTAATGATTTGTGCGTTAACGTTACCTAATATAACGTGTGCTCTCTCGTTGAGAGACTTGTCGGAATGATAATAATTGCCTACCTAGCGTTAGCATTTACCTACACAACTTTTTTCAACTGCCTGAATGTCAGCCAGGACAATTAACGTTAGCTTGCTAACTTAGACTTCACACTCACAGTCACGGTTTATTTAAATTTCAGTTCATCATCATTAGGCTACACAGGAGGATACGTTTGTTAACTTTTAAAGTGCACTTATATGTCTGCAGTATCGGGCGAATCGCGGAAGCTTGTTCGTTACACCTCGTAAACTAATCTGGAGCCAGCTGCTTTCTCAGGGGCTTGTCTTGGTCTTGGTTAGGTTTTGGAGGCTGCTTGTTTCGATTTCCAGTCAGTCAACGAGCTTCACAATTTGTAACTAAAATTACTCGCTCCGCAAAATCTCCCAATCATTGAACCTAGTGATATTCACGTAATGAAGAGAATTAGAGTTTTCAGTGCGACACTGCAACACTTTCTGATCAGACGGAATTACTAACGTTATTCGTTTTTTTTTACTTGTCCGTTCGGGCAAGTTAAGCTGTATTATGCTTGTCCGGCCACTTTTTATTTTTTTAAACTTGTCCCGGACAAGCGTTAATGTCGAGCCCTGCCTTTTATGGGACCGCGCATGTACCTTGATTAATAAAGCCCTTGTTCACTTAGCAAGTCGATAACCACGTTCGTTGTACCGGTTAAGACAGATTGCGGTGGTTAGGCTTTCTGAAGCTAACGCAAAGAAACCCTGGCTATGTTAAGCTTCCTTCGTAGTAGCTATACCCCCCTGGCTTGTGGTGGTCTTAGCGCAAGTGCTTTCTGCTGTCTCAAGATAGCAATATGACAAAAAATATCCTGGCCACAACTCATCTTAAGACCAATCCACCCAGTTCACTTGCTATAGGCACAAGATCACTTGGTATTTAAATGACGTGAATGTTGGGCGCTATAATGACCCCTGCACCGGTTGTAAGATAGCAAGGCACTTGCGCTTGGCTCACTAAGTGTAAGATAGGGCTAGGGGTATCTAGAAATATTTCAAAATTAATTTTTTTGGGCCCCTTTAATGTATCGGCCTACAACTTTAACCTGTAGGTTATTTTAACTAGAGTATTTTGTAAATAAACGATCATAAAGGGAAAAAAAGGATACAGAAAATCGGAACAAAAAAGTACCTGTGATACTGCAGTATTAACCCAGACAGTAATCCTGGATTAGAATTTTCTATTGGGTGATAACATACTAGTATTTGTGGAATGTGGACAGTGAAGTCATTGTTTGGAAACTGGGATTGTATGCAGCTATTCTGCTCATAACCACGGGTGGCCACTGCTGTAGTGTCCTATGAACACATATGAAGAAAGTATTTGGTTTCTTTCATGAAAATCAAGGTAACTATTGTCAAGGGACTTCTTAAATCCATATTTACTGGGAATGTCTCTTTCAAGACTGCGAATTTCAAGGATTTTCACAAAATAAAAGAAAATCAACATCTCACATAATATTTCTTTTGGTCTATCAGCTGCCTGGTATGACAGTTCTAACTAACTGAATTCAGTTAAAGACCAAGCTATTGCATGAATGCACTGAGCAACAAACACAACTAAATACATACCTGAGAGTCCCTGTAATGATCTTCAGGACAACATTCATCCTGGGGCAATCAGTCAGAAATCAAGCACTTTCTGACCTCAACCTTTTACATTTGGACACATTTTTTATATATCTTAACCTATATATGAGAGAGTGTTAGAATGTGGTTTGACTAACCAGAATGACCAACCATTCAGGAGACAAGGGGCCACAAAGTTCACCATATTGTACCCCCCACCCAACCAGACCCTGACCAGTGGCTTCAAAATAAAAAGTAAAGATCTTCACACCTTCACATGGCTTTGCACAACACACATTTTTGCTGACCTGGGCTTCCTTATTATGTAATTTAATTTCATTTTCTGTTTTTCAGTCATGTGATAATAAACAAATGGGAAAACTGAAGTCATATTTGAGGTGAAAAAGAAAATCATAGGCAACAAGAAGTCAGTCGATAGCAGGCACAACATGAAAACTTCAGGAGATTTAAAGAACTGTCTACCCTTTAACATATTTAAAAAATTGAAAAATCTGAGTTTTCACGTTTTTTGCAAATTAAGGTTTAAGGACAAAAGAAAAATCACCTAATTTGTATACTTATTTATTTTAAATACTTTACTTTAAAAGTATTTAAAGAGTAGATAACCTCATTTGTAAGCTTTCCGATAGTAAGAGAACCATACTGTTATGTTTATTTTTGAAGAATATATACATGTGTCTTTAGGTAGAGTGGGGGGTCCAACATGGGTAAAATTTGAGGGCCCCTGTCTCCTGAATGGTAACGAATGAGATTCCCTCAGCATTCTAACGTCCTTTCATGAAGGCTAAAAAAACTTTGTTCAAATCTAAAAGCTTGAGGTCAGAAAGTGACTGATTTCTGACTGAATGCCCATCCTATTACATCACAATGCCTCAGTGAATAGTCAACCGTATCACTGCTTACATCATGCCTCCAGTTGCAAGAAATAGCATCTCTGGAATCCACATCAATTTAACCATCCATCCAACATCCGTTTCCATTCATTTTTATTATAATATTATAATATATACTTTATAATTATTATAATAAAGTAGAAATATGAAAAAACACAGTGTTTCATATAGGACCACGAAAATTAACACTTGCCACTCAATAGTAGCGTGAAAATACTGATCCATACATGGGTTTTAATGCTTTTACAATACATTAAAGGAATAGCGCCAATGGTAATATGCTAAATTATAAAACAACACTGTCCACCTAAAACAATACAATGGCTAGCCTACTTTACATAAGACCGTTTCACAATGTAAACTGACACAGGTTATTCAAATAAAACAAATCAGTCGGGAATAATATACACAATCTACAACTACTGCATGGTTTTCTTTTCAGGAAATTACATTTATTTTTCCTTTTCACGAACAGGATGTAATTTAGGCTGCGAGTTTTACGACAAAAAAGAAGAACTGATTAAATATCATTGTCCGCAAAGCTCTTCAAATCATGAGTAACAATTCTTGCTGAAAGTACCAATTCCACCCAATGCTATTAAATATGCTTGACAATGCTTCAGACACATACAAATAACAATTTACCTTTTGATAAACATGCCGTCCCTGAATATCTAACCAATCAGACGGATAAACATCAAGGCTAAGCCTGTTTGCCCCCTCATTCAGCGCATGGGCCTAAATCTCAATGCCTTCCAGCAAGAAAAGAAGGCCTTGAACGGAGAACACAATTGAATGAAAGCAGGCATTCAGTTGGAGCAATAAAGCGTGTACAATCCTGAGGTTCCTAGCAGCCAGAACGGGGATGGGCAGTACATAAATGAGTAATAATACCTGTCAGAGGTGCTCTCTCAGAGGTACTCCGTCTGACTCTGGTGCAGTTAAACCTGATAATTCACCCAGTCGAGCCTGCTAGATTTCACACAACCAGCCAATGCAATAACTGCAGGAACAGTTGCAATTACAAAATGTAATGTAGTTTGGCTGCTACTTAGCAACAGAATGATTGACCCTAGCATTCATAAAATTAGAGCAGTACACTACATCCACTTGCTTGTGTGTGTGTGTGTGTGTGTGTGTGTATATATCACACACACACACACACACACACACACACACACACACACACACACACACACACACACACACACACACACACACACACACATAGACACATGACTGAATTTACAGGTTATAAATAAACAATGGGAACACAACTGTGCTCCAAATATGAAGGGTTCTGGTGGTTCTCTAATAGTGTGGGACACATTTTCCTAGCCCGAGTCAGGTGCACTGACCCTTAGAAGGCAAGGCCAATGTCAATCAGTACTTACTGGTATGGAGTGATTATCTTCACCCCATGTGTAAGCATTCATTTTGTGCAAAGAAGGGTGTCTTTCAAGATGACAATACCCCCCCCCCCCCCATCCAGAAAGCACGCCTATGGTTTGAGGAGTATGGTGATAATAATATCCATGTATCAGCCTTCTCAGCCACCAGATTTGAACACAAGATTCATGGGATATTCTGGAACAATGAGGAAAAAGTGATACCTGCACTGTATCAAATTCTCAAGTTCAATGACACAAACAACATTTGGACCTGCAAAGGTCTGCATCAGATATAACCGACACGTCAGATGTACAACAAAAAAAACATATGTTGGGTCACTGGAGTGAAAAATCAATTCCTCAGTTTTTTTTAAAGATTTTTCTCCCCAATCTGGAATTCCAAATTGTATTTTTGAGCCCTCATTGTCGCAACATCCCCTATCGATTCGAGAAAGTGCAAGCACATGTCAGCCGCCGCTTATCGCAGTTCAAAATCAGGCTCACGCACGCACACACACACACACACACACACACACACACACCGCACACATGATGCACACATGATTCACACACACACACACACACACACACACACACACACACACACACACACACACACACACACACACACACACACACACACACACACACACACACACACACACACACACACACACACACACTTTCAGGTGCCTGATGGATCAGTGGAGGAGATAAGTCAACGTCATCCCAGCCGGCAGAAACCCTTCCGTCCCTTGGCGATGCCAGAGCCAATTGTGTGTCGCTGTGCGGGGCTACCAGCTATGGTTGGCACTGGAATGGCCCGCATTTGGTACCAGTGAGTGCTTTAACAGAATGGGCCACCCAGCAGGCCCACGCATACATTTTTTGAATGTAGAAAATACAAGTCATGACATCAAGACCTTGTTAGAAAAGCAATTCATATTATTACATGACAGCAATAAATATGATATGAAATCAGGACAGGAATAAATACTGGTGACGATGGGATGGGTCCAAACAAAGGAACGCACTAAAATTAACTCAGTGTGTTGGCATATAGGGACAGCAAAGCTTTTTGTCTGTCACTATGACATGAGAAGCAAGGTGGGAGTAGACCGAGGACTTTCTCCTCATCTCTCGACTGCACTTTCCTCTGACATTACATGTTATAGAAGGACAATGTGTTCATTTACCATCTTTCAGAGCCCATACAATGTTTAGCACTTCACTGCGAGTAGCCCTTGTTTTCATGTCGGAAAAACAGAAGCGCCACTCCCCTAAACAACATTTCTCAGAGGAGTGGTGAGTGGTGACAGCATTCCTCCTTGTGAATTGTAATTCTCTACACCACAGCATGGAGCCTACAGGCTATACTGGACACATGTGGTGGTCCAACACGCTAAAAGTGACTACACATTTATGCCATTTTTTAGTAATGTTAGTGCCCGTTTCTCAGTAAGTGTTCTAGATAGAAAAATAAAGAAAAGTATTAAATAACCAGCTACATTGCTACCACTGCCGTACTATATTGTAATCTCTGCTGAAATTTGTTAGACTGGGGGGTCAATTGCATCAAATATGTAGCACTATAACTTATACAGAATGATCAGCAGGTCATGCTTACAGAAAATTTAATTTATGAAGCAAAACGATTCCACTGCTAGTATAGGTTATTGCATGCGTCCGATCCCCTTCTGGAAGCAGATTACAGAACAGACTTTAAACTGTTAGGGCTTGTGTGGACACAGACTGTGAGATATCTATAATGTAGCTCCAATAACCGAATATAAACCATGTCATCAGTCCTGTTAGTTTTACCAGTTCACAACCATGGATAATATGTTACGTTACATACATAATCCATGCTTGGGTATTCCAGTAATTTAGCTGACACTCTTAGAAAACATGATAAAACAGTTGCATTACCTCGCTAGCTAAAATAGCTCCCCATCGCCCAGTTAGTTGCACCATCATTTAGGGCCAGCCCTAACGTTACAGTATGCAATCTCTGGTTACATGCTCCACGCAGTACAGGATGACGAGGCAAGAATGCATTCATTCAGTTTAGCTAACTAACGTTGGTCTAACTTAGTCCGATACTGGTTTATCGCCAGCCCATTTGTATGACTGTATCGAGACATTTCATAGGTTTTCGTGGCTACGTTAGCTAAGTTATACCCTACAGCGACGACTGGTTAAACCATTGTCATAGAAGCAATATACATTAGACAGCTAGGTAGCTAGTTAGCCACCTGGCTGAGTTGGCAGAATACCAAATGTTAACGTTACAAAGTTACTGATTCTTCCAGATATGCCTATGGTTTGCAAGATAAACAACCGTTTACGAATTTAAAACCAAATATAAAACTAAACTTTCTACAGTTGCCTCACTAGCTTGCTAACTGGCGAAGTTAGCTATTGAACTGTAGAGGCCGTGTTTATTGACATAACGTTAGATTGTCAGACATTATGCAGCGTTATAACGTTAACGTCTTTGTTACGTGATCCTTGTCAGGTCCCAACTTTTGTATCCGTTTTGTTTCTGTTAACACAGATTGGCAGTAACGTTATATAAACAACTATTGCTGGCACAGCTATCTAGCTACCAAGTAAAACTAACTATTAGTTAACGTTAGAATAGCTAGTATTGACAGTTACGAAATTAAGGATTAACGTTAGTCCACAATTAGCTATAGCTACCTAACTTCGCACTATGGACCACAAGATAGCTAACCAGATATCTGGCCAACTATATGAAAACAGTGGTCTGACTGTAGTTAACGTTACAAACCTCGGCAGTATTACTGATTGTTAACTAGCATCGTAGCTAAACTAACGTTAACCAAGCTGTGGCTGAACCAGAAGCAAGACAGGTCAGGACCATAACGGATAGGTAATGTAGCGAGCTAGATAACTCACGTAGTGCTAGCTGCGAAGCCTAATGATCTTCGAAAATAGAATTTTAGCCAGCTAAAGTAACAATAGCTAGCAACGCAAATTATCTCACCTTGACTTCCCGACACCGCTCTCCCCGATTATCAATATTTTGAGAGTTGTAAGCACGTCGTCGTCCATACTCCTTCGCCTTTCAACCTGTCAGTTCACACACAAGCTGACGTGACGTTGGTGGTTAACCGAGGATAAAGTAAAGCGGCCTTTAGGTTTTCAACAAGCGGAAATTCCACATGGATATATGACGTCACTACCATGTGACAAGCAAAGTAACCACAAGGGGGTGCTGCTATGCGTAAATTTGTTACCGTTCCATCGATTAGGCCAGTATGATTGAACCTAACAGTTACCCACATACAACGATCAGCCACAACATTAAAACCAGACAGGCGAAGTGAATAACATTGATTACCTCGTTGTTATTTTGGTTCTGTACTCCAGCACTTTGAGTTTGAAATAATACAATGACAATGAGGTTGAAGTGCAGACTGTCAGCTTTAACTTGAGGGTATTTTCATCCATATTGGATGAACCGTTTAGAAATTATAGAACCTTTTGTACATAATCCCCCCATTTTTGGGCATCAAAAAAAATATTTGACAGCGTAATTTCATGTCGAATAAAGTAATCATTTTTAATGTTTGGTCGCATATCATTTGCATGCCATGACTTGCTGATGTCTGTGACTCAACAACATCAAAAGACTCTTGATATCTTATTTTCTGGTACTCTTACAAGCGATACTATAACGTCTCTGCATTTGAATGGATCTCTATGGGAATTGGGGGGTGGGACTAGATTTAGCTGTAAATTATGCTGGAACAGTATTGAACACATGGTTGGTAAAATGGCTGTAAGTCATCAAGGGTCTGAGGTATCAAACGAGCCTCAAACCATCACTCTGCTGCCAGATATGCAGTATATATGGATGGATCACTTTAAGGGTTGTTTCTCCTGACAAATTTTCCTATTGAACTCTATGGAAAAATAAGTCAGGAGAAGAAACCCTTCAAGTTATCCATCCATATCTACTGTATTTCTGGCAGCAGTGATGGTTTAAGGCTAGTTAGAGCCATTTAGCCAACCATGTGTTCCATACTGTTCCAGTGTAATTTACAGCTAAATCTAGTCCCACCCCCCAATTCCCATAGATGTATGTATAAGATATAAAAAGTCTTTTGATATTGTTGGGTCACAGACATCAGGAAGTCATGCCATGTAAAGGATATGTAACCAAATATAATTTTCTTTTTATTTACTTTATTCTACATTATATTGTCCAATTTTATGATGCCCAAAGATGGGGGGGGGTGGGGGGGTTTACAACAGGTTATATAATTTCTAAACGGTTTATCCGATATGGATGAAAATATCCTCAAATTAAAGCTGACAGTCTGCACTTCAACCTCATTGTATCCTTTCAAACTCAAAGTGCTAGAATACAGAACCAAAACAACAATCAATGTTATTCACTTCACCTGTAAGCGGTTTTAATGTTGTGGCTGATCAGTGTATATTCCATATGTAGAAAAAATCCCATTGGTTTAGATTAGACTACAAATCCCTGGTCCTAGTATATGGGACTGCAAATAAACTAACCCCCTCTAGTCTATTATCAAACCTACAATCCTGCCAGATCACTCTGCTCCTCAATCTCTGGTCACCTTGTCATCCCTTCTCAGAATGGTCACTCTGTGTTTACATCGCTGATCCCAGTGGTGAAATGAGCTCACCACCAGTCAGGACAGCCAAATCACCATCTTCTTTCAGTCTGAAAACTCACCTGTCCAAACCACGTCTTGTAACCGAACCCTGAACTCTCTCCATTTACTCTGAGTCGAATGCCCCCATTTGTGCTGCGTCTGAAGCTATAACCTCAAAATGTAATTGCTACATGAAGCACCATCTCCCTCTTGTACCCGCTAAGGAATTTGACATTTGGTTGAAGGTTTATGTAATAAATTGGCTGCGACACAAATAACTTGGCATGATCTCTGCTCTTTGCCTAGCCTTTTTTTGTGCACTTTTGTAAGCTCCAGCAGATGAGTGCCTAGCTGCTAAATGCCTAAATATACATTACAGTATAGGCTACATACAGTACATAACATTACTGATTTAACAAATGCTCTAATACAGAGCAACTTCCAATATGAAGTGTATAACTATCTTCACATAGGTTACAAAGTGCTAGTAATATTTATAGAAAATGATCATTGCCAGCTGGTTAGTGTATGGTTAAGTAGAAGAAACAATACAAACTTTTTTTTCCCTTTAAATATACTCAGTTTTTCATAAAACGTCTAACTCCGATTTCTAATGGCAAAACAAAGGACCAAGAGTGTGCAGTTTTAAGAATGCAGCGAGAGAATGCACACATTATACAAATGCATTTCAAGCTTTTATTCAGCAGCAATAGAAATCTATATTCAAGATCCTGAACATACAACATAAGACTTTAAAACAATGTAAGTCCAGAGCAAACAGAGCTTGTGTGCCTCTCTGTACTACACATTTTAAACCTCCTAAAGTTCTATACCTTTTAAAGTTATGGTACCTTTTCACATTGGAGTAGAGGAATGTTCCCAGGTCACAGCACCTAAAGAGTTGAGACACATGACCTTCTGTTTACTTCCTGTGTCCTTCTTGCATAGTTGATGTGACTGTGTGTTTTCAGATTCCAACAGGTTTCATTCAAACGCACACATACGCGCACGCACACGCAATTAATATTTTTTTTCTGACCAGTACCTAACATCATGTAACTTTTTCTAACAGGAGTTATTCACCACTTCACTTCCAGTAAAGAGCTATAACCACCACCTCCATAACCAATTTAAACAAAGTGATCTGAAGTCCATGTCCGTGAAATACTGTGATTATCAGTTTTGTGTTCTGTGTTAAACCGAAGCTTGTTAAGAAGCAATTCCTGACAAGATCAGAAAAAAGAAAACCTCATCACTAACATTAACTCTGCACTTTTGCATAAATTCTCCCAGCTCACCCAAATGAAGCCCCAACCCTACATGGTGCCATTATATTCTCTACACAGAAATGTCCCAAGGCGTCTTAATCTGGAGATGGTATATTCACATATTCACATCTCTGTTGGACGGGAGGAGCTTCTTGCCTTACAACAAAGACATCACAATAGAAACTACAGTTTGCATCCCTCTCCCAGTCCCAGGAAATGAAACCCCCATGAACGCCCTATTCCCATTATCTCTAAGGCATACTCAACATATAAACATGTGAAAGAGCATCATTGATGCAACTCCAGCATTTCTTCAGAAATGCAACCACTGAGCTACAGGGTTATACATCGTACCCATGTTGATGTAACAGCAAGTATTATTATTAGCCTTTTTATACACAAAATAGCTGTACATTTCCTTAAATAGGTCAGCACAGATCAACTACATGGCTTATTTATTCCTGAAGCTTGACTGTAGTGGAAGGGGAAACACAAAATGACAAGCTACTCTCAAAGCAAAAACACTGCACGTTAAACATTAAATGGGTAAAGTAAAAGCTGTCGTTGAGATAACGGAGCCCCTGGATAAACAGCAACGGAAAAATAATCAACTTGTTCTTTTTTTGATTGACAAATGCTGTATCAGGACTATGATATGAAAGGATAAAAGACAGAGGCTTTTATCTTGCCTCATTGGTTTAGGGGGCAATAGTGTGGAATGTGAGTATCCTGTCTCTATCAGACCCTGAATAAGTTAATACATGTTAAAATTTCAAATAAAAAGACACATATATAACTTTAATGCGTGTTGAAAGGTGTCAAGTATTAAAAATGCACTAATTATTGCCACTTTTTCACTGTAAGTTCATTAAGTTAAGTCAAGCCATGTCTCCGTTTCTTGTTTGCACACCGCAATTTGTAGGATCTAAAAGAGTTTTAGAAATATTAGAGTTACACAATGCTTAAAAATGAAGAGAGTCTTGGAAGTGAACTGAAATGGAATGTAACAGTAAATCAGTAGATATCCGGCAGCTGAGAATAGTTTCTGTCCCAGTATCCACTGGAGTACAGCCAGTCCTGGGAGTTCACGTGAGGGTTGAGTCCCTGGTGAAACCACCTGAGGAAAAAAGGCACACCCATCACACCTTTAGTATATGCAAAACACACACGCACGCACACACACACACGCACGCACACACGCACGTACGCACGTACACACACACACGCACGCACGTACACACACGCACACACACACACATTTAA
This sequence comes from Synaphobranchus kaupii, assembly GCA_029718625.1. Lineage (NCBI taxonomy): Eukaryota > Metazoa > Chordata > Actinopteri > Anguilliformes > Synaphobranchidae > Synaphobranchus > Synaphobranchus kaupii. Next base: position 87,425,790 of record CM056377.1, on the reverse strand, counting down.
CATCGACAACTTTTATTTTTTGCCATTTTTTATTACTACAGCACAATGCCTAGACTTTGATTAACTCTCTACTCCCGAATCTTTTTTGAATTGATTTTGAATTAGAACACCTTCTAATTTTGTTACTTCCATAAATACAACCTATCTAAAAATTTTATTTCGCACATGTGGACATTATTAGAACTACAAACCCCAATTCCAGTATGTAAAATGCACATAAAAGCAGAAAGCAGTGATTTGTAAATTATCTTTTGCATATATTTAATTGAAAACGGTACAAAGAAAATATATTTAATGTTTTACCTTATCAACTTTATAGATTTTTGTAAATATACGCTAATTCAGAATTTGATGCCTGCAACACATTCCAAAAAAGTTGGGACAGGGGCAACATAAGACTGGAAACTTTGTGGAATGTTCAAAAAACACCTGTTTGGAACATTCCACAGGTAAACAGGTGATGCAATCATGACTGGGTAAAAAAGGAGCATCCACAAAGGCTCGGCGTTTACGAGCAAGGATGGGTAGAGGTTCGCCACTTTGTGAAAAACCGTGTGAGCGAATCCAACAGTTTAAGAACAACGATTACGATTGCAAATTTAAGGCTTTCACCATCTACAGTCCATATAATATTATCAAAAGATTCAGAGAATCTGGAGAAATCTCTGTGCGTAAAGATCAAGGCCGAAAACCAATATTGAATGCCTGTGACCTTTGATCCCTCAGACAGCACTGCATTAAAAACCGGCATGCTTCTTTAATGAATATAACCACATGGGCTTGGGAATACTTTGGAAAATCATTGTCAGTAAACACAGTTCATCGCTGCATCTACAAATGCAAGTTAAGACTCTACTACGCAAAGAGTAAGCCAGATACTGCATCAACAACATTCAGAAACGCCACCGACTGAGATGGACTGACGTTAAGTAGAAACGCGTGCGGTGGTCTGACGAGTCCACTTTTCAGATTGTTTTTGGAAATAATGGACGTTGTGTTCTCTGGGCCAAAGCGGAAAAGGACCATCCCGATATTTACCAACGCAAGGTTCAAAAGCCAGCGTCTGTCATGGCATGGGGGTGTGTTAGTGCCCATGGCATGGGTAACTTGCACATCTGTGAAGGCACCATTAACTCTGAAGGGTACATATGCATTATGGAGCAACATATGCTTCCATCTAGACAACGTCTTTTTCAGGGACGTCCCTGCTTATTTCAGCAAGACAATGCCAAGCCCCATTCTGCAGCGTGGCTTCGTAGTCAGAGTGTGGGTGCTAGACTGGCCTGCCTGTCTCCCATTGAAAACGTGTGGCACATTATGAAGCGCAAAATACGACAATGGAGACCCCGAACTGTAGAGCAGCTGAAGTCGTATGTCAAGCAAGAACGGGAAAAAATTCCGCTTTCAAAACTACAACAATTAGTGTCCTCAGTTCCCAAAAGAATACTGAGTGTTGTTAAAAGGAAAGGTGATGTAACACAGTGGTAAACATGCCTCTGTCCCAACTTTTTGGGGACGCGTTGCAGGCATCGAATTTAGAGAGTGTATATTTACAAAAAACAATAAAGTTTAGTTAAAACATTAAATATCTTGTCTTTGTACTGTTTTCAATTGAATACAAGTCAAAAATGATATGCAAATCATTGTTTTTACTGTTTTTATACACTGTCCCAACTTTTTTGGAATTGGGTTTTGTACATTAAGCTATAATCAATGTAATTTGCCAGGGTAAGGTTTCAAAGGTCTGGATTCTGTTGAAATCTTCTCGGATTACTTTAGTAGATCGCAAAGACAGAGTTCTTTTCATGCACAAATTTAACTAATTTTGCTCATAATAATGCTAATAATGTTATATCATTTGTGTAAATAAGGAAAAGCATAGACTCCAACACCCATCCTTGTGGGACTCAATTTCCCACAGCACCTTGCTCATATGAGATCCCTCCTACTCTTTCGGTTCAAAATCATGTAGAATGGAATCTGAAATAACTCCAGAAATTCCTACTACTTCATTTTGACAATGAGTCTCTCATGCTACTTTATCAAATGCTTTTTGGAAGTACGACAATATAATATCATAAAACACTTTATAGCCTTCTTAAAGAGGTCCAGGAGGTTTACTGCAAAAACCATTTTGGCTATACCTTAAAACTGTAATTTTTTTCAAGAAATAATTCCATCTTGACCCTAATGATTGATTCCCAGTATTTTGCATGAGATTCTGGATCAATATGATCCCCCTTCTTATATGTTGGTATTATACTACCTTGCTTCCAAAAAAATAAGGTTTTCAATGTAAGTTAAATTACACAAATCTGAGTGTATAGAACATTGTTCATTTAGAATTACAAGGTTGAAATGGCTATGGTTAAAGGTCTCTCTAAGGCTGCCTTTACACTACCTGGTAAAAGTGACCCAATTCCGATTTTTTGCGGAATGTGGCACAGATCGGATATGTATTATGAACGTGTAAACAGGAAAAATGCACATGGAATCGGATATTCTTAGATCCGTTTCAGGCCTCAATCATATGTGGAAATAAATCTGATATGAATCGGATATCTGCCAATGCGACTGCCATCTAAACGGACAGATCGGATATTCCCTGTCATTGTGATTCGCACGTCATTGAAAATGCGACGATCTTGTACTTTTTTGCATTTTAATGACGTAGGCTATAACGTTACTTTCACGTTCAACTACTCTCCGGTGGAAAAAAAAACGGCGCAAGTGAAATTATATATATATATATATATATATTTTGCGGACCTCTAAAGATGCTTCGGAAAGAAATTGCTTGAATTATTATTTCGGTCTCGTTTGCGTCCATTGCGAGAAAGTGCCGGCTGGTTGTTTACTTTCGTTTTTTCGTTTCGGTAACCAAACCCTTGTACGCATGCGGGTTGTTTCAAGTGTTAAGCAAGTGTAAACACAGGTATCGGATATGGGTCACTTTCAAAAGTAGATGTAAACAGGCGGTCAAAAAAATCGGATATAGGCTAAAAATCGGAACTGGGTATCAAGACCTGCAGTGTAAATGCGGCCTAAGAGCGACCAGCAGATGAGAACGGCCTTGGAGCAGGTATTGACTTGAGTCATGCTTTGAATCACCTGAAGGACCATTTCCTCAGCCTCTGCATTCTTGTTAGCATTTCAGCATTGCATTTAACACTAATCTGACCTACAGTCATCACCACTATGTGGTACGGCATGTGCAACATGATCAAACCTCAACAGGTGCAAAAGCAGCCGTGCCTCAAATTTGGTCTTCATACTACGTGCTAATGCCAATTCAAGCAGCTTGAGTATGGGTTAAATAGCATTGTCCTGCACAGATGCATTAGTTATGAAGAAATAATAGGGGGCTACTCAGCATAAAATAAGCTTAAATATCATGCACAACGACAGAACCACAATATTTACCATTGATGGAATATGAACATTCTACACAATTAAGACACAGAAATAGCTATTCTGAATTTCAATCAGAATTTTCAAATCGAAGCTTATGTCATACATATGCAGTCCTGTTTATAACTGTTTTTCAAGCCTTCCCCATTTTCAAAACAGTGCAAGTCCCTAAGGGGCAATGGACAAGCTCTAATGCACCATGTGCAGTACTTCAGAAAGCCTTTAGGTGGAGCTACAACACAGATCAACAGCAATCAACGCAAACCAACAAGCGGCAAGCAACTCAAACCTGGGGCCAAGAGCTGGGTTTCTTCTCGCGAACACAAACGGCAACAGAGGAAGACAACAGAAAGAAAAGGGAACTCATTAGCAAAGGAACAGCATGAGCAGAACACAAGAGAACAGCACAGGGATTATTAACATAATAAATAAACTATAACCATAACAACACTACAGACTCCAGACTGTATATGCACACATGCATGCATGTGAGCATGCACCCACACAGAGACAGAGAGGATATGTTTTTTTCTTTCTTCGCTTCAGTCAGACTAAATTAAATTTACTGAACAAAAAAAAAGTCTATTTCAAAGAGGATGTGTATATTTTGTTGTGGGAGCTGGAGAGCACGCCCGTGCCGCAGGTGAATACACAAGCGTGAGCACGCCCGTGCCGCAGGTGAATACACAAGCGTGAGCACGCCCGTGCCGCAGGTGAATACAGGAGCGTGAGGGTGAATACAGGAGCGTGAGGGTGAATACAGGAGCGTGAGGGTGAATACAGGAGCGTGAGCACGCCTCGCGCAGGAGCACAAAAGCAAGCGAGCAAAACAGCCCGAGCGCGCTGAATTATTCAAGGACGGGAGAGGAGTCCCGTTTCTCCGACTGACCTCGTCTTCCACTCCTCGTCGGACTTGGAGCGGATCTTGCGCGCCGCTCTCTGTTTCTCCTCCACCCGCTTCTTCTCCTCGCTCGCGAGATCTGAAAGAAAAGGGGGAAGGCGTCGGACCTTTACAGGATTTGGAGCAGAGGGCGGCTATGCTGCTGCAAAAAAAAAAAAAGAACGCGCTCCTTAGAAGACGCGCTCCCTGTGAGCCGGTGGCTGTTTGTTCGCCCGTTAGCCCGCGCAGTACTACAGGAGAGAGATGGTACAGGTTAGCGGTGTGCATTTCTCTTTGATGACAGCAGGAAGCTTGGGCGTCTGGCATTTTGGTGAGTGGCACCCTGAGAAAACATAGTCAACTTAAATCAACCCCAGGCAGGTCAAAGCATGTTGTTCCCCACTGCGGCAGACTCCCTGTGGTAGTCGCCTGACGAATAAATACTAATCGTTTGGTACTCGGCACAACTGATTGAACATTTAGACGCTAATTACAAGGCGTTCATCAAAGTGAAACAATACAATGGCACGGTTACATCACGTTATCTAAGTGTGGAGGAAGAGAACCTGTGAAGGTGAGATGGGGGTGTGAAGAATTGTTAAATAAGCAACATTACAGCAGCTGTAATGTACAAGACGGCACATGAAATGTTGGAAAATGAGGGAACGAAAGCTTGCTCATTTCACATTACCTATGTCCCCGTTTTCCATGGCGCGGATGTCGGGCCTTAACCTGCAGTCCGTTTTGGGAATGAGGCCCTCCATGTCTTTATCCATCTCGTTCAGCTGCATGGCGAAGGAAGTGAAGCTGTACATCTGTGACCAGGGAGCACCAGAACATGCGAAACTACTCAAAACTGTGATCAGGAAGACTCAAAACCAGGCATCTTGAGTCTACATAATGTTAAACTATTCAGAACAGAGCATCTCACATTCAGATAACACAAAGCTATGATCAGGAGCTTCAAAACGAGGGATAAAATCTAGGTCCGGGGTTTCTGATAAATTCCGAAAGCAGGACTAAGATTCGGCTGAATCCTGAACCGAATCCCTAATTCAACAATTTCCCAAACTACAATCATTCATCGACTCAAAACGTGTAAAACAAACAATAATTGTCCTTACGTGAAGACCCTGTACAATCACTTTCTTTATTAATGTTTTTTCCCCATTTTCTCCCCAGTCTGGAATACCCAACCACGTGATAAAGCTCATCACGACCTCTATCATAATTTGGGGAGAGCGCAGACGAGCATGTGATTTCCTCTAAAGCACGTGATGTCAGCTGCTGCTTCTTACCACACCACAGGTCTTAAGTTTGGCTCATACAGATATGAGTTTGAGGAAGACACTTTTGCTCAACAGGCAAAAGTTTAATGAAATCTACCTTTGTGATTTAGCTGAAAATAATGTCATAAAATTACCATTTGAGAATCTGCAAGCGACTGTCCCCCAAAATTATTTGGACAGGAACGCATTTTGTGTTGTTTTGGCTCTGTACTCCAGCACATTGGATTTGAAATGGAACAGTGACTATGAGAACAAAGTGTACAATTTCAGCTTTAATTGAGGGTGTTTACATCCATATTGGGTGAACAGTGTAGCAATTGTAGCCCTTTTAATACATAGTCCCTCCCATTTTAGGGGACCAAAAGAAATTGGATGATTGGCTGCTCTGCTGTTTCTTGGGCAGGTGTGTTTCTTTCATTGTTACTTCATGCACAAGAGAGCTAACAAAAGGTATAGAGTTGATTCTAGGTGTGACATTTGCATTTGGAGTCTGTTGTTGTCTCTCAACATGAGGACCAAAGAAGTGCTAATGTCAGTAAAGCAGGCCATCATGAGGCTGAAAAATCAGAATAAATCAATCAGACACATAGCCAAAACATTAGGTGTGTCAAAATCAACCGTTTGGTACATTGTTAAGAAGCAAGAACACACTGGTGAGCTCAGGAATGGCAAACGACCTGGAAGATCACGGAAGACCACGGAAGACCAGTGTAGTGGATGATAGAAGAATACTTAAACTTGGAATGGTGAAGAAAAACCCCTTTTCAACTATTGTACAGATAAAGAACACTCTCCAGGATGTTGGCATAGATGTGTCAAAGACTACCATCAAGAGAAGACTACACCAGCATAACCTCAAAGGGTTCATCACAAGATGCAAACCGTGGGTAAGCCTCAAGAATAGAAGGTTAGTTTGCCAAAAAGTACATTAAAAAACCTGTAGAGGTCTGGAAGAGACAAAGATAAACCTGTACCAGAGTGACGGAAAGAGGAATGTGTGGAGAAAAAATAAGGAACAGCTCATGATCCAAGGCATACCACCTCATCTGTCAAACATGGTGGAGATGGTGTTATGGCTTGGGCATGCATGGCTGCCACTGAAACTGGATCACTTTTGTTCATTGATGATGTCACTGCTGACAGCAGCAGCAGGATTAATGCTTAGGTATACAAAAAAATCTTGTCTGCTGAGATCCAGGGGAATACATCACAACTCATTGGACGGCGCTTCACCATGCAGCAGGACAATGATCCCAAACATACAGCCAAAGCAACCAAGGAGTTTTTAGGGCCAAAAAGTGGAATGTTCTTGACTGGCCAATTCAATCCCCTGACCTCAATCCAACTGAGCATGTGTCTCACATGTTGAAGACCAGACTGAAGGCAAAAAGCCCCCAAAACAAGCAAGAACATGGCTGCAGTACAAGCCTGGCAAAGCATCACCATGGAAGATACCAAGCGTCTGGTGATGTCTATAGGTTGCAGACTTCTGGCAGTCATTGATTGTAAAGGATTTGCAACCAAATATGAAATATGATGACTTTATTCAAGTTCATGTTAATTTGTCCAATTACTTTTGGTCCCCTAAAATGGCGGGGGACTATGTATAAAAAGGGCTACAATTGCTACACGTTCACCCGATATGGATGCAAACACCCTCAAATTAAAGCTGAAAGTCGCTTTATCCTCATAGTCACCGTTTCATTTGAAATCCAATGCGCTGGAGTACAGAGCCCAATCAACAAAAAAATGTGTCAGTGTCCAAATACTGCACAGTATATATTCCTATATATTTTTAAGGACAGTAGACAGTCTCCCTTGCTAATGTATTTCTTTACACCTCATTCAGACAGGGGGAAAGCAGAGAGGGTTACAGATAGAGACAGGATCACAGTACAGTGACAATACCAAATACCAAATACAAAAACAGGACTTTTGGCAGAATCTGAAAGCTGGTGTATCCCTACTGAACACAGCATCTGGCCCACGGGCAACGTGAAGCTGGGTGAAGCTCTCTCTGACCTGGGTGGAGTTGGCCGGCCTGGGCGATATTCTCCACAGCAGCTGGCTGCCGGGGATGACCTGGACGGTCTCAGCGTCTGGCAGGGGAATCTCCTCCGGCTCCTCCGAGCCCTGGAACACCATCGCACGCGTTGTTCACTTATCTACACACCCATCCTACATTTACCAAAAGTACTAAGACATATCACTGAACTGGTATGTTCATTGGTTTCTTCTAGGTCGTGGCTTTTTGAACCTCCACCCTTCTGGTTACAAGCCAAATTCCCGATCCCTCCATCACACTATCTGACCTGTCAAAACCTATCTGCCTTTAGCCGCACCTTCTCCTGCTGGACGTCCATTGTTACATATCCCTTCCCTTTCCGGAAATCTCTGCTCTCACTCAACATGGCAACCCCTGGCTCTTTAATTTCTCTGCTCAACCCAATCCACACTGCTCCTCTACACCACCAGACCCCTTTCTAACCTTCCCTGCCTTCTATCACTAACTGTTTTTTTAGTCTAATCGACTGAGCTGACATGAGCTCCGCATCACCCCTCACGTCGTCTTGTGAAGACTTTTCATTTCAGGCCTTATCTTCGCGACTACATCTCTGTACATCCGTCCTGAACAGAAGCTTACATTGGACAGCGCAAACAGCCAGTGCCCATCCACACCCCAAATAGCTCGGGTAATACGTGTGAAATACGTTGACTGTAAATTGTGAATGGCCTTTTTCAGTTCATCCCTTAAATTTAATCGTTAATTGAGATTACATCAATGCAATCACGTAGGAGATGCTCTTATCCAGAGCAACGTTCAGTAGTGGAGAACATCAGTGTTACTCTCAGGAATACAAAAATGAGGTATTATCATGAAGGCACAGAGGCCATTTGTAATCAGTAATGTTAACGTAACAAACACAATTTGTATTGCAACAAAAGAAGGTAAGACTAGACGGATAGCATATCTTTAGACCGCTTTCCCAAAGGAAATCCAGAGACAGAAAGACAAAGAGAAAGGGAATCTTAAGGTGGGTGTACCGTTTTCCCTGCTCTCTTCTCCTCGGCGTTCTTCTTATCGCTCCTCCTGTGGGCGTCGAGTGCGGTCGGGTCCACGGTGTACATGCACTCCGTCCACTTCCCGTACAGGGCACACAGCTTCCTCTTGCTGCATCAAAAAAAGAAACCTGTCAGTCAAGCAGCACTGAAGGAAACGACTGCAGTATGCCTGGGGGGAGGGGTCACCAGGTCTGACAGAATGGCTTACTGAACTGGCTTTCATCAGGCCGCAATAGACGCCTACCTTTTGTCCAGGATGTAGCCTTCGACTTTGTGCAACTCTTTCCCAAAAAGGCCGCAAGGTTTGAAATTCAGACAGCATCTTTCTCCGGTTCTGTTAAAAAAAGAAACTGCATTTGAATATTTCATAAAGCATTTTTGATGCACGCAGTGACAACCAGCAGTTAAGAAGATTCTTCGTCATCAGTAGCTTGCATTGGTCAATGGTTCGTTTGTGCATTCCTTCCTTCCTTCCAATGACATAACAGTGAAGGACAAACCAGGGCCCATCTTTGCACATCTCTTACTTGTGGTTGATCACCTCCATGTTGCCGTACTGCTCGATCCACAGCTGGCCCACTATGATGTTGTGGACACAGCAGGTGGGATTCGTCCATGTGTACGCTTCATTATACCTAGGGAAGACAAAGGGTGTTTAAAATGCAGCTTGCTGCTGTGCACTCCTTTTAACACTCAAACTGAACTGAACGGACAGATTTCTGCTACGCTGGTTATTTGAATGATGAGTTTGCCGTTAAAAAACAGTCGTTGTAAATCGAAGGTTGCAGGTTTGATTCCCAGTTGGGGCACTACCACCACACGCCTTAAGCACGGTTCCTTACCCTATATTGTTGATTTTAATAATGAAAATATGTTTGATGGCAACATCAGGCCATTCAGCTCATCTAGATTTGCCATTACATCTACTCTATAAGGTATCTAGCACAGCGTCAATCTCTCAAGCACTTTGACATCTGCCAAAAGAAATGCATATAAAAAATAACACATGGTGGCGTAATGTGTAATGCGCAACGTGTGGAGTCTTACTTGGGCAGCTCCAAGGTTATGATCCCTTTAGGCTCCGCCTCCACGCTCTTCCCCCAGAACTTGAGCTTGGGGTAGATGGACCCGTGAAACACAAAGTCGTTGTTGAGGCCTTCGGCGTGGAAGGCGCTGACGGGCGGGTGGTGGCTGACCTGCTCCGAGATCAGCCTGAAGCCAAGGTCCTCCCTGGCAGAGGAGAGAGGAGCAGCCTGTGTCAGATAGCACCTCTGCTCCAACAGGCTGGGCAAGGCTGACTGATGCACAAACCATACGCCCTAATACCATATGCCTACCCTACTACACACAACTGTTTTATAGAGCCGTAATGCAACAACATCACACTTCAAAGTGGTCTCTATGTACTAGTGTGGTAAATAGCCGCTACAGAAAAAGCTACAGGCCTCAGTATTGTAACCACTGCCCATTAGCGAAGTTCGATGCCGCTTAAACAGGGACATAATGAACAAACCCATTCATAATGTTTGCAGTATGGTTTGTGAGGATGCAGAATGATTAAAGTCAGTTCAGAGCTGTTTTATAATTGTTTCCTGTGGTGTGCCAGCACATCCTGCTCTGACCTGCTGAATCAAATTATTTGTTAGCAGTGACTGTTAATTGGATATTTCAGTGAGACCAAATACATGTGTACTTCACCATAAAAGTGACTAGGTTTTAGGCTCATTTCAATCACAATTTTTTGCTTGTTTTGACAAGTAACTGAGTGATGCATTTGCAAACTAAATCAGGTAATCGTTAACTAGTTTGCTACAAATTATGAAAGGTTGCCAAGTAAATCACGCTGTCTCCCCTAAGATAGCATTATTTCCAGAGTGTAATATTATCTGTCTTTGACATTGTTTAGACTGCAATATAGGCTAAATTTGCTATTTTAATCACATTTGCTTCCCTGACTATATTTACACAAGCAAACAAACACGCTTCAAACAGACCTGACCAGCTCGTAGGTCTCTCCCAGGAGCGGGTTGAAAGGCTTGCCGGTCCTCTCCCACTGCGAGGCCACGGCGGACACCGCAAAAGCCGCCACGCACTGCGGACGCACACACAGCAGCCGTCCGTTACATTACGCTACGCGGGCCTGTCTTATTAAACTGAGTTGAGGGGGGAGAAAAAGGATGAATATTTCAGGCAGCGCGGGAGAGTTTCCTGGCTGGAGGCCCGGGATACCTTCATCCTCTCGATGGAGTCAGTCATGGTGTTGGCCTGGTGGATCAGGTATGTGTGCTCCATGTACTCCGTCAGGCGCTGCAGGAAGCTGAGGGGCTCGTTGAAGATGACTGGCATGGTTATCTTAGACAGTTCCTGAGAAAAAGAAAGAGAGAGAGAGAGAGAGAGAGTTTTTACTTCTTCTTTCAGTTTCTCCTAGTGTATGCATTCTCTTATTTTTGTATATTTTTTGCAGGAGGAAGTCAATCTCTGACCACATAAATGCAGAAGTGTGAAAGGGCATAAAATGAGACAGCTCCGCCAATTTCAAATACAACAGGGTGCTGCCATGAGACCCTTTTCAAAATGAAGAGTACATGGCTCATCGTTTTTTTTTGGGATTTATAGAGATATGTGGCACAATATATTCACTGGAAAAAACATGGCACCTTCTTGATGAGCTTCAATTGAGAAAGCCTCAATTTCAAAGGGAGGAACTGAGCTCATAATTTTTCTAGAGGGTCTTTAGATGTGTGCCCCCATCCTAACAAGACAAACAGTACAAGTAACTCAAAGAGCAGACTGGAGACAGTGCTAGTGACTCAATACAAACCTGTCAGGAGAAGGGAAAGCTGTCATATACGCTTACATTACTGCATAGATTACAAAGAGGACCACAGCAGAAGAACAGAAAAAACGAGTGCCCTGTCATTGAAGCGCCTTGGGGAGCATGTTATTTGAGGCAGTGAAACGTGGGTGGAAGACGCGGCCGCGTGTTGAGAGCTCACCATTCCGATGCACTTCCTCAGGATGCTCCAGATGCTGAAATCATTCCTGGAAAACATGGGGGCCGGCAGACTTGTCCTGAAGGACACACACACACACACACACACACACACACACACACATACGTGAGTTTGAGTAAATCAGGAAGGAGGGACTAGGCCAGCTTTACAGTTCATACACTCAGGATTCATTAGAATGAGGATCACTACACTCAGAAAGGGGCAGGATCAGTATGCGGTAACCTTTAGTGTAAAGTACAATGTAATGTATCACCTGAGCCAACTGATAATTTTCCCATTAGAACACTGTCACTATGACACAGCCATCCTAACACTGTCACTCTAACACTACCTTGCCAACACCATCACTCTTACGGAGTAACACTTGAGTTTGGTTCCAGATAGGGATGTCAGCATTGTCAGACTCTACATCAATCTTACAGTGCATCAAATAACAACATGAAGCACTATAATGTAGGAAAGAAAATGTATGTACACTACCAGTCAAAAGTTTTAGTGCACTTTACTTGTGTTTTAGCACTGTTTTTAGTGTAATTTAAGCAGTTTAACTTTTGTAAATAACCTCAAATGGCACAAGGCAAGTGAATAGTTAGAAATTTAAAATAATCTTTTACTTCACAGGATAATTACCTAAATGGAGTTAATAAAAAAGTTATATTTGGCTACATAAAAAGGTGAATAAATGATTTCCATTTTCCAACAAGAGAAGTAAAATCAAGCTAGTTTGGGATTAATTGGACAGACAGGTCAAAGAGAAGCAACCCGCGAGTGCAGCACGTCTGTGGGAACTTCTACAGCCGTGTTGGCGTGAACTTTCAGAACCATATGAATGCCCTTGCACAAGAAATGGCACAAATATGCTCAGCAGTTATTACTGCAAAAGGTGGCTATTTTGATGAATATAAGATTTAGACAATTTTGTTTTGTAAAATAAAAGGTGTTTATTTCTCTTTTTTAATCTCGGATTGCTTGGAAATTGTGGGTGCACTAAAGCGTTTGTCCTGTAGTGTATATATCCTGCACATTTTTTGTGTAATTTCCTGCACAGCTTAATGCTGTGTGGCCTAAAGCAGACACCGGACTCTTCACTGAATTTTAAATAATCTGGGAACAATGCCAGCATCAGTCTCAAATTCACAGCAATTATGCTATAGGGATAGTTAACATTCTTGGATTTTGTGCCAACTTCTACTCTTAATTATTTTATTTGCTCAATCATATCTTGAGCTGACATTTGTATAAGCGCGAGCTACAGCCCCAGACTGCTATGAATCCGAAAGGCGACAAATGTCACTAGTAGGTTATCTGTATTGTAAAATCATTTCCTTAGCCTCCACTCAGTCGATAAAATACATTTACGCTCTCATTTATCATTTACTGGCTCTTTTTATTTTTCAACTCCTCACTTTTCCTATATTCCCGGTCCTAGCATGCGTTTTATCCATTTCCAATTTCCTCCATGCAACATATCCCATTTTCCTCGCCACATTTACGATTGTCCTCATCGCTTATATGATAATGAGAAAGGCGTGTCTAAACCTATTTTTATACAGTCTACGTCACTGCCCCGGCTTCTCTGTTCCTGAAGATAATACATTTCCCCATTCATTTTCTGCTATTAACAATATCACAAGACGAGGTATCATACCAGCTTCTCGGTTACATAACAGTATTTCATAACGCCCAAACTGTCTAATTTGTGAAAGCAACACCATATTTATAACCATTTAAGTAAAGGTAGCCTACAAGACTAGGCTATTTTGTTTTATTGACAAACGAACTAAGTTAACGTTACACGAATGTCGCGTTAGCACAGCGGCACAGATCGGACAGTGCTTGGTGTCGTGGGAGAGATCAAGAGACAGGCACATTGCTGCTAGTTTTTCCTTCTTATTTTTTTAAGCGTACAGTTACCTAACATTACATTATTTCGATTTTTGTACATCATCATTTTAAGTCTAAACATTTATTAGCTAGGTAGGTGATGGTGCAGTGTGTTGCGATTGTCAGATTGTTGTCATCGGTATAGTCCTGTCAGTTTTATGCAGTTCTACCTAATGCAAAAGATAAGGTAGGTCTACGTTAGGTTCACCCCAAATGAGCAGAAGCTAGAAAAACCAATTAAATCTGCGCTGTAGGCTACACCGAACCACTCCGGCGAAACACGCCCACCCTTCATGTTGCAGTCACGTTCTTGTAGCTAACGTATACAAAAGCAGTCTTTACTCTGTAAACAAGTTTAACGTTACCGGTATGGTGTCATTTTCTTTTAGTTAGCTAGCAGTTGACAATAGGTCATCCCAAATGAGCAAAAGCGAGAAAAACTAACGAAATCTGCGCTGTACACTGAACCACTCCAGCTAAACCCACCCACCCTTCATGTTGCAGTCACGTTCATATAGCGAACGTATTAGCAGTCTATAAACAAGTTTAACCGGTGTGGTGTCATTTTCTTTTAGTGAGCTAGCAGTTAGGCTAACGTGAGCAGATCATTTGTCTGCCCCCCCCAACTGTCAAAGCCGACATGAGCACTTTTAAACACGAGCCTAGGTCTACTACAATCACAGTGAGACACTGTAAAAGAAAATGGTTATAAAATAATAATTGATTTAACTATTTGGATTGGATTTTTATTGAGCGGAGATATCACTGATATTTGAATTAGGCTAATGTATGACATGGTCAGTCATTTTAAAGCTAAACCTGAGACATTTTGATATATTGAGTGGCCTAACTGAAATAGCCTAAATAAGCTATGTAGACTAACCTTAAAGGGTAAGTTCGCTATTTTGGACCTTGGACCGTATTTGCGGTCCGTCTTCCATGAGCCTGACCCATGAAGTCCATTTTTTCGCTGATCGGTCCAGTATTGAGTTCGCTACAGATTTCCTGTAGGCTCTCACTGGGCTACAATAGAAGTCAACGGGGCAATTAGAAATGTTCAATAAATGTGCTTTCATGTACAATAAATGAGACGGGAAGCTCAGGGTGTATTGTTACCGGTCTCAGTATGCTCTCCTGTGAAATGTATCTCAATCCGAACATTTTTACGTGCTTGGCATGGCTTGGAAGTAAGCATTTCTCTGTTGCTTGTTTTCGCTGCTCCCGCGGAGTACTATGTGTCGGGGGTAGGGGAGCGGGAAGGTGTGCCGGCCGTTTACGAAACTATCTAGTTGAGCAGTCTGCGTTTGTTTACCTGCAGCAACGTAGGCTACAATTTCCACAAAAAAACTTGGATGTGAGTATAATGATTACGAAGACGAAGAATTCGATTTTGACTGACGTTACTCGCTACAGATTTGAGCCAGAATACACAGACACGGAACTACAAGAGATGGATGATAAGAGAGCAAGAGAAGAGAGAGAGGCTGAAGTTGCGCAGGTAATGTTATCCGAAGTCAGTGCGAGGTAGTGCGGTCGGAGAAATAGTTCTGTTTCAAATGGAACTGTTGTTTCAACGTTCGGTTTGCGTTTGCGATAGCCTACATTTCACAGGAGAGCATACTGAGACCGTAAGAATACACACTGAGCTATAAAAGCACATTTATCGTTGTTTTTCCATAACATTTCTAATTGCCCCGTTGACTTCTATTGTAGCCCAGTGAGAGCCAACAGGAAATCTGTACCGAACTCAATACTGGACCGATCAGCGAAAAAATGGACTTCATGGGTCAGGTTCATGGAAGACGGACCGCAAATAGGGTCCTCAAGGTCCAAAATAGCGAACTTACCCTTTAACTAATGTAGGCTAATGTAGACTCTGGCAAAGTGCTGGGGCTACACAAGCCTTGGGTGTGTTGAGGCTCTGGCACAGTGCTGGGGCAACACAAGAAATAAGAAAGCTCCTTAACACGCAATGTCCCAGCCTAAGCATTTACTTCAACACAATAAGGAAGCTCCTTAACACGCAATGTCCCAGCCTTGGCATTCACTTCAACACAATAAGAAAGCTCCTTAACACGCTATGTCCCAGCCTAAGCATTCACTTCAACACAATAAGAAAGCTCATTAACACGCTATGTCCCAGCCTTGGCATTCACTTCAACACAATAAGAAAGCTCCTTAACATGCTATGTCCCAGCCTAAGCATTTACTTCAACACAATAAGGAAGCTCCTTAACACGCAATGTCCCAGCCTTGGCATTCACTTCAACACAATAAGAAAGCTCCTTAACACGCTATGTCCCAGCCTAAGCATTCACTTCAACACAATAAGAAAGCTCATTAACACGCTATGTCCCAGCCTTGGCATTCACTTCAACACAATAAGACAGCTCCTTAACACGCAATGTCCCAGCCTTGGCATTCACTTCAACACAATAAGAAAGCTCCTTAACACGCTATGTCCCAGCCTTGGCATTCACTTCAACACAATAAGAAAGCTCCTTAACACGCTATGTCCCAGCCTTGGCATTCACTTCAACACAAAAAGAAAGCTCCTTAACACTCAATGTCCCAGCCTTGGCATTCACTTCAACTTTAACACATTAAGAATAGGAAGAAGGTTTGAGGTGCCCTCCCAATATAGCAAGGTATCAAATCATGTGAAAATATAACAACGGTTTTATTTGTCCATCTCCTGAGAAGCAGACCCTGTGAAGTGACCCTGGGCCATTGCAGCTTCCTCTGACCAGTTCAAAGGTCACGTGTGTCCACACACAGGTAGTATCACACCTAGGCCAGAATTTGTGTGATTTTTGGATGGTGCCTGTATTCCCTCCCATTCCAATTTTCCCCCCTCAATTCTAGTGCACTAGAGAGAACTCTCACATGTCTATGTCTTATCTTTCACCCCATGGACATATGCTTGTACAATTAGCCAACATCTGAGTATGGTCTGGAATTTCCTACAACATCAGCAATGATTAAAATGAACACAAAAAAATTACACAAACCTTTGTTTGCGTCTACTCCTGAGCCAATACCAGTGGCTGACCAATTGATCCGAAATAGATAATAAGGTTCAACTCAGCTACTAGATTAGTTACATTTACATAGCAGAAGGCTTCAGTGCAAATGATGTTAATGGAGAAATGAACATTAAAAAAGGATAATCATTAAAATTCCTGGCGAATGGCCTTCCCTCAGTCCACACCATAGCACAGACGTATAGTCCCTGAGCACCAGATACCTCTGGGTTGTAAAAGCAATGGTATTACACAGTAACCTCCATCAGCCTTGTATAAACCCTGCACTAATAAAAACACCTTCTTTTGCAAGAGTTTCTCCTCTCTCAACCTCAGGCTAACCAGCCCTCATAAATTATTCAGTCTACTTGACTGACTGGAAGCCAAAACAAAAAGGGAAGATGCTATCTTCTGAAAAGAAATAGATTTTTTGCCATACTTCAGGAACAAAGGCACAGCGTAAACCAGAGGGTACAGCACATGAGAGAGAGATAGAGAGAGAGAGAGGGAGAGGGAGAGAGAGAAAAACAAACATTGGACTCTGGCGGGGGATGCAGTTACCCGATGAATGCGGGAGGTAAGCAAACACCTGCCTAAACTAAATGTGGGGACAGTGACACCAGAGACGAGGTATCCATTTCACATCATGAAGTGACAGCGCCCCTCTCTATACAAACTGCTCACGGCTCAGTGGCCACATGGGAAACAGTGTCCCCGCACTGAGACACTATACTTTTATCCCCTCTAAAGAGCAATCGATACGAGTTCACCAATACGGCCGTCGGCCACAAATCCACAAATGGCTCCGTGCATTTTCAATTAAGATTCAAGGGGGGAAAAAGGAACAAAAGACAAGAGGGCCGCTCGGGCTTTCAGCAGGCGCATCTACCCCTTTCATTGTGCTTTCCAGTAGCGGGGCCCTGAGCGGCGGGCGGATGCAGCTGGACGGAGGCGTCGCTCACCTGTGCCTCCTTATCCCGTTGGCCTGGGGCTCCTCGTCGCCATGGGGATCCTCCTGCGACATGCTGACCGGGCTGCTGCGCTCGCTGCTGAACTGGACGGACTCGCCCTCGAAGGACCGGCTGGCCACCGTCTCGAACCCGCTCAACGAGTGCTCCGAGCCCGAGTCTGCGTGGGGCAGCCGGTGCGGAGCATGTCAGTGGAGAGTCTGCGGCGGCCGCCCCGCACCTCCCAACAACAACTGACACCTTCCCCCCTGATGGACGGCCCGGGATATCTGATCCGGGGATATTGTTGCCTTTAAAGGCTGCGGTCCTCGTCTTCCAACAGCAAAGTCTGCCGCCCCCCCCACCCCCACCCACCCCCCAGTCTTTGACCATTCATTCATGCTACCACTGAAGCATCATCACCACTATTGCGCTCACCAACGTATTCACCATTATAACCTTCATTATCAATTTATCACCGCTGTTATCACCACATGACCAGTATCACATCATCATTAACATAAAAACAAACACTGTCAGCTTCATCATCATCATCATATTTAGGCCTTCATCATGTTAACAATGATCATTACGACAGTACATTCCACCATTGTACATTTTACATATCATATGCTGTATATACTATCTGAACAAAAACGTCTCCGACGTAAAAAAAAAGCCAAGTTACTCACACATAGCCTACAGAGCGCTGTCTATAAGTCCTTAATTCCAACTTGCAAAAACTAGGCCTGCCTTTAAAAGCAGTGATATCAAAATGTGGCCAAGTTACAACTAACAATATTGCCTATCGTAGCTCACACTAAATAAACTAGCTCTATTCCAAAGCAATGCTATCCAAACTTTCCTAAATTATTTAATGCAACTTGGCCGTTTTTCTTAATTTTAGCATATGAAGAGATTGTGCCTCATGGAACAACATATGAAAAGTTGATGAATAATTACACTCCAGAAAGGATATGGTTATACTTTGTTGGCAAGTTTACTTGTACAGGTTTTAAAATGTTAACTGTTGCTACAGATTTCTTTACTACTCACAAGCAGACATTTATATCAAGAAATATCATGTACAATAGAGAAAGGGGGGATGAATAAATAAATGCAGATGAAAATAAGTAATATTTTTTAAAATAGCGTACATATAGCATTTTTACAAACGTATCCAGACATGTTTGTGGGTCAGATGATGGAAAATAAGTAATAGTACTAATTTCCTTAACATAATATAGGGTTGTCACGATACCAGAATTTTTTACTTCGATATGATACTAGTATAAAAAAAACGATACTCAATACCTCTTTTGATACCACGGCACAAAAAAAAAGTCCTAGGCACACAAAATAGGATACATTTAAAAAAATGTATTAACAACCTGCACACAGTGCTGGTACAGAAAAAAATCACTGAACACAGAACAAGATTAACATTATTATTACTATTCTTAAATGTTTTCCCTACCTTGTAGGCCTACACATTATTTATGTAGTTATTATTGCTTTTAGTATTATTTCTTTTTTTCCTCTAATGTTGCTTCACTTGTGAACACAGTACAGTCTCAGTGGGTTTCCCCTGTAAACAAAGCATAAATAAAATAAAACAAGAACATTCCAATTGCAAGGGTCTGGGTGTCCTTTGCAGCTTCTCTCTGGTGCTATATGAGAGAAAATCCATAATTTGATTTGATGGTATAATTATATATAACTTAAATTCCATGTATTTTTATGCAATTCAAATTAATAAAACTTTCTGTCAGGTCCAACATCACTGGCAGTAATCAATGCGCAAGATCAGCCAGCTATTTTATGTTAGCTAACGTTGGCTGAAACTAACTTTGGATAAATGTGTAACGTTATGTCGTCAGCTCAGCTGTCAGTGCAACCCTGTTACCTTACTTAGGCTAATGTAGTTGGTGTCATTAAGCAACACACAACATAGCAAGCCAGCTAGTTAGATGCTAGCTTGCTCTGAGAAAAAAAAAAAAAAGCTAGGCTATTTAATGTTATAGCTGCTAACGTTAGCTCGCTCGGGGGAAACTTTCTGAGCTCATCAGCATCACATCGCAACGTCATTCATGACAATAACTGTACACTTATTAAATTATATTAACTCAACATTACCTCTCTCAATTCTTTGGAGAGATCAGGGTGCCGGTCCTTCAGACGTTTTGCCAAATTTTAAGTGTTCCCCCCTCTTGTTGGCACCGTTTTGAAGCACCTTTTGCAAATCGGCTTTTGCAAATCTTTCGCCTTTCCTTCTGCATCCGCCTCATAGGCAAAATATTGCCAAACAGCACTCCTACTATTTTCTTTTTCGACTTACGTTAGTTCTGGAGCTGGACTTGCCATGGCTAACTCTAGCTAGCTTCTTGAATTAATGTGTAACTTGGCCACATTTTGATATCAATACTTTTAAAGGCAGGCCTAGTTTTTGCAAGTTGGAATTAAGGACTTATAGACAGCGCTCTGTAGGCTATGCATGAGTAACTTGGCTTTTTTTACGTCGGAGACGTTTTTGTTCAGATATCACTTATTTTTGGTAGTTAACTAATGATGAACAATGCATGAAGATGACATCGAGAGAGACATACAGTGCATCTGGAAAGTATTCACAGCGCTTCACTTTTTCCACATTTTGTTCTGTTACAGCCTTATTCCAAAATTGATTAAATTAATTTTTTCCCTCAAAATTCTACACACAACACCCCATAATGACAATGTGAAAAAAGTTTTTTTGAGATTTTTGCAAATTTATTAAAAATAAAAAAATTAAATTTCTCATTTACATAAGTATTCATACCCTTTGCTTTAACATATTTTTAAAGTATCATATTTCATATTTGGTCGCATATCCTTTACATGCTGTTACTTCCTGAAGTCTGTGACCATCAACATCAAAAATCTGTCGATATCTTATTTTCAGGTACTGTTACAAGCGATACTATAACCTCTCTGCATTTGAATGGATCTCTATGGAAATTGGGGGGTGAGACTAGATTCAGCTGTAAATTACACTGGTACAGTATGGAACACATGGCTGGCTAAATGGCTGTAAGTTATCAAGGGTCTGAGCTATCAAACGAGCCCCAAACCATCACTCTGTTGCCAGATATGGAGTAGATGTGGATGGATCACTGCAAGGGTTATTTCTCCAGAGAAACCACCCTTAAAGTGATCCATCCACATCTACTCCATATCTGGCAACAGAGTGATGGTTTGGGGCTCGTTTGATAGCTCAGACCCTTGATAACTTACAGCCATTTAGCCAGCCATGTGTTCCATACTGTACCAGTGTAATTTACAGCTGAATCTAGTCTCACCCCCCAATTTCCATAGAGATCCATTCAAATGCAGAGAGGTTATAGTATCGCTTGTAACAGTACCTGAAAATAAGATATCGACAGATTTTTGATGTTGATGGTCACAGACTTCAGGAAGTAACAGCATGTAAAGGATATGCGACCAAATATGAAATATGATACTTTAAAAATATGTTAAAGCAAAGGGTATGAATACTTATGTAAATGAGAAATTTAATTTTTTTATTTTTAATAAATTTGCAAAAATCTCAAAAAAACTTTTTTCACATTGTCATTATGGGGTGTTGTGTGTAGAATTTTGAGGGAAAAAATTAATTTAATCAATTTTGGAATAAGGCTGTAACAGAACAAAATGTGGAAAAAGTGAAGCGCTGTGAATACTTTCCGGATGCACTGTACATACAGAATAGTAGCCTACATGCATTCCAAATAAATGCATGCAGACATTCGCATAACCATAACGCCCTCTACTGACAAGAATGATAACATTTCTCCCACAATTACATTAAAAGAGTTTGTAGATGAGCTGTATTTAATGTCTAATGGAATACAATGAACAGCACCACCTGAACTATGGATCATGAAGAAGCATGTAAATTAATTAACCAAGTATATATGGAGACATGCATGCACAATAGGATAGACACAAACACATTGTAGCTGAAAGAAATACATACAGCCTGAAATATGGAAATACAGTTGTAAAATAGGCATATTATAGTATTCTATAGAAATAACGTTAGGCTATTCAACACTGGCTTGTCGGATGCGTAACTCCAAGCTTCATGTCTGGGCTACGAGTTGCCGAACTTCATAAGCACAGCATAATACCTTCGCAGTTTTTTTTTTTTGAAGGTAAAAAAAGCTTGTACCTTTTTAGCTTGTACCTGCTTCCTGACGAGCAGGTGACTGACGTTTCTCTGGCAAAACTAACGGTGGCTGACAAGCTTAATTAGACAACGCATATTTCCCAGGAATCTTAGCCAGCAAGAAAACAATAGATACTAAGAAAGTAGCCTACCAGAGATTATTCTTCTGATTATAATTATAATTAAAAGTGTTTGCAGTAAGATACATTGTCTGCAGAGTACCGTAGACTAGAGCAATGTTCGGAAGCTATAGTATTTTTTTTTTTTAAAGTGACTAACCATGAATCATATATGTTTAGGGAATTGGAGGTTTATAAATCCGATGTCTTAAGGGATCGCAGTTTATAGTAGGCTATCATCAATTCTTAATGTATTATCGTAAATTCTTAATTTTCCGAGTAGTTAGTTTTATGGTGACATTGTGTTCTGTGTGAAAAGGATAAACTGAACAGAGCTGAAGTGAAGAAATCAATGAAGACATAATAAAGAAATGTTGGCTGAGGCGAGCATTGAAGGTTCAGTTTCCAAAGAGTCAGACATGACCGCAGTGGAAGAGGATAGCAGCCTCCACACAGACTATTTTTTTTGTAGGCATTTGTGTGAGATTAAAACATGTAGCCAATGGCATTTTTACATTAATGCAAGAACGCAATGTTAACCAGATGATATTCTGCGTTGAAACTTTTTTCTTTGCTTGACAAATGGCCATGCGATGCCTGTTCCCATAACGTTAGCTAGCCTATTGCATTACTGTCATGGTGTCCAGTGACTGAATTGAAGTGAACAGTTAATATTGTAAACGTGTCTTTACCTTTGCAATAAAAAACATTCTTGCATGAGAAAACCAGAACATGTGCACACTGTTTGAGTCCAAAATGAAATTACACTTTAATATCAACCGGGCGAGGTACGAACCCACGTCTCTCGCAATGCTAAGGCTTGACGCTAACCAGAAGACCAAAGGGGTATAATCACGTGATATAAGGCATTTGTCAGTGTCGGTCTGACTTTCACCATTTCACTGTAGTACAAGTGAAATAGGCTACAAGTGAAACATTGAACAGTTAATATTGGAAACCTCTTTTTCCTTTGCAATACAAATATGTTAATGTGTTAATGTGAAAATAATAACAGTCTAAGAAATGAAAAGTACTTAACAGTTGCACATTGTTTTTGTGGAAAATAAGCATGTGCCCTGCTGGGCTCGAACCCACAATCCACTGTGTGAGAGACTGCAGTTCTAACCACTAGGCCACAATAGCTTCTTGGAAAGCATGAAGCCATTAGCTATATTAACATTAAAAAACATTAGTATGAAGCGTTTTTATTGGTATACGGACCATACCCTCAAATAATAATTCTCCCCATTGGATAACATCGTGACGGAGGCAGGCAGTTTGACAGGAAAATGGGAAGAAGAAGAAGAAGAAGAAGAGGAAGTGGAAGAGGAAGGAGAAAAAGGGCAAAATAACCCAAGTTTGGGGCTTTATTGTGTGGATGTGTGAAGTTGTATCGGAATGCTGTGTGGTTACATGAGATCAGAACATACAGAAGTTAATG
This sequence comes from Synaphobranchus kaupii, assembly GCA_029718625.1. Classification (NCBI taxonomy): domain Eukaryota; kingdom Metazoa; phylum Chordata; class Actinopteri; order Anguilliformes; family Synaphobranchidae; genus Synaphobranchus; species Synaphobranchus kaupii. The sequence goes on along the minus strand of CM056377.1, from coordinate 87,402,515 downwards.
TTTTTAAGGCCTGAGAGTCTATGGTCATTGTGGTTACTTCTGTAGGAAACCCTGAAAAGTGGCAAACTCTCGGTGCTGTATAGGTATGGGGCATGCCCCACCAAGCCGTAACTTGGCGGATGGCATACCTGCCATCCCAATACAATATGACATACAATACAGAATATGCAATATTATTTTTGGATTCTACATGCATTTTTATTTCTCATGACTCCTGTTTTCATCTTTCTGTGTTTATAACTTTGAATGGCAATTTACTGAATGTTTTTATTTTTATAATACTAATCATAATAATCATAATACTAATATGCATTCTTCTACTTCTTTATTATTATTATTATTATTATTATTATTATTAGTAGTAGTAGTAGTAGCACAGGTAGATGGGAAACATATTCTCCTATTACTGGGATTCAAGCCAATGTTTATGATGTACAGCATTTGTTTTGTGGTGCCCTATTGTAAAGCAATGTTTGTTAACCTAACATTTTCTGGAATACAAAATGCAAATGCGGGCACTGCTAAAAACAAACACATTCGGTGGATAACAGAACAAGATAATCAGCACAGAGTAAGAATTTAATTTCTGTGTCATGGACATGCCCATGGACAGCACATAGCAAACTAATGATAGGCAGTAATGCAACCATGTCTCACTACCAGATTCATGCTTTTATTACCAATTTGACACCACAACTATTTACTGCGAAAATCAATTTTACTGTGCCATGGATTTCACCCACTACACTAATTTAAGCTGAAGCTGAATCGAAAGCCGTCTGGAAATCAATGCAGCCAGCGAAAGGCTCATTTTTCCTCTTGCTCAAGATATTGTACTCATTAAGGCAGTTTAAATTTCTTGTGATTATAATGCTACATAGATTTGTTCCTGCAATCCTTTGGTTGCAATTGCGTGTTGTGCTGGTATGCCATTTGGGACATTGATTTTGAGAGCCGAGATATGAAAGGAGCTTAAGTGAACCGGTTTGCTTAACCCTACAATTATGTTTTCCATTCAATGTTGACGTCTCTTAAAAACCAGTTAACCTTATTTTTCTTGTCTGACTTTTCATAATTTGGTGAGATTAAACATGCAATAAACATAATGCTGTTTTCAAAAGTCCTACACCAAATTTGTATACAGAGGTGTTGTGTGGGGTCCAGACCCCAGGCTCTGTAGTTGTATGAAACGTATGAAAATATACAAGCTTTTTATCTCAGATTATTTTGTGGGTGATTCGGAGTACTTTCCCATACAAATTTTTAAATTCACAAAACGATCATTTACCACCACCACCCCCCCCCCCCCCCCCTCAATTTGACCCCAAACATAAAAGGTGTCATAAAATGTCAACATAATAGTAGGGTTAAAATAACCAGTTATAGATATCCAGGCATAGTAAGAATTACTCAATATCCTCACCGGAACAGCTCATTATCATTACCGCGTGTGCTAATGTCGACCCTGAACGTAATATGCAAGGGGCTATAATTTTGATCTTGCACTGTGACGTCGGGCATTGACTGATTGGGAAAAAAATTCAATATTCAGGTTGGTAACCAACTGTCAACATTTCCACAAAGTTTTATCACAATCGGAATAGAAAAGTTAAGGATGAAAGGGACACACAGACAGACACGCGCATAGACAGTAGCGAAAACAATACCCTCTGATTGCGCTACGCGCGGACGCGGGTGTAATAAATAGGTTTCTCCATTTAATCCCTGCTTCTGCTGGCTCCTGCAGCTGAAAGCTCTTCGGTTGAAAAAACAGCAATGCTATCCAGAGTAGCCAGGCAGAAAGGGTAGAATTTATTTATTTATAAAAAAAAAAAAAAAAATTAAAAAAACATTATTTTAGACTAGATCATTTTAGACCACACTTTGCTTGAAAAAAGATGAGGATGGAACATAAATGTATTTATTTAAAATATTAAATAATTACAGAACCAGAACGGGGCCAGATTTGGGTCCTCTGAGCCACTAAAAACCTGGGATCCAAATAAGAAGCCCTCTTAGTCAAGTCAAGCACTACAACCTGGCACAAGTGTGGAATAGTGGTCAGGGAATTGGGCTTGTAACCAGCAGTCTGTAGACTGAAACCCCACACGGGGACTTTCTGTCCTTGAGCAAAGTACTTAACCTGCACCACTTAAGTAAATATCCTGCTGTAAACAAATGGATAATGCGCATTATGTAGACAATCAACGTTATTTGAAATATCAGTGTCTTCGATATTAACAGCTAATTGGTGTAGCCAGAAAATAGTGTTTATATCCCATTGTGACTGATCTGCAAAGTTATATCATAAAATAATGCACAGATCCACTGTTTGTCAGGTATGTGCTAAAGAATAAGTATTCACTGACAAAAAAATCCCAAACATCTAAAGCTCCTAATAAGTGATGTAGTTCAATTACTCTAGAGAGAAAGCGGCAACTTTTCAACCATCATTTCGTCTTCACCTGTTCTGATCAGCAAAGCTCAACTAGTCTAGCCTACAATGTAGCTGGGTATCTACTGAGGTCTTTTATGAATTTTATTTTTTCAACCCTCCATTGCCTTTGATCGCATGATGCTGTGTTGTGTGGTGAAATAAATGTATTTTCCATGTGTCCCGCTTAGGAGTCACCCTCTATAAAACCTTCTGTTTCCACTCGACATGCAATGCTATTCTCTGGACTTCATAAGAGCCCCTTCTATTTCAAGCATATTTAAGTCGACAGAAAGCACACGTTTAAATCAAAAACCCATCGCACTGACCTGGGGTCTGTATTAAATGAAGCATGTGTTGTAAGACACTGTCATGACAGTGGTTAAGTAAGAGTTTTGTGTTATTTGAATTTTTTCGTTTTTTTGGCATTGTCAACTCATACCGTTTTTTTTGTCTGGGAAAATATTCAGGATTTTATGCAAAAACATGAACATACATGTGTAAGCACATTAAATATTTTCTGCTTACTGGTAACTTCTGTAAGACGTCCAATATAAGAACATCATATGGTACTACATAAACATTCCAAATAAATAAAAAAGTGACATTGACCGTTGCAGGGTGTGCCACGTCACCATAACCACAATTACGCAATACTCTGTCAAGCTGCGATACTACGTCTATTTCTATTAAGTTATTGTGAAATACTGCATGTGGCTTTCCCTTGAAACCCCTGGTATTTCATGGGGCTTTGCTGAACAGCAAAATGAGTGGAAAACATAAATGCACAAGTGAAAAACACAATGCTGGCATGGCTGAAACAGTATCTCCCTCTCCCTTGGTAAGACTACCCTACCCTTCTACATGGAACACCAGATATGGGCAGATTAAAAACCAAGCCCTGCTGGGTTAACTACTGAGAGGTCCTTGTCACGATATAGTTAAAGCCACAGGAATGCTACCCAGGACATTCTCAACACTTGACCTTTGAACTTTCACAATCAGAACAAAACAGGACAAAAAAATGGTATCGTCATGAAAAGATGCCACGCACACTCACACAAAATTATTGTATTACACTGTATATTATATTACACTGATATGCATTTGATAAGTTCAGAAATCTTATCCCTAGACACACATGCTTGTCAAACGCTCTCTCCAGGGGAAACGCAAGCTTGTGATGAACGCCTGTCATACAGCGCCGGCGACCGACATGTCCAAAATTAAGTGAGGACTGACCTCCGGACAGCCATCCCAATCATCCAGATTCAGCAGCTGCTCACCTGAGACGGCGTCATAGAACTCATCCTCACTGAGCGCGCTCCGTGGGGAGGACCCCTTCGCTACGGACTGCTCCAGCTCGTGGTGCTCGGTGGCCAGAGTCTGCAGGACCTCCGACAGGATCTTGTTCTTCTCCACTTCCTGCTCCAACTTGAGGTTCCGCACCTGTAACAACAAACCACCGCAACACTTGAGACTCCAGTTGAGATTTTCAGCTTATCCAGTCTGCCACTCAAGGTGTCAATTACGTTTTAGAAAATCGACTGACAAATATGTCACTTATGACATACAGGAATTATTATTATAGCTGAGGCTGCGGGTGGGGGGGGCTGGGGGGGGGGGGGGCTGGGGGCAGATGTTCTTCGTGAACAACTTCCACATATTTTTGTGGTATCACAAAACAAAAATTGTCACAGAAGTCTCATGCTACGTATTTTCAAACTTATTCATGCAGGAAATTGTCCCAACACATTCAGTGAAAATATCATAAAAATAAATACTTTGCTAAAGTGAAAGGCAAGGCGCATCAAAAGCTTATAAATGGAATTGTGATTCGACAAATTCAGTTGTGAGTTTCCTCCATTAGATGTCAAAATACAGAGATAATACCAGCGCAAACTATTTTGATCAGACATATTTTATTGGGGGGGGTTAAGTTCCCTTAGGCGTCCATGGTTGATATAAAGGTCACTCCTATTCTGCAAAGGTTGATTAATGCAGTACTTGCTTTACGGAGACACAAAGCTTATGGGTTACTTAAATGTATTTACCTGAAGTCACATTTTCATATTTTAGTAGACATTAACACAACAAACACAAATGAAATTATTTGCATGGCATGCTGGGTGTTTTTTTCCTTAATTGGTAGCATAACCCTCCTCTGAAAAGAATGAGCACTTATGGCAACAGAATAATGAATAATTATGTTTGGCATACAACCAGCATAATTTCTGGAGCACATGTTTAAAGCCACGGCACTGTGAAAGTGTATTTGCAGCCAAAATCATGACCCTTCTCCAATTCATGAATTAACTCAAGGTAGACGCGCCAGACTCCTGTCCATTTTCACACCACAAATGCACCTCTCTAATACAACACCGTTTAATCAACGATGCGCGACACTAGCAGACCAAACACCGAAGCTCAACGGTGTTCCCATGACAACAGCATTTCCACTGCCTCGAGAGTGGGGGCATCAGTACCCCATCTCCTTATGCAGGGTAGAGTCTGCGACCGTCTGTGTGTACACCGCAAATGGCTCCTTCACGCCACGCGTGTCGCCAGAGACGCGAACCTCCCGCTATCGTTATCAAACAGCGTTGCAGAGAATCTTGGAGCTATCCGACAGACTCGTTGACACGTACCGTCCTACAGACACTCGAAAGGCCTCTCGCTTGCTCTCGCTCCCTCTCTCTCCCTCTCCCTCTCCCTCTCTTCCTCAGAAAAGAACATAAGAACCTGAGAATGTCTGATAAAGAGTTAAGTGAATAGGCCGTTCGGCCCACCTGGCTCATTGTTGTGCCTTCTGGCTGGAGCTGCATGAAGCCTTCGTAAGCCAGATCGGGCTAAAGTGAAAGCAGCTTTGTACAGTTTCAGGGGGCTGGTTTTGGACACACAGGTACCACACAGACGATGGTGGCCCCCGCCCCCACCCCACCACCACCTGTCAGATCTCCTCTCGGTGGAACATGATCGTCCATCTTGGGTGACTGTGGGCTGCGAGCAGCAATGTGAGCCCGGGCGGAAACTACACCTGGGCGCAGTGGGTGGCAGATGCCTTTTCCTATGGGAGAACCACCTTCCCCTGCCAGGAGCTCCCGTTCGAATCACCACCCAACTCGGGCACAAATCCTCTCAGTGCCCGCAGAATTATCTCCAAATCAGAATTAGAATCAGACCTTATTGGCCAAGTATGTGTTTATGCATACAAGGAATTGCCTTGGTTAATAAATTGCTCTCTGTGTACCAGTAAAGAAGTGGGGAAGGTGGGGAAAAAAAACCTAAAGAAAATAAGTACGCAATATCAATAGGCATCGCACTTAGCATAAGTTCTGAAATATATAAAATTGTGCATCATATTGCACGTTGTACAGTCAAGCCGGAAAGTCTGCACACCCCTTTCACCTTCTCCACGTTTTATTACGTTACAGACATATTCTACAATAGATTGAGTTCATTTTTTGTCTAAAAATTCTACACAAAATAGCCCATAATGACAAAGTGAAAACAGGTTTTTAGACATTTGTGCTAATTTATTAAAAATCTAAATGTAAAATATCATATGTACACAAGTGTGTACACAAATATTGATATGACACCCAAAAGTGAGCTGAGGTGCATTTTGTTTCCACTGATACTGCTTGAGATGTTTCTACAACTTAATTGGAGTCCACCTGTGATAAATTCAATTGATTGGACATGATTGGGGATTGCCAACGCCTGCCTATATAAGGTCCCACAGTTGACAGTGCATGTCAGAGCAAACTCCAAGCCATGGGGTCAAAGGAATTACCTGCAGACCTCAGAAACAGGATTGTGTCAAGGCATAGATCTGAAGAAGGGTATGGAAAAATCTCTGCAGCTTTACAGGTCCCAAAGAGCACAGTGGCCACCATCATTCGTAAATGGAAGAAGTTTGGAACCACCAAGAATCTTCCTAGACCTGGCCGCCCGGCCAAACTGAGCAATCGGGGAAGACGGGCCTTGGCCAGGGAGGTGAGCAGGAACCTGAGGGTCACTCTGACAGAGCTCCAGCGTATCCTTGTGGAGATGGGAGAACCTTTCAGAAGATCAACCATCCAGGCAGCACTCCACCAATCAGGCCTTTATGGTAGAGGGGCCAGACGGAAGCCCCTCCTTAGTAAAAGGCACATCACAGCCCGCTTGGAGTTTGCCAAAAGGCACCTAGAGGACTCTCAAACCATGAGAATCAAGATTCTCTGGTCTGATTAAACCAAAATTGAACTTTTTGGCCTGAATACCAAGCGTCACGTCTGGAGGAAACCAGGCACCGCTCATCACCTGGCTAATACCATCCCTACAGTGAAGCATGGCGGTGGCAGCATCATGATGTGGGGATGTTATTCAGCAGCGGGAACGGGGTGACTAGTCCTGATAGAGGGAAAGATGAATGCAGCTAAGTACACCGAGATCCTTGAAGAAAACCTGCTCCAGAGCGCACTGGACCTCAGACTGGGGCGAAGGTTTACCTTCCAACATGACAACGACCCGAAGCACACAGTCAAGAGAACAAAGGAGTGGCTTCGGAGAAAGAATGTCCAGAAACAAGTGTGCCAAGCTCGTAGCTTCTTTCCCAAGACGCCTTGAAGCTGTAATCGCTGCCAAAGGTGCAGCAACCAAGTATTAGGCTAAGGGTGTGTACAGATATGTAACCCCTAAATAACCTATTTTTGTCAGTAAAATAAAATTGCATATTTTCTAAAAACCTGTTTTCACTTCGTCATTATTGGCTATTGTGTGTAGATGTTTGAGGCAAAAAATTAACTCAATCTATTGTAGTATAAGTCTGTAACGTAATAAAACGTGGAGAAGGTGAAAGGGATGTGCAGACTTTCCGGCTTGACTGTACATTATATTGCACATGTGAAAATATGCACATCATGCCATTTTTTACTGCATTAATAATTTATTATTATTATTACTCTTATTATTATATTATTAGGCTAGTATTGTGCAACACAAATGCAGTTGCCCTGGCATTGCACAACACTAGTGCGGATTCACAATGTCAAAAATGTGACTATTGTGTATTGCACTGTTGTGAATAAATGCTGGAATGACATATCAAGATAACAGTCATAATAAAATGCCAATTTTTCCACTAATCAGTCTAAAGGGATTGTAAAACAGATCCAACACAACTTCCAAAGTATGATTTTATCATAGTTTTAAATTATCATAGTCGGGTCTAGTGATGTTCCGGATGATACTGAAGCTCCGAGCTGTGTGTCGAGTACGTAGGGCAGTTTCTACAGAAGCCTCGCACCGAAGCGTGTATCACTTTCAGAGAAGCACGTGATCGATGACAAACGAGGCCTCGGGTGCTGTAGAACCATGTGATCGGTTTGTTTTGGGCGGAATTAGGGGTTTTGAATTGTAGATATAAAGGAGCGATACCCTCCTTATTTCGAGGGTTGTTGCGGAGAGTTTGTTATTATTGGTATTATTGCTTTTGAAAGTTTTTGGAGTATTTTTTTGAGGAATTTTTGGAGTATTTTTATTTTTTACAACTTTTGTACAGTTTTTGTACAAAAATAGGCTAATGGAACCTGCATGGAAGCGAAAATCTTCTCCTGCTTGGGAATATTTTGACCCGATATCTCCAAATAAGGCAGGCCTAAGTGGCGTAGATATAAAAACACACTGAAGCGCTATTCGAACACTGGGCTAGCAATCGACTGTGCATGTAGTTCGTTGGTTGTTATTTTAACGTAACTACAGCAGATTATTACGATTTGTTTAATATTATTATGATTTGATTGTTATTTCTTATTCTTTCTTATTATCATTATCATCTGCATTCCTTCTCAAATGGCATATTATTTAATTTTGAAGTGCCTAAAGGAGCTGGCTTACAGCAATAATACCTCGTCCAGGCATTATCGGGCAATGCATGAAAATGCACCTGCCAATGAGCAAGAAACCAGCGGAGGTTATTTATTTATTTATTTTACTTTTTAATAACAGTTATGGTTGCTTTATCATAATCATACTGACATACATTGATAAAAATACATTTGCATATTGTTATTTTGCCATAGGTTCCAGAAAGCAAGAACTTGATGAGGCCGTTAATAAAAATCTATAAAAACCTCCCTTTTCAGTCACAAAAGCACCTTCCCTTTCACTGCCCATACTGAAGCACATTCACTTTCACTGCCTGGTTACAGAAGCACTCCCAGTCCCAGACCAGAAACACTTTTACTGTTCAATAGAACCCCACACAAATGTTGTCCCCCTTTATATCAATCTTCCTGTTTTTTTCATTTTGAAAGTTAATATAATATTATTACATATATTATTTTATAATATATCTTAGTATAAAACAAATCTAGCCTAATGACAGTTACAAATATAAATTATGAGTATGTTAGTATGTGTATCGCCTGAGCGGGGTTTTGAACTGGGACCTTCTCTTACAGAAATTGCTCTGAAGTCCGACGCGTTACCAGTGAGCTAAAGGGTCGCTTGTTGCTCTAAATTACTTTTACCAGCAGGTGTCACTAGTGTACACTGTGTTGAATGAGGCTTCGAGTAATGAATCTATTTGCGATACAATTGGCTGCAAAGCCTCAGTGCTTCAGGAAGCCTCATTTCGCCATCACTAGTCGGGTCATTCCGTGTCAAATCAACCAGTTTTCTGAAAAGTTCCTGTATGGGACCCTCTCAGATTTTGATGAAACTCCATCATAATAACCCATTGTGTGAAAAATGAACACACACAAAAAATGAGCCTCATACGACATGTCGTTTCCGAGATATGGCCTCCTGAAATTTGCTCAAAACCTCCGTCTTTCGCGCTCGCGAAACTTTGTATCCTAACTTACTTTCTTCCAAATTGCAAGAATATGGACCAGATTACCCCCTTCCCTTTTCAAGTTATATGCACCCAAAGTAGCCACTTTGTTCAGTCGCACATGTTTTTGGTGTTTTCGAGGTCACCCTGTGCCCATACGAGTGGACATATACATCCCATATCACAGTATTATCTATAGGTGTATGTCTATGGTCACAAGCAAGAACAGGCTAATCAATTCATTTGTAAAGGAATGACATCCATCCAAAGTTGGGTCCGGGTGAAAAAAAGTCAAAAACACAACCGTCCGTCTTGTCAATGGATCACCATGTGGACAGTTAAACAGATATATTAGATCTACTCATCAACCAAATTTCAGTACACATATTTTAACATATCGGGAATTCACATAAGTCTTAAGAGTTACGTTACTACTTAAAAGTGTCAAATTATGTATCAGACATCAAACAGAATAGTACATGTACTTTAAACCATACACTGATAATGTCAGATAATGTCACTCCACTTCTCCATGCCAATAGTTTTATGTCCTCTTGTGACAACTCGGTTGCAGCCATCAAACCCCTTTCTCTTCTGAAGGTTGTTTTGTGGCAAGCATCATTTAACACCAAACCAATACTGCAGTCTGACATGGAAGATGTCCCTGCCATTTGAGAAGTTTATGAATACTGCTTCCAAAATAAGTGTTATTGCATTGTAGGCCTAGGAAACAAAACTATGCATGGTACAGTAACAGCAGCACGCGCATGTTTCGCAGTTAGTAAATATTAGGGGTGTCACGATACCGATTTGAAATCGAAAATCGATCGAAATGAGCGTTCGATTTCGAACTTCGAAATCACAAGCTGGTTCGCGATTCTCCAAGTTTTTTTTTTTCTCTCCACCCCCGCCCCCCGCGCGCTCTTCTTAGCCTTTCATGTGATGGGTAAAATGTAAAAAAAAGTAGCCTACTTGGCCATCTCTAATGTAAGCGTTTCCGACAAAACGAAACTTGACGCCTTCCACTGCATTTTGTTCGTCCGAAGAAAAAAAAACAACGATATTTCAAAGAAGACACAGCTGCTAGTTAACGTTAGCTTACCGGTAGCCTGCATTACTTTTCGACACATGGCCACTGCCGGAGTCGGAGATGGAGAAACAGAACTGCAAAATCCTCCTGCTTCCCTCAAGTCACCGGTGTGGCAACAGTTTGCCTTCCCCGTGAGTTAGCTATATAAACAACGAACGCGTCATTGACAAAAAAACGACAGTTTGTCGGCTATGCTACACGCGAGTACCATACGCCACCTCAGGCAACACGTCAAATATGGCAGGACACATTCGCAGGCATCACAAAGAAATAGATTTGACTGGGAAAAAAACATTGACACAGGCAACTCTTCCATTCTCATTTAGAGCCAAGCTTCCACAAAATTCAACTTGTTTGTAGCATCAGACATGCGACCCCCCATAGCGTCTGGCACAGTCCCATCCTCTTTTAAGCAGGCGGTTGTTCAGCCCCTCCTTAAAAAGCCCAACCTGGATCCCTCTTTGCCCCAAAACTATAGACCCATTTCCAAACTTCCTTTTGTCTCTAAGATGTTAGAGAAGGTGGTAGCCACCCAGCTCATCTCCCATCTTACAACCCACAACATCTCAGACAAATTTCAATCCGGTTTCCGTAAGAGACACTCCACTGAAACAGCCCTCCTCAGAGTATCCAATGACATCATGCTCTCATCTGACGCTGGTGAATGCTCAGTCCTGGTCCTGCTGGATCTCAGTGCCGCATTTGACACGGTAGACCACTCCATCCTGTTAGACAGGCTCAGGGACTGGGTGGGCATCTCCGGGAGCGCCATTAAATGGTTTGCCTCCTACCTTGTAGACAGAAGTTTCTCTGTGGCTGTAGGCCCTTTTAAATCTGACCCCACTCCTCTCTCATGTGGTCTGCCACAGGGATCTGTGCTGGCCCCTATCCTGTTTGCCCTGTACATGCTTCCTCTAGGCTTGTTGATCAGCAAATTCAAGGGTATTTCCTACCACTTTTACGCGGACGACATCCAGCTGCATTTCTCCTGCAAGCCAGCCAAACTAGAACAACTGAGCATCCTCCAGGAATGTCTATCCGCCATTGAGTCCTGGTTGGGGAGTAACTTCCTACAACTCAATGGAGCAAAGACAGAGGTGCTAATTGTAGCGGCCCAACCAGTCGCTGCCAGGGTTGCTGCCCACCTGGGGTCCCTTGAGGGAAATGTCCGTCCTCACCTGAGGAATCTGGGTGTCATCTTTGACCAGTCAATGCTTTTGGACAAACATATACTAAACCTCACTCGCACCTGTTTTTTTCACCTTAGAAATATCGCAAAACTCCGGTCCATCATATCCCACACTGAATTAGAAATGTCTGTTCATGCTTTCATCTCATCTAGACTTGATTACTGTAATTCCCTGTTTACCTGCCTCAACAAATCATCTATCGACAAACTCCAACTTGTCCAAAATGCCGCTGCTAGACTGCTGACCAGGTCCAAGAAATCATGCCATATCACCCCCATCCTCGCCGCCCTGCACTGGCTCCCTCTGCAGTTCAGGATACATTTCAAGGTTTTGGTTCTCACACACCGCGCATGTCATGGTCTAGCCCCAGCCTACATCATGGACCTCATCCGCCCTTACACCAACAGCCGGTCATTACGATCAGCCGACCAGGAGCTCCTGATGGTGCCCAGGACCAGGCTGAAGACGAAAGGTGACCGAGCCTTTGGGGTGGCGGCCCCTAGGCTCTGGAATGCACTTCCCCTGGTCCTAAGAAACATTCCATCAGAGACTCTTTTTAAAAAACAGCTAAAGACACACCTGTTTAGGCAGGCGTTCGGACCTTCATAGGCTCTCACTATCTGACTGTTATTGTTTTATTCCTGTTTTAATATGTTTTTATTTTTTATATTTAGTCATGGCTTGTAAAGCACCCTGTGCATCCGTGCTGGGAAGGGCGCTATATAAATAAAATTTACTTACTTACTTACTTACTATTCGGTGGTGGAGAACGCTGGATTTAAGCATTTAATGCAGAATTAATTGCCTTGACGACAATGTAAATGTAAATGACCGTTGTCAGGGCATAAAACCAATGTGTAAATTGTTAATAGCGTGGTAAATGTTCAACTGTTTATTATTCTAGAGTCTAGTTTTGATAAAGCTCTTAACTGTTTAGGTGTGTTTAAATATTCTCATATTTTTGTTATTATTTATAATTGTTATTATTCAAATAAAAGTTACTTATTGAGAAACAAGTATTTTTCTTTACAAATCAAGACTTGATAGTCTAACAATGGCACAGCCATTAGTTAGACTATAGTGCTGGAAAAAAAAAATAGTGCTGGAAAAAAAAATAGTGCTGAAAATTTTTTTAAAATCGAATCGAATCGTGACCTTAAAATCGAAAGTCAAATCGAATCGCGGATTTGGAGAATCGTGACACCCCTAGTAAATATAGTTCTGTAATCGACGAGGCTCACTGATGGGATCTCAATTCTTGAATGATAGAGCTAGAATGAAATTGACCAAATATTGTTGCCTGGTAATGGAAAATCCCATCATTGCGTAATGGGTTATCCCTGTATTTACCTGACATGGGAAAATCCCGCATCTAACCTTAGCCCTAGGGGGCATCTTAACTTTATTTTACCTATCTCCTGTGATAGATATGCATGTTGTGATCAGACCTTACGCACGTAGATCGGCCGATTTCAAGTTTTGTATCCCCGGAATTGTGCAAAATTTGTATTTTTCAAAATGTGGTCTAACCATGAAGGAGTTGAGTACCAAAGCTGAAATTTGGTTGATGAGTAGATCTAATATATCTGTTTAACAGGTGTAAATTTCAGAAAAAGTTTTAACTGTCCACATGGTGATCCATTGACAAGACGGACAATTGTGTTTTTTACTTTTTTTCACCCGGACCCAAAATGTCATTCCTTTACAAATTAATTGATTAGCCTGTACTTGCTTGTGACCATAGGCATGCACCTATAGATAATACATCTGTGATATGGGATGTATATGTCCACTCGTATGGGCACAGGGTGACCTCGAAAATCACCAAAAACATGTGCGACTGAACAAAGTGGCTACTTTGGGTGCATATAACTTGAAAGGGGAAGGGGGTACAAGTAATCTGATTCGTGCAATACGGAAGAAAGTAAGTTAGGATACCAAGTTTCAGCTCTATAGCTGTTACCAATCCCAAGTTATAAGCATCCAAAGTCTGAAAAAATCACATTTGCGTTTTCTCCGCGAAAGACGGAGGTTTTGAGCAAATTTCAGGAGGCCATATCTCGGAAACAACATTTCGTATGAGGCTAATTTTTTGTGTGTGTTCATTTTTCATAGAATGGATTATTATGATGAGTTTCATCAAAATCTGAGAGGGTCATGCAGGGACCACTGGTTGATTGGACACAGAATGACCCAGTCTTTAATTTTTTGGGGTCCTAATTGTATCATTATGCTACCAGCATTAACAGGGTGTCTGCAGGTATCAAGAAGTTAATTTTAAGACTTTTTAAGACATTTTTAATGCCACCTAGAATGAAATTTAAGACCAAACTTGCAACAAAAATAAACATGAAGTGTATACACTCTTCGCAACTGAGTATGTAATATTGTCAAGAATGAAGTTAGCAGAAGTGGTTCTAGTATTCCACAAACCACCGGATGCTCTTGAAAGGGAGCAGTACGCCTAACTGGAGAAGACAATGGGCGATATTTTCAGGCTCTTACTCCAGTGCGCTAAGACAGGCAGTGTGGCAAAAATGTGTAATGGAATGGAATGCTCTGTGTCTACTGCATGTGTACTGCATTCAATTCCATGCCACATTTTCGCCACACCACCTGTCTTAGTGCACAGCGCACTGGAGTAAGAGCCTGAAAACAGCACCCACTGGGCCTCAGCACCCAATTGGGCCTCATTCAAGTACAAATTTGATCGTAAATGGGAACATAAATGTGTAGATTAGATTTACAATTAATTTACATCGAGGTCAAACTTTTGATGAATGCAGTTCTAAATCAACATTGAGGCAAAACGACACTAATTACTTGAGTTTAAGGACATTTGTCCAAATGTTTATTACAGTGAAATAGGGGTCGGTGTGGCTACAGAGCCTGTGGGGTGGGATCAGGTTTCAGCGGAGGGTTTGTAGCTAGATAGCTACTGCAATGGCGGAGGTGAAGAAGCTCAGTGAAGTGAAATGACAAGCCGACAGGGCTCGTTCAAAAACCAGAATCGGAATTGCTTTTCCTCGATGGCAACAGCTGAAGTTCAGCAAGGGGATGAAGAGCGATGTGGAGTTGGCGTGTTTTCTGTTGGACCTGTAAGTAACGTTACCTCTAGCTATGCAGCTAGCTATGGTGACTGGGCGGGGGTTGGATATATGATTGTAATATGAAATAGATATTAAACCATTAGACAACAAAGCAAGCATTTTATAAACCCACTCTCTGTCCTAAAGGTCACACTGTTAAAGGAAGTGCTCCCGTTTAATGAATCAATCGCTAGGCCTAGGCTACATTATTGCCCTCAAACATCAAATGGCACGGAAAAAATTATGCCCTTCTTTGGACAACGAAGAATAATTCTCCTTCATCCCAGGAAAGTGGTTATTGGTGTGTAAGGACTGTACACGTAGCCTACACACTGTGGTCAGTTCAATCCTGACTTGACAGGGCAAATACAAGAAGAGACGTTAGAATTTGCGGCAACACGAGTGTGGGCTGTAACTCCAAATAAGCGCTGCAAAGAAAACCCGTTCATGACGCCAAAACAGCTAAAATAAACTGCGCGGTCAATGGAAAATAGCTTTGCACACAGACGAATTTCGCGAGATAATCAGCTATACAATAAAAAAAGAATCGCCACTACCTTCAGCTGCCAATGAGTGATCCCTGTAACAAATAAACATTAAAAGACTAAGAGCAGGATAAAGAACAGGAAAGTACCGAAATTGGTTTAAAACGCATAAATCTGGGATCGTATAATTGTGCAGAACGGAGCAATTGGAGTCTGCTGGCGTGCTCTTGAATATTGTTTGCTTTGCATATGGGATTCTACCGCCCTGAATCCCATTGTGCCAAGCTTGAAACATTTGCGACATATACTGCATCGGGCTTCGGAGACATTACCGGGCACGGGTTTTAACCATGTTATGGGTTTTAACCATGTTATGGGTTTTAACCATGAGTATTCGCTTTTCTCAAGCCATTTATCGTTAAACTTGCATTTATCCATGAATCAGTTAGTTTGCTAGCTTGGCTATTACATAGAACTTAGATTGTTACCTCCCTTGACTGAATCCGAAGCAGAAATTTAGCAGAAAGTAATCTTGTCAGAATCGCTCCTACTGACAGTAGCCTACTACTGTGGAACAGTTTAGATTGCTTGGTAACGTTGAAGCACCCGCGAACTCTTGCGGTCACGTGACTTCACCTAAAAAGGATCCTTGCGTATTTTTAAAAAAAAAATCCAGTTTCTATCGTATTTGGTTTTCTTTCAGTTTATCATTTGGCAAAACTCAATCACACCGTATAGTGAGATTGGGAACACATCGCCTCAAAAAATATTTAAGACCTTTCAAAAACGAATTTAATACAATTTAATACATTTTAAGGCCTTTTTTTAATAAATATGAATTTAAGACTATTTAAGACTTTTTAATGACCCGCGGACACCCTGATTAATGGTACCAGCAGAGGATTACAGACCACCTCAGCGCATTCAAGACCCAGCAAATATTCACTGGCAGTAAGCAAGCAAACAGTTATATGATGTGTTCAAATCAGATCAAAACAAGATCTTTCCAGAAAGATCATGAAGAGGTTGGGTTCACAAGTGATGACTAAAGGCATCTCTAACCAGTAGCGTCTCGGAACACGAAGGCCTGGCGCTGAATCACAATGGCGCGGAATGGCACCCGCCTGCCTTTGCCGATAACCGGATGCAAATTAAAAACCAAACAAATATATCTTTTGTGCCTGTGTGTCAGAAAGGGAGCAAGCCGTGAGTTTCGGGAGGCAGAAGGCAGGTGGAGCGACACAGACAGGCTGGACGGCGCACCTTGGGTGCCGCCTGTAACGACAACTGGGAATACCTGGCGGTGGGGAGGAAGCAGAGCTGCGCTGCCATTGGCCGGCCCTCAGGACCCCGAGGGGGGGGGGGGGGGCCTATCGAGCAGGTTCAACAGGTCCGCCAGGACTGGGAACACAGTTCCCGGGTGATGCCAGGGTTCTACCCTGGTGAGCCCCCTTGAGAGGACCCCAGGAAAACAAATATACGCCGTTATCTTATCTGGTATCATTGCAGTTCAAATGCGTGTGAGGGAGCGCCTTCTGAATGCAAAACCCACTGAGTAAGAACTGAGGTGTTCTGATAGGGGAACAGTATGTCTGTAAGCATCCAAACGACCTGTGCTATGAAAGCAAAAATTAATGTGCAAAACACCTGCCACACCAACCCCTAACTCCCATCCTCCCATTATTCTAGACGTCAAAGCAGAACTTTTTTTTAAGAAAAACAAAATTCACTTGATCTGCACTTTGCTTATTTTATTTTATACATTATCGTTTATTAAATATGTGCAACATAAACATGTTGGCTTTGCTTTTATCGTTTTTGTTTTCAAAACGGCAGTTGTCTTTGTTGTGCATAATATAACTTAAATTAAGAGAGCCGATTAATAATTGTAGACCTAAAATTTGTATCTGTACTTTGTTGACAGCGACTGGAACACAAACAGAGATAGCCAACTGCACTTATGGATCATATTCAGCATGTTCTTCACTGCTCAATTACATTTACATGGATAAATGTGCAAGAATTTATATGCGTGTACATATACACACACAGTTCTGAAGCAAAGACCTAACTTCTTTACTTATAACAACCAGAGACACAGCACGTGTCAAAAGCAGGTACACCCAGCATTCTGAAACAGGCTAAACTGTCCATAAATCACAAGATTAGAGGGGGAAAAAATACCACTGTTGGGAAATAAAGTCTCAAAGCATTCACACAGTTTCAGTCGCCCCTCACTTCTCCCTCTCTCTCTCTCTCTCCCTCTCTCCATTTTCCTCACCTCCGTTCTTTAGCCACAGTGTACTAACACGGTCCTGGGGCAGTCTAATCCATCCGTCCTCTAAAGCGTGCCTCACCTCGTCCGTGCAGTCACAGCCGACGGCTAGCTCTCTCTCTCTCCCGCGCTCGCGTACGTCAACCCCGTCGCTGCGACTCTGAATGTGGCCGGGTGGCTCGTATCGCAGCCAGCGTAATGAGCCTCCTGGGCTTACAACACTGTACATCACACGCTGGTTATAAAAACAAATTAGCGCATCACTGCTACAACGTGAGTCTTATTCCAGTGTTACTGCCCGACATTAGAGTGCCGTTAGGGCTTGTGCTAACAAAAAAAGTACAACTAAGGAAATGTATTCAACCGCATAAAAAGCCAAGCCTGAAAAAATATAAGGGTGATATGAGAAATGTAAGCTATATTACTCGCTCGGGATGAGAACATTTCCATAGTAATTAACGTTGCGGATAATATTACGATGGCTGAAGTTCAAGAGAGGTTAAAAAATTATATATGACCGTAGAAGAAAATATCATTATGTTTAATAGGCAATACATCAGGGTCTATGATTTAAAAGATTTACAAATGATCCCGTGAGCTATATAACTCGAAACGTGCCGGACGAGCGGAGGTTCACATTCTGCACCGGACCAGGGCCCCATTTCCCAAAAGGATCTTAGAGTAAAGATCATGTTCGAGTGCTTTGTTTTTATATTACTTTCATTGTTTGTTTGTCTTTTGTCATTTGTTTTTTCTCTTTCTCCATCTATTTCTATTATCCGTTTCATGTAATGTCAGTAAGTTTTAATCATAAAATTAATAAAGCACGAACACAAAACACTCCAAGATGATCTTAACTCTAAGAGGCTTTCGGGAAACGGGGCCCAGATTGTTTCATCTCAGATTATTATTCTGAAAATGCGTTTACCAGATTTAAGTGGGTGCAGAAGCATCTGCCAAGAGTCAATCAAAAGATTAAGCCAATGCATGCTGATTCATTTCCATGCAACACACCCCGATACTTTAGTCTACCCTCCCATCCACGAGATATTCAATCGCACAGTGATAAACGAAACTGGTGTAATAGAAAAAAAATTCACATGCTTTCTGATGTTCCTGAATTAAGGAAGAACTTGAGCTACAAGTAAATACTTTTTAGATTCAACAGATGCAGACATCAAAGTCAAAGTAGAGATGACTTCACAGTATCAATGATATGATAGATATTTTTATCTCTCTCTCACTCACACGTACACAAACATAAGGAAGTCACACACGCAAGCACGTCGACACACAGATAGGAATTGAGACCGTTCGTTAGTGAGCATACATCCTTGATCATCTTCCCTCGAATAGATCTCTCTCACTCTATGATAGTAGCAGCTTCTCAAGTTCTCATTCCCCTATGCACTTAAGGCACTAATTCCCATCTGTCATCATCTCAGAACTGGAGTCCTCATGGACGACACCTAGCAGCACGGCTTGCATTTCCCTAACCACCCAGGTCCTCACAGAAACCGTGTGCGAGTTAGCTAGGGGGCAGCACGTCCATGCGAGGCGCTGAGCTGGAGAAAGGGGAAGCTGAACGCATAGGCTAGTAAAGCCTTTCGTAAACCTGCTCTGGGGTCGTTCACCGTACCCCGCGAGACCCATTTCAAACTTCTCCACCGAAGCCTGGCCGTCTATATTCATCACTATAAGTGCCGCCAAGAGATTAATAATGGATAACAAGGATTATGCAATCGTCCTGGTGGTTCTCCAAGCGCTTAAATTTGCTACAGGCGCTGCATGTGCCAGTGTGAAACAGGATGCTATTAAGTCACATTTGAAAGAATACAATATAGCATATTTCTGCCCTGTGGCAGTACGCTTACAAGGTAGACCACACTCCTTTTGACTGTATGAAAGTCTTCTATGACTTAAATGCTAGGTTTACACAAGCTTAATTTCAGGTTGATTTTGTGGATGCTATAGTACTCTCTGAAGCAGGTTCTATAATATGGAACAGATAAAAACTGATATTATATACTCTTATATTTCAAACAATATGTACACTATGGGACTGGATATGCTTGTATCATGACTGCATCATAGCACTGTTTTTCAGCCTCAATGTTGAACACCAATGTGCTCCTTGCTATTTTGCATAACACCCTCATACCCTTGACTTTGGTTTACTTCTGAACTGTATGCATATTGCCATGGTGGCCTAATGAGTCACTGAACAAGAGTGTCGGCCAAATAGACAATTGGAAAATAGGCCTCACTTACTAGTGATCAACCTGACTTTGCAAACAGCAGGTCACGATCCACAGATAAGAGGCCCAGTGCTACAGTATGCAGCTCGCACCCATGTTACGGGCCCTGTCCGTAAGCGGACTGGTGACAGCCTCGGCAGTCTTGGTCCCTCCCATACGACTTTAGCGCATGGAGGCGACTTGGTCAACGGCGTCTACGCTTCCCGGGAGGCCGGCATAGTGTAAAACGTTGGCAGCGAGACGATCCCTCCACAGAGCTAAACAAAGTCGTTACCGACAGACTTTCCCTCAGATTATTCCTCCCTCCCTCCCCTCTTTTTCTCTGTCACTCACTCTCTAGCTTTCCATGTATGCAAACAGGCAGCTCTTGGCTCTTTCAACCATGGCGTGACCCCAATAAGTTTTCCCTCACACCTCACATACACCACAAGAACGCCTGCACATTCGCGCACAACCTAGAAAAGGACGATCAATTCAAGACAGCCTCACGCAAAGATAGCTCATCTGCGGACACGGACGTGACCCGTAACTCTTAACTCCAACCCTTTAACCCTAACTGAACCTGGAAAGTACAGCAAAGGCGAAACCAAAGTAATTACCGCTGAAGCCCGAGACCCCGATACAGGCCTCTCTCTTCAACCGGCTGTCTCCCTTCCCCGCTCTCAGATGTTGGTCTGTCCAAACGAAGCCATCGAGGGCATTGCCAGGCACTGAGGAGCTGAAATATTGAACATTTGCCCTCAACCCGCTGCATAACTTAAGGCTTTGGGCTTCTCTTCAGTCAAAAATTCCCCAGAGACGACCGACCCGAGGACCAAGATCTGCACCTTTCATTATAAATGCAGACCATATGAATCGGCGGGGGTCTAACAACGACGTGGTTACTCAAGTAAAACACCACGCTTAACAGGCAATTCGAATCAAAAACTCCCCAGTAGTCCATCAAGAGTACAGATTTAAACTGTAGTGAGATTATGTTTAAGGCCAAAGAGAGAGTACAGTGATACCAGTGCCTGAGTTATGCACTCGTAACCAGCCATACGAACAATAAAAATAACTGAAGTAGGAGCAGAGTATAGCCCTCCAAGTCACAGACTAAACCTGTAGCAACGCAACATGAGGGTTTGCTCCCCTAGGCAGAACACTGATCAGACATCTCCCGCCTACTCATAACGGAGTCTCACAGAGCCTGTTTGGAGCCCTGGCGTTAAACGCAGCAGGCGCCCGGAGCGCCGCTGTAACACCAACAGTAAGTCCACCCTAGGAAAAGCCTTAGAGACCTAATTTACTCTCAGACACAAATAAAATTGCTTTGTGATGAAGAAAAGAGAAACTCGCATGATAGGATTGACACCCCTTCATCCCCGCCGCACTTTTTCCCGCCACAAATACGTCGGCTGGCCGTCATGCCCGTACAGCCCCGGCGGCCTGCACTGCGTCTCTCCGTTTATCCTGTATGATGTATCACTGAGGGCTCTCATTTAGTCAACATGGTACACGCTTGATGAAGGAGACCCAGGGATGTATAGAACCAGAGCGGATTTCCTGCGCCACACTTTCCCCTTCCAAAGCGTAAACCTACGGAAACATGCAAAAAAATAACACCGGAACTGGCTGGAATTGGGGTAACATCGCTGGCCAGAGAGGCGCCTACTCTGAGTGCAGAGAGATTGAACTAAACTGTGCAATCACGGTGTGATTTGGCTTATTCTATATGTGTTCCCGGCAAAAGGAACAACAAAAAAGACTTCAATTTAAAAAAAAAAATATATATATTTTTTTTAAAACACACAACTATGGAAAAGCTGAGGAAAATCCTCATTCCTGCCGTGTAGAGCAGTCCATGGCATTGATACACTTTTCATGTACAGTTGAAGTCGGACGTTTACATACACTTAGGTTGAAGTCATTAAAACTAATTTTTAACCACTCCACAGATTTCATGTTAGCAAACTATAGTGTTGGCAAGTCAGTTAAGACATCTACTTTGTGCATGACACAAGCAATTTTTCCCTTATTTCACTTTTAATTCACTATATCACAATTCCAGTGGGTCAGAAGTTTACATACACTAAGCTGACTGTGCCTTTAAACAGCTTGGAAAATTCCAGAAAATTATGTCATGGCTTTAGAAACTTCTGATAGGCTAATTGACATTAAGTCAGTTATTTTACATAAAATTTATTTAGAGTAAATTCTTTATTTTCTTATCTTCAGAGGTTTCTGACTCTACCTGTTATGAAAAGTGTCAAGTGCTTCAGTGCACAAGGGTCCAATGTGAAGTACGTCAAGCTGCATTCTGTATAAAATATTATTATTATTATTATTATTATTATTATTAAGGGCATTTACCAGAGTTATAGGACCAACAGTCACAGACCAGCAGGCAGACGACATTCCCAAACCAGCAAGTAAATATGCAACATCACTAAAGTACTAAACCTAAGTATATTTATGCCAACCTAGAACCATGATACAGATCGTAGATTCATATGTCTAACATGCATATAAAACCATAAAGCAATCCTATCACCATCTCAAACTGAAACTCTCTCAATGAGAGTCTTTGTACACCACCTTCCATCCTGCACAATGTACAAAACCCATAAGCAGGGCTATAGTAGTCAGGCAGAGGTACTGGCAGTGTCTCTTTCAGCTGCACTCTCCACCCCCGATCCATCTCGGTCACCTCTTAAGCCAATATTCACACTAACTGCAACATGCTTTCCATTGATAATTATGCAAGTTGCAGAACAGCAACTGTATTTGCAAGCCAAATACAATAAACTGACATCCGTTTTTTTAATGGACAATGCCAGCATAAGTGTTAAACCCTCAAGCGATTAAATCTGAAATGCATGGTAAAAAGCACAGATCCATTCGTTAGAAGGCGGCCGAGGCAGACAGTGCCGGAGGATTACCCTAATGCCGTCTTTCATAACATGCAAGCCCGCACTATCGGTTCAGTTTGGTGCAAAGATTACGCCCAGCTCAGCCTGGACGGCGTGTGGTGCGCTAATGCTTCGCTCCGCTATCATTGCTTAATCCCGCATACTTCCCCTTCATGGTGCTTCCATCCCATGTACCTCACACAGCTAAGGTTCTGCCGACATTCCACACATTCATTTCGTTTCTCTCATTAAAAAACAAACAAAACGGCAGCATATCTCGGGACTGCGATGAATGCTCTGATACATAACCCTTCGGCTGTAAAAAGTGCATTTTCATAATTCAACACGGTCTGTCAGAGAGGCTATTCACTTGTGAATTCGGGTTGACCTCATGCACTGACACAGATCGGCATAAGACCTCATCCGTATGCAACCCTCAAAACCTCCCGTGCCCTAGCTGACTGTGTAAAATATGAAGCACAGCACAGAGTGTGTATGTGTGTGCGCGTAAGAGAGTGTGTGTGTGTGTGTGTGTGCTTGTAAGAGACTGTGTGTGTGCTTTCTTGCAACAATAAAAAAGCAACATAGAAAGAGGGAGAAAGGGCAAAACAACCATAAAGTTTAAACATTACAATGCTTTTTCAAAAAAACATTACAAAGCAATTTCACACCTCGCTGCGACTAAGCACCTTTAAGCACATTCTGGCCATCTAGTGGTATGTAAAGTACTGCCATCAGTTCTTTTTAATCAGTGAATGAGTGAGTGACAATTCCATACCTATTACTCATAGCCTAATGAGAACTGAACAAGCGCCGCTCAACTGCTGGCATATCTGCCCTCTACTGCCGAAATGTCGCAACTGCAGGAGCCACTAGTTTGCTGAGTCAGTTAGTAAGTCACAACCGAAAAGGAGTGTGGACTGCTATCGTCATGGCACATTTACCAACTTATGACCAGCGTGACTGTGTGTTGAGGTTCTGCAGACCACAAAATTTTCTTTTAATAATGAATCAACCCAGAGCACTGTGAGAAATAGCTGGCCATGTGCAGGCAGGAGGAATCCACACTTCCCATGTGACTGTGCACATTTCGGCTTTGCCAACACGGCACAGGCCGCTGTCACATGTGGCGCATTTCCATTTAAATCCGCATCACGCTCCCATTGGCCTTAATCCCACTGGGTAACCAGCCTTTTAGCTTAGCGTCATTTAGCGGTATTTACCAAAGACGGAGGAAGAAATCCACGCACCAGCAAGCTGCCATTGGTGTTGTGTTTTCTGCGAGCCCTGTCATGACCTGGCTATGTCTATGTGAATGGCTACGTCATATCACTTGGGTTTTGTATCAGCTTCAGGCAGGCAAATGCCGGCCTTTTCATTTCCAGGTAAATTCACCCTTTTCCTACAGTGTTTTCCCAAACACCGCAGGGTCAAAAGGAGTTCCTCTGTGAACGTCAAAAAGTGTACAGCACTTCCCTTGGGTGTGCAAGCAGGTATATGTGCGTGCATGTGTGTGTGTGTGTGTGTGTGTGGGCCTACTCGCTGACTGCAAGTCTCGGAACCAAGAAGACAGATCAGGTTCCACCCCTGCCCCTCCCATGGGAACACTAGCAACAGCTCCCACTCAGGAGCAAGGCCCAGTACAGCTCAAACTATAGACAGGCCAGTGAGATTGAGCCAGCAAACACCTTTACCATGAAATACAGAGTCTGTGAGTGAATCTAAATTCACAGTGCTCGTGTACAATCCCTCCAGGACAGCAAGGATTTGTGCACTCCAGGAAGGGTGGAGATACCATCAATCAGACTTCTATGAACCAATCAAAGACTTTGATAGGTTTAAGTCT
This sequence comes from Synaphobranchus kaupii, assembly GCA_029718625.1. Classification (NCBI taxonomy): domain Eukaryota; kingdom Metazoa; phylum Chordata; class Actinopteri; order Anguilliformes; family Synaphobranchidae; genus Synaphobranchus; species Synaphobranchus kaupii. The sequence goes on along the minus strand of CM056377.1, from coordinate 87,378,137 downwards.
GATAACACATGACAGCACTGCCCACTTCAGGATTGTTAAAGCCTCTTTTCACTATCCAAAATATGTACAAACAACAATTGACCGTGAGAAAAAAAGCAAAGAATTGTGGGTAAAGTGACTCACCCCATCCTGAGAGGAGAAGAGACTGAGGCAGTGACGGAGGGCGGTGCAGGTTTCGCTGGAGAGCTCGCTCATCTCGTTCATCTTCTGCAGCACGGGGGCGGGCAGCTCTACCAATGTCACAGGAGGGATAGTTAATGGACAGGGGAGGCCATATGCTCAGCCATCCCCCACTAAAGGGGATTTTGATTGTCTACTAAATTTGTATATATTTTTTTGTTTACCTTGATTTACTCTTTTTTTTTTGTCAAAAACAAAAAGTATTTTTTTTGTCAATAAAAAAATTGTACTAAATTGATTCAATACCAAAACCCCTTGATATGGCAAAAAACAAGAACTGGGCCTCGTTTCCCCAAAGATCATGTTAGGCTATTTTGTTTTTATATTACTTTCATTGTTTGTTTGTATTTCGTCATTTGTTTTTTATCGTTCTCCCTCTATTTTTATTATCTTTTTTATGTAATGTCAGTAAATTTTAATCATTTTAGTCATAAAATTAATAAAGCACAAACACAGAACACTCTAAGATGATCTTACTCTTCTAAGATGCTTTTGGGAAACAGGGCCCTGCACAACAGAAGGCAGCATTTGCAGTTTATTGAAATGCCTATTTAGGCTTTTAGGCAAAAAAATCATATATAGCTCTATAAGTTAACTCATGTAATTTGCAAAAACATTTAATAATACACTATCTAGATATATCGATCTGGAATTTATATAATTCATATATATTTATTTCTGGAATTTTTACACCATTCCTGACAGATAGAGTGACTGAAGGCTGATGTAAGAGATGCCTTACGTTCAGACAGCTCATTTCTCTTCACCATGGTGAGAAACTCTGACAGCTCCATCTCAAATCTCTTCTGGCAGGCTTCGGCCTTCTGCGAACAAAAAAAAAAACTAAATCGCACGGACGCTTCTCAATGCTCCGGAAATCCCTATGAGCTGCAATATGGCAGCATCACCTGCATAGCGTTTCGGCAGTGGGACAAATGCACCTCCTACAGGCTGTGCACCTAAATGATGCTGGTGTGGGGGCCTTTTCAAAGGCTAATCTATAGCCATGCAAAACTGTCCAACACACGCATATAAAAAAAAACCCACACTGAAACAGAATGGCTTTCCCAAGAATAATGAATAAAAACAAAAATAACACTCTAAGGGCCTGATTTACTAAGACCTTTAGCACGTGTAAAATCTTTTAGCACAAGCAAAACTAACAACACAACCAATGATTGGTGCAAAACAATCACCATGACCAATCATTGCTCGTGTTATTAGTTTTGCGTGTGCTAAAAAGGTTTTCCAGATGCTAAAGATCTTAGTAAATCAGGCCTTAAATGTATTTCTACATTATGCAATGCATTAAAGTCGCCAACTATCTTGAACAGAGATTTTACTTTGCTAACATCAGAGGGAAACACTTATAAGAAGAATAAGAATGTCTGAAGAAGAGGACAAGCCATTGAATCCATCTAGGCCTATTTAGGCTAGTTTACAAAGGTCCTTCGTCACATAAGGTAAAGGCCCACGCTCACCCCTCCCTCCTTAAATCTACCCAGTTCAGGAATAAGTTCTCACAGGCCATTAGCCATCACCGGCCCCACGCCTGGGGAACATAGCAGCTGTCAATCACAACCCCTCACAGTTGTGACTGGGAAAGGGACGGAACGCCGGCGTTCCGCTGCGCAAAGCCAAACTTGCAAAGCCGAGAACATTCCGGACCATCACCTGCAGCGAGTCGGTCAGTTCGCCCACTGACATCACTTCATCCTCCTCTTCCTCGCTGTCCTGTTCCTGGGAGCAGTAATGAGTGCTGTAGGCCGAGTGCTCCTCCATAGCGTCCATCCATCTCTTTAAACCGAACACAGAGTCTCTCTCAGCACGGGCTGCGCAGCGCGCGCGCACGGCATGTGATGTGCCGAAAATGCCTATTTTTAACTGTGCGTGCAGCTTTGGACAGTGCGCTCACATGAGTTTAATAATGTAAATGGACTGTAATGAGACGAGGCAGCAGCATGCATGGCCAATGATGCCCACGTTGAGTGCTCAGCCAGAACCTGAGCGCGATGTCATTTCCTGTATGGGGTTCTAAGCAAACAGGAATCAGGCTCACGGAAAAGAGCATTTGTGGTTTGTTAAGAAGTGCTTTTGAGTGACAAAAATGTAAGGCACAAAAAAAAAAATATAGTTCTCCGTTCATTTTAATGTTAAAAAAGAAAATCATTACTCGTAATTTCTGTCAGTTGTGCGGTTTGCTTAATGACACATACGCGCGATGTGCTACGTGAACGAAGCGGAACACATCTCACTTTTCTGGTCCCTTCAGGATCATTCTTTGGGGATACTTTAAAATGGAGGACACTGTCATCAAAGCACTTGACGGTGAAAAAGCAGTTGTCCCGGGCTTTGATCTTGAACCGAAACAAAAAGAAGGAATAGGGCAAAAATTAAAAAAAATTAAAAACATTACTAAACCAAACAGTGGACACATGCTGTACAAGACAGATCAAAATCATTATATCCTATTGTCACTGCATGCACTTGCTGCCCAGTTACACTTTGCAACTGGAGGCTGCAAATAGGAAAAACGGCAAATGTACATGATCAATTTGTGTACTGCAGGCAGGCATAAATTGCAGAAATAGGGAATGTCTACACGTACCAAGCAATGAGCCTGGGTCAGAGGCATGCATCCCTGTCTGCGAACGTTAGCAGCTGCATCCGCCCTTTAGGGAGAGGTAAACAGATTTGAAGACCTTTGAAAATTAAAAACATTATTAAAAACAATGTTAAAAACAAAATCACACCACAAAATGTGATATTCATTCAAGATATTTCATTCAACAGATTTTTCCTCCCTTTTTTTTAATCCCCGATTTAGAATCGCTGCTGTGCGACCCACACCGGTCCTGCCGTTGAAGCATGAATGCTACGCTAGTGGACTCAACCACAAACCAGTGACAATTTTACATCCTGCCGGCCAAGCAGTGCAAGGTGGAGAGGAGAGGTGCATTTGTCATTGAGGGCAACTGGTAGCCTGGGAGTGCCTGGCGCAAAGCTGGAAGAAACTGACGCAGCAGTAAACTGAGGAATCCTGTCTGACTTAACCCCTACCCTACCTCTCTACCTCTGGCAGGACAAGGCCACTTGTGTCCCACCACTCTGGCTGCCTGTTCATAATTGGCCAATTACATGCCTGAGGTGAACCGCCACCCACAGGACCGAGCCTGGGCCAATTGGGAACGACTATGCAGGCTAACGCAATTGGAACCCCCTTCCCCAGTGGGCTTTCGAAAGTCTGAAACTGCTCAAGACCGGTCAGTGTGGGTGGAGAGGACCTACTGTTTGGGGTACCAGGACAAAACACCATCCTGAAGGACCACCCAGTAGGAGCGCCAGCCGAAAAAACGGGAGCTCTGAGAGAGGGAAGGTCAGGAAAAAGGACATTTATTTAGAAGGTTATTAAGATGCTACCGTTTCATCGATGTTCTTCTAGCGTCATGCAAGGCTATTGCGCCCTACGATCACGGTTGCCGAGCAGGCGTGATATACTGTGGAACTGGTGTGAAGTGTGTACATGATCATTTTTGGGGCCGTTTTTCACTGTTCCTTCATGCGTCACATGCATCTTAATCATTCCACTCAACACTGCAATGGATTACCTTCCATAGAGGGCCTTCAAACATCCGGACGTTACGAGCCATGCCCTTTGGGAGAGGGAAGCAAAATTATATTTCAGAGAAGTGTAAATATTATCAAAACTATATATACAGTACCAGTCAAAAGTTTGGACACACCTACTCATAGAAGGTTTTTTTCCGTTATTTTTACTGTTGTCCACATTTTGGAATAGTAAAGACATCAAAACTATGAGATAACACAAATTAAATTATGCAAAAACCAAAAAAGGGTTAAACAAATAAAAAAAAGTCTTATATTTTAGATTCTTCAAAGTAGCCACCCTTTGCCTTGATAACGGCTTTGCACATTCTTGCTATTCTCTCAAACAACTTCTGTGGTAAACAGGTATTCCACAGGTAAAAAGGTGATGCCATCATGATTGTATAAAAGGATATCAAAAGACTCCTGATATCTTATTTCCAGGTACTCTTAGAAGCGATACTATAACCTCTGCATTTGAATGAATCTCTATGGGAATTGGGGGGTGGGACTAGATTTAGCTTTAAATTACACTGGAACAGTGTGGAACACATGGTTGGCTAAATGGTTCTAAGTCATCAAGGGCCTGACGTATCAAACAAGCCTTAAACCATCACTCTGCTGCCAGAAATACAGTAGATATGAATGGATAACTTGAAGCGTTTCTTCTCCTGACGTATTTTTCCATAGAGTTCAGTAGGAAAATTTGTCAGGAGAAACAACCCTTCAAGTGATCCACGGCGCTAGCGTTCATCTCCCGAATTATTTGCTGCGGAGGTCGGATGACAATTCGTCCCATGTTGAGGATGAGGATGAGAAGATGAAAAAAAGCCAAAGCCATAGCTATAGCTGTATTAGCAGCTATTGCTGGTAGTTCTGTGGAGAGAGAGGTGTGGGTGCGGGAGAGGAGTGGTGGGGCCGCGATGTGGAGGGTTTCACGGAGGAACAGTTCCTCCAGAACTTTAGGATGTCCAGGGCTGCATTCCAGTATCTCTGTCGACAATGATCTGTGCCTGTGCAGTGAAAACTCCACCACTAGACATGCAGTGTAAACTCCACCACTAGACATGCTCTACAGTCTAACAACAGTGCTCTGAATAGTCTTTGTATGCTCTGAATAATCTTCAGGTGTAACAATTGATCTGAAGCAAGCCTTTGATAGAGGCAGTCTGAATTTACAGGTCGTGGGTTTCTCAGTTTGCCACAGTGACAGTACAATTATTAACAACAGGACAAAGACCTGGAATAAACATTGTCCATGCCATGCAGCCAGCTTAGCATAATGTATGGAGTATTCACAGTAATACAATTAATCTGTGTGCAGAATACGGTTTACTTATTGCCAGACTATAGTTCTAACCATTGTATGTGCATATCACATTATTGGATACAACAATGACAACATTTAAGTTGCAAGTCAGCTCAGATAAAGATATTCAACAATTACGATCAGCTCAGATAAAGATATTCAGATTCTTTTGAGCTGGTGATTTGGTTAAAAAAGAATAAGGTGTGGTAGGTAGTCAAATAACTGGAATTACACCCAGAAGGTTACAGGTTTGAGATGAGTTGAGGTTTGAACTGGATTTGTGCATCTTCCAAGCAAATGAGCTAAGCCAATAACTAAATTACATAAGAAAACAGGGAAAATCAGTAAATGCTAACCTTTTTTACAGCGCCTTCTATGACCTGCTTCATTTCCGCGTCACTGGCGAGGTCCAACACAGTTTGACCTGTGGAGCCCATCAAACAGAGGACACACAGCTATTATGTCGAAATACTGACTTTTTTTTTTCTCAAAATACACACATGGTATGATATTCTAACAAAAACAGTTCCACAATGAAAACCTGAAGAAAATAAAAGTATGATTTCCTTATAATTTCACATTCTTATTCTAAATAACCTTACTTTTTCCATTTTTTTAAAAACATTTTTTTCTTTACGACACACAACAAAAAAAATACATATAATTCAAAAAACAGCAGAGGATATGAAAGAGTTCAAATAAAGGGTCTTTACCATTTTTGTTCTTGGCACTGGGACTAGCCCCGGCCTTCAGCAGCCTAAGGGCACAGAGTTTCTGACCTCGGTAGGCAGCACAGTGAAGGGGTGTGTTCTCCAGCAGGTCTTTACAATTGATATCAGGGGGCCTTTTTCTGTTCAGCTAAAATAAGATTAACAAAACAAATATATACAAAATAATGTGGTACAAAATACAACAGGAAATGGTTCACTCCTAGTCAACGCAGAAGTGGGAAACATACAATTAGAAACTCCAGACTTCCAATTCCAGGCCCATTTCTTCAGGTTCACTGAACAAAACTCATTTGGCAGCCATGCGTTGAAAAATAATAATAATGTACTCCACTTTCATATTTTTAAAACACACAGTAGCCTATATCTGTACGAGATTGGTGGGTGATTTTTCTTGAGCGCACGCATGCAAACACACAAACAAGGACGTGACCGAATGATCCCTTCATCCCTTTGTGGTTGCATATTTGAGTCAACCTTGTCAAAAAGCTTTTGAGTGGGCGACTTTTCTCACAAATGGGGCACTTAAAATCCCAGGAAGAAACCCTTATTTCCAGGGTTTTGTTGAGGGGATTCAGGAGCACACTCATTTGACAAACAATAAAATAAATAAAATATATATTACAAACTACTTCCTCACTAGTTTTGCAGGATTCCTTTCTCTGCTTGCAAAGTCAGGGGAGAGGGCACATAGTAGACATGGGACAGGGAACAGGGATCATATTCGTGACAGCCAGTTAACAAAAAAATGGAAACACCAGTTGTAAAGTCTCTTAAAAAGGCGTGAGTAGGCCTAGTCCACCATCGTTTTTGATGAAAATAGCTTCTCCCACTCCAGATTGAAAGCTCGCTGCTTGTCAATTTTGCCTGTAGGCTAACGTTACTTTGTCTTTGAATGTGCGGACATCGCAGTGCATTCTGCTCATTGAAGCCTTTTGCTCATGTGATGATGTCATTACAGTTTTACTAGTAGATAGCCTACCCACCGGTAACCAACTCGCTCCCTCGGTTTACCGCGAGGGAAAGCCTGGCAAGCGAGGCTACTTGCTAATGTCTAGCTACTGTCAATCTCAACACAAAATGCAAATATTTAACATTAGCAACTAGACTGCAATTTTTACTTTAAACGGGAAAGTAGTAATTCGGACAAATTAATGTTAGCTGTCTGTAACGAGTTATTTAAATATTAATGTGCGTTAGATAGCTATAAGTCAATAAAAATAGGTAGCTTAGGCTACGATTAGTGCTGCACAGTAGCCTACGCGTAAATAACGTTAGCTAATCAATTCTACAGAGCTAACAACGCCGATGGTAATAATGTTACACTATTGTAAGTCAGCGTTGGTGAACTTGATGTTAGCTAGCCATGATAGATACCACAAACTTGCCAGAGCCACAGCTATCCACAGTCGATTGCTTGCAACAACAAACACAACAATTTCAGAAGTGGTTGTCTTGTCGTTTGTGTCAGGCGTTTAGTAACAGTATCTGCAGCGGACGTTGCTAGGAAACAGTTCGAGACCGTTGTGGATGCCGAATTAGTCAAAATAAAATAAATAGGCCTACCAAAGAACCTACAATTGGGCCAACTGCAGATTCACACAAAAAAAAAAAAAAATCACTAAACGGTAGGCTACCAACATGCCAAAAGAACGAAATCGCAAGTGTGTGTTTTTATTCCATAAATTACCTACCGATCTTGCCGAAACACTAGGGGAAATTAACTAATATCAGACAAGCATGTGGACCACTAAGAAATATTAGGCTAGGCCTAGGCTACGTGCTCATAATCACTTAACATAGAAACGTGCACTGTGCAAAACGTTCTAATGGGAAATAAGACTCCCAATGAGCCAAAAAAAAAAAAACCTGGGTGGGTTTGGAACCTGACCCATACTGTGCCTCACCAGCTGGTTCAATGTGGCTGTGTCTCCTTCCCGTGCCGCCTCCAGAAGCTGCTCCTCCATCTTCCTCTCCTCCGTCCTCTCTGCCGCTGGCCACACACACAAGAAGCCGATAACAGTGAACAATTTGCACAGAGAACTACATGTACAGACTACTACAGAGAACACCTATAGATAACTCCACCTTCAGAGAATTAAACCTATAGATGACACCCACAGATTAACAGATTTATGTAAACATGATTGCTGTAAGCTTTAATGAACCAAGCCTCTCCTATCTGTTTACTGTATTTACAGCCATGGCTGGGTACAGGCACAATCCTCATAGACATAACAAAATATGGTACATCCTGGTGAAGGCTGAATTATGGCACATCCTGTGAAGGCTGTGATTCTCTACTCCATTATATAATTAAGCAATAGATCACGAGAGGGAGTGCAATATTGGAAATGTAAGCACTGCTGTGACATCGCAGGAACAAGACCGCAGGTCTTTATAAAAAAAGTAAACTGACTTGGTATTCATTTCATACCTTTATTCAAAATAAAAATTATATTTGGGGTCACATACACTATTGAAGTGAAAAAGAAAGCAATGGTAGTCCACTGTTTAAATAGCTTTCCAACACCTTTCCCATAACAGAAAAAATATTTTTGTACCTTACCTTCTAACATGGTTTTTATTTCGTCAACTTGAGTAACATCTTTGGGAATCTGTGCCGTCCCATTAATTACAGTGGCACACGCATCATACTGTAACAGTAACATGACAACTTCCTAAAATAGGTAAAAAAGGAGAACAAAATTGAGATCAATTATCAAAAATTTGAAGAGACAATACAACAACAAACCACATTCACAGTGTAGCATGGTGGTTATGGAACACTGCACATAACCATAAAACCATTCTTTCCTTGAGCAAAATAGGTAACCAGAATAGCCCTCTCCTATGCAAACAAGAAGGCACTTAAAAACAATATTTAATCCCAATATTAGTCACTGTTTATCTATGGCTGGATATCAACACATCCTTTTAGAGAGTGTAGAATTAATATATAAACACTCTCAGCCCCAGAGCTCCTCAATTGGTAAGGGCATCGCACTATACTGCACCTTCCTCCCAGTGAAGGCAGCTTTATGAAGAGGAGTATCCCCCATGTTGTTAGGCAAATTCACATCAGCTCCTGCCTGCACACACAACGACCACAATCAGGTGAGTGAGACATGTAGCAGCAGTGCATTCAGGCACTGGTGAGCATTCTTAAGATTCTCACATTTACCTTCAGCAGCTCCTCCACCACATCTCTGTGTCCAAAGTAACAGGCCAGGTGGAGGGGTGTCCATCCTAAATTACACTTGCTCTTACCTGGATGTAGGAGAATTTAGAATTTAAATCATGTAAAATATAAAACTCCTAAAACATGACAAAGATCAATAAAGCAGATGCTTATAAGAGGGGCTTACCCATAGACATCGAGCCAATAGATCATACAGATCTACAACATGGGCTTGACTTGCATCAAAGAGTAAATATTTTTCTGTCCTATTAATTTTAAGTGTGGTATTTCAATTTATGAATCTATTTTATTTATTTAAATTTATAAGTCCATGCAGAATGCAGACTTTTTTGGACCTTAAGGAGACTCTTGTGATAAATTGAACTTGGACTTCAATGGGGAAACATGTGGAGCAGCAACATGCTTTGGTTTTCTCACTGTACCCCATGTCCAGCTGTGGCCCTCTTGTGTGGTCACTTTTAGTTACCTTTGCAGTTTATATTGATTCTGGTTTTCTCCTGGACGTTGGAGACCAGCAGCTGCTGAATGCCCTCGAGGTTCCCATTCCTGGCATTGTGAAGAAATTGCTCTTCAGGGTCAACACCCTCCATTATTTCCTCCCTGAAAAGAAGACAAGGGTAATCTTACTAGTTCCCCGAGTCCACTATATTTCCCCTCAACATGCTAAAATGAAAGTGGACCTGATTCATTATGACAAAACTGAAATTATGTCATTAGTGTCACTTAGCTAGCTTAGGGTTAACATTCTGTAATCTCAGTTCATCAACACATAAACCCAAATTCTCATTTATTTTTCTTTGCAAATGTGCAGGACACTTGTCAATTAATTAAAATAAAATGTAACAAAACATGTACAAAGAGGGGGATGGAGGAAATTTTGAAGGAAATTGTTTAAATGTCCGGGATATAGACACATATAGGGATATAGGTCTGTCTTATATTTCTCGGGGTAGAAAAAGCAGTCCTTCCTGGTGAACGTGATCAGACATATTCAATTGCCTGAGGGTATTCTGCCTCTTACAATGGGAACTGTACCATTTTTACCATTTTAGCTTGGGTTTAACACACGTATCTATGTAATCTCTACACACCTTTCATTGTGAACTCAACACACCCATCTTTGTAATGTCCAGCAAAATGAGGAACTGTGATGTGGTCAAGAATTCAAACTTCTCAGCAGAAAAGGATTAAGAAGGCATGAAATTTCTCTCACACAATCAATGCAAAATTTTATAAAATTACAGATAACTCCAAAATAGCACAATTAAATCATGTATACCAGTAATTCAGTTTGTCAATGGACTTTCTGAATACTCAGAAAACAACCCTTAGCCAGAATTAATTATCAAAGAAAAAAAAAGATACTTTTGTTTGCATACATTACTAAAAAAAAAGTGAAATATTTTATCCAACGTGACAATCCATATCACATTCTTCAAAATGTGAAGTCTGCCTATATAGACAATGTCCCCCTGAGGTTTTTCAGTGAGATTAGTTGTAGGTCACTGCTTACAGGGTGCTAGTTTCTTGATTACTATATGTGAAGCTTCAAGCTGTCAACAGACTTCAGATCACTTGACCTGGGTTTGTCATGTGCTTTCCCCACAAACTTTTGCGAAACGTTTCCTGAATATTGCAAGAACTACATCAAGACAACTGAGGACATGACCAGTGTGTAAGTAAACAGCACTGCAGAAGTTAAAGCAGCTTTAAAGTTATCTACAAGTGCCCGTAAAATAAACAAAAACAGATGCATTCCAAAATCCACCAGAATTGGTTTCCATGCAATCATTGGTTTAAACGTGTTGTTACCGATACAAAAAAAAGGCCAATAATAAAGATAAGCAATAACCTCAGATAAAGCATTCATGATTCATTGATGATGAAATAATCAATTTATATCGCACTAATTCATTGTAATGATTTACTTTCTCATTAAATTCTAATTTGGTGAATGTCATCATCTTGTGACTTTTCTAATATCTGCCAAGTTCCGAGAAAGTGTAAACCAGTTACATTCATTTCCTTGATGGAAAACATGTCACATGCTTATGTTTTGACATGTACAACTATTGTATGGAAAAGTAAGAAAAAGAACTGAGGCACATTAAAAGGAAACCAAAACCATACTTTAAAAATTTTTCATGTTGCACAAGAAACATGATTGTCAGAATCCAATTGATTGATTTTAATACAGCCTTTTCATATTTAATATTTGTATACACACAAATAAAACACCTTTGTTAAAGTAAATCCTACAAAAAATGTTCCAATACCACAGTGGGGTTCAAGTTACTGGGTTTTTACAACAGGAGAAAATTATGATCATAACTAAATACATTGAATTTTATCATATGAAGCCGTTTCAGAATAACTACAAAATACTACAAAAATAAAGCTTAACATAGCCAGCGAAACAGGTCTGGGAAGTAGGTAAAGGCCAGTTGTGGGAGATGCAATCCAATTACAAGCAGCTACAGGTAGTTGAGGGTAAGGGCGTGATTTACACAAATCAAACGAGACAGTTTTCAATCGAATCTACGAAGATTGAAGAAGGAAATGTGCCTACATTCACGTCTTAATAAACGTATCTACATTATATGTAAAAGGAAACGTGAGCTTTGATAAAACAATAATATAGCCTGTATTCAGGTATGGCACGACATATATTTGTACAGTTTACAGATTACAAAGAATTCTTTCATTCAGCTATCCAGCGCTGTCACCTATTAGAAATGACCACAATGACCAGACTCGCGGTCATAGAAACATTGTAGCTAATTTAGCTTTACTGTAGCTGAAACAAAGTATTTGCATGTAGCCTATACATGTGCGTGGAAATTAAGCTACTATGTTTCCGTCGATATCGATCAAATTACTTCTAGGCTGTCACGTTGCTTCAACATTTAACGTTTAGTATTGTTAACGCACACACACTTCAAAGATAAAATCGTGCGGGACAAAAGCACAGTCAACAATACTAAGAAAAAGTCTCATTGATATCTACCACAACTTTCAAACCAGTGAATAAATATATACAGTAGCTACTTACCGTTTAGTATTTTCTCATATCTGCGAAAATATTATTTACTACGTGTACTACACAAACAATCTGATATTGTGTTGTCCTCTTTTTTAAAAACACCGCCCGATATCACTTAGGACTGTGAAACATGCTACTGTTTACGTGATCGAAAGTTATGACGTGCAGCAAAAAGTGCTTTTCCCTCAACTTATGTGCTGTAGCATGTGATTCACTGAGCCTTTTGACTCTTCCTGTTTATAAAAAATGGACGCGCATGCGAGTGTTTCACTTGCTAATAGGCTACAAAGTTATTTTGCATTCACTATCGTATGGATGTTCAACACTAGGCCAAACCACATTTCGCTACTGGATAGGTTCCCAGAGACAAGTCATTGTTCAGCACTAATGGTACCAGCCCAAACACACACACACGCCCCAGCTGGATCAGTTGATGTTACGTGTGAGTTTTGGGGAGATCAGCTGTTACCGAGCACGCGCACATGCCTGCACACACAGGTAGCTACATGTGTAAAACTCCAGCAATTTGCATCAGTTTTTGAGTCCGAAACACTTGTTTTGTGTGTGTTTTCCATCAAATTCACAAATACCAAAGCTCAATTTTTAAAACGAACTTTTATCTCGATTTACTCCGCTGTACAACAACTATTGCATTTTAGCGGCTATATCGTTTGTAAACTGTTATTATGAACTTAAATAACGTCGTTGATATAACTGTAACCAGCGAATTAAAATCTGTCATATTTCGAGCAACGATCTCCTCAAACCTGAGAATGAATTGCAAAAAAAATAGCCATAATCTTAAAGGTTTCTGGAAGCTCAGATTCATAGATAGTCAATTTGCTCCGGAAGTAAAACATAGGTTAGTGTTCACGCGCAAGTAGCCTACCCAAGTCTGCGCTCGCTGTCAGGCCATGCGAATGCGTGCGCTCATAATAGAGTTTATAGGTTGAACAACTTTATCTTTTCTGTCTTTTTCATTCTTTCATACTAACAGAGATACAAATGAATTCTGCTGATTTGACATCAGATCAGGCAATGTAACAGACTACTGGTTGGATCGCCTGAACCATTGATAGAAAACGTGGTGCTACAGTAGGCTATTCATAAAGATATTTACTTTTTAACTTAGTCTTTAGCTGGCCAGTGATGAATGGCTACCACTACAGAGAATGTGGGAGATCTTCAGGCTCAGGTACGTATCCTTGAGGGTGGGCAGCGAAAATCAAGAGCTACTTATGTTCACTATATGCCCTATTTATGTTGCTTTTAAATGTTGGAAACTTTTTTTGTTTTTTTGTTTGGGGGATGGTACTTGGTTTTTTGTGATCATCATTTTATTTATTTTTCACATACAAACCATAAACAACAGACAGACAAAAAACAAAAAAAACAACAGAAAGTCAACTCAGACACATCATATATCTATGTGTGCCAGTGTAGTTGGACGTTACTCATACAAAAAAAGACTCCTTAAGATTATTCTGTATTTCCATAATATTTAGTTCAGAGATGTGCTACAGAAATTTCTTCCCATGACCGCACTATTCTAGGCCTTGCTTTATTAAGTTTAAAGTACATTAAACTTCTCCGTCCTGTCCTTTCTAGATCGATGAGATTGAAGCAGTTTCTTCTATATATGGGGACGAATGGTGCGTAATTGACGAAGCATCGAGAATATTCTGTATTAAGATCTCAGATAACACGGAGCTGCCAAAATGGACAATATGTTTACAGGTAAGAATGTGGATCTTAACCCTCCTGTTTTGTTAGAGGTCAATTTGACCTCATTCAGTGTTTAAAGTCTCTTAAAAATCAGTTAACCTTATTTTTTCCACCTTGCATGACTTTTTCTAATTTGGTGGGATTAAATAGTAAACATGCAATAAACATAATGCTGTTTTCAAAGTTTCTGTACCAACTTTGTATATAGAGGGGCTATGTAGCTGTATATCAAACTAGAAAATATACAACTTTTTAAGTTTTTTTTTTTTTTTTTTGGATGATTCTCTACGTATATTCCCATACAGGTTTTAAACTTCACAAACGTTCACTTACCTCTGACTCAAAAATGAGAAGTTTATCACACATTTTTAACATTTAGTGATAAAAGGCTAGTCAATTGGGAGGTCAACACACACCGTGTCAAAATTTTTCGATGACAATAATTTTGCCAGTTTAAACTGCTGAGATCATTTTGACCCCAAACATTAAAGGTGTCATAAAATGTCGACATAATAGGAGGGTTATATCAGCCTGGAATTTTGTTTCATGTTTGCTATTAATTATGCCTCTTTAAAACAGGTTATTCTTCCCCACGATTACCCAAGTGAAGCACCGCCCCTTTACCAACTTAAGTAAGTACAGTATTTATACTTATTTTTTATTTGTTTGTAATAATTGTGTTTTATATGAGACTTCTATACCTTTTATGTCATGTAAATATGTAATGAACTTTAGACCTGTGCTTTATCAGTGGGCTAGCTTTGCTCTCTTGGTCAAGAAACTTTGCTTCAGCTCATGTATGTTTGACAGCAGAACTGCAAGTTACTTTTTTCAGAGAATCAAATAAATGAATAATGTTCGGGATTTTGTCATATCCTAAATGGAGTACTAGTCATATATACAGAAAGGATTTAATTGCGCAACAAATTAATTTACATGAACTGCCTTGCAATTATCAAGATATCTTTTCACTTTATTATAGTAATGGAAGAGTGGAGCTTCACTTGGGTGTAGCTGTGATGTGTTATCAGTAACTCACTGCGTTTTTTCTAATGCTTATGCACGTTTTTGAAATGTTACACATATTTTCCACACATATAGTATTTTTCATAGGTGCATGGCTCAGGAAAACATTAATTGCAATGTTGATGAACATTTATGTAAATGAAAGACAAGATCAATGAGAATGATGGGGCCATAGTATTCATTAGTTTAGTTTATTACCGTTAATTATTTTAATATTTTGATTAATACATTTGTATTTCTGTTTTACTAAGAATGTTTTTTTTATACCATGTGTAGTTTTTGAATGATTTCATGTTGCTACTATTATTTCATTTTGTTTTGATTCTTGCATTGATATGGTCTTGTCACTTCATTAAAAGTTTTTGCTTAAATTAACGGTTGTGTGTTTTTTAAACATAAGCATAAAACTGTATATAACTGTCTAGCATGTCTAACTTGCTTTTGTAAATATAGTTTGTGGTTTTGAATAGTGTGTTACTTGGAAATTATTTGCTGAAAGTTTTAACATGTGCAAAAACAACAGGAAATACTGTAAAATAATGTGTTTTGCTGGGGAGAGAATTGGTTTGATTGGTTCATTCAAGTCAGTAATAAATAGGGCAGTGCATCTCCACTCATGATAAGGCTTATGAAGCCTTTTTCATCAACACTTTTTTCCTTTGTTAGCTTCAAAGCTGAGCTGCACACAGACACATACAGACTAAATAAAACCACTATCAAATGAAAGGACATTAAACAATGTCCTCATTTCTGAAAGGCAATTTTGGTTTTGTCCATTTGATGCAATCAATTCTATTGACCTGACTTCAGTTTGACTGGTGTGTTTATTTCTTTCCTCTTCACATAGACTGCTACTTGCAACTCTTTAAAAACATTTTTTTATGATTGTATTGTTTTATTGTATGGTTTAAAAAAAATTTTTTATTGAAGTTTTACACATATTACAAACAGTGGTGAAGTCGCTACTCCAACCCTACCCGTCAATTCCCCACCGCCCTCTCCCTCCTGCCTCCCCAACACCAACGTGATCACACTAACACAAATTAGACAGATAGAGAGACAGGTAGAGCAGGTATTAAGAAAAAGAGGAGAAAAGGAAAGACAAGTAGTACAGGACAAGGGAGTGTTATGAACAATATTATGGGGAAGATAATAATAATAATAATAATAATAGTAGAGATAGTGTTGAAAGATAGTAATGATAATAACTATAATAATAGTAACAACAATAACACTAATAATAATACATTGTTAAATACCTAAAAATTAATAATAATAATAATAATAATAATAATAATAATAATAATAATAATAATAGAGACAGTGTTGAGAAAATAATGATAACAATAGTAATGATAATAACAAGAATAACAACAACAATAATAATAATACATAGTTAAGTACATACAAATAAATAATAATAATAATAATAATAATAATAATAATAATAATAATAATAATACATAGTTAAGTACATACAAATAAATAATAATAATAAAAATAAATACATGGTATTGTATGGCGAGTGCTTCTAGTTTTGGGTATGTGTGCATATGTTTGTATAGTTGGTGGGGGGGACCTTAGTTAGTGTTAGAATAAACAGAGCAGTTCTTCACCATTGTGCACAATGCTGTTCCGTCACTGTGTTTGGCAGATTGCTGTTGGAATATATTTGTGGCCAGGCATGCCACATGCCCCTTTGCCTGACATTTAATGGTGTGTGTATGGAAGACTGATGCCTTGATCCAAGAGCCACATGCACATATGTGTACCAGGGCCGTGGTCTAGGCATTGGCGACAAGGAAGGTCACCTAGGATGCCATCCGTCTGGGGGGGGCAAGCAAAGTTGCTCCCTTCCACCCCACAACTGGTCCATGGCAGAATGGCTAGAGCCCTGTCTGTGTGTGAATGTAATTAAATGATATACTACATTGTAGAATGAAGCAAGCTTGCTAATGTCTATATCTGTGAAAAGACGGATTGCATCCGAGGGCGTGGATGCCATCTTACACAGTATAATTCCCATTTTTTAAAATACAATCGCATTCTTCCCCCTCCAGTGCTACATGGCTAAGAGGATCAGAGAGAACAGAGCTATCCAACAGCCTTGAAGAGATATATGTGTAAGTTTATCATCTAATATAGCAAGTCTCGCAGTTGTGTGCATTACGCGCCTAGCTATTATGTTGTCTGTTCTGAAGACATTGACTTCAAAAGGTAATTAACATGCATAGGTCATCCTTAGGATGTGATTATGATACAGTATGTGCTCATTTTTATGATCTGGGTATAATGCTTCTGTATACCCTACAAGGTTCACCATTAAGAGTTTTTTCACACCTTTGTAACAAGTTACCTTGCCGAAACAAAATTTATATTTGCCTGGACATTGCAAGGTTTGCATGCGACATTAAGCACATAAGAATACACAAACCCTCTTTAACTTATTATCTGGTTTCTTCAGATATTTTAAAAAAAAGTAACAAATCGTTAGATTAAGCATTAGATTTCATAATTACTACAGAATAATAAATAATTACATAGGTAAATAGTGACCGATAGCTAGCTGTGAAAGTGCGTAGGGCCGTCACTACACTCGCGATAACAACTGGCAAAGTTCGTCATTTCAGTTGCAGCAGCAGTTTGCACTGAGCTAATTTGCATCTGTAGTCCCCGGGCAGGTTAGAATTACAGTGTGTGCTTGTATTGCATTATTGTTTTTAGTTTTATGTTCCTGTGTGTCGTCATCAGATATTCTGTAGTCATAGATTATGTACATGGACCAACAGTGGCGAACATCAACAGTTGCTTGCTCAAACCGCTTTGCATTTTGCATGCTATTTCTATTCCTGTCAAGTGTCTTACTATATTGGCAATCTATGTGCTCTGGGGAAGAATTTCTAACAAATATATGATCTGTGGTGATATTAATTTATCAGTTTGTCGATTTCTTTGCCTAAGTACGTAGCAGCCGGGTGGCTGAAAGTACTTGGCTTGCATGAAAAGTTTAAATTATTTATTGTTTTAATATCCTACATTTGCCCTTTGCATTAGGTGCCCTGAATTGAAATACTGCGTGCTGCTTTTTTCCACTGCATTTTTCCTCATACGGGGTCAGTCCTCAGTACAGGCAGGGCTCAGTTTGGCTGTGCTTGCTATAAAAATCACCCAGACTGGCACATGAGTGGCCCGCCTTTCTCTTCCCACCAGACAGAACACTGGCGAAAGCATCCTTTATCTATGGATAGAGAGCATTCGCGAGTTCCTCCTGGAGAAGTCCCAATCTACAGACTCAGGTGAGATTTAAAGAAAATGCATATTTGATGCAATTTAGCATCGTCATGTTAATTATGTTTGATAGATGCCCAGAGGAAGGGCGATGGAGAACCTCTCATCAGATATTACCTTCCTTATCTTAAAAAAAGGAACAGGAGGATGGGTGGGTAGCTTGCCCTGCTAAGACTCTGGGTTTCGGTGTGTCATATGCCCCGTGGTTTGGTGCTGGATCTTGACTGCCCCGGTGCCAGTGTACCTGGCTGTAGTGTTACCCCTTAGGAAAGGTCTGCAGGATTTCTCTCATCCCATCATGCACCTGCTTTCCATGATGATTTGCTCTTCCTGCACAGTAATTGTACAACTCAACCGGGGGGCAGGTGAAGTGAAAATGACCAAATTTGGTGAAGGAGAATGCAGTGATGAGGCATATATTCCAAATTGGTAGAAAAGAACTTACTTTTATCAGAAATAGAAAATTGGTTTAATATTTGCATAAACTAATCTTGAGACTCTATATATATAATAAATAGCAATTTAACATGAGATATATGTTAAATTTGATGAGTTACAATACCAGATCTAGGTTACAGAAATGTTTTTGTTACAACTCTCTGGCCCCTCCATGTCCTCTGGTGTAATTTTTTACTTTAGAAGTTTCTTTTTAAAGAATATATTTAAAAATGCTTCCTTTATGAATTGTGAAATGACTCTCATCTCACACTAGATGGCAGTATTTCATTAAAATATCATTAAATGCTAATTCATTCACCTGTTGTACATTTCACACAAATATGAGCTGAGAATAGAACACTAGAATGTGAGTATTCTTCCCTAAAGAGCCACGACACCATAAGCATTAATATTCATAACTTTATCCATGTTTGGCACCGTCATTGACGCATAGGTGTGTTTTTCTAAAAAACAACAACATTTTGACAGAGTAGTTATGACATTGTAATTTCAAGTCTGTGTAGACCACTCATACTGTATCTTCCAATTATTTTCCCTTGTCCTTTGTGAGAAGCCAAAGAGCAGGTAAAAAGTATCTTTCCTTTCATCATAATGATAATTTAGGCAGAAATGCCATGTCTCTGCTTTATTGATCTTCCTGCGTAGCCTTTGATATAAATGCAAGAAGTTGTTCTGATAAATAATGCAAGCTTTACTGTCTTTTTGGACATATCTACTGTATTCTATCCATTGCTTCCCTGATGTTTTAAAATATTCTTTTTATGGAGCAGCAGCTAATAAGGCAGCTGATTTAGGGGCCTCATATTTCTTAAATTACATTGGGAGTAGAAATGTTGTGTGCTAATAATGGCATCAATGTGAAGATTATTATTATTATGGCATTAAATTGGGAGTAACATTATCTATCGAAAAACACAGTTATTCAACACTGTCTATTTACAACCAATATCAAATTTGACATGAACAAGCTAATCTACCTAGCTACCTAGGGAACCTTATTTTGCTTCAATTAGCTATATTACTGATGTTACTTTGCTAGCTAGCTAGCGATATATCCAGGATCGGAACAGATACGTAGGTAATAACCCTTATCGAGTTAACATAATAGGGCTTCACGATTATGGCAAAAATGATAATCACGATTATTTTAGTCAATATTGAGATCATGATTATTTAACACGATAACTAATTGGTTTTCGGAACATAACACTTTTTATTGCACTTTAACATTTTGAATGAACAGAATAATGCTTATATTTTCACATTTTCTAACCCTAAGCCTCTACTATGAGGGAGGTAAAATAGGAGTGCTTTATTTGATATAGAACAGTATACAATAGTAACCATGGAAAGCTAATATTGATATCACAATTAAAATTTGATTAATTGTGCAGCCCTATAATATAATATTTCTAATATTAACTTATGGTTATATGTCATAAATGATCAATGAGGCAAAACATTAAACCTCAAAAAGATAAAAACTACTCTTTCAGAGTGTGTTACACCAGCATAGGATACTTCAGATTATCAATCAAATTTCAAAAATATATATTCAATTTACATAGTGTCACAAATATAATTTGTCACAATATACCCTGCCCTTATGGCATACAGGGTGAAACCTTTGGAGGAGACGCCCAGTAGGGGGCGCCCATCCTTTTCTCGACAGCTCAGGGTGTGTGTATCGAAACCAGACTCGGTCAGTTCAGCACAGGCTGCATGAAGCATCTGGAAATGGCGGCCCTGGGGTGCGCTGGATAGTGGAGGACAGGTGGGGGCAGACAGCATGCTCGGGAGTGGCTCGGAAAATGGCTCAGGAAGTAGTGGTGGGAGTGGGAAACAAGAATAGGGTGTTAGGGAAGAGCTCTGGGTAAAAACAAAGATACACAATGGAGATGGCAGCATATCCTTTTCAGCAGTTTCCTATGGCAGTATAACTACTAGGACAGAGACAAACCTGGCATAAGAAGGCAAGAAACCTACTCACCCCCAAAGAGCCTGCTTGTGAAAATGGGGTCACAGCCTTTGAGAGGTGACAGGAAGTAAAGTTTGTCACCCTGTAATACACTGTGCTTGCAGGTTTCTCCAGCTCTGTGTCTAGATTCTCAACTTTTTGACAGATTAGGTTTCACTCTAAAGTCACGTAAATATTGAGTCTGCTTCCGATTCCATTGCAGGTTTTGGAAGGTTATTCCATGGTAGGTGACCTCTATAAGAGAAGGCTCTACCCCTCTTAAGCTCTTTGAAATTCTCAGTACAACTAGATAACCCGCATTTTAAGAACAAAATATAATTCACAGCAGAAGCGTGAAGTCAGGCCTATACTTAATTGGTAGCCAGTGCAAAAATATTAACACTGGGGTAATATGTTCATGATTCTTTATTCTGATCAAAATATGAGACGCTGCATTTTGAACTAGCTGGAGGTTCCTTAATGGAGTATTAGAGCAGCCAGATTACAGGGCTTTACAGTAATCTAGCCTGTGCATGTCAAAAGCATGCATTCATTTCTCTGAATCCTGTAATGATAAAAGAGTGCCTGATCTTAGCAATGTTCCGCAAGCGAAGGAGTTTTTTTTATCATTAGCATCAAAAGTGAGACGGGTAACACCAAGGTCTGGCCACATTTGGTCCAACTACGCAATTGTTAAGGTTTAAAGAAAGGTTAGATGAATTATGTTTTCACAATCATCAATAATGTGCTGTCTGTCACTCTTGAGTCTTCATAGAGTGCTAAATAGTTCATTCACGTTCAAAAGTTTTGACTTGAATGCAGCAACAGGTGCTTGAAAATGCAGCTCAGTTTGGCATGCCAAAGAATAATAAAACACATATTACAGTTTATTGGGAAGGTCAATTCAAAGTGGAGTAGTGGCCCTCCTGATTCCTGGAGAGAATGTTTGCTAATGTTGTTTAATGGTATGGGAAACACTGCTATGTCTCTGTATAGTATGCATAGTGTATATGGTGGGTGATGCATATCTAAACTTGATAAGTGACGTAGGCTTGCGCTATGCTTCAAGAACATAGAGCCCCAAGGACAGGATTAACACTGCTCATAAAGATTTTAAGAATACCAAAAACATGTAATGTTTAAACACCCCATAACCTTATTTTTTCATCTTGACACTATATGCCTTTTACTAATTTGTTTGGATTAAATAGTAAGCATGCAGTAAACATAATGCCATGTTTTCAAAAGTCCTGTACCAATATTGTATACAAAGGTGTTGCGTGGGGTCATTTCTGGGATAGCTGTATAAAATGTAAGAAAATGTACAATTAATATACAATTAAATTTAATACAATAAATGACATTTTTATCACAAACTTTCACTTACCTAAGGCTCTAAAATTAGATGTTTCATCACAGATTTCTAATATTTCTGGATGAAAGGCAAGTAAATTGAGACACACAAAAGATGGTACAGAAAGTGCAGAATATTTCTGTTACATTTGTTTTGTTTCCGTTTAAACTTCTGGGGTCAATTTGACCCCAGAAATAAAAGGCATCATAAAATGTCAAGATATAATGACGGTTAATATTTTTGGGTAAGGGACATATTTTGAGGATTACAGAACATCCTTTAATATCCTTCACATCTTTAGGCAATGAGCCATCACATATCAAGAAACTATAACTGTGGTATGGTAATAATAGCACTGGAATGTCTGGAAGAGTAACACAAAATGGTTGATCACATACTATATCAGGTCATTTCAAAAATTTGTTATTGGTCTCTGCTCTGTGCAGAACCGAGTGAATCTTTTCTGTCTTCGAAATGACTGGCTAGTTTCTTGAAAAGGCTTTGAAAACGATCCATTTCTCAGTCTAGACAGCTCTCTCCCAGGCCCGTGAGTGCTCTCCAAAATCCATTTGTTTTTGTTGTTTTAAATTAGCTGTGTCAGCTTATAACAGTTCACCTTGTTTTATCAGACCTGTTTAAACTGCCCCAAGGCCTGATGGGAATATGTAAACGGGCATCGTGCAGATTGTCTCATGGTAGGTTTTCTCCTCCTTCTTTAGACTCATCATCAACCACCGTTCCTTTGGTGCAATATATTGTGCTGTCCCTCAAGTCCCTCAATTCGTAACCCACAATTCAACCTGACATTTACCATCAAAAAAAGAAGATAATGATTTTCCCTTTGGAATCTAACTTGGGGCAGTGGGATTGTTTTCAGTTTGGAAAGAGGTGGAAATGGCAGAAATTCCGTGAATGACATTGGAGTATTTTTAAACAAGAACATTAGGCCTTTTTTTATTTTTTGTTTAGTGTTTTTATTGTTGAGAAAAGACTCCTTTTCAAAGCTGTTTGATCACAAATCAGATCCCACCAGCATTTGGAGGGAGTCATTGCTATGGAAACTGAATTGTATGTGTGCAAAGTAGAAACATACAAAGGCGATGCATTGGCTAAAATATTGGGAACAGTGCTTAAAAGGAAGCCAACACAAAATCACCTATGTTTCTAATCAATCCCTGATCGTCATATTACTATTTTATAG
Source organism: Synaphobranchus kaupii (assembly GCA_029718625.1). NCBI lineage: Eukaryota > Metazoa > Chordata > Actinopteri > Anguilliformes > Synaphobranchidae > Synaphobranchus > Synaphobranchus kaupii. The sequence goes on along the minus strand of CM056377.1, from coordinate 87,355,059 downwards.
GACTGACTGCAATCTTATGCTGAAATAGGCTTTGGGAATGATTGTAGGTTGTGGCCATAATTTAGCACTGGTAGAACTACATATACAGCAATGTGTAATCCTCTTCAAATGACGAGGCAATGGAGAGAGTCTAAAACAATAAAAGAGAGAGATAGCAGGAGAGCAATGAAGACAGAAGGAGGGAAAGTGCAAGAAAAATATATATGTTTTGTGTGTGTATTTTGTATTATTTGTTGTCACTTGTTTTGTCCACTGGGGGGTAGTCAAGGAGGCGTCTCAGGTGCTTACGAGTGAACAGGAATTGTTCTATAATTCAGAATCGTATATTAACGATTCAGAAGTTCTGGCAGATAAATAATGTTGGTCCTTGTTTATACAGCCAGTATATTTGGACCTATGAATATGGAACTTGTTTTTGTGTGTTTAACAGCACATACTGTCATCACTGATGTCAAGCCACATAGAACTGGTGCTTCTGATCTATTTCAGTTGTTCAGGCTGTTCAGGTTTGTTTATGAACTTTTTCTTTCCTAATTGCCTCACTGCTGCTCCCTTGCATTTTACAAATAAGATGTCACTTGATAACATCTAATTTGTGTTTTTTTTCGGAAGAGAGGAGAGGGCTGCTTCTCCTCCTTAGCTGCTGTTGCTGTTAGTTGTGCCTGTTCCCTCCAATAGCCATGGAGTCCTATGGGACCCAGGATAGCAACGGCCTCACACACAGGCATGCCTCTTACCTGAGGCCGAACTAACGAAACCACCTTTACAATTGTCTTGATTGGGAGCTGAACAAAAATATAAAAATGTCTACAACAGCGAAAATACATCACCCTGGTAACATGGAAGTGGTTCCACAATTTCCCACAGCAGCGCAGTTAACTGTGGTAGCTTGGTAGCCTACAGACATTACCAGTGTGGCACCGAGAAAAATGTGATATAAAATGTTATGCCAACAGTGCACAGGGCCCATTGGAGCATGGAAACATGTGTCTCTATGTGCACCACTATATACAGTATGCATATTATTGTTATTATTATTATTAATAATATAATACTGTGTGTGTATATACAGTGAGTAAGTACGTATATACACACACAGTAAGCATTTTGACAGTGACACAATTTTTGTTGTTTTGGCTCTGTACTCCAGCACATTGGATTTGAAATGGAACATTGACTATGAGGATAAAGCGCAGACTTTCAGCCTTAATTTGAGGGTTTTTACATCCATATTGGGTGAACATTGTAGCAATTGTAGCCATTTTTATACATAGTCCCCCTATTCTAGAGGACCAAAAGTAATTAACATAAACTTAAATAAAGTCATCATATTTAATATTTGGTTGCATATCCTTTGGCATGCCATGACTTCCTGATGTCTGTAACCCAAAAACATCAAAAGACTCTTGATGTCTTCTGGTACTCTTACAAGGGATATTATAACCTCTCTGCATTTGAATGGATTTCTATTGGAATAGGGCGGTCGGAGTTCCTGAAAATAAGATATCAACAGTCTTTTGATATCCTATAATACCCAGTCATGATAGCATCGCCTGTTTATCTGTGGAATGTTCCAAACAGGTGTTTTTTTTTTTGCTTTTATTTCGCCACTGTCCCAACTTTTTTGGAACGCAGGCATCAAATTCGTAATTAGCGTATATTTACAAAAATCTATAAAGTTGATAAGGTAAAACATTATATATCTTTTTTTTTGCACTGTTTTCAATTAAAGATATGTAAAAGAGAATTTACAAATAACTACTTTCTGCTTTTATGTGCAATTTACATACTGTCCCAACTTTTTTGGAACTTAACTTTTTTTAATTTCACTTAAAAACCACAAATCCAGCCAGGCCCCTGTCACTCACGGTGTCCCCCAGGGGTCAGTTCTGGGTCCAGTCCTGTTCACCATTTACTTACTCCCCCTTGCCCACATCCTGAGACACCATGGAAATCAGTTTCACTGCTATGCTGACAACACCCAACTGTATATTTCCACTAAACCCTCTGTCACATCCCCACCATCATCACTCATCACCTGTTTACAAGACATAAAAAACTGGATGACTCAAAACCTCCTCAAACTCAATGGAAATAAAACAGAAATTCTTCTGATTGACTCTAAATCCACATTGACTTCATCTAAGGACCTCCCCATTACCATAGACAATACCACAGTTCCCCTTTCAACTCATGTTAAGAGCCTTGGAGTCAGTCTCGACAGCACTCTCTCTTTTGAACCTCACGTTAAATCAATCACTCGCACTGCCTACTTTCACCTCCGCTGCATTTCTCGACTCCGTCCCTCACTGTCCCAATCAAACACCAAAATCCTCATCCATGCCCTTGTCACCTCCAGGTTGGACTACTGCAATGCTGTCCTTTCTGGTATCCCTTCCAAACTCCTCAATAAACTCCAACTAGTCCAAAACTCTGCTGCCCGTATTGCCACCCACACTCACGCCCATGACCACATCACCCCTGTCCTCAGGAAATTGCATTGGTTGCCCATCAAACTCCGCATCGACTATAAGATCCTTCTCCTCACCTTCAAAGCCCTTCACAGTTTAGCCCCCATCTACCTGACTGAACTTCTCCAGGCCTACGTCCCATCCCGCTCTCTTTGATCATCCACTGCCGGTCTCCTCATTACCCCCCATGCTCGCCTCTCTACCCTGGGAACACAGGCTTTCAGTTACAGTGCACCTAGGCTCTGGAACACTCTCCCCCCTCATCTCAGACTCCTGGATTCCCTCCAGTCCTTCAAACAAGAACTAAAAACACATATGTTTAGACTTGCCTACACCTAGTCCCAGTTTCCCTGCCCCCCTCCACACACACACACACACACACACACACACACACACACACACACACACACACACACACACACACACACACACTTTAACTTTTATTTATTTTATTTTTAAAAATCTATTTTTTATTGTTACCATACTATCCCCTGCCCCAACATGTACTTTAAAATGTATTATTTATTTATTTTTTAATTTTATACCTGTTTCTTGCTTTCTAATCCTGTTATTAATCTGTGTTGTACTGTGTCCTTGGGTTTCTAGAAAGGAGCATTCTAAATAAAATGTATTATTATTATCATTATTATTATTAGTTAGCTGCCAAAAAGAAGTGATAGATCAACAACAACACGTTTTCAACATAAAAAATGCCGTTACCACGCATAGCCAACAAAGCACTGTCTGTAAGTCCTTAATTCCAACTTGCAAAAACTAGGCCTGCCTTTAAAAGTATTGATATCAAAATGTGGCCAAGTTACAACTGACAATATTGCCTGTTGTAGCTCACACTAAATGAACTAGCTCTATTCCAAAGCAATGCTATCCAAACTTTCCTAAATTATTTAATGCAACTTGTTTTTTCATCTTACCATCTCGAGAGAATTTTTTATTGGCATTTTTTACATTGAAAAGTGTTTTTGTTGAGATATAGTATATGCTGTGTGTTCCGCACCTCCGGCGTTTCAGTGACCTGGGAGCGCTGCAGGACCATGGACAGCGCTGGCCCCACTCACAGGCAGTGTGGCAGCTGTAACTCACAGCCTATCACTGAGCTCTAGAAAAGGCCATGCTCCCAAGTCTAAAGAGAGGGACCCTTTTCCCCATTTGACCATATGCTCCCAAGTCTAAAGAGAGGGACCCTTTTCCCCACTTGACCATATGCTCCCAAGTCTAAAGAGAGGGACCCTTTTCCCCATGTGACCATATGCTCCCAAGTCTAAAGAGAGGGACCTTTTTCCCCATTTGACCATATGCTCCCAAGTCTAAAGAGAGGGACCCTTTTCCCCATTTGACCATATGCTCCCAAGTCTAAAGAGAGGGACCCTTTTCCCCATTTGACCATATGCTCCCAAGTCTAAAGAGAGGGACCCTTTTCCCCATGTGACCATATGCTCCCAAGTCTAAAGAGAGGGACCTTTTTCCCCATTTGACCATATGCTCCCAAGTCTAAAGAGAGGGACCCTTTTCCCCATTTGACCATATGCTCCCAAGTCTAAAGAGAAGGGACCCTTTTCCCATTTGACCATATGCTCCCAAGTCTAAAGAGAGGGACCCTTTTCCCCATTTGACCATATGCTCCCAAGTCTAAAGAGAGGGACCCTTTTCCCCATTTGAGCATAGCAAAAGCTTGGATTTGTTTGTTGTCAGACCTTTTTTAAATTTGGCTGCCGCAAGAGCTCTTGTTTGTTTCTTTCCCATTCCTTTTTGTTATGTCTTAGTTAGTTAGTGGTGCCAGTCGTTCCGTTCGTATCTAGTGAACGTTCTTCCTTTGTTTTCCTTAAAGGTGCTGTTTCTATAATTTGTCTTGTCCATTCACCACATGAGGTAGTGCCCACCCCATCACTGTGTTACTAGTATGTACTGTATATATATTGGGGCAAATGAGAATTAAGTAAAATGTCTATTTTCTAAAG